>OY998255.1:43006330-43615830 GCA_963922045.1 Persicaria maculosa
AGAGGTTGGTTCAGTGACTAAATAGAGGTTGGTTCAGTGACTAAATAGGTTGGTTCAGTGACTAAATAGAGGTTGGTTTGGTGACTAAATAGAGGTTGGTTTAGTGACTAAATAAAGGTTGGTTCAGTGACTAAATAGAGGTTGGTTCAATGACTAAGTAGGTTGGTTCAGTGACTAAATAGAGGTTGGTTCAGTGACTAAATAGAGGTTGATTTAGTGACTAAGTAGGTTGGTTCAGTGACTAAATAGAGGTTGGTTCAGTAACTAAATAGAGGTTGGTTCAGTGACTAAACAGAGGTTGGTTCACTTGGTGTGGTTCACAGGATTCGGTTAAGATTGGTTCACTGGGTGTGGTTCAAAGGATTTTGTTAAGATTGGTTCACTAGGTGTGATTCACTGGTTGTGATTCAGCAGTAAATGGTTCACTTCTTATTATTTTTTTCCCATAAAATATATACATAGTGGGTGTCCATATGTAGATAAAAATAAATCATACTCAAAAATATATTTTTTAAAATCTTTTTAACAAATAAAAATTCCAAAAAAATAATTTTTAAAGATAATTTGGTGAAAGTACACGAAACAAGTGAAGCAATTAATTGAATTTGGTGTGCAATGAGAAAGATGAAGATAGTGATCATCTTTTTCAACATTGCACTATTACCAAAAGAATTATCGTAGCATACGAACATCTAACAAGTAAAACAATAAGTTACAGTAACAACCAGAACACAGGTATCACAGAAATTCTACAATCTAAACCGGGTATCTCGAATTTTGAAGATCTTTATTTCGTTTGGCAATCAATTTGGGAATCTAGAAATAACAAAATTTTCAAAAACAAAACCTTGACTCTATCTTACAAATTGCGGCTCGGTCTTATTTGCAGGTTAGAGATTGGTTGTGTGCCAATCCCAACAAAAATCCACCACAGAACACACGGAGAACTACGATCAAATGGAAAAAAACCTCCTAGAGCCACCTACAAAATTAATGTAAATGGCTCAACCAAATCTACCGGTTTTTGCCAGGTAGGTGGGATCCTTAGGTAGGTGCGCGTGGGAGAGCGCAGTGCGAAGGGTTCTGGAAAATTTAAAGTGCACGCGCATGAATTTTTTTCTATTATTTTAATACTTTATGGACCAATCAAATTTCTTCTTTCCTTCTCACTTTTGGAGTTGTTTGTATCCGAACCCAACCCTATATATATATATAGAGGGTGGATTAATTGTGCACACCCCTTAGGGTGTACTTTGTGCACAATTGTGGACTCTTGGATTAATTGTGATTGATGGATAAGATTAAAAGGGAGTTTTCATTTTTTTTTTAATAAAAAGCATGTGGGCCCCGCACCAATTGTACACAAAATCGGACTTACTTGCATCTTCCTGCGCGTGAGTGGGATGTGAAATGTGAAGCGGTGATTTGTGGTGCCACACAATACTAACAAATCACTTCCTTCCAATTTTAATTTTCTAGATAATTTTTAATATACCTTTTAAAATTGAAGTTTACTCCCCAATTTCTTTTCTTCTTCATCGGGTGGACTTTTGGACCAAGGAGAAAGACGATCGGCGGCGAAGGGTAATTTTCGAAGACCAGCGTTGAGGCGAGGCGGAGCCGAGCGGACGCGAGTCGTAGGCGAGCGGAGGAGACACGGAGGTGTGGCGAGGCGGTGCTAAGCGCTGTCGGTGGTGGCGGAATGCGGCGGAGAGGGCGTCGAAGAGGGAGGCGGAGCCGAGTGGGTGCGATTCGTAGGCGAGCGGAGCTAGGAGACATGGAGGCGTGGCGAGGCGACGCTAGGTGCTTTCCGGGCGAGTCGAGCCTAGAGATGCGGTGTCGGTGGTGGCGAGGATTGCTGCGGTGCTAGGAGCAGTTCCACAGTTTGTTGTTAAAAGTTATTGTAAGCTACTAACATATAATTGTAAGCTTTTGAGTTTGCATTTTCGATTTGTGGAATTCATTTATGCCTATTGTTTTTTTATTTCATCTGGCCTCTTCCCTTGTAGATTCAAGCCCTTGCTTTTTATCTTTTTTTTTTTGTGGGGTGGGGTGGTTTGTGTTTGTGTTAGTGTTAGGGGCATCGAAATCGGGTGGTTGGGTAGGATTTTGGAGATGCATAATTTTATATATTATTCGTCAATTATTCAGACATATGTGTCAAATTTTGGTTAATAGTGGCAATGAGTTGGTAAATTATTCGGTGAAATTTGATTCATTATTCCCCAGAATATGGAGTCTTTGGTTTGACAAACAACATAAAACAAAACATTATTCGGTGAAATGCGAGAAATTATTCTGTGAAATATGAAACATTATTCGTATTAATTGTAAATATTATTTAGGGATTTGAGATTTCTTTTATTTGAAATTGATTGATAAAAAAATCAAAACATTATTCGGTGGTATACTGGTATGTGACAAATTATTCAATGGAACTAATAATTTTTTATATGGAGTAGATGAAAAAAGATAACAAAACATTATTCGGTAGCATGTGAAAGATTATTCGGTGGAATTGTCAAATCTTTAAAAACTAACTAATTTAGGTGGGTTTAAAAATACGTTTATTCCCCACAAAAAAAAAGAAGCATTTTTTCACAAATATTTTTTCTATTTAAAAAAAACAAAGAAAAAAAAGCAAGGGTGGGAGTCACCTTACACGCGCCTGGGAATGTGGAGAGGAGTATTTTTTCAACATGGGCCCTACAAGAAATTAAAACAAAATTAAAAAAATCTCTTTTAATCGTGGCCATTGTTGATAGGAGGAAATCGAGACTTGCAATAATAAAATAGAAATAAATCACAGCAAATCAGATTCCGTCCCTTGCAAATAATTACAAGACCTCCTCCTGATGTAGCAGCGGGAAGTCAGGATCGATCCACGAGGAAGCGTGTCAGCGGATCCTAGGCAGCAGGGAAATCTCACGGACAGAAGTCGACAACAGGAGCCCTCGATCTCGACTTGGGTAAGTCGACAGAAGATCGGGTTAGTCGAACACAGCAGCAGCAACTCGGCAATGGTGGTCGATCTCGACGAGGCTTACTCGATATCGAGTAGGGCCTTTGTCGACTTCGATTTGTCTCGTCGAGTACCTGCACAGGAGAAGCTACGACGACTTGGTCGAGTATCAGTTTACTCGATATCGAGTGGTGCAATTCGAGATCGAGTAGAAGGACAGAAGATAAAACGAAGAAATTAAAGAACAAATGCTTTGGGGGTTTCGACTTAAACTTAATGTAAAGGACTTCCAAGATTGGGGTTTACAACAACGATAACCAAGCATGCATAAGGCAGAGATAAATAGATAATCATGTGAATTGCATCCAGGACAAGCTTTCGCCTTTTCAAACAATTAGACAACTCTTTCAAGAAACCTTAATTGTCTCTACTGATTTTATGTTTACAATCCAAGTTGTTAACATGGATCTCCATTAGATGGGCAATAAACACATAAATAAGTAGGAGATGCTCAAAACATGATAAAAGTCGGATCTTTACCTCAATTAGGCATGGCTATCGTCGGGCTCGCCCCAACCCGAGAAGTGGGTGGACTACTCGCGCTTCATCATAAACTCAGACATCATCGATTGAAAGGAAAAAAAAACTAATTGCATTAAAATAAACCAAAGTTTACAACCGCTTGAAGCCAATTCCGCTCTCGCTTCACAACTCCAATCGACCGCTCACTCTCTCTCTCTCTCTCTCTCTCTCTACTTCTCCTACTTACTTCTCTCTGAAATTGAATGGAATCTAAAATCAGCCCCATGGGCTTTATTTATAGTCTTCTAATCCTTGCTACTCAAGGATAGAAAACATCTATCTATATCTAAAAGTATATCTAAAAGGTTTAATGATAAATAAAAGCAACAAAGGAATTAAATCTAAATAGGAAATTATATCTAAAGTGTCTTCAAGTGGATAGATCTCTCTTCTTCATGATGTATCTTGATAGATCGGATAGACTTTGGCAAACTTCGAGCCCAAGGAATCCTAAACCGAGTAGAATTCGTCAAACCGAGTAACGCGGCTTTTGGGACCGTCGTCGATCTCGAGTAGAGCCTACTCGATCTCGACTAGGATTGTTGGTCGACAGGCTCGGCTTCGTCGTCTCGGCTAGCTGGTCCTCGACAGACTCGGACATGGCTCCTGGCGCTCATCGATCTTGAGGACCCCTTGTCGATGTCGAGTTGGGTGGTTTGTCGACTAGGTCTTCTCGGGTGGCTTTGCTCGACAGGTTTGGAGCTGGGCTCCGGGCTCTTGTCGACCTCGAGTACCCGTACTCGATCTCGAGTAGGGTGTGGAGTCGGGTTCTTCGTCTTCTGTTTCTCGACATAAGCTCCTCGATGCTGGCTGGTGCTTAGGTATGTCTTGTCGAGATCGACTAGGGTTAGTCGATGTCGAGTAGCCTTGTGCTCCGGTTCTCGCTTCTTGGTTTTCTCCCGAAATGGTTCCATATTCTGTAATATTAAACAGAAACTTATTTAGATCTCTATTTCTAACAAATAAGCATATACTACATAATTCCGACATATTCCCAACCCGAAATATGCAAAATGTAAAGAATATGGAACTAAAATATGCATAAAGTCATGGCTACTTTGGAGACATCAGCCATCCATCTAATCTCTATTAACGGTCTAGATTTGTGCACAAGGTACACTCTAAGGGGTGTGCACTCTGGAACCACTCCCTATATATATATATATAACATATACTTATACATAATAACACATGTGAGCATAAGTTTATACAACCTACACTTCTAACATATGTTAGTATATATTATATGTACAAATGTGTATGCCTTAATCTACCATTTAGTTAAACCTAGGGCCATCCAATATTCCTAGATCTTAATGCTTTAAATTATTTAGACATTACAATTTAAATGATATATCGGGAATATATCAGGGACATATCGAGATATATCGGATTTATTGATTTCGCTAATTTTTAACTATAAATATTATATTTATACTTCAAAATATAAAAATACACATGAAAAATTAATATTTAAATTGAAAAACTACCAAATAAACTTGATATAATAAAAACAAGTTCATTCATAAAGGCTAAAGTTACCTTACCAAAGTTGGCAATTCTAAATATCCTCGATATATCATCGATATTGACCCGATATATCAGCTTTGACCCGATATATCGCCGATATTGAACCAATATATCGACTTTGACCCGATATATGATGATGGCAGATATTTTTCACTCGATATACCGATATCGTATCAGATTCTAAATATCCCCGATAGATCGCGAGATATATCGACCGATATATCAGATATTTAGAACACAGTATAGGACAACATTAGTGAATTCAATTACATGATGATTTTTTTTGGTCTTTTTGATATTTAATTTTTGTGCATATGGCCTGTCCTTACTTAGGAACACACAGTTCTCAAGTGCTGAAAATAGAAGCACATATAGATAAGATGGAAAGAGGGTATAACAAGATGATGAACAAAAGACAAGAATTATGGTCTAAAGTTTCCTTGAGGAATCGACACTCCAAATGATTCCAGTTCAATTACTAGTTACTACAATTAGCACTAAGAGCTTATACCTAAAGTCAATCAAAAGCATTAAAAGAATTCTCAATGACATTTGGTGATATCGATTGCAATTCTCAAGCTTGCGACCAGCACTGCGCATTTCAAGCCTGCGAACAGCACTCCGAGCAACCTCTCAAGCCTTCGATGGGCACTCAATTTTTGCCTCCTGCAATCTTAAGGGAGTAACCAGTTCAGATTAGAGGGATCAATTAAAATGATTAACTAGTTATGTGACTTCAATTTCTATTGCTGGATTCATGATTTGATTTTTTTGGAAATCGTTGAGAAACTGTTGCTGGATTCATGTTTTGATTCATCTGTCAAGGATTTGATTCATCCGTCAAGGTTTTGATTCATGTTTTGGAAATCGCTAAGAAACGTTGCTGGATTTATGTTTTGATTCATCTTTCAAGGTTTTGATTCATCTGTCAAGGTTTTGATTCATGTTTTGGAAATCTTTGAGAAACTGTTGTTGGATCCATGTTTTGATTCATCTGTCAAGGTTTTGATTCATCTGTCAAGGTTTTGATTCATGTTTTGGAAATCGCTGAGAAACTGTTGTTGTATTCATGTTTTGATTCATCTGTCAAAGGTTTTGTACTCCTTGACATTTGCAATTTTTCATCATTTGACTTGCTCTAGAATTTGATTGATCTTTAATAACTTCCTTTTCTTGGGTCTCTCTCTCTTGCAACTGGGCTCTCTCTCTCTTGCGACTTTCTCTCTCTCTTGTGACTCTTTCTCTCTCTCTTGGGTCTGACGGCTCCGGCTCCCGCCGCCGGCGTGCTCCTTCGGCCGTAACCCGTCGTCCGGCGCCACCCACTGCCCTCAACCGGTCCCACCCCCCAGGTAAGTCTCCCCGTGCCATAGCCTTCCCCATCCCCGCACCCCCGTAGGGCCTTCTCCCTCACTCCCGCTCACCCGTAATTGCCAATTGGCCCCACCCCCGAGCCCTCCCTCGACCCCTTTCCGCCGGCGACGCCTCCCAGCCCCTCTTCCTCCCCCGACCTCCCAGATCCACCACCCATCTAGCCTTAACGGCCACTAACCACCCTCAAGCCATCTCCTATCCTTGTCAGTCCTAACCCAATTCAACCCTTTAACCCGCAGACCCTCGGCCCCTCCCCCTGACCCTTCTCCCGCACCTATACCCGTCGATCTCTCCTGCCATCAACCCTCCGCCCTTCCGATACCCAACCCATACCCAAACCCCAGCCCGGACCTTGGCCGACCCTCCGGCAACCCCTCGGTGTCGTTCGGTAGCCTCTTCGGCCCCTTTTAGGGGCGCGGTATTTCTATCTTTCACACCTTCGACATTTTCCCTTTGCATTCATTCGACTATTTAGTTTTATCGCATTCATTCTGGAGTTCTGTTGTGATTTTATTTGTTTGGGTTTTACTGCTTGGTTCTATTTGTCTATATAATTGATTTTAGTGTTTTGTTTGCCTGACTCATTTCGTTTCATTTATTTTAGTGCTTGATTCTTTTTTCATTTAGATTCCTTAGTTTTCTCGCATCCTATTATGTGTGATTCTCTTTCCCGTTATCGATATTTTATCTATTCCAGTGTGTGTTTCGTTGTGTGTACGGTGTATTGTGCCTCTTGGCATAGGCCTGCATTGTTAGATTGTTTGCATGCGCTCTCTTGTTTGTGTGCTCATCGTGGTTTTAGTTTTTTGCGATGGGTTGCTTTTATTAGCTTTCTTTCTGCCCTTATTTTGTATTTGTGTAGCTCCTTCTGCGACTTGGTCCTGTTCAGGGCTAGTGTGTTGCTTCCTCTCTTTGTCCATTAGTCATACTTGTGTGCTTTGTCTTTCCCGATCTTTCATCTGCTTGCTGGTTACGTATGCCTCGTCCAGTGGTCCCTTTGCAAGTTCAGGGGGTATCGTTGCCTTGTGGTTCGCAGCTAGGTCAGGCAGGGCGCTCTCAGCCTAAGGCTTCCTCTATACGGTTTTGGTCCTGGAACATTGGGACCCTCACGGGAAAGTCGATTGAGCTAGTGAAGATTCTGAAGGCCAGAAGGATAGACTTAGCGTGCATTCAGGAGACTAAGTGGGTGAGGAGTAATGCTCGCCTCATCGACGGGTGGAAGTTGTGATACTCGGGACTGGATAGGAAGAGAAATGGGATTGGCATTTTGGTCGGGGAGCTTTGGAAGGATTGTTGTGAGCCTAATTTGCCATGTTTTACACTTACTTTTATATCGATTTCTGCATATATTGCATGCATTTGGGTTAGAATAATACATAATCTGTGTAGTTTACACTTATTTGCAATATATGGAGGTCTACACAAGTTTTGGTTATATTTCGCAGTAATCGGACGCACTTTGGAGCTTAAAGGAAACTCATGGAGAAGCTAAGAATGGTGCAGCTGGAGAAAAAGCCATTTTTCACCATTCTTCGTTCTGAATCAAGCTTTAATGTCTTCATGAGAGTTGTAGCCCTCGGAAAGAGCTTTCCAACGCATGGTCATATGCGTCAATCCAACGAACGAGGACTTGGGAAAATGCGTTTTAAGAACAGAGCAGAAAGCTGAGAGATTTACTCGATATCGAGTACTTTTACTCAAGATCGACCAAAAATGTCCAAGGAGTGCCTGGTCGAGGAGGAGCTGATTGAGAAGCCGAAGACGAACACAAGCCAGGTTACACTCTACTCGAGATCGAGTAAACCTACTCGAGATCGAGGAACCCGGAAGCCGGCACCCGAGCCATGTCGAAGAGAGGTTGCTCGACAACACCAGAAGACCTAGTCGACGAAGCCAAGTTACTCGAGATCGAGGACCTTTTGTCGAGATCGAGTACACCCGTGAGCCATGTCTGAGCCTATCGAGCACCAGCTAGCCGAGACACCGAGTCAAGCCCAGTCGACCGACAATCCTACTCGAGATCGATGAGCCGTTTGTCGAGATCGAGGAGACTTCCAGAAACCGCGTAACGCGGTTTGATCAATTCTACTCGGTGTGGGATTACTTGGGCCCGAAGATTGCCGATTCTATCAAGATACACCATCTATCCACTTGAAGACTATTTAGATATAATTCCCTATTTTAGATTTAATTTCTTTATTTCCATTTATTTATCTTTAAAGTTTTAGATATAGTTTTAGATATAGATAGATATTTCTATCCTTGAATAGCAAGGTTTAGAAGCCTATAAATAAAGCCCTAGGGGGCTGATTTCCATGAATTCAATTTCAGTAGGAGAAGTAGTAGTAGAGAGAGAAGGTGAGGCCGAGTGGAGCAAAGGAGCGAGAGCAAGTTGGCTTTGTTCGGTTGTACTTTCTACAGTTTGGTTTTAATGCAAGTTTCTTTTCATCAATCAATGTCTGAGGTTGCGATGAAGCGCGAGTAGTCCACCCACTTCTAGGGTTGGGGCGAGCCCGACGATAGCCATGCATAATTGAGGTAAAGATCCGACTTTTATCAAGTTTTGAGCATCTACTATTGTTATGTGTTTATTACCCATCTAATGGAGGTCCATGATAACAACTTGCATTGTAAACATAAAATCAGTAGAGACAATTAGGGTTTCTTGAAAGAGTTGTCTAATTGTTGGAAAAGGCGAAAGCTAGTCCTTTGATGCGATTCACATGATTATCTGTTTGGTTCTGCCTTATGCATGTTTGGTTATCGTTGTTGCAAACCCCAATCTTGGAAGTCTTTTACATACAGTTTATTTCGAGATCCCAAAGCATTTGTTTTTATTTCCTTTCGTTTTAGTTTCTGCCCTTACTCGAGATCGAATAGCACTCGTTGATCTCGACTACTAATTTTCGACCAAGGTCGCTGTAGCTTCTGTGTACAGGTACTCGACGAGACAAGCCGAAGTCGACCAAGACTCTACTCGATCTCGAGTAAGGCCTTGTCAAGATCGACTAGCCCTGTGCCTGTGATTGCTGCTGCACTGTGTTCGGATGTCCGATCTTCTGTCGAGTTGCTGTACTCGAGATCTAGGACCCCTGTAGTCGACTTTCGTGAGATTCCACCGCTGCCTAAGATCCGCTGACACGCTTCCTCGTGGGTCGATCCTGACTTCCCGCTGCTACATCAGGAGGAGGTCTTGTAATTATTTGCAAGGGACGGAATCTGGTTTGCTGTGATTTATTTATATTTTAATTTGCATACTCGATTTCATCCTTACAACAAATTGGCGCCGTTGCCGGGGAAGCAATCATTCGCGCCTTAGGTAGTCAGATCTCACTTTTCTTTTGAGTTACTTCGCAGGTGTATGCGCAGTTCTGGTCAACCACCTGAGTTTGACACCTTAGATGATCCGGAACATGTCCTACACATCCATTCTAAACTGAAAAGAGCCATGGCTGCCGCAGAAACACCAGAACAGCTGATACAGAGGCTTAGGACAGAACTAGCCGCCAAGGATACTGCTCTCGCCGCTGAGAGAGCAGGAAGAGAACAGGCAGAAGCTAAGCTTGTGCTGCGTAGATGGGAACATTGCACTAAATCGCCCAAATCAACAATGACAAGTTGGTTCGACAATGTCCCCTTTTATGAGCCAGTCGACAGCGACTACCTGGACAAAACATATACACATTCTGGAGGAACTAATCCAGAAACACTAGCCGAAATCGACTGTATCACAGAAATCCAGGTAGGTCCTTCCTCTATTTCAATTTCGCTATCTATCTTTGAAGAATCTGTGGAAGGATCCCTAGAAGAAGAAGAGCCACCAACGCAAAATCCGGACGTCGTTTCCCATGGTGCTTCAAGGTCGCTTTTACCCTATAAGGTGAAGGCCATTCCTGACAATTTTGAGCAACCGATGTTCATATTCAAGTATGGGGTCCTCGCAATGTGGCATGAAGCTCCACAAGATGAGGTGAAAATATCTCTTCCCACTCCACCGTTTTGTTGTGGTGGAGACGCGCAAACAAATCAACCAATGGAGCAAAAGAGGTATGATTATGAGCTATGCAAATTTCTTTTATATATTCCTTTATGCATGCCAGCTGGAGCCCAGGAAGATGGATGGGTGGAGCCATGGAGCGTCCACTCGGGGAGGTTTAAGCTTCTTCACATGATGCCCCCGGATGACATCCCACGCTTCCCACCACCGGAGGAACCACCAGATCCACCTATACCTCCGGACAAAGATGAGCCAGTCTAATGCTTAATGGAGGAAGTCGGCCTAGCGACTATAAAATCTAGAGCTTGTAAATAGACATTTATTTTTGGGACTTTTGAACATTGTTGCTTTTGTTTGTTTTTGGTTTTGAACTTTTAGTCTTTCTATCGTGGGTATTTCTCTTCTACATTTTTTCAGGTCCATGAGGATGGAAGAAAACTAAATCAGACTCGGCCCAGAGCATAGCACTCGATTCCCGACGATCTGCACACCTGTCTAGTGAGTTTCTTTCTTTACCCTTGTTTTCATACAGTGAGGACACTGTAATGTCTAAGTATGGGGTGAGGGAAGGGCTTACTTTATGCATAGTTGGTTTTATTTGACATTATGTGTGCATTTTTTAAAGGTTTATTTTTTTATTGCTTATACATGGCTATTTTGGAATTCATTATTGATTTATGGGCTTAACTGCATGTTTTCCAAAATTTGAAAAAATGACCCGACCCCCATTTAAAATTTTGATTAGTGTCATGGAAGCTTTATATTGAACTCAACGATGCAAAATTGGATTCATTAGAGATATAGCATGAAATTGCCTAGTAAAGGGAAGTCACAATGAAATGCATATTTTCTTGAAAACTATGAAAGGAGGTAAACTTTGATGTTGCTTTTGACATGTTGCATGATAAGAGGATGGAGGACTTTATATTTCCATATAATGCTCATATTGTTATATCCTAGCCTTACCTATGCTTATATGCATCACAAAAAGCCATATTATGCCTTATTTCATATATTATGCTCCACATGTTCTAAATATTGCCATTCTTTACCTTATCCGGGGATTATGTTGAGAATGATGTTACATTATGGAGATGTTATATGGTGTTTGTGTTGTTGTTACCATTATTGGAGTTTGGCAGGAAAATGTTTGAAATATATGGAAAATTTAATGAGTGAAACAAAATCCGATCACCTCAGGAGATAAAGGTAGATCGACCCTGCTTACTGAGATAATAGTTCAGTGAGATGGGACACACAGGTGAGGAGTCCAAAGCACTAAGTATCCGGGGCCATTCATGACACCCATGTTTGCGATTCGCGAGAAGGCAGTGCTGAGGTTAGAGAGGTAAAAGCATTATTATTGAAAAAAGCATTATGGAAGGTGATGAATCAAAGGAAGAAGGGATGTGGTTAAGAAAGTTTGGAAATAATCCATTTCCCTGGATCGTTAGCACCACATGGCCAAAAACTGCCCACCTTTAGCCTTTTACCAATCTACTCCTTATTTGAGCTTAAATTAAAGTCCTCTTGATTATCAATGCTTTGTCACAAATGAATGTTTTGCATAACCCTCCTTTTGTGAGTAGATGTTGCTTTTGTATAATTGCACATGTATGGATCTGTGACACTAGTACCTTTTCGAGGATGGTAATTGATTGCAGGGGACATATGAGAATGAATCTAAGATGTTGAGAGTTTGAATTCTTCCCCTGAATGACAATTAAAAGTATTGCTTGAGGACAAGCAAGCTTAAGTATGGGGTGTTTGTTGTGAGCCTAATTTGCCATGTTTTACACTTACTTTTACATCGATTTCTGCATACATTGCATGCATTTGGGTTAGAATAATACAGAATCCGTGTAGTTTACACTTATTTGCAATATATGGAGGTCTACACAAGTTTTGGTTATATTTCGCAGAAATCGCACGCACTTTGGAGCTTAAAGTAAAACTCATGGAAAAGCTAAGAATGGTGCAGCTGGAGAAAAGGCCATTTTTCACCATTCTTCGTTCTGAATCAAGCTTTGATGTCTTCATAAGAGTTGTAGCCCTCGGAAAGAGCTTTCCAACGCATGGTCATATGCGTCAATCCGACGAACTAGGACTCGGGAAAGTGCGTTTTAAGAACAGAGCAGAAAGCTGAGAGATTTACTCGATATCGAGTACTTTTACTCGAGATCGACCAAAAATGTCCAAGGAGTGCCTGGTCGAGGAGGAGCTGATCGAGAAGCCGAAGACGAAGACATGCCGGGTTACACTCTACTCGAGATCGAGTAAACCTACTCGAGATCGAGGAACCCGGAAGCCGGCACCCGAGCCATGTCGAAGAGAGGTTGCTCGACAACACCAGAAGACCTAGTCGACGAAGCCAAGTTACTCGAGATCGAGGACCTTTTGTCGAGATCGAGTACACCCGTGAGCCATGTCCGAGCCTATCGAGCACCAGCTAGCCGAGACACCGAGTCAAGCCCAGTCGACCGACAATCCTACTCGAGATCGATGAGCCCTTTGTCGAGATCGAGGAGACTTCCAGAAACCGCGTAACGCGGTTTGATCAATTCTACTCGGTGTGGGATTACTTGGGCCCGAAGATTGCCGATTCTATCAAGATACACCATCTATCCACTTGAAGACTATTTAGATATAATTCCCTATTTTAGATTTAATTTCTTTATTTCCATTTATTTATCTTTAAAGTTTTAGATATAGTTTTAGATATAGTTTTAGATATAGATAGATATTTCTATCCTTAAATAGCAAGGTTTAGAAGCCTATAAATAAAGCCCTAGGGGGCTGATTTCCATGAATTCAATTTCAGTAGGAGAAGTAGTAGTAGAGAGAGAAGGTGAGGCCGAGTGGAGCAAAGGAGCGAGGGCAAGTTGGCTTTGTTCGGTTGTACTTTCTACAGTTTGGTTTTAATGCAAGTTTCTTTTCATCAATCAATGTCTGAGGTTGCGATGAAGCGCGAGTAGTCCACCCACTTCTAGGGTTGGGGCGAGCCAGACGAAAGCCATGCATAATTGAGGTAAAGATCCGACTTTTATCAAGTTTTGAGCATCTACTATTGTTATGTGTTTATTACCCATCTAATGGAGGTCCATGATAACAACTTGGATTGTAAACATAAAATCAGTAGAGACAATTAGGGTTTCTTGAAAGAGTTGTCTAATTGTTGAAAAAGGCGAAAGCTAGTCCTTTGATGCGATTCACATGATTATCTGTTTGGTTCTGCCTTATGCATGCTTGGTTATCGTTGTTGCAAACCCCAATCTTGGAAGTCTTTTACATACAGTTTATTTCGAGATCCCAAAGAATTTGTTTTTATTTCCTTTCGTTTTAGTTTCTGCCCTTACTCGAGATCGAATAGCACTCGTCGATCTCGACTACTAATTTTCGACCAAGGTCGTTGTAGCTTCTGTGTACAGGTACTCGACGAGACAAGCCGAAGTCAACCAAGACTCTACTCGATCTCGAGTAAGGCCTTGTCGAGATCGACTAGACCTGTGCCTGTGACTGCTGTTGCGCTGTGTTCGGCTGTCCGATCTTCTGTCGAATTGCTGTACTCGAGATCTAGGACCCCTGTAGTCGACTTTCGTGAGATTCCACCGCTGCCTAGGATCCGCTGACACGCTTCCTCGTGGATCGATCCTGACTTTCCGCTGCTACATCAGGAGGAGGTCTTGTAATTATTTGCAAGGGACGAAATCTGGTTTGCTGTGATTTATTTATATTTTAATTTGCTACATCAGGAGGATGCCATCTGAATGGAGACTTAGTAAATTGGTCCCGGTCTACAAGAACAAGGGGGATGTCCAATGTTGCGGTAACTATAGGGGTATCAAGCTGCTCATTCACACGATGAAGATGTGAGAGAGATTTGTTGAGGTTAGACTCCGGAGACTGGTGCACATTTCTGAGAACCAGTTTGGTTTCTTATCTGGTAGATTTGCTATGGAAGTTATTCATTTGCTGAGACGTTTGATCGAGTCGCACAGAGATAGAAAGAAGAATCGGCACATGGCCTTCATTGATTAAGAAAAAGCGTACGACAAGGTTTCGAGAGAGCTGCTTTGAAGATGCTTGATTGAGAAAGGAGTGCCAGGGTCTTATATTAGAGTTATCAAAGATATGTACGATGGAGCCATGACAAGTGTCAGAACTCCGTGTGGGGATTCAGACTACTTCCAGGTTCGTGTGGGGCTTCACCAGGGATCTGCTCTCAACTCGTTTCTATTCACGTTGGTTATGGATACTCTTTCTGCTCCGCTTCAAGAAGAGGTTCCTTGGTGCATGCTGTTTTCTGATGACATTGTGCTTGTGGACAACTCTAGATCGGGATTGGCTCGCAGGCTGGAATCCTGGAGAGAGGTGTTGGAGTCAAAGGGTTTTAGATTGAGTAGGACCAAGACCGATTACGTCCTGTTTTGCTTCGGAGAGGTCACGGACCCTGACTGATCTGTGGTTCTGGGGGAAGATCTTATTCCAGGAAGGAGGTTTTCAAGTACCTGGAATCATACGTTCAAAGTGATGGTGGATTGGATAGGGATATCGATCATCAGATTCAGGCTGGGTGGTTGAGATGGAGAAGGGCTTCAGGGGTGCTTTGTGACAAGAAAGTCCCAATAAAACTGAAATGAAAATTCTACAAAGTGGTTGTCAGACCGACCTTTCTTTATGGCTTAGAGTGTTGGCCAGTCACTAAAGCTCAGGAACAGAAGTTGTTAGTGGCAGAGATGAGAATGTTGCGTTGGATGTACGGGCTTACGAGACTTGATAGAATCAGGAATGCCGACATTAGAAGGAAAGTTGGAGTGGGGAGTATTGTTGACAAATTGCGAGAAGTCAGATTGCGCTGGTTCGGACATGTGCAAAGAAGACCTAGATCGGCCCCGGTTCGAAGGTGTGAGATTCTGAATTTTGGAGCTTTTCGTAGGGGGAGAGGCAGACCAAAGAAGAGTTGGATGGGGACTATCCGTCAGGACCTCAATTTACTGCAGCTTTCAGAGGATATGACATTGGACAGAGACAACTGCAGGAGACGCATACGGGTGGCAGACGTTTAGTGCGGGGGGAGTGGTGTGGTGTGGGCTTATCCTGCTTTAGCTATGTTTCTCTTTTGTTTGCTTGCTCCGTGACTAGATTTGTGTTCGTGCTTTAGTAGGGTCCTTGTTACATTTCGTTCTGGGTCTTTCGGAAACACTCTCTCGGGCTCCTGGGTGTAAAAGTGCGTACATCCTGACCCCCCAGACCCTGCTTAATTGCGGGATACACTGGGATGTTGTTGTTGTTGTTGTTGTTGTTGTCTTGTGGTTTTGCAAGTGGTTTATATTGTCTTGATTTTCTCTTCCACATCAAGCCCTTGTTAGGTAAAAGAGTATGGAAATGGAAAGGCAAAAAATTTGCACTTGAAGTGATTTGTTTTAGATGTTGTAATGTTTAATTAGATTGCGGGGTTTGCTAATTATTACTTGAGAATTCATTGAAACTATGACTTTTGCCTCTCATTTGTGAAGATTTGGGATTTGCATCTGATCTTTTCTCCCTCTTGTGCAATTTAGTTTATGTACGTTTTTACTATTTATAGTATAGAGAATTAGATGGTTGATAACTCCTAAGCCCCAAAAGTGATTATGTAACTGAAGTGTTTCTGGAATTTCACCTATACTTATTACCTCAAGGTGATGACATATGCCTTTAATTACTTGTAAAGCCAACTAGGGTGGGTGATTATACAATTTTTCATTAGTTTGCGCTTTAAGGGTCAAGGCAGTCCTCGCGGCGTTGTTTGCTCGCGTTCAGGTAATCACTGTTCAATCATCGTCTTTAGAGGAAGTCCTTTAGATGATGTTCTTACTCCGTATACGTTCTTTTCCGATCAAAGACTACAAGAACTCAATTTCGTGGGCTTTATGTCAGGGAGAATCGTAGAGCTCTTCTTCTTCTCCCTAGAATCGGATCTCTCCCTTGAGGAATCAAGGGGGGTATTTATAGGGGTGCTAAGCGAGTAGCTGGCTAGTGATCTCGTGGTCTGACAGGAGACATATGTAATGCATGCCCTCATGCCAGAGGGTTGAGTGTTTATACATGGTTGTGTTAGCGGAGAGGTGCTTAATCAGCGAGCTACTTACCCTTGCCCGATGGGATAAGAGGGTGTCCTGGCCCTTTTTGCTCGGGTGATATACTTGAAAGTGTCAGGATACTGGCCACGATCTTATGCGCTACTCTTATCTAGGGGAGAATATTGGTCATGGCTTAACTTGATGTAAGGCTCGCGATGTATAACATCGTGCCTAAGACGTCTTTTGCGTTGGGTGGTCCATTTACGACGTCATATCCCTATTAATTAAGGGGGATATTTCATAGGGCATGGTCATATCTCCTCGAGACTGGAACACGTGTGATAAATCACTGGCGATCAAGTTTGGATAAAAAAAGTGATGCCTTTCGGTAAGAGGTTATCTTGGTGGGTCAAGCGCATGCCCAATTTCTCTGGGCCCATTTGTGAGTCGGCCCATCTGTGAGAATGACCCCACGGAGACCTATAAATAGGGATTTCCCCTTCACTTATCCTCACATTGCATTTCTTGAGAAAACCGTCAAGAGAGGGCGAGAGCGGAAAGTCAAAATAAACTTTTTGCAAAGAACATCGTCGGAGTTCATTGGAGTCACCATTTCCTGTTGCTTTGTTCTCCGGTGCTCTACTTTCATCTCTTCCAAATAAGTGATTTCTTTTACCCTCTTATTTTGCTCGTTTTCCTTAGTTTTTGTTCGTGATAGCTTTTAGGGTTAGGGAAACTCTCAAGGTAGTTTAACCGCCCTATCCCCCCCCCCCCCCCGGGGGGGGGGGGGCGAGGTGGTTTACGCAATAGAGAGAGCGGTTTTTCCTGGTGTCTCGTCCCCTTTTTCCTTTTCTTTTCATATATTAGAGTTGCCTTTGTGGTGTGTTTTAGACTTCAATTGGCGGTGGAGCTAAGGCGGAGATGAGGGTTTTTTGGGAATTTGGACAGTTTCCTATTACCGGATAAAATCATTCATCTCCTATCTTGGGAAAAAGAGAAATTTAATGGAGGAGACGAAAAGGTGTTTTTTAGGCGTCATCGTTCAGGGAAAACGTCTTTTTAATGTCCTCGAGTGGGGCGCGTAAGGCACCAATATAGCCCTTCTGAAGGGTTTTTTGGCGCTAGTTTTATCTTATCACGATTTTGGAAAGACCATTTCTCTTTGTTGATTTTCTCTTCTCGCGTCTTTTCAGGGTTTTTTCTTCTTAAAAGTTATAAATTAGTGATGTTGATGGAGAGTGATAGCCATAATAGGAGCCTGGGCTTTATGGAAGAGGAGGTTAGCTCCTCGTGGACTCAAGGGTCCGCAATGCACGATGATTCGGAAGCTACAACGTCTTCGGCTCACCTTCCTCAACCAAAGATCGGGTCTCACGGAGGAAAAGTGAAAAAACCTGTAGTTCCAAAGAGGATGAAGAAAAAGGCTATGACTGGGACCATAAAGCGACCTCTTTCGAAGGACGATCCAGAGTATTGTCACACGTCTGAGTCTATTAATGACTTAGAAAACAAAGGAGGACCGTCTCGCGTACTAAAGAAAAAGAAGGTGATCCGCATAGTCCCTAGCGATTTTGCCGTGCTTGCTTATAGGTTTAAGGAAGCTGATGTCTGTAGTTTTGGCGACGGTTTTACCCCGTCTCCTTCCTCACATGCCCCTACTATTTTTGAGGAGTGCGTGGCCCCTACTTTAGCCGAGAGCAGGGGGAGAGATCGATTTTGGACCTTGCTCATCTTGAGTTTGTGTCCCTAATCTTTCCTTGGCATGCCGGGGTGGAAATAGGCTTAATTAGCTTTCGAGAATGGGGGTTGTTTGATCGCGTACCCAAATCACGTCGTTGTTCACTTGGAAAGCTTACTTCAGGGGTTTTGCCTTTCCCTACCTATACTTTATGTGGACTTTATTGCCGCTTAACTGGCTTTTAATGTTTAGATGTATCTAGCTGCCTATACCATTAGATGTGCTGCCATCAAACAGAGGACCTTGCTCGATCACTTGTTTACTTTCCTAACTTTGTGGCATGACAAATATGGGTTAGTGTTCGCTTCCTTAAGTGGGGGTATTGTAGAAAGGCTATCAAGCAAAGCCGTTTGGAGAAAAAAATGGTTTCCTGTCCGCGATCCATCCAGAGCCTCCTTGAACTTTATCAATAATCCTGATGTCTATCGGCCTCCTTCAAAAAACAACTATAGCGACTGAAAAATGGAAATCTGCATTTATTCGTTAGAGTCGTTTAGGGAAACGTAATTAAAAGATATAGTAACCCCTGTTCGTTTGGAAATGACTGGCCTTAGTCTCCCACATCCTGGGGGTGGGTGTCAAACCTTTTCCTTGTCTGATTGTGATTTTCGTATTTTTATCGAACTTTTTCCGAAGTAGTTTTATTTTGGTCTGATTTTTGTTCTTGCTTCTTTTCTTAGAGATGCTGTTGGATATTGGAAAGCTCTTCGCAGGGGTTCGTGAGAAAAAGGGGAAAAGTGTTGACAAGACCCCATGTGATGCTGGCACGCGAGATGATGATAATCAACAGCAGATAATTCCACGCGATTCTCAACTTGCCGTAGAGGTCGAACATGAGTAGCGGATTGTGGAGGTAGAACTAGGCGTGGCCACGGGTCGGACCTGCCGGGACGACGGGTTCGACCAGCCAAGTCAAGGGTCAGGGTTGGTCGACCCGAACCCTAACCCGAAAATTCACGGGTTGACGGGTTCGGGTCGACCCGTTGACCCGACGGATTTCCATATTTTTTTATTAAATTTTTTACTAATAAAAATTGAAAATAAATTGATATGCTAAAACATTGTCTACATATCATTTTTTATATCAACTTCATTTCAATATGAATTTGAACAAAAAAAATATTAGAAATTTTATATTTCTATAAAACTTCTTTAATCCACTCCAATATAAATGTAGGGAGTTAAGGGAAGATGGGCACACACACGCGCGCGCACACACACACACACATATATATATCTCCATCTCTTCTCATTCTAACTCTCAATTTTCAATGTGGGACAAATGTGGGAGAATGCTCTTGTCCCACGTTGGAAATGAGAGGATAGAAGGAGCCCTTCCAAGGCTATAAAAGGGGAAGGATGGGGGTGGCTTTTGACCCACATTGCATTTTGCATGTTAGTTTATATTTTTATTATGAATTATTTTAAGAATAATATACATAATAATAATAATAATACTTATAAACTTATAAAAAAATATTTTTTTATAAAAATATTATGGAATGGTGGGTTGACCCGCCGGGTCGGACTTGCCAGGTTAGCGGGTTTTAAAACCTCCGACCCTAACCCGCCACCCGTCTGAACCCGCTGACCCGAGGACCCGGACCCTCCGGGTCGTTAACCTGCCGGGTCACGGGTCGACCTGTAACCCATGGCCTTGTCAGTTCTGGAACATCATCATCCGAACCGGGCCTGAGACGAGGCCCAATAGGCCATCGCCTCGGGCCCAATTCACCCAGGGGCCCATTATATATATAAACTTACCTGCTTTTAAAAAAAAGAATAAGGCTGACCCACAACAAAACGCTGCGTTGCAAAAAGGGAAGAATAGGTGCCCTTCTTCCTCCCACTACAGGCGGTCAAGCTCCTGGTGTACTCAGAAGAGGAAAACAGGCTCTCGTCTCCTTCCGATTCCAACCAGGACCAACAAACCTCCCTCTCCTCCTAGTGATGCGGGTCAAGATGCCCTTCTGTGGGTCAAACAACGATCTTGATCCAGGCGACGACTCGAGGACGAGTCGATTTCTAATGGAGGAGAATGATGTCATCCTCAAGCGGAAGAAGAAGGCTCCACCTTAGGAGTCGTTGAAGAAACGGCGTTAATTATTTTATTATTTATATTTCTTATTTTTTATATATTCTGTTTTTAGTAACTCCTATGTTAGTTGGAGTCTAATTATAGAATTGCTTATTTTAGTATTTCTTAGTTAGATCAAATAAGATGGTTAGGAGAGTCTATACTTTAGGCTTTCTTAATTATCATATTTTATTATTTTCTATATTAAGATTTTAGATTAAGTTTTATTTAATTAGGATATAGTTTGGTAAAGCAATCATTAGCCTCTAAGGAAGCTAACCAAATCCTAGTTATTTACCTATTTAAACATTGTAATCCATTTTGAATTAATCAGATTGAATATAGAATTGAAGAACTCCGTTATGGATTAAAGGATTCTCAATTATCAATCCCAAAACCGTATTCTGGTTCATATACTTTCTATCGTCAGATCCAAGAAACTAATACCGTTGCAATTCACTTTCGTTATTCGATCGGAATTGTTTCAATATATACATTCCGCAGCCATTGTTGACCAAATTGGTTAACACACTTGTTAACTAAATCTCCACCGCCATTACCTTTTACTGTGAAGCAATTTCAAGTTCGAAGCCATCCTACTGTTGAATTGCAATTGTGAGCCGCAATTCTTGACCAAAGCAATTCAAGGAAGGACTAGTTAATTAGCATAGCTAATTAATTAACTCTAGCACGACCGACAGTAGTGTGAAGCATCGGATTAAGACGTAATTCATTCGTTTCAATACAAGAGAAATCAACGAGCTACGCAAGATCGCGCTTTTAGTTTAGCAATTGGTCATCAATTGGTATTCAGAGACAGGTTTTGCTACGCTCTTTGTTCCTTTTAGTTTGATGTTAATGATGTTTTGATTTGATGGCTTGAGAAATTTGGGGCCATTTGGATGATGATCCCGATCCATTGGATGGATTTTTTGCTTTGGAACGTGCTAAGCAACAACGGAGCCAACAAGAGTTACGTCGGAGAGCTTTGCAACAACAAGTCGTAGAGCGACAACGAGAGGCTCAAAGGCGCCGCCTTTGGCTTCAACGGCAATTGGAAATCGAAGATAAGAGGTGTCGACAACGCTATCAGATTCGACTTCTCCAAAAAAAAGAGGTTGAGGAAGAACGTCGCCGAGAGGAGGAGGAACGACTCTGAGAGGAGGCAGAACAACGCCGAAAGGAGGAACAAAGCCGATGGTTGGAGGCTTTGATTGCGGAGATGGTGGACAAATTCGTTGCCCAGAAAACAGCACAGCACGCCGAACTTGTTTCGCAGATTCCCGTTGACTCCGACCTCGGAATTGAGTGAACTCAGTCTTGTTGCGTAGATAACTTCGGGATCTTTCCAACGGTGGGTCATATGCTACCAGATTCTTCCAGAAAGGCCTTCGAAATTGTGTTGCAAGCAGACTGCGACAGTGTTCTGCAGGACGAGCATGTTGATTTAGTTGACGAGGATGAGGTACTTGATGTCGTGTCTCAAGAGTTAGCGATTGTACCTCTTGGGAATATTCATGAAGTTCCAGTTGCTGAGATTTGTGTGCTCATTGATCCTATTCTTATTGAAGATCAAGTCCGTTCAACGATCGCGCATGAAGGTGTTGTTTTTGGGTTCCTATACCTCGAATTCTCCTGGCACCTATTCAACCCATTCCTCCATTATCTTTTTTGAAGGCTGCTGCTCCTTCCTCGCTGATCATTGCCGACTCGATTCGAGGACTAATCGAAGATAAGAGGGGGAGATTGATGTGGGTCAAGATGGCCTTCTGTGGGTCAAACAACGATCTTGATCCAGGCGACGACTCGACGACGAGTCGATTTCAAATGGAGGAGAATGATGTCATCCTCAAGCGGAAGAAGAAGGCTTCACCGTGAGAGTCGTTGAAAAAACGGCGTCAATTATTTTATTATTTATATTTCTTATTTTTTATATATTCTATTTTTAATAACTCCTATGTTAGTTGGAGTCTAATTATAGAATTGCTTATTTTAGTATTTCTTAGTTAGGTCAAATAAGATGGTTAGGAGAGTCTATCCTTTAGGCTTTCTTAATTATCATATTTTATTATTTTCTATATTAGGATTTTAGATTAAGTTTTATTTAGTTAGGATATAGTTTGATAAAGCAATTCTTAGCCTCTAAGGAAGCCAACCAAACCCTAGTTATTTACGTATTTAAACATTGTAATCCCTTTTGAATTAATCAGATTGAATATAGAATTGAATAACCCATTTATGGATTAAAGGGTTCTCGATTATCAATCCCAAAACCCTAGCTACTCTCGTCCAATTTGTTAAGCTTTCTACCAATCCGATCGAAAATTACTTTGCAATTCAATCGGCAATTCCAGTACAGCCGCTATTGTTGACTCAATTGAATTAACAACCTTGTTAATTGGCAATTGATACATGAGTTCAATTGGCAATTAGGAGTGCGCCAGACGTGGTTGACCGGTGCAAGTGAATTGATGATTTATTAATTAATTTATCGATTCTATACGATCATCAAAGTCCATGTGAACTGAGAGGTTGATTACCCATCTAGGCTAATTAATCAAGCAAGTCGGTGCGTGTGAGTCCAATTCGTTATCCACCCATGACATCGAATTCAAGAAGATCAAGGAGCTTTGCAAGATCGGACCGTTAACAAGTCGTTATTCTTGATTCTCAACCCACATGCGAAGGATCAGGAATAGCAACGCATCACCCAGGCTCCCCTCTCCCTCCAATCGCATCGGTTATCACTCCCTCACTCTACTCCCTCCAGCGGTGGAGAATTCTTCGAACTTGACTGCCTGACAATCCGTCAATCCCGGCTCCGATCGACGCTGGCTGAGCAGCTCACTCTTCAATTGTTCCAAGAAAAAATCCGATTCTTCCAAGTTCTATTTGTAAAATCGGTATGATTTCTTCAATTTCTTGCTAGGTTTTTGGAATTATTTGGATTTATTGGTAAGATTTAGTAATTAGGTTTTTGAAATAAGGATTGGAATTCGGAGTTGAATTTGTAGGATATAGGATTGGAATTTATTTTGGAATTAGGATTCGTGTTTGCTAAACTAGGAATATATTGGACTTGGAATTAAAATTTGGCTCCTTGTTTAACCATTGGAATTGGACTTTTGCTCCCTGTTTTATAACAATTACAGTATATCTAGCTAATATGCAAATGCAGTGAGAATTAAACAGATCACTGTAACACAAGAATTTTAAATTATTTATTTAACACTCCTTGATAGTCTATTAAGGTAGTTGTGCACAAAGGGACTAAAATTTTTAAATCCTATTAGAAGGGCAATTTGCACATATAATTTACAAATTACATATGAGAAAACAATTGTGTAGGGAGCTGCATAGAGAAAATTATATGAGAAAACAATTGTGGAGGGAGCTACATAAAGAAAATTAAAGGAGTAGGAGAAGTCAGAGGGGCCCAATTTTCTTATCTCGTCTCGAGCATTCAAAATCTAAGGTCCGGTCCTGATCATCATGTTAGATAATCATGGATGTCAGTAGTACATCTTACTTTTTGCCCACTGTAAAAAAAAAGATTGTCGATTCCCACTATGCTCTTGTTACACGTACCAGAACTCTAGAAGACCCCCATTTCCCCAAATAGGGTGACCCAAACCATAATCACCGAAGATGGTGCTTCGACCACTAGTCGAGGTGATCCTGTGGTGGTGACGGCATGAGGCTAAGCGAGGCCGAAGGAATAGCGTCGCGGCAATAAAGGTTCTCTTGACACGAAATGGTATATATTAATTTATTTATTTTTCTTCCGAGTTACTCATCATCATTCTAGCTTTATTCCTTTTTAGTATCACTTGATTTTCTTTATAAAATACTCGTTTTTAGCTTAGCTTCATTTTTTTTAGAAAAAATTTGCAGAATAGTCACTTTTTTGGACAAATTAGTGAAATGTCCACCTTTTTGGACAAATTAGCAAAATGTCCGCTATATATACCCCTAATCTCTCGCTTAACTCACGCTTCTTCCCCCACTCTTTCCTCTCGCACAAGGTAGGTGATCCACCTTCTCCTTTATCTCCGGCGAGCAACGAATTTCCCTCCTCCGAGATCCGAGATCTCCTCGGTAGATCCAGATCCGAGATCTCATCGGATGATCCTCCAGATATCGCATATGAATCTCCTCAATTGAACCGCTCAGGCGTCGTAGTGGTGGGGGAGATCGCAGTCGCTGCTCTTGGAGATTCGCCGGTGATGAACCCCCTACCATTGCTCTTGGAGGGAGATCTGGACTCAGCTCTGGACTCAAATCGTCGGCAATCGGAGGAGAGGCTGAGCTCGGAGATTGATTCCTCTGGCTCGCCGGATCCTTGGCGGTCGAGGGAGGTCGAGCGAGGGCGGATCTCAGATCTGAGCCGAGGTAGAGCGAGGCGGAGCGAGCGAGTCCAGATCTGAGCCGAGGTCGAGTGAGGCAAAGCGAGCGAGTCCATATCTGAGTGAGGTCGAGCGGGCGGAACGAGCGAGGGAGCGGCCGGAGGGAGCGAGCGAGCGAGGGAGGGAGGCAGTGGTGAGTGAGCGACTGAGCGAGGGAGGGAGCGAGCGAGGCCGGAGCGAGCCGGCGTCGGTGGCTGCGAGCGCAGATCTAGATCAGTTTCCTCTTCGCAGAAATCGCAAGGAAGATGATGTCTTTTTTGTTAAATTACAAAAATCCCCCTATAAATATGAGAATATATAAAAACTATCTATATTTTATTATGTGATCCATAATATATTTTTTTTGTATTTTTGCACAACAAAATGTTATATTTGCACAACATATGGTTATATTTTCACAAGCACAATATACGGTTATATTTGCACACCAAAATGTATCGATGCGGAAAAAAAAACTAGACTTGGGTCATATTTGCACAGCTTACGGTTAAATTTGCACAACATACTCTTATATTTGCACGACAAAATGTTTAAAAAAAATTAAAACTAGACTTGGGTCATATTTGCACAACTTACGATTATATTTGCACAACGTACTCTTATATTTGTACGACCACATGTTAAAAAAAAATTAAAAAAAATTTAAAAACACTAGACTTGGGTCATATTTGCACAACTTACGGTCATATTTGCACACCGTACTCTTATATTTGCACAACGTACTCTTATATTTGCACGACAAAATGTAAAAAAAAAAATAGATTTGGGTCATATATGAACAACTTACGGTTATATTTGCACATCGTACTCTTATATTTGCACATCGTACTCTTATATTTGCACAACGTACTCTTATATTTGCACGACAAAATGTAAAAAAAAAAACTAGACATAATTGGGTCATATTTGCGCAACTTACGGTTAAATTTGCACAACATACTCTTATATTTACACAACATACTCTTATATTTGCACGACAAAATGTAAAAAAAAAAAAAAAAAAAAACTAGAATTGAGTAATATTTGCATAACTTACGGTTATATTTGCACAACGTACTCTTATATTTTCACAACGTACTCTTATATTTGCACGACAAAATGTAAAAAAAAAAAACTGGACTTGGGTCATACTTGCACAACTTACGATTATATTTGCACAACGTACTCTTATATTTGCACAACATACTCTTATATTTGCACATGATATTATTTTTGCACATGATAAAAAAAGCAAAAAAAACTAGACTTGGGTCATATTTGCACAACTTACGGTTATATTTGCACAACGTACTCTTATATTTGCACGACAAAATGTTAAAAAAAATTAAAAAAAATTAGACTTGGGTCATATTTGCACAACTTACAGTTATATTTGCATAACGTACTCTTATTTTTGCACGACAAAATGTTAAAAAAATAATAAAAAAAAAACTAGACTTTGATCATATTTGCACAACTTACGATTATATTTTCTCATCAATAGACTATAATTGCACAACATGGGGATTGGTGGAAATTTGTTCAACATGATCTTATTTTTGCTCAACAATATATTATATTTGCACAACAATTGAGACTTGTGAAATTGTGTTCAACATGATCTTATTTTTTCTCAATATCATTTCATACTTGCTTAATAGATTATTTCACAACATGATCTTATTTTTGCTCATCAATAGACTATGATTGCGCAAGATGGGGGATTGGTGGAAATTTGCTCAACATGATCTTATTTTTGCTCAACAATAGATTATATTTGCACAACAATTGAGACTTGTGAAATTGTGTTCAAAATGATCTTATTTTTCTCAATATAATTTTATACTTGCTCAATAGATTATTGCACAACATGGTCTTATTTTTGCTCATCAATAGACTATAATTGCACAACATGGGGGATTGGTGGAATTATGTTCAACATGCTCTGTATTGTATTTGAGTTACCACCCCTACCATTGTTTCCGATACCAAAACAAAATTTAAAAGGTACATGCCTCCATGATAACTTCAGATTTCCAATACAAGCTCCCAAGTTACTAGAATACGCATAAAAACGATGTCAGCACTAAAAATACACATAAAAACGATGTCAACACTTTTTTTTTTTTGCAAAATACTAAAAATGTAAACTTAATCTGTTGTGCAAAATTAAGTTTATGTTGTGCATTAATTTTTTTTTTGATTATCGTAGCCTATGTGGGATTTGAACCCATATTTTTGTATTTGAACGCAATGTTCTACCATTTGAGCTAATAGGCTTTAAATTAGATAGACTATTCTTACTTACTAGCAAAAAATATTAAGAAAAAAAAATTTCAAGCATTTTTTCATGAAAGGGGACAGATTTACTAAATTAATGCATTTAGGCAATAAATAGGTAAGTGATTAATTTGTTCAAGCAATACACAAAAGCTCTCTCAACAGTAGCACAACAGCACCTCCGTTCCACAATAATGAAGTAAGAAACCTATGACAAGTGCACAAATACACTTGGCCAAACACAAGTACACTACACAAAATCTAGAGTTCAAACAAACAACAAAGTCTAAATAATGCAAACAACAAAGTCTAAATGAACCTGATGTTTTGGACTAAGTGCCTTTTTAGGTGTTCATAATCCAAGTTCAAGCTTTTTTCATAACAATGGCTTTAGCCATTTTTTAAGGACCAATGTCAATCAATAATCTCTACACAATTACCTTGCACAGATCAGAATTTCTACTTTCTGCCTCTACTAACTCTTGCTTCAACTGCTCAGATTGCAACTTTTCCTGACTCAGGACGGACGCCAGTTCTTCTTTCACTGTTTTAAGAGCTGCTAAATTTTCCTCGCCTTTGATTTTCTGTAAATTAAATAATAATGTAATTGGCACAAGTTGCTCCTATATTGGAATAAAACAAGATGACATCTTGAATAGTGGTGATTCCATCGAAGACGACTTACGACTTATATGTATGAGTTTCCTTACAAGCACATGAAACTAAAGAGCAATTAATATACAGCATATGTTCATGGGTTATTGTACAAAAGCATGGGCAAAATATTGGTCCTTCAGTGTGTAATACACCATCAAAGAACTTTTGTTTGCTTTGCTCACATAACATAGAGACCTTCTTCATTAAGTTATATCTTTAATGTCAACACAATTACCTAAATCATGTACAGAAGACATAAGAAAACCCCATCTTTCTATCAACATTAGCATTTTTTCTCTCTACTAGTTGCCATCAAAATGTACCTTTGCTAGAAGCGCACCATACTCAAATTCAATCCTTCGTTCCTGTTTCACAACTTCAATCCTTCAAGAAACTAAATCGGACTTACCTAGATTAGAGATATAAGGCATCAACATCAACTAGTACTCCTCCACGGTATCAACAGCAAGGGGAGATCGGAACATCAGCAGCAGCAACTGGAATTGGAACATCAGCAACTGGAATTGAAACCTAGCAACAGACAAACAAAGAAGAAATTATTTAACAAACAGAGATGAAACCTAGCAATAGATTGGAGAAAGGAGACCTTAACAGTGAGCAATCCCGATCCATCATCCCAAGCTCTCCTCGCAAGCGAGAACAGAGGAACGTCGAGCATCGAATCCATCTGCGATTTCTGAGCCAAGGAGAAAGCGAAGCACTCGGTGTCATCGAACGGGGGAGGCGGCGGAGGGGGATCGGGGCTGAATTGGACGGACGGAGGCGATTCGGCGGTGGTGGTGGTGAGCAAGGTGAAGGACGATCGATAGTTGAATGCGCCAGAGCAAGGAGGAGGACGATCTGAAGCCCTAGATCTGAGGAGGGGAGCACGAAGACATCGAGTCCGCGAGAGAGAAAGAGAGAGCGTGCGGAGAGGGAGAGCCGGAGGAGAGAGAAACGCGCGTGGGAGAAGGGAAGAGGTTTATATTTAGGACATTTCACAAATTTGTCCCAAAACGTGGACATTTCACCAATTTATCCCTATTTCGTGGCTATTTCGCAAATTGCCCCTTTTTTTATGGTTTGATTTTCCCGACTATGCTAGGTTTTGTATCTTTCGATGAGACGATGGGCGTATACGCACCCATACTTGGGCGACCCGCTTATAATAGCACTTATAATCAGGGTCGGCCCGTGGTCCATGCGAAATGTCCAATCGCACGGGGTCTCAAAAATTTGAGGGCCTCAATAGGTTTTTTTAGTATATATATGTATATATAAATTGTAAAACATATCACATTGCAGTGGTTGATCAGTTGGTACACAACCTTTACTTGTTTGGAACTGGGTCGAGTCACAAACCTTCAACGACAATCCTTTATCCTATTTCACCTCCGGAAAAGAAAAATACCTGAATGTTCTTTGTAATGACTTTGCATCTACAAGAACATATTCTTTGATATATTAGTGGATTTGGTGGACTAATTTTTTTTCTCTTTAAATTAGTTAAAACAGGTCTCAATATGTAATTTGCACAATGTCTCAAAATATAAGTATATAACGAGTCTGGGTATTGCATAAGGTGTTACGTAAAACGGGCCTGGGTATTGCAAAGTATCCATAAGAGCGCACATAATATTTATTTGGAAAGGTGAATATGATTACATTCCCACCTGAAAGAAGGACGGCCCACCCGACCCGGCCCACTTTGTCACTTTTCCTTCTTTATTTTACACGCTACCTGATTCCCATTTAGCTTTGTTTCTCAGCTTAATTACATTTATAATTCCAACTCTCTATGAGACTATGGCAGCTTATTTTGCCACATATTAGTATTTCAGCAGTAAATAAATTGTAGAGCAAAACAGAACACATTTTCCACAATGCAACAAAGGGTTTCAAACTTTTTGATAAACAACTCCTAAAAGTCAAATTGAATTCAAGAACAACAATATAATAATTTCCATGCCATTTGTTAATTATTACTCCATATTATTTGACTTTAGCTATTTTGATGTAAGACGCTCTGATGTTGTCAACCCTAACTTTTGTATATTGATCAAATCCATTACGAAATATCAAACAATAAAGTGCGGCGGGATCTAAAATCATAGGAGTACATAACAGAAAATTAAAGCGTACACACAATATATACATAAGTTAATTACTCTTTATGTTATTATGTATATATGGGAATGGGAGTAATGTGAGAAAGCGGGGCACAGTCACATATATAGACACGTGTGTTAGTGTTTGTATAGGTAGGTTGCCCCATTGATAACTTTATGATATGTGAAAGGCGTGGGGATCGGAGGTAAGCTTAGCTAAGGAAGGATTAAATAAAAAAGATGGAGATGGGTGGTGGGGGCAATTAAGTAGTGAGTGTGGGCTAATCAATTAGGTCAATATTGCACTCTCCATTAATTATGAAAACCGGCCAGCTTCAAATGGACAATGGTTGGTTGACACACCCCATCTTTGATCTCCCTTTTTGTTACAACCTGGTCCCATACGTGCGTGTTAAGTGTTCATTTACGTCTTCCCCCCATCATCTCATATGACAAAACTCATTTGTTTTGGATTTTATTCTTTCTTTTTTATCCCCATTTTTTCATTCATATATTTATATATGGAAAACTGATCAAAACTGTGTCAATTCAATTTAGGTCGGGATATTTATCGAACTAGATCAATTTTTAGTGTGGTTTTTTTGGAGTTCAATTCAATATTGCTCAAATTTTGGGTTCAAACAAGCAAGACAATTAAAAATTCAAATCGGATCATATTCGCCATTTAGAAATTAGAATTAATAATTATTTATATAGGACCGCCTACAAAAATGCATTACCTTTACCCTTTTGGAGACTCTAGTTAAGTAGCTAGGAAGGTATGTAATGTACACATATAGAACACATGGAGGTGTCCACCCACTTATTAAGCTTAAGTGTTGGGTTTGTCAACAAGCTCGATCCATACACAGTGCTGTTTAATTAATGTCCTATCCTATTAAAAAAGAAGAAGATGATGAAGATGATGATGGAAATAATTGAATTCGACGCTCTTGTCTTCGCTACAGCGCAAAAGCCTTGACATCCCCGTCATCTGCGCGCATATGTAATATAATAATATGTACTATGTGTTAAAGAATCCTTGGGCCGTATTAAATGGGGATCGATACGGTAAACTAACACCAAAAAAGTTGTTCACTTTAACTTCTGTATCTCGTTACAATTAGATCATTTACGGAATCTGTAAACAAATCTACGTGTTGAATTAAAAATATCAATTCTTGAGATAATTACATAAAATTTTGAAAAGAGAAACATATATTAGTCTCTAACAACATGATTATTCGTATATAACTCGTACTAATATGTTCGTATAATCATTTGACAATAGACGAATAATTTTTATATAAAAGACTATTAAGCATATAAATAATTATACAATAATTATGGTATTACCTACAAATAATTAGTTTATAATGGTTCATATTGTAAGAGATGTTCACAAAGAATCAATCTCAATCTCAATCTTGAATAATTGGACAGAACATCGATTTAGAGGATACTTTAGATTGATCACATCGATATTACACTTTTTTTTTATGTCATAATTAAGCTCAAGACTCGGAAAGGGTTGGGTTGGGTTATCTTTCCCTACAAACGTAAGTGGTGGCTGATCGGAGAGCTCATGGAAACCAAAAAGTAAAGAAAAAACAAAAGACACAAGGGAGTCGGTGGCGAAATTCGCTTCCCTAAAGACATGTCTCAACTAGATTTTCTAATCCCAGGCAATCAAGCTATGCATTGGCGCACCAAGCTAGATAATGGGTGTCAATCACCCACCCCTCCACTGATCAACGAAGCAACAAGTTTAGAATCTGTTTCGTTTAGAACCTTTTTATAGCCTTTATTCCAATTAAGTGGTAAGCAGCCCATCAACAACCCCCCATAACCTCGACATCGGGACCGTGCTGATGCCAACACAGCGCACATAACCAATGATCTACTGACCTCTCTCATCCCGGATAACACCCCCGGCACCCGCGCTCCCATCCTTGCTGACCGACCCATCCGAATTCAGATTCACCCAGCCCTCGGCTGGTCTCTCCCAAGCAATAACAACCTCATGTTTATCACTACTTCTTTTAGTTTCCTGATGTGCGTTAGAATGTCGTGTGTTCTAACACCCAAAATAGTAAATATATACCTTCAACTAATAACGACAATTAGCAGTAAGTACATGTCGATCCCACAGAGAGTGGGTGCAACTTTGGCTAAACGTAGTAAGTAAGCAAGCAGTTTGTAACAAGAGCAATAAGAAAAAGGCAGTAAGTAGAGAAATGGTTGGTACAAAGATGATGATGATAATAAGAAGAGAATACAATTCTACATATATTCGCAACATAGGTAATTCCGTGATCATCGGATTGTTTGGTTATGTTTGGCTATCTTCGTGGCGGTTTGTACACAAAGTTGTATATCTTCCTGATTCGATCACTATCAACTCCCTAAGTCATGTAATTGTCCCATATTCGACGTGTCACTGACCTGGTTGTCAACCCAGCTATCGCATCCGCTAAGAATAACCCTAAACTACATGTCATTGCTCTTTCATATGCGTGAATTCCAACCTACTCATCAAGATATGTTTGCTACTATATTGGATTAAGGCCCACAATAGTGGATTTAGCTATAATCACTTAGCACGTTGTTTACCTATCTTAGTGGCCAATTAAGACGAATAAACAACATAAACATGCAAAGAACAAGAGTAATGAACAACCAAATATGCATAAACCAAATATAAACTATAAAATAGTATTCAAACAACCCTCACATGTCCTTAACCTATGCATAAAATATAAGCAAAACTATATAAAAGGTTTAGCCGAGCATGACTTACCGAAAATAGAGGAAAGGGGAAAAGAGAGAAAAGTGGTGCGAGGAGTGTTGAATGGTGTGTGGAATGTGTTGAATGGGGATGAGGAGAGATGTATTTATAGGCATATGAAACCCTAGGAGTCGGATTTCTTAAGGTAGAAGCAAAGCCCAATGGGTCAAATTCGACCGAGAGAAAATCTTCTAGAATTTGCGATCGGCAGGCGCCGATCCAGCGAGTGCCATTGGGTCTTCCGCGGGTGTCCTGAGTCCGCGGGCGCTGCCCCTGCATTTCCTTTATGTCTTCTTTCTTTCGTCTGTCTTGTTTGCTTCTTCTTTTATCTTTTTTCTTGATTCTTCTCTAAGTCTCTAAGGTTCCATAATGTAACTTTCCTCTTCTCCTTTAGCTTGCCTTTCGAGAATCTGCATAAATAGGCATAAAAATTGTAGATTCCGAACATTGAAACTTTAAAGACATGCAATGAATGTACTTTATGACAAAAACTTATCTAAATGACTTAATAATGACTCAAAAACTTATCTAAATGCAATCTAAAAACTTATCTAAATGCATAAATGACTTTATGATAAAAACTTATCTAAATGCATAAATAGGCATAACCATTGCCCCTACACGGTTCATGAAGATCCGATCGTTGTGCCATTTCCAAATCCACCAAAGGGCCATTCCAATTAAATTCGCCCATTTGAGGCCCTCTTCGATGGACTGCGTACAAAGGATGTTGATGCGGCGCCACTCCACAAACGGAGAGTCGAAGAATCTCTGAATGCCTTGTGGGACGCCAATTGTTCTACATATATCAATGACTTTCGAGTAGTCCCGAAAGAGCTGTATGAGCGATTCGGGTCTGTCCGGGCCGCCTTACATGAAGAATCCCCAACCAGGTGGCGTTGGCATCTCTACTTGTTGGTAAGAATTAATGACCTCCCCGAATAACTTGCCACATGAAACTCCTCACTCTTTCAGGCACCTAGAGCGTCTAAATTTACTTCAACATTTGCGCATCGTTAAAACACAACTCTCTTGTTCATCTAATACGTTCATACGCATGCTTAATGGAGTAGTTACCATCTTGTGCAATTAGCCAACTCAGCATATCTGTCTCAGTGGAGGATTTGCCGATGTTAATCGAAGTAAGTCTCACTTATATCTTGGCTGGGAGCACCAAGTGAAGAGTTGCGCAGTCCCAAACACAACCGCAAATCCAATAGGACCGAACAGATCTGTGCAGCAATTGATCCTCGCAAAGTCCTAAAGGCAGTCTTCCCCAAGCCAATGGACAGCCTAGAAGCTGATAAAATCGCCATTTCCGATGATCCATCTTGTACTGCCCATGATCACATTGTTTATGCTCTTCATCAAACTGAACCGAACACTTGACATCTCGACGATAGTGCTCAAATCAGGCTGGATATACTTAGCACGGAGAATGTCGCTCCATACCTCACCCTCTTTGCTTGTAAGGAACCTCCAAGTCAACTTCCCTGTAGTAGCGAGTTTCAAGTCCCTTATGGTTCAAACCCCCAATCCTCTGAGTTCATTGGGCTTGCAGACATCTTTCCCTAGATGCACCTTTCTCTTGTTATCGCAATCTCCCCATATGAAATTCCTGCACAGCAAGTCAATATTATCGCAAGTATTAGTCAGGAGAATGATCGTGGCTAGAGTGTAAATAGGAATAGTTGATAACACAGATTTGGTAAGTATAATTAGAGTTGGACACAAATCCCGCAAATCCCGGGACCGTCCCACAAAAAATATGTGAGACGGAGCACGGGACGAGCATTCCTTATCCCGCAAATCCTGTCCCGTGCCACACACACACACACACACACAATCCCGTCCCGTGCCCCACACACACACACACACAGAAAATTGGGAATATATACTTATACAAACACACACTTATATTTGTGTTGTGTGTGTGAATATTTAGTGTATATAGTGTACATGTATAAGTATGCTTGGTATATATACACATTGTACATGTATATCAATATATATGCAGTGTATATTTCTATATATATACAGATAGAGATATTTTGTGTAAGTATATGTATAATATGTCTAGTGTTTATATATATAATATGTTTAGTGTTTATATATATAATAAAAATTATAAACTATAAAAAATATTATAAGATGTGTGTGTAACGCCTTTAAAACCGGCAAACTATATTGGAAATTTAAATTTTTTTTATAATGTTTTTTTATTTGAGGGACAAGGCTCGTCCCATCCCGTCTCGGCCTCGGTCCATCGCGCAAAAATTACGCAGGACAGGGCGCGGGACGACCTTGTCACGTCCCGTCCCGTCCCGCGCTAACCCCTAAGCATAATACTTTGTGTGAGACTAAGGTGTTTGCCTTTCCATCTTGCGAGTCTCGACTTGACTTTATCAATTAGGGGGTTGAAAGTATCCATATGTGAATCTAGTGTAATTGTCAGCATGGGTAATTCATTTATCATCATATTTAACTAGTTGTTCTTTTGGCATCTCAAGCAATGTAATTGTTAGCATAGGTGATTCATTGGTGAGACAAGAGAACCATCACCTACCAAAGCTTGCAAGAGGGTTGACAAAGGATGACATATACGATAACTGACATTGCATGACAAAGAGCTGACAAAATTCAACATCAAATTGACACGCATAAACTAATTTTTTAATTACAAATTAACACAAAATACAACAACCATAACCAGATGTTTTAAAACAGATACTAAAGTTCTCTTTCAAAAAGGATCTAAATCCATGAGTTCACGATAATGATACAGTTTGTCTTGAGTAAAGCTATTAATATGACCACTAAAAACAAGTGCTTCAATCTCCTTGATAATAAAAATACCGCAACAACACCTGCAAACCTCATGAATAAAAATAGGTAAGGGCATATACATGCTAACAACTGTAACTAAGAAAGTCAACAAAAAGATACGACTTTAGTAAAAATATTCATACCTTGTTTCATCGTTAATAACATCGAGGACCTTCTCTATGGTGAATTATGGTGTTCCTTCAAAGTTGTTGTACAATGAACTTTTCTACAAATGATGAGATAGCCACACAACTAAACCCCATAAACATTCCTTTAACGTCTCCTCATTAGCAATGTACTTGTTACAATCATAGACCAGAATCTTCCTTTCTTCAATGTTAATTTCAAAGTCAAGCCAATGCTTCTTTTTAATATTGAAGGATGTATATATCCTTTTTACATTACTCAAGTCCTTGCTAAAGTCAGAAGGATACAAACCAATAAAATAGTTTGTAATAAGAACGTCCGCTTCAGACGCTACATCATATGAAGCCACTAGCTCAAGTAAATAATAATAATATAACACCCAGTCCAAGATAACAACATCGTGAAATTTTGAAGGCTCTTCTGAAATTTGCGTCTGCATATGATACAACGCTTCCCCTATATCCCAACAATACATATTACAGATGTTTTAGTAGATTATAATCAAGACCATTTTGTTTTAAATTAAAAATACAATACTTATAAATTATATATACTTACTGTGCCCTCCAGCTATTTTGTTCTCTGAATGACAAATTCAAAAAATTCTTTCTTCAAGACACAAACACACCCTTTCCCACCAAAATCCATGTGAAACAAAAAGAGAGAATGTTAGCATATTAGAAATATTAAAATAACTACACAAAATGTCGGTATACAAACAAACACATATTCCCTTTGATGTACGAGTACAAAAAGGTATTATCATCTTCAGATAATAAAGACTTTGAAGCATTGTATTTTGGAACGTTTCCCTTCTTGCCATTTTCATAGGGACTCAAACAAAAACTAATAGTTTTAGGTATAAGCTTTGATCGCCTTAATTGTTCGATTTCAGCATAAACTTGAGGATGTGGTTCTTCTAACAGATCAAACAATCAAAGCATTCATGAGTACCATTAGAATCATCATCACTAAACACTATGCACCTGCATCACCCTCAGTATCCCTTAAAGCAATGTCACCCTCTTTTGAAGGAAAGTCAACTGCTTTAGTATCAATGTCAGCATCACTTGAAAAAATTTCAGCCTTCACTACAAAATTTCAGATATGACAGTCTTGGGACTGAGAGGAGTCTTCAATACAACATCCTCTAAGACTTCATCAATCTTCAGAACCTCAACATTCTCTAAAACATCATCAATCTTATCTACAGATTTCCTTTCAATATTAGCATGAATGCTAGCTTGTTCCGGAAGGTTCGAGTCACAAGCAAGATCAACTGAAAAAAAAGCACAAAACTAAACTCAACGGGCTTTTGACCCTTAATAAGTGTGACAACAATTTCAACTTCAACTAAATTTCTTTCACCGTTGAATGAACTTGGAAAGCCTGGCCCAATTTCATCTTCTTTTTCCTCATCTTTTTTCTCTTCATCTTCATGAGGAATATCCACGTCAACTTTCAACCCAGACAACACATCAGCAACAACCTTTTCTAGAAAATCATCATAAAGAATAGGTTTCGAATCATGGAAATTCGGACGCATGGACTCAAACAGGGTGCACTTGTTTTCAACGCTAGTAAACCTACCACTAATATCGACAATGTCCCTAACTTCTTTTTGAAGTTCATCAATAACTTTCTCTAACATTAAAACCTTGTTTGTCAGCTTCAATGCCCAATCAGGAGTACGCACTAAAGTATCCAACTTCAATGACAACTCTTTTGCCCATTTAGGCAGCTCTCGTTCATGACCATTGTTGTCAACACGTTTAAAATCTTTCCCCAACTATTCATTATCAGCTACATCATTGTTTGAATCCGAACCAAACTCAGCCCCTTCATCGTTATAATAATTCGTGGCATCATCATCACCAACCCTACTCCTTCCATTATTTGCATCCTAATAACCTTCATCTTCCTCAACATCTTTCCGCAACCTTTTTTCAGCTCCATCCATCCTTATGTTTGCATCCTTCAAACTACTCTTCATCCCTTTTCATGCACCCTGCACCCCTCTCCCAGCTTATCCCACTCATTGTCACCTAGGAATGGCAATGGATCGGGTGTGGGGAGATGGACCCCCATTTCACCCGACCCACAATGGGTAACCAATCACCCCACCCGACCCACCACCCATATCCCCTTTCACCCATATATATCGGGTGAGCGGGTGAAATGGATAAAATATGCATGGCATATGGGTGATTTTTGCTAAATAAAAATCATTGAATTCCAATAAGACATGTGGAGAAAAGTCAGAAAAAAGTGGCTAAAATAACATCATCTTGCATATTAACCCCCCCCCCCCCCTCCCGTTTGTTTTTGGGTGGAGAAAGACAATGATTACCCCTATGAATATAGTTCATATTTACGTTAAAATTCATTTATCACTATTCTAATCATTCCCCTTCTTCTCCCATTTTTCACACAAAATTCTTACCCTTCTATTCCCTAATTTGAAGGAGGGTAACTAATACCTCTAGGATGGTCTAATAATTCCCCCCACCCTCTCCTCTAACCTCACAAAAAATGATGTTCATATACATTTTATATATAAAATTTAAAATCTTACCTTTCCATTCCCCTCTTATATAAACAAACGAGCCCTAAGTCTTAAATAAGTCATCATATGTTTAAATAACATTATCTTAAACACATGACCATAAGTTTTAAACACAAACGAGAGTTTAAATAGCATTGTCTTAAGGAAAATAAGCCGCCCAGCAACATCAAGACAAGAGTGGTAGAAGACGAAAAGGGTAAGAGGCTTGCAGAACAAAATGTCGATTAGGAAGTTATGGTTTAGGAAATTAGAAATTTTATGTATTTTTTATATAAAATATATAAATAATACTTCTTTTATAATGTAGATGGATGGTGGATCGGGTCGGGTGGTGGATGATGGGTCGAGTGGTGGATCGGATGTGGGTAGAAAAAATCTAACCCCACCCAACCTCACTCATATCCACTTTCCACCCGCTTTTTTTTTCCGGGTTTTCACCCACTTTTTTGGGTCATGTGATTCGGATTCAAGTCGAGTGCGGGTGAAGTTGCCATCCATATTATCACCTACATCCATCCCTTTCTCATCACCCTCCACACCTTTTTCATCACCCTCCCTGTCCTTATCAGCTACTTCAATCTATTCCTTTATTTGTTCTCTCCAATACTATATCAAGTAGATCCAACTCTTTCTCAGACACTTCTTCAGCACCGTTCAACATAGTTCCACCTTCAATTCACAACAACTTATCACTATCAACTTTCCCAGACTTTTTACTCTTTTGAAGTTTAAATTTAAAACCTAAAACCTCATCTACTTTACTGTTTTTAACAAAAACAAACCCAGATGCTCCCTCTAAATTACTAAACATGCCTCTCCTCCGAAAGACGTATCAGCATGCCTCTTTTTTCCTGCCCTCTTCTTGCACTTCTTATGAGCATCAAAATCAGTAGCATCTCATTTTTTCCTCGCCAATGGTATTACAAAGTCATCATCGTCAATTGCACAAGTGATTGTGGGTATAGACGAAGCAGACTGTATACAAAGCATAGAATCATCATCACCAAACCTCATCATATAAAAATGCTTCCTCGTTCACATGCCTAACATCACAACTAGAACTTTGTTGAGTCTCGGGAAAAGCTAGTTCAGCAATACAATTAAAAACAACATCAACCACTTTATTTTCAAACTCCGTCCCAAGTTTCCTTGAAATTCCCCCATAGGTTGGGTACATAGGAGCCTATTCTTCATTTATTGATAATTAGATGTTGACAAACCCTCCTTAATAACTTCACATACTCCGGGATAGAAGGAGACCTTAGCGCGAGCGCGAAATCTTTCTTCATCGGGTAACCAGCAATTTATTTTCTACAAAACATAAACATAACACAAAATAAATGAGAAATATAAAAACAGTAGACAAATAGTCAAAAGCAAATACTCACATCGAACTGACATTTGTATCATTCTAGGTTAGAAACAGTGGTAACTACACATACTAGAAGACATTACAATGGATGAAAACTGCATTAAAATTGAATTCAACAATAGAAACAAAACAGTTACTAAAATGGACAAAGCCCTAAAAAGGAGAAAGAGAGAGAAAGTGAGAAGGAAGCATCTTGAAAGTACACTAATCTTCCAAGTCGTTCTTGATTCAACCATTGTTAGTTTCAACGAAGATTGAAAGCAAGAGGAAGATGATAATCAACTATGTGAAGAGAATGATCGAGAGCAAGAAGAAAGTCGTTGAAACAAAAGAGAGGGAAAGAGGGGAGACGTATAGTAAAAAACAAAACCGACCGGGTAGACATTCAACAAATTTGGGTTGCCCGGAGAACAATGGATTAATTTGGGAAGGATACTGGGCCAAAAGACCTAATTTCCTCTTAGGTCAAACTTATTCCCAATAAGTTATCTTTTATTTTCTATCGACCATATCTTTCAATCAAGACTATATCAACAATGTTAACATATCATCATAATCATCATCATCATCTAATTCCCAATACTTATTTGTGCGTGACCTTATAGAACCTAAATAAAATAGTAATAAATTAAATATAACTAATTCATAAATCATATTTGTCTTATAGCTAAGCATTACACATCCATTAAAAAAGACATTATTCCTTCAATATCTCACTTGTCCTTAAGTGGATGTGCCATATCAATTTAGTGATAAATGTAATCCATATCAAAATCCTAATTGTTTCTCAATCTCCAAGCTTGAATCGTCAATAGCAAATGATTATACTAATCCATGCATTTACAATTTTTACTTACCGAGTAGCCAGAACACCATTCCTTCTTAGATATATTTTGAAGAGGATATGGATGAAAGTTATGGAATCACATAAAGCTTTGTGAAATGATCATTTATTTATTTCCCGATATCGGGAAATAAATAAATGATCATTTCACAAAGCTTTATGTGATTCCATCACTTTCAAACATATCCTCTTCAGAGCCATCGCGGTTGCAATAATTGAAGTGGACTATGTAGATCAAACGTACAACGGTGTATCGTACCTTTTTGGAAAGACAACACCGATTTGAGAATCGTACGGGACCGACCATCAATATCTTACGTAGATCCAACATACAGAGGCGTATCTTATTTTTTGGAAGGGCAACGCAAGATTCGAGGACGAATCTTCTTCAAAGGAGGGGAGGATGATGTGATTCAGGCTCTTCCAACGCATGTTTAGTGTTTCAGTGATAAAATGGGTAATATTAGTCCGATGAAGGTCTATGAGTACTTGTTGGAAAGATAATTTGAAGGGCTACATCTTTCATGAAGACTAAAAATCTGAAATAATCCAAAAATAGATCCGAAATTTGCAATAATCCAGCAGTCCGAAATCTGGACAGTTTTCCTGATGCATTGAATGAAGTCGGAATAGATGAAGATGCATTGAAAGTGATTTATTCAATGGAACTTGATAGTTTTTGACACTTCATGATGACATCCAACCCTCCATTTTCCACCAGGGGGCTTGATGTGCGCCTATTTTGCCATGTTTTGAATTAACTTTAATATCGATTTCTGTATGCATTTCATATCATCGGGTTAGAATTATATAGAATATGTGTAATTTATGCTTATTTTCCAATTATGGAGGTTTACACTAGTTTTTGTTTAATTTCACAGAAATCGAGACACTTTACAAGCAATTCGGAGAAGGGAAGAAAACTATGAAAGAGCTCGAGGTCGACTACAGAAAGCCCAAGGTCGAGTAGAAGCTGAACCAGAACACATCGAGCAGAAGAAGAGAAGAACACCACTCGACAGGACTAGTCAACGTCGACCACTCTGGTCGATGTCGAGTACAATGTGGTCGAAATCACCATCGGAGCACCAGTAGAGGACAAGACCACTCGAGAGCACAAAGTTTACTCGATGTCGAGTACTCTACTCGATGTCGAGTACCTGTCGAGTGTAATCCTAGCCGAGATCGAGGACGAATCGGAGAAGCAGACGAAAACTACTCGATGTCGAGTACATCCCAGAAGCTGAATTCGAGTCAAAGTCGAGTAGGAGTCCGAGGGATTGATTACTTACCTACCAAGGAACGTGAAGATCTATCAAGTTGAAGATATTTATCCACATTAGTAAATTCCTATCGTTACTTTGGGGAATTTTAATTGTTTTATTTGTTATATTTACCAAAGTTATATCTTATGAAAGAGATAAGTAGGATTTAGATATAGATAGAGTTGTTCTTTCCTTGGATAGCGGGGATTGAACACTATAAATAAAGCCCTAGGGGCTAGTTTTTATTTATTCCAATTTACACACAAGACAATAGCGACTTAGAAAGAAAGTTTTAGAGGAGTTTGTGGCCGAGTGGAGTTGGAGAGGTGAGAGCGGATTTGGCTTTGTTCGGTTCTTAGCTTTCTTTTATATTAATGCAAGTTATTTCTTTTATGAAATTATTGATGTTTGTTATGATGAAGAGCGAGTAGTCACCCAACTTCTAGGGTCGGGGTGTGCCTGACGGTAGCTATGTAAGGTAATGCATCAAAGGTACAATCTTTATTGCGATTTCATCTTCTATTCCTGATTTACATGATATCTCTGTGACAGTCGAAGGTGATCCTTATTTGTGTTATTGAAGCGAAAGTGATCTTAATGCAAACTTGGATTAATTATGTGAAAAGGGTTAGTAACAATTAGGGTTTATGTGAAAGCATCTATCTTCCTAATTGTTAATGACGAAAGTTATTTGATGAAAAGGCATGATCTTTAATAACTTTAGCATGATTCTTATATGGTTTTCGTTGTGGCGTTGAAACCCCGATTCTAGGAGCTTTTATTTTATTGATTTACATCCACCAATTTCGTGTTTACTTTCATTGTTTTGATTTCATTAAAGTTACGATTTTCTGCACTGACTTACTCGACATCGACTACTACTTATTTGACGTCGAGTACCTCTAGTCGATATCGAGTAGATTTCTACTCGACATTGTGGCTTGTTTTCGTCTTCTGTTGTGCAACTGTAGGTAAGGTCGACAGGTTTAGTCGATATCGAGTACTTTTACTCGGCATCGAGTACTTTCTAGTTGATTTCGAGAGGGATCTGGAACTTGAAAGGCGAGCGCTAACACGCTTCCTCGTGGACACGATCCCGAATACCCTACCACTACAACGAGAGGGATTCTTGTAATTTTATTTGATTGGACAGAGAGTTGGTTTCGTTGTTTATATTCTATATTTATTTCATTGCTAGTTTCCCTCCAGAACTGGGCTGGCCACCTTTCTCCATCAATTCCGAGAAACTTTTCATCTTTTCCACCTTTAAATTTTTGTTTTAATTGTTGCTTGTTTTATGGGTATAAAATGCATAAACCTTTGTCATGAAAAATAAGATCTGAGTTGATAATTTTTGGAAAAAAGTGTGTGTGTGTTTTGTTGATTTGGTGAGATGTCATTTTGACAACCCATTCCGGAGTGAGAGGCCGAGGAATGGTCCGTTTGTTTAACTCTTTCCGGTGAGATGCTTGTTAGAGTTGTTCAAACAAAGGCTTGATTGCTCGGGAGTGAGATGCCGACGAGTGAGAGATCGAGTTTGGTAAATCTATGGGTGAGATGCTCTTAGATTTAGCCATTCATATCTTGTCTTACTTTTTCATAAACCTAGAAAAAAATCCCAAAAAAAAGTCGTGTGTGTCAAATTTTGTTCTCGTACGTGCTTAATCGAAGCTTGAAACTTGTTGGATCAATCTTCGGGTAGCATCATGAACACAAATCCTAAGATTTTTGAATCTATAATTAAGTGTAAAACATACAAATTACCAAATTATCAATGCATATACGGTTATACTGAAATCTACAACATACACCTTTAAACAGTAAAGCATATCAAACTGTTGAATCATTGTAGACTTGTCTATACAGTTTTGGACGGGGAGAGAGAAGTTGAGTGACGAAGTCTAGAGAGATGAGAGATTTGTGATCAATTTCAAAAATTTGAGGCAAAAGAATCCATCAAAATCAGGATTTGGAAAGATAGAAATCAATTTAAAGAAAAGGGTTCGAAGGATAGGCTACCCTTCACAACTTCACTTTCACAAATCACAATTGACGTTGAGGGGAGAGAGAGAGAGCGAGAGAGGGGGCAGATTCGACCAGAGCCGAGAGTTGTCGAGAGCTCTTAAAGAGAGATGTCAGATCTGCAGGGAAGAGACTGAAAGAGGGCAGATTCGCCTAGGGTTGAGAGTCGTCGAGAACTTTTAGAGAGAGATCTCAGATCTGCGGGAAAGAGAGTGAAAGAGGAAGCTTTAATGGCTGAATCACCGAGTTCATATCTACGGGGAGAAATCGAGAGAGATCTCAGATCTACAAACGCAGAGTCGCCGAACTATGGGAAAGAGAGTGAAATAGGAAGTCTAAATGACTAAATCGTCGAACTCATATCTGTGGGGGGGAGAGATCTCAATCAAGAGAGATCTTGGAAAGAGATCTCAGATCTGCAAACGTCGAGTCGCCGAAGTGTGCGGAAGAGAGTGAAAGAGGAAGCCCAAACGGCTGGATAGTGTGGAAAGGTGAGACGCAGATGCTCAACAAGACATGCTCACCAAGACAATAAAACTCACAAGTAAACCTAGGGGTAAACTTGTAAATTGTAATTTCCCCTACCCTAATCGAGCTTTTGGGCTCGGCTCGAGCTTGGGCTCAGGGTGGGCTCAGGCTCGGTTCGAGTCCAAAACAATGTTCAAGCTCGGCTTGTTTAACCTCTATGAATGAGCCGAGCTCGAGCTTGTCCTAGCATAGTCCAAGATATTCGGCTTAGATAAGAGCCTTAGGGCATATTTAACGGGTGTGTACTGTGGACGATACTAGCAAACATAATATTAAAAAAATTGAAACAGTGCTATTGGGATACTCGGGAGATTTCAGAGAAGTGTCGATGCTTGGTTTCAATTGCACCGTGAGCCTCTCCAACAAGTCAAACAAAGGGGACAAGTGTCACACGCTAATTCGTCTGCAGGTTGGCAAGTTGCATGCCCAACAAGTGTCCCTAGATGAACGGTTGTGATCGATTGTTGTGCAAATTTGTTTTAAATGTTTAAATTCAAATTTCGCTCTTAAATATATAAAATAAAAAATAAAAAAAATTACCACAATACTAGATTCATTTTTATCTACATATGGATATCAATTTTGAATATGTTTGACTATATTTTTTTTAAAAATATTTCTCTTTGATTATAAATATACAAAAAATGACCCGAAAATTTAAATTATAACTATAGAAGACTTTTGAAGAATAAATAATGTAAGAACATTAAATAACTAATTATTAAAAAAATATTTGTTAATATATGGAAGTTGATATGAACACTTTTGCCTATAAATTTAATAATAATAAATGAATATAATAATAAAATCGAGAATGAAAATAATTGTTGAAGAGGAGTATATTTGTAAATTGAGTTTGTATGAAAAGATGGGTTTTGAGATACTAGAGATGCTATTGATAAAGTGGGAAAAATGAGAATGGGATGCTAGAATGATGTGGCGGAAAGAGAAGAATAAAATATTAGTATTCCCAGTACTCGTAGTATCCCTTAATAAACATGGCCTTAGGAGCCTTAGGAAGGATAGGGAGGAGACATGGAGAGGTTGAGTCACTGGATCCTCATTGAGTATTTTGGGGGATGACGTACGGGATGAACTAGCTGCAGTACGTACTAGTCAATGGTGACTATTTCATCAAAACAGTACATAAATAGACATGCTAGGTAGTAGCTAGCTAGGGTTAGGGTTTTCACATCAACACAACCACCCACCCACCAATTCCATCCACCTTCAAATTAACCAAATTAAAGCGGAACCCCCCAAAAAATATAATAAATTAAAATATATAATTCTAACCCTCGAACAAACCTAGCTATCTTGTCTATCTTTTTATAATCTCCTTTTATATATATCAATTAGTCTTTCCTTGTTTGCCATTCCTCCATTGTTGCCGACGACTTACCTATTTCTATCTATATATATGATCCTTCAAAAACTCCATCATATATCTCACCATCAATTTATCCTTCTGGCTTACACACGTACATATATACACATCCCATAGTGGATATTATATACACACACATATATATAAGGTTTGATAATGAAGAAGAGGCAAGTGGTGATGAGGAGATCAGATGTGTCGAGGAGAAGAAACCACAACAACTCATCAGCGGTACGAACAGTGAGGTACATAGAGTGCCAAAAGAACTACGCGGCGAGTATTGGGGGCTACGCTGTCGACGGGTGCAGAGAATTCATGGCGAGCGGAGAGGAGGGAACCCGCGAGGCGTTTTTGTGTGCCGCTTGTGGCTGCCACCGGAGCTTCCACCGGAAAGAGGAGGAAGTTGTGGATGCTTCATGTGAGTGTTCCTCTCCCTAATTAAGCTCGCTAGATAGCTTGAATTGATTTGGGGGATTGTAATATCAATCAAATATAGTATATATATTAATATTTGTGCATCAATTAATTTGACTTGTGACTATAAACATATATATATATATATATATATAGTCCTGTGCTTAGTTTGATATGGTTTAATTTGGTGTAAATTAAGCATATACAACAGTACTGGGTGGATTGGGAAACGGAGAAATATATTAGCTAGTTTATATTGTATCCATCGCTTTCACGGCCGGTCGTCATTCATATTTGATTGTATAATCGGAGTTGTAAGAGAGATCGAATTGAAGAGGGTTTGATTTGATTTGATGCCTTTTTTGGTTTTCCCACTTCTTGTATATCTTGGCTTGTTGATTGAGATAGTGTATAAGTTTGACAAAAATGGACGGTTAAGGTGTGCTTATTTTGTAAATTTGATTATTTGTTTGATCTTTATTTTCTCTATATATAGTTGGTGGTCCATCAATAAAAAGTATATATACAGAAATACATAAAAGTATTAATTACCCCGATATCATATATAATATGATAAACAACTTTGGTTTAACTAGCTAGACGATTATATATATACTCCGTAATAAAATGCGATGATATATGTACATGTGGTGAATTGATGTAATGACACTGATATTGATATCGATGGGATGAATTGACATTATACTCATGTACGTACTAATAATGGAGTTCAATTGCGACTGCGATCGCGCAGTGTATACTCTCTCTCTCTCTGTATATGTAATATATATATATATATATATATATATATATATATATATATATATATATATATATTTTAATTAATGAATTAAGGTGCAATGTCTGATCAAGAAGTTTGCATGGCCCCCGCAGATATCTAATCTTGTTTGGCATCGATCAGAAGCTAGTGATATTAAATCATTTTGTTCTTCCAATCTAGCTTTGTATACAATTATACAAATACATTTATACATGCATCGATCATATATATATATATATATATATATATATATATATATATATATATATATATATATATATATATATATATATATATATATATATATATATATATATATATATAAATACACACACTATGCCATGGCACAATTCAGGCAACGGACATATGTCGTTGCCTGAATGCCCATCACGTTGCCTGAATGGTGGTTGCCTTAAGCTCGTTCCCCCAATACTCAGGCAACGAACAAACGTTTGTTCGTTGCCTGAGACGGTTCAGGCAATGAAACAACCATTCGTTGCCTGAATATGGTCAACGGCTTGGGAACAGGATTTTTAGGCATTCGAGTGACGAACTTTTGCTATTCAAGTGACGACAAAAGTTCGTCGCCTGAAATCATATGGATACTGTCAAATATCCGAATTTTCAGGCGACGAATACATCATGTTCGTTGCCTGAACGTTCTGGCAACGAATATTCAGGTTCAAGCGACTAGTTTGTTCGTCACTAGGGTGTTCAAGCAACCAATAATACTTTCAATGTTCGTTGCCTGAATCAATTTTGGATTTTTTTTATTTAAATTCAATGAATTGTTATATGCTATGTTCGTTACCTCGTAAATTTTATGCTAAAAATATATATTTACAATATTCAAGCACATTCAGGCGTGCTTATATTCAAGCACATTCAACCAATTTATGGGTTCCTAGTTACCACATTCAAGCACAAACACACCTGCTCACTTTCACATTTGACAAATTCTGCATTTATATTCACATGCACAAGTGCAAATACACAATCAGTTAGCAAAGCCTGCCCTTACACACATTCACAATCAGTTCACAATTTGGTTTCAGATTCACAAACACAAGATCTATACACAAGAGTAACATGAGTGTCATCAACATGAGGAGTGTTATTAACCTGGGTGGTTGATTGGGGATCCTGCGATTTTGCACGAGCTCCTCCCACGCAGCGACGCGCTCTAAAGCAGTGGCGTTGGCTCTCCTCGGTTCCTGCTCAGCCTTCTTCGCTTTTGCCCCCCACTCCATCCTCTGTGCAGCAACACTTGCACTTGCGCTAGGTGACTCCATAGTGGAGCTGTGCAGATCCTTCTCTTATTCCTGAGCTGGTATGCATTTGATGGAAATGAAACATCTTTAGACACAATGAACTAAGATGAAGAAAAGCCCCATGGGAAGGGATATAGTAAGACACTCATACTGAATTTTAATTTAGATTCACGGTGAGAGAAATTATCACTCACAAACATCATAAATTACTCATTCATTAAACCTGAAATTAGAATTAAGTATAATTATCAACAAATCAAGAGTCCAAACAGGGTTAGACCCTTTTTTAAGGAGCCAAATTAGCCTCCTTGGGGTAGAAATCAACATTAGCTCATCAACTTATAACTATAAAGTATAAACATACATTCATAAACACGAAGTGAATCTTTAAGTATCAACTTAAATTCTCAACACAAAATTTGACATTAAACAGCTGCTTTAAAAAACTTATTAAAAAACCTACATTTAAAATCCTTAATCAGTTTAAGAGATTCATCAAGTGGTAGAACTCATAAATCATTAACTAATAATTCATGTAAATTGCTCAAAGTAGGTGTCGCAGAATCTTTACACTGTTTCCTTTAAATTCATCAAATATTACTCGGACTTTTAAAAATTACGAAACCAGTGCCAAATACTTCCGAAAATAACTCCTCTAAATCCCTAATCCAGATTCGAATCCCACAATTCTGAATATCCAAAACAACATGATGCTCTGAAGCTGACAGATTTCGAACACTCTTCAATTAGGTTTTAACACGCGCATTAATAACTAATCAAGAAGGAAACACCATCCTTAACCACCAAAGTCGATAAAAATAACCGAAAACCCAGATTATCAAGTTATCACCAAAGTAAGGAAGTAGAAACTAACCGAAGGGGCTGAGGAAGTAAAAGCAGGCCAGGAGCTACTGCATAGAAAAAATTTATAACAAGTTACATCAGAAAACAAAAGAGAGGTGTAAAGATATACCAATAATGGTATAAAACAAAACAAATATTTAAGGAAGTAAGTTCAAATCAAATCACACAAGAAACAAAAAGATAGTTCAAATCACAAGAACAAATTGAGGATCAAACACTGACCTCGACCTCCAAAGATGTTCAAGAATGTCCTTTAATTGAACACAGCTGGGAAAAAAGATCATAAGAGGAAAGTTGTTTTTTCACATTCTACTTCCTGATTTTTTAATACATTAGATTAACATCAGCCAAATACAGTCAAAGTAAGGCAAATAATGGGGGCATGAGATTCCAAAACAAAAATAAAAACATAAAACATCTTTAACTTCATAAACAGTTAGACTGGAATTAGTGTACAACCTACAAATTCATGTTCTTTTTTAGATTGACCAAGATATATCATTTTTTAAGGCTCTTAATCTCCTTATCAAAGATAGGTACAGGTTTTGAGATTTCATGGAACAAGTGCAAGGAGATTCAGAGAAGACCATAGTCAGTCAATCCGTTGTTTCATCTATGAAGATGAATTAAAAGTTGTATGTTGTGATATCACCAATTAATTCATACAAAAATAATGAGTCCATTCTTTTTGGTAATAGCTGTGAATACAAATGCATATAAAGATAATGAAATCCTCAATTACAAAACCTAAAAGCAACGTAAAAAGTATGAAAATCAAGGTAGTTTCCATTTCACAGTAGCAACAGTAAATCATTAAATCCCTAATTTCTAAACCTAAAAGGGAATATGGAAAGGTGAGGAATCTGAAACGGAATCCATTAGTATCAACCAAATTTAGAGCTCAGATTACAAACCTTTTAGCTATCTCCGCTCCAGCACAGCTACCTTTGTCCATCTGCAAAATGAACAAAAGAAATCAAGAAAAGTTCAAGGATTTTTTACAGATTTGGATGAGAGAGAGGGACCTGTTAAGGAGGAAGATGAAGAGGCGGCGGTTCCGAACGACGGAGGGCGGAGGAGAGGGGAAGCGAGAGAGCGTGCTCGGAGGAGACGCGGAGGTGCTCTGTTGTTGTGCTATCTATGTGTGCGCCGGCCGGACTGGGGCTGCTCGGGGGAGAGCATCGAAAGGCGCCGGCAGAGGGTGGTTGAAGAGGGTGCTCGGGAGGTTGTCGGACGGGGCTGTTGTTGTGCTTCGAGGAAGAGGGGGGTCTTGAAGCGGGATCTGGGTTTGAGAGGGAGAGAGAGACAAGAGAGGCGGTGGTTCTAGGGTTTGAGAGGAAGAGAGAGACATGAAAAGAGAGACCAAATTGAGAAGCGGGGAATATACCGCCCAAAAAAAATTACGGAGTAAGAAGCGGGAAATATACCGCCCAATTGGCCAATTTATGCACCCCGAAAAAATTACACCAAATTAAGATTATTATTACAAGTTACCAAAAAAATTGATTATTACACCAAATTGCACTTAACTAGTATTCAGATCAATAATTTAGTTATATATTTTCAAAAAAATATATTTTATGCAACGTATTTAAATATAAAATTATATATTTTAAAAAATAATTTATTTATTTATACATACATTTGTATGATCTTTTTAAATGTTTATACCACTTATATATTTAAATATAATTTTTTTATTTTGTTAAATCAATTATCTATAAAATTAGAACCAATATATCTTGATCTGAATTTCAATCTCAAATCTTGATCTTGATCTCAGTCTCAATCTCAATAAAAAAATCTCAAGTCTCATATCTCAATCTCAAATATGTAGCTTAACCTCAATCTCAATATCAAATATCAAATGTCCGGGTCATAATCTCAAATCTCAATCTCAATCTCAAATATCAAATCTCAATCTCAAATATCGATCTTGATCTTAATCTTGATTTCAATTTCAAATCACAAGTCTCGGTCTCAGTCTCGAACGCAAATTGGAAAATTTCCGTACTTAACTTATACAGTACCACACAAAGTCCATACATAACAAACCAAAATCTCAATCTCAGTCTAAATCTCAATCTCAATCTAAATCTCAATTTCAACATCAAATCTCGATCTTGATCTTAATCATGATCTTAATCTCAAAACTCGATCTTAACTTAACCCTACTCAATATCAAATCTCAAACCAATCTTCACATATCAAGCTCAAATCTCAAATCTCAAACCAATCTTATATATTTAAATATATAATTTTATTATTTTGTTAAATTGATTATCTATAAAATTAGAACCAATATATCTTGATATGAAACTCAATCTCAAATCTCAATCTCAGCCTTTATATCATTCTCAAATCTCAACCTTTAACTCAATCTCAAATCTCAACCTCAAACATCGATCTTAATCTTGATATCAAATCTTGATCTTAATCTTGATCTCAATCTCAAATCTCAAATTTCGATATCAATATCAAGTCTTTATCTTAATCTCAAATATCAAATGTCCATATTGGTCTTAATCTCAAATATCAAATCTCAATCTCAAATATCGATTTTTATCTTAATCTTGATTTCAATCTCAAATCTCAAATTACGATTTCAATCTCAAACACAAATTGGAAATTCACACTTAACTTATATCACACAAAATCCATACATAACCACCAAAATTTATATCTCAAACGAATTAATAATAATCTCAAAGGAAAAATGTTGGTCGACTCCAGTCCAATTTTTCATGTAGAACCTTTGTTCGGATCAAGACATATTTAGACTTGTTGCAAAAAGAGTTCAAAGACCTACAACTTTCGTGTTGATAACTTTTATAAATTCGGCCTTGAGCACGACAAAATCGAGATTTGGCCTCGTATCTCAAAGTCTCAATCTCAAACCTCGATATTGATCTTAATCTTAATCTCAATATCAATATGAAATCTCGATCTTGATCTTAATGTTGATTTGAATCTTAATATCAATATCAAATTTCAATCTCAATCTCAAGTATTAATCTTAACCTCGATCTCAAATATTGATCTTAATTACCTCAATCTCAATCTCAACTCTCAATCTTGGTCTGAATTGCCAATCTCCAATCTCAAATCTCAAATCTCAATCTCAATCTCAAACCTCAAATATCAATGTCCATATTGGTCTCAAATCTTAAATCTCAATCTTAATCTCAAATCTTGATCTCAACCTTAATCCTAAATCTCAATCTTGATCTCAATCTAAATTCTCAATCTCAAATCTTGATCTCAATTACAATCTTAAATCTCGATCTTAACCTTTAACTCAATCTCAAATCTCAATCTTGTCTCAATCTCAAACCTCGATCTTGATATTAGTATCAATTCCAACCTCAATCTTAACTTGATCTCACTATAAAATCTTGATCTTAATCTCAAAGCTCGATATCAGTCTCAAACATAAATTAGAAATTCATACTTAACTTATATAAAAAAAATCTAAATATAAAAACTTAAATCTCATTCTCAAACAAATACATATATAACAACATTTATATTAATTTCAACTATATTTTTAATTAAATCATTTTATAGAAGTCTAACAACTAAATATTTCTTTTAAAAAATTGTTCATTCATTACACAACGAATAACACTTGCATCATTAATAATATATAAAGTAATTCAAAATAATAACCTTAACTTATTTGAAAAGAGTATCATTGCCATAGGTTATTAATATTAAACTCAAATCAAGATGTGAAATGAGTGGTCAAAATAATTCATAAACTATGAAATGTTATTTAAACATTCATAATACTTCAATAATAAAATTATAAGGTTTGGATTTTATTAAAAGATAAGGAAAAAATGAGACCAATATTTATATTTTCAATCTCAATATAATTCTAATTCTCTTTCTCAACCAAATTCAAATTTAGGAGAAATTTTGATAACCTTAAACTACTTTGTAAAAACGAATTTCATTTTCCAACACAAACACAATCCCAATTAGTCAGGCAACGAACACAGGAACATATCTGTTGCCTCATCCAGGCAACGAACCTAGAAAAAGTTTGTTGCCTCAAACACAATTTAAAATGTCGCTTGTGGGACCCTTAATTTAAGCAACAAACATAAATATTTGTTCGTTGTCTAAGTAAAGTGCATGTTAGCTAGCTTCTACATTCAGGCAACGTATTTTACATTTGTTCGTTGCTTGAATATTAAGATTGGCAAACGGCCATTAGAAGATTCTTGTAATAAAGTTCTAGTAACGAACATTGGGAACTTGTTCGTCACCTGAATACTCCCTACTTTGGGTCAACGTACGACATTTTTTTAGTTGACCATTTACAATATCTTCGTTACCTGAGTAGCATTCCAGCAATGGAAATTTCCACTATGTTCGTTGCCTGAGTATTATCTATTTTTTGTCAACCCTCGACATTTGTTCAGGTAACCATTTTCAATATGTTCGTTGCCTGAGTCGATTCAGGCAACGAACATTGTTCTATGTTCGTTGCTTCAATATCATCCAAAATAGAAGTTGCCTTGGGGTTGTTTGGGGCGACGATACATACTTTGTTCGTTGCCTGAACCTGTTTCTAGCAACGAACCTAAGTATGTTCGTTGCCTAACTTGCGCCACGGCATAGTGATATATATATATATATATAGACACACACACACACACACACACACACACACACACACACAAATATACATATATATACATACTGTCTCACAATATTTGTTGTTTTAGTTTTGACACATTTTTGTAATAACGATAAAAAATTATATAAAATATCAATGATTTTGTTAATTTACAAAAAAAAATTCATATTTTATACAATTATCTATCAAATTATTAAAAAAATATTTAAAAAATTGATATTTTATAGGGTTTTTAACTTTTTAAAAAACATGTTAAAAATAAAACAACAAATTTTGTGACACGGAAGTAGTTGCTAATTATCACCAACCCAATATTTCATTTCATACATCCGATATATATAGAAGATGTTTGGTTAAATGTCCATTTTGCCAACCCCTTTTTGCAAAATGTCCACTTAAAATCAGTTTTTGCTAAATGTCCTAATTTTTTTTGAAAACCCCGTTTTACCCTTGCCTATTAAATTATACCCTCAGTTTTTTTTCCCTGTCAAACAAAGATCGAGAGAACTGCCATGGAGGAGGAGGATGCCTCCATTGAACAACTCCGTGATGGCGAATCCAAAACAACCGAGAAGCATCCGCGAGGATGATGTTGAAAAAGGACTCCTCGGTGGCCGTGGGAAGGCCGAAGCGAGCACACGCCTCTGAGAGGGAAGGCTATGGTCGCCGGATCTGGAAAATCAGTGGATCAGGATTATCGAGAGAAGAGGAGCTCGATCTGATGACTACGTTCACCGCATCCTCAAGGTGCTCACCTCTCGATCTAATGACACCAATCGCCGGCGCTCACCTCTCGATCGGATGACAGCGCTCGCACAGATCTCCTTCCTCCTTCCTCTCCGATTTATCCGCCGTATCCGCCGCCTACATATCCGATCTGCCGCCTCCTCGGATCTGCGAAGTCCCGTCGCCGCCCAACGACCTTCGTCATCACCAAGGGATGGGAGCGTCGCCACTTACATATCCGATTTCGCCTTAAAAGACCTTGAATCACTGCTCGTTGGAGCGCGAGGTCACCGTCGTTGGGGCCGGAGGATTGCTCGAGTGACTGCGATTCTTCCTCTTCCGTGGTTGATGACAACGGTGAGAAGGGGGCGACTATAGCTTCCTCCTCGATCAGGAAACCCTTACCGTTCGATCTCAATCTCCCTGTTGCCATCGTCGCCGCATGTGCCTCCGCTCCTGATGCTTGTCGTTGCATCGGGAAAGTCTCCGTCGTTGATGTCGTTTGCTTTCTCTGCAGGGGGGATAACCTCTCCCAGCCGATGTTTGCGCTCGATTCGCCGGTCTCCGTTCTCCTCCTCAATCCGGAACTCGATAATGTCAAGCACTTGGATCCTCACTCGGTTCGTTGAATTATTCCTTTTCTTCTTGATTTCTCATAGCTTGTAGGATCGTTTGGTTTCGTCTAGAGAATACGGATTGGAAGATTTATGGTTTGTGAGTCAGAGATTCTGAATTGAGTTTGGTTCGTTGATGTTCGTCGCCGAGTATTGAAATTGGGAGTTCGTCCAGTAGAAATTAGGTACTCAGACTGCTGTCACCAAACTGTTTCTGTCAATGGATATTGAATTCAAGAGGTGGAGCAATGATGTTCAGGTAACTGTGCAATCACTAGTTATTACATAGCTGGTTGTTGTATTGAAGAGATTATGCAGTTTCATTTGGCCAATATGTGTAAAATTACTAATTAACTATTCATTTTCAGTGTCTTGGTTGATTACACTGTTTTGGTTGATTTTTACTCACCAGCTTCTTTCTTTGTTTGATTACACTTTTTTTTTGGTAATATTGTGTTTGATTACACTATTTTTTGTAGAGATTGTGTTTGATTACACTATATTTTTCATGAAATTATATGTTCTTTTTATTTATTTTGGTCATATTGTATTTGATTACACTATATATTTTTTTAATTTTTCATGAAATTACATGTGTCACCAAGAGTGTCACCTAATAAGGGTGGTGACAGCGATAGGGTTGGTGGTGACAATGATAGGGGTGGTGGTGACAGCGATAGGAGTGGTGACAACGATAGGGCGGTGACAGCGATAGAGGTGATGACAGCAATAAGGGTGGTGGTGACAGTGATATGGGTGGTGGTGACAGCGATAGGATTGGTGGTGATAGCGATAGGAGTGGTGACAGCGATAGTGCGGTGACATCGATAGAAGTGGTGACAACAATAAGGGTGGTGACAGCAATATGGGTGGTGATGACAGTGATAGGGGTTGTGGCAACGATATGGGTAGTGGTGACATTGATAGGGGTGGTGGTGACAGTGATAGGGGTGGTGGTGACAACGATAGGAGTGGTGGTGACAGCGATAGGAGTGATGACAGCGATAGGGCGGTGATAGCGATAAAGGTGGTGACAACAATAAGGGTGGTGACAGCAATATGAGTGGTGGTGACAGTGATAGGGGTGGTGGTGACAGTGATAGGGGTGGTGGTGACAGCGATAGGGTGATGATAACGATAGAGGTGGCGACATCAATAAGGGTGGTGACAGCGATAGGAGTGGTGGTGAAAGCCATAGGAGTGGTGACAGCGATATGGTAGTGACAACGATAGAGGTGGTGACAACAATAAGGGTGGTGACAACAATATGGGTGGTGGTGATAGTGATAGAGGTGGTGGTGACAGTGATAAAGGTGGTGGTGACAGCGATAGGGGTGATGGTGACAACGGTAGGAGTGGTGACATCAATAGGGCGGTGACAGCGATAGAGGTGGTGACCGTAATAAGGGTGTTGCCAGCGATATGGGTGATGATGACAGCGATATGGGTTGTGGTGACAGCGATAGGGCGGTGATATTAATCTCGTAAAAAAAATTGTCACCAAAAAAATTGTTTATCATCCAAAGTCATTGACCGGTGTCACCACTTAAAAAGGTGGTGACACTAATTTCGTAAAAAAAAAAACTGTAACCAAATTTTTTTTTTTGTCACCAAATTCATTGACTTTGACCGGTTAATGGTTAAAATAAAAATGGGAAGGAAGGAAGGGAATGGGAAGGAGGGGCAAAAGTGTCATATTAGAACATTTTGCAAAAGGGAATATAAAAGTGGACATTTTGCAAAATGCCTTGTTAAAAGTGGACACTTAGCTAAAAAGTCCATATATATATATATATATATATATATATATATATATAGAGAGAGAGAGAGAGAGAGAGAGAGGTTGGGTCAGGTGTTTACACCCCTTATTGTGTTTTGTGTTAACAAATATAGGCCATTGATTGATTAGGAAGGAATGGGTGAGATTAATTGAGACTTTCCCTTTTTATTTAAATAAAAAAAGTAGGTCCCACCACTTTAATAGCCAACTTGCTGTAGAGGAAGCGCGTGCGTTGATTTTTTTAGGTAACGTTTTTTTTTTGTGGATGAGGAGATTTTGCTTCCACTATGCGTTCGATGAAAATATTCGCTAGGATAATAGTAAATATTCGCTAGGATAATAGTAAATATTCGCTAAATTGATTGTTATTATTCGTCTATAGATATGAGTTATCAATAATAGCAAAAGGGTTGTCAATTTTTCAACTATTCGCCAGGCTGATAGTAATTATTCGCCAAGTTGACAGTAATTATTCGCTAGGTTAAAAGAATATATAAATGTAATTCTTGATTTCCACCTCTAATTAACCACATACATATGAATAATTCTTTACTATCACCGAATAATTCCTTATTATTACCGAATAGAAACTGTGAACTTGTCGAATAATTCCTTACTATCACCGAATAATTCCTTATTATTACCGAATAGAAACTATGAACTTGTCGAATAGTGACTCTGAACATGAGATTAATAGAACAATCATATGAATTCCACCGAATAATTGCTTATTATCACCGAATATCACTATGAAGTTGTCGAATACAAAGACAAAAATGTTGATTCAAGCAGGAGCCGAAGACGGGGCGGGGCGGCGGAGCCATTGCAGCGACGGCGACACCTAGGCTGGAGATTCGAGCAGGAAGAAGATCCCGACGCCCCCGATCTGTCTTCGTCACGGTTAGGGCTGAGTTCCCCAATCGACAACCCATCCGACTCAATCAAACAAATTTCACCTACATTCATCATAATCAACACTTTATTCATCTAATTTCATCACATATTCATCTAGTTCTCACACATATTCATCATCTTTTGTCAAATATTCGTTCATAACTCATATAAATTCATCAAACTATTAATCCAATCTCACAATTATTATCAAGATTTCGTAAACGATTCACTTATATCTCAAAGATACTCATAACAGATTCACATCATCAACTCATTCGACAACCCATTCGACTCAATCAAACAAATTTCAACTTCATTCATCACAATAACCAATTTATTCATCTAATTTCATCTTCAATCAATCGATGGGGAGCGGGATTTAACAAAAATTCATAAAAACCTTATTCGACCTTCCCGTTACTCAAAACAATCGATGTTCAATCGAAACCCACAACAAACATCGATTTTGAACTACAGATTCAACAAGGAGTAACAAAGATTATCAAAGATTCGTAACTTACCCATTGCGATGTTCAGAGGGCTACTTCGACCACCAACTAAAGCTGCTGAGAATTGATTGTTCCGCAGCGGCTCCGGCGTTTTCCAGCGGCTCCAGCAGTGGCGGTTTCTGGCGGTTCCAGCGGCTCCAGCAGTGGCGGCTCCGCAGCAGCAGTGGCGGTTTCCAACGACTCCAGCAGTGGCGGTTTCTGGCGATGGCGATGTGCGGTTTCTGGCGGTTTCTCTCGATCTCTGCTAGCTTCTTCTGTTCCGCGGATGTCGCCACCTAGGGTTCCGGCTACGACGATGCTTGTCATCGGCTTCCTCAAATTGAGAGTCGAGGAGGGAAGCCGGTGCTGGCCACCATCTCCAATCCTAGCGAGGGAGGCCGTCGGGGTTGCGTCGAGGCGAGGAGGGCGATAGAAGAGACGGTGTTCCCATCGCTATCGCTTCCGCCTTTTGAAGATGATGGATTGTGGTTAGGGTTGAGATTGTGATACACGCGACTTTGTAGAGCTATGGGGTTTATTTTTTTCATTTTTATTTTTAATTAATAAAAATTACAGAAAAATCTCAGCCTTTCATTTTCACCCAATCAACGCCTCAGATTTGTTAACACAAAACATGTTAAGACTTGTAAACATTTGATCCATTCTCTCTCTCTCTCTCTCTCTCTCTCTCTCTCTCTCTCTCTCTATATATATATATATATATATATATATATATATATATATATATATATATATATATAAAATACTAAAATCACAAATTAACTTAATCAAGAGAGGAATTATTAAATTTACTACTTTGTTTGTGCTTGTTTTGATCATTTTGTGACACGGATGTACTTAGACACGGCCACGGGTCCGACCCGCCGGGTCTACAACCCGGGGAGGGTGACCCTAACCCTGACCCGGGGTTGGGACGGGTCAGCGGGTTAGGTGACCCGGCGGGTCGGCGGGTCGGTGGGTCGGACTGCCGGGTCGGCCACGTGGCACCAAATCGGGTACCCAACGGGTTTTGCGGGTCGACCCGCCGGGTCAACCATTTTTTTTTTAAAAAAAAATTGTTTTAAACCTAAAATAAAACTCAACTCAAGTCTTTTACCACACTTTCAAAATGGAAAGATTTAAGGTTGACAAAACATGGTATGTGGGAAGATATATATAGATATCTTCATTCCACTCTCATCATTTAATCACACTTTAGATGTGGGAAAGAAAAGATTGGATTGTGGGAATGACAAGTAGGGTATGAGGATCTATATATAGAGAAAATAGAGGTATGTAGCCCACTTTCGATGTGGGACAAAAATATGAAAGAAAATGTGAGAAATTGATATTTAAGTATATGATGTAAAATGTAATGTAATTAAAGTCTTTGGATTATATGGCGGAATATAATGTAATTTAAGTATTTGGATTATATGATGTAACATATAATAATATAATTAAAGTGTTTACCTCTTAGGATTTAATGAAATGAATAACACATGGTGATGAAACATCATGATACAATATATCAAGTTATGTTAGATTAATCTTTCTATTTAATTTAATTGATAGTTGTGTTGATCCATTAATCAATCATAAGTATTTTATTTTACTTGCATTATTATGTTAATTTCTTGACCAATGATTTTCAAATCTAGGTTCTTCTTCATATAGATATGTTAAACTTTCACGTTTAAAGTTGAATTAGCCACATGTTGTGTATACACTTAATGATGATGTTATTAGAATTACATACTTGAGTTGCTTGTTATGACGTACATGAAAAAACACATTGAAAAAGTATTGCCAATATTATATTTCATTCTTGTGTTTGAAAATCCGAAATTCTATATCATTTTGAAAATAAACGAAAACTCGACATTAAGGATACTATACAAGTGTAACGGCTTTATCAATAACAATATTTGTATTATTTGAAATTATATCATAAAGACTCCTAACTTAGTATAACATAGAATTATATAGAATGATTTAATAGTGGATCCACCAAATAACACAAATGTTTAAGGTATATTGTTGAACTTCACACTTTCTTGTTACCCGTTCGTTATTTCTTTCATAATTGATAGGTAAAATATTTTTTTTTAAAATAATATTTATATAAAGTATAGTACTAGTGTTTGTATATGATAAAAATTTATAAGTATGGATTGACATTAAAAACCAAATGGTAGAGATTGAAGATATGGTGTAGTTTCTAGTTTCTACCCTTGTTTGTTCTTGTCCCACATTGAAAACTAGAGGAAAGGGGGGGTGCTAAGTCTATAAAAGGAGAAGCATGGGGGTGCTAAGTCTCACATTGCCATTGCATATTACATTATGTAATATTATGAATTATTCTAAGAATAATTTATATAATTTACATAATAATTATAAATTTATTTTATTAAAAATAAATTTTTTCAAAAAAAAAATTTTAAAATGGCGGTCGACCCGCCGGGTCACGGTTATCTTTTCCCCGACCCTAACCCTGACCCTCAACCCGAGCCAACCCTTGGACCCGTGGACCCTGACCCAGCGGGTCACGGGTTGACCCGCCCGACCCGTGACCCGCGGCCATGTCTAGATGTACTGATGTAGTACACCTCATTATATCTAAAATAGAAACCAAATTGAGGGGGGAAAAACACCTAACAGTCGTGAGTAGACTTGTTAAACAGGTCGGACAATCGTCGCATTTAGAATTCATTTAAATTTAAGGAAATTTGATTTGAGATTTTGACTTCATTTTTTTACTTAGAAATCAATTTTGAGTTCGACCCACTGAAATAAATTGGCAACGAGATTTTATGAGTTGAACTTTATAATAATGTTATTAAACCCAATTTCTAATTTATGTTAATTATAAATCTTATATTTTAGTGAATTGATTTCGTAATTAAATAAAATTCCATTTGAAATTCCTCCAACTTTCAAAGCATATACGTGTGAATATATATGCAACCCGGCCTCTTTTTCTTTATGATATTATTTTACTTGTCAATGGACCAAATGGGCTGAGCCCACTTCACTTTCAATTAATGAACAAAGCCCATTTCTTTTAACCAGTTAGGGGTGGAAATGGGTCGAGTGATGGATGGGTGGACCCATTTTTTCACCCGACCCGTCACAAAAAAATTTCACCCGACCCATCACCCACCCATTTAAGGTTTCACCCATCACCCGACCCGTCGGGTGAATCGGGTGGGTCGGGTGGTTAATCGGGTGAAGGAATTAAAAAAAATGAGTCACAAGACATACCTAAAAATCATTTATATTCGATAATTTTATAAACCATGTCAACGTATGAATCTTACTAAATTAATAAAAGACTTATTCATACATTATATCACTATCCTTAACTTATAAAATTAGTATTAGAAGTTTAATATGAAACTGAATGAGATGAATTTAACTCGGTTACTAGACTGATATAAAAAAATGGTATAGAAAAACTATGTCTTTAGAAAACAGACTCATGTGTCATTTCTTATCTTGATTTGGTCATTTCTTTAATATCTTAATTTGCATTAAGAGGATTATTGTTACGAGTCTCATGACAAATTGGGGAAATATGATTTGGTTAATCATGTATTAATACAGTAAATGCTAACAAAGTCGTTGGAAAGAGCCAAATTGCATACACTCTATCGGTATATGCAAAACAAATAAAAGACATTTTATTATTTTAAAAAGACACGGAGTTAAATAATAAAAGTTTTTTTAGACCTTTTTAACAAGAACACTTGGAAAATGGAGAAAATAGAGGTAGAAAAGGAGAAATATGTTAGTTATGTTAAATTATACGTAGTATTATTTATATACTAGCCTTTTTCTTATAATAATCGGGTGGGATAACGGGTGGTTAAGCGGGTCGGGTAATGGGTCGGGTGATGGATCGGGTAATGGGTGGAAAATATATCACCCATCACCCGACCCATCACCCATTTCACCCGACCCATCACCCATCCGTCACCCAGATTTTTTCGGGTTTTCACCCTAATAATCGGGTCGGGTGGGTCGGGTGAGTCGGTCACCCACGGGTGATTTCCAGCCCTATAACCAGTGAAGACAAATTAATTAAGTGAGCTCAAAACCTACCTGATCACTTCAGTGATCAGCCTACATCCCTTCAGCAACTCAGACGAGGTAAGCTTCTTTCATCTCCCTTCTCAGGAAGAATCACCCACACTTGCATTTACCAACAATGACGACAAGAAGAATTCCGACTCGTGCTGCCCCAATTTTGGATTCCCCTTAGCCCTTAGCATTTACCACCAATCGGGCTTGCGATTTCTGGGGTTTACTTGTTTCCAGTGGCGGATTCAGAAATTTTTGTAAGGGGGGCCTGAATGTTTTTTTCGAAAAATGACAGTTTGAAATGAACGAGTCTAAGATTGTACCTATATACACCCTTGACACTTTCAATCCTGTTTATTTGTTGAATTACACTAAAAACGCTACTATACTGTTTTTCGGATTCAGGAATCTACATTACCAACTATAATGTAACACTAAACTTTAAAATCTTACAACTAAACTACAATATCATTTAATATTTTTTTTTTGAAATATGCAGAACCACGGTTCCCACAAGCATAAGTTTCTGACTGCCCAATTCTAAAATTATGTGCAAAATTCTAATGGTGGCTATTCATAGTAAATAACAAATTCACAAATTCATTCTCAAAACCTCAATCACAAATCACAATTCTGAATCACAATCAACAAATTCACAAATCTATATTTCTCACTACAACCACAACCCACAATTTCAATTTTCAAATCACAAATTGCAAATTTATTTCTCATAAATCACAAACCCTAATCGAAAATCCCCAAATTGATTCTCATTCCTCAAATCTCAACTCCACAAATTTTAATCAAAATTGATTCACACCCAATCAATTTAACTAAAAAACAATCAAATTAAAAGGAAGAGAACAAAAACAACTTATCTTTGGATGTTTAGATTGAAGGATTGTTTGTCTCGCTGCCCAGGGGAAGGCTTCCCCTTCACACGTTCGGCCGGAGGTGGAGATGGCAGCGGCGCCGGAGGGGCAGCCGGAGAGGAAGACGGCAGCGGCAGCCGGGAGAGGAGCCACGCTTGCTCGTTGTATCGCTCTGCTGGCGGCTCGCTCCCTTCACACGTTTGGCCGGAGGTGGAGATAGCAGCGGCACCGGCGGGGCGGCCGGAGAGGAAGGTGGCAGCGGCGGCCGGGAGAGGAGCCACGCTTGCTCGCTCTATCGCTCTGCTGGCGGCTCGCTCGTTCTGTCGACTTTGGCTTTTTCTGTTTCTAAGGGAAAAAAAGGGGTCGATGTTAAAAAAAAAAGATGAAACAGAGGGAAAAATGGGGTGTGTTGAGATTCGAACAAGGGACGCCCCGCTCACTCATTAAATCTCACCCTATGACTTATCTGCTGAGCTACTTCGTCTTTGTGACTATTATCTACTTTACTTTTATATATTCTAAAATTAACAGATATATAAAAATATACATATACCCTTATTTTGGCCAGCGGGGGGCTTCAGCCACCCCGAGCCCTCCCGCAGATCCGCCACTGCTTGTTTCTTTTGTTCTTTCTTTTTCCTGCAATTTATAATTTTGGGATTTTTTTGTTTTTAACACCCAAAAGAAGAAAGGGTAATTTGCACATGCTTTTGTGCTTTTGTTTGAAACAGTCGAATATTATAGAGATGACACAGGCTCTGATTTAAATTTTTTTTTACTGGAATTTAGTTTGTGCAATATGTGATTTAGAAGTTCTCCCTAAACTTCCTGGAATCCTTATTTGGATGTTTTGCTGCTCAGAAATGCCTTTGTTTAAATGTGCTGATTTTTACCTATTAACGAGATGACACAACATGCGTTTTCCGTAATGACTCTGTTAAGGACGATACACACTTATTCATGGAATGCCAAGAGTACTCCTCAACTAAAACGGAATGTGATCAAATCAATAGGATTCTGCAAGAGTACTCCGCACTATCAAGACAACGAGTCAATAAATAGAAGTCTCAATTTCAAGTAACCTAAAACACAACAACTAATAAAAAAACAATGATTCTGAACAAACTTCAAATATCCCACACAACCAATCTAGGACATTATCTAGGTTGCCCCATTCTTTCAGGCCGAACCACTAAAGAGACTTTCACATAATTATTGTCAGCAACTAAAGGACAACTAAGCAAATGGAAAGCTGAAATACCCCAAATTATTTTTGGGCTATTTCTTATTTTTATTTAATTAAATAAGTCTATATTATATCAAACTATATTATATATCTTGTGACTTTGTTCATTTAATAAATTCACCTAAGATATATAATATGAAATAGAATACTTAAATTATTCTAAAGAATATAATATTTGATGGATTTAATTACATAAATCCTCTAAATATTCCTATTATTTAATTTATGAAATTAAATTAAATAATATTCATCCCGATAAAAGGGGAGAATTCTTTCTTCTATCTAGTCTTTATCTGTTTCTTTTATTTTTTTTTTCTTAAATTCTATCATCTACCCTTAATCCATATTTTAATTGATTCTTAATCGTAAAGAATCAAAAACTAATCTTTTATCTAAGCAGTAAAGATACGCGTTAAATCTTAGGGTTTCCCACAACCCAAAACCAATTCGCCATCACCGTCCCTCACCTTCCTCTCCTATTACTCCCGTGAGCCAATTCGGCCGATCCAACCATCGTCGGCAAATACCAACCAATCAACGCCAAGGCCGAGCCCGCCGGCGACCCTGAACCACCACCGCCTGACCATCGAGCACCCTCTGCAGTACAGCCTTGCCGGAGATCACCCAAGGCCAAGCCGCAACCTTCGCCCCTGTTCGACGCCGCACCCACGGGCGACAGTTCGAGCGCCGCCTCCGATTGTCGTCGGCCATCACTGTCTGAGCCCGTCTCCGACTGCCGCTGCCCATCACCGCCGTCTTCAATCGCCACTAGCCATCGATGCCGGAGGAAAGCTGCGCCGAGCTTTTTCGCTTCCCCCTGCGCCTTCGTCTTCTCCCTTGTACGTGAAAAACCAGATTGAGACAAAGTTTCAATCCCTTTTGGTTACAATTGCAGAAACTCCCCCTTGTCTTTATACTATTTTTGTTTTTGGACCTAAGTTAATTATTTATTAAGCTAAGCGGCCAATATTTCTAATTGTTGTTGCAGGAGGATGTGTCAAGTATGAAATAGAAATAAATATAAAAGCAAACTGACTCTTTGTCTCAGCAAATAAATACAAGACTTCCTCCCGTTGTAGTAGAAGGCAGTCAGGATCGATCCACGAGGAAGCGTGTCAGCGCCCGCCTTTTCAGTTCAGAAACTCAGCGAATTCGACCAAAAGAGTCCTCAAATTCGAGTAAAGTACTCGACTTCGACCACCTTGTCGACTAAAACAGAAAGCAAAACCAAGCAGAAACGAAAACCAAAGCAAAGTGCTCGACCTCGACCAGGCTTACTCGACGTCGACCAACAGTCCTCGACATCGACCAAGTTTAGTCGATTTCGAGTAAAAACAGAAACTAAAGATCGAAACTTTAAATTGCATAAAACGAAAGCTAACACGAAATTTTGTGAATAAAATCAATAAACTAAAATACTTCCAAGATCAGGGTATCAACACCACAACGATAACCATGTAAAATAACACATAAATGCATAAACGATCATGCTTTTCATAAAATAACATTCGTTATTAACAAATAGGAATATAGTGGCTTTCGCATAAAACCTAATTGTTACTAACCTTTTTTCACATAATTAATCCAAGTTTTATCAAGATCACTTACGCTTCAATAACACAAACAAGGATCACCTTCAACTTTTGCAAAAGAATCATGCTCATAGGGATAGAAGACGAATTTGCATCAAAAGATTGTACCTTCACCGCATCACCTTACATGGCTACCGTCGGGCTCACCCCGATCCTAGAAGTTGGGTGACTACTCGCTCTTCATCATCAAGAAAGACATCAATAATAAAAGGGAACTAAATTGCATTAATAAAATAAAACAAGACTTACAACTGAATAACGTCAACTCCGCTATCGCTTCACAAACTCCACTCTGCTCCAAGACTCTCTCTCTACTCTTACTCGACTTTCTCTCTCTATGTGGCTTGTAGCTTGGATTGATTGAATTAATAAAATCCAACCCCTAATGCCTTATTTATAGTGTTCCATGTAGCTATTCTAGAAAGGAACAACTATATCTAAATCTATCTAATAACATAAGATAAAATTTGGAAATAAAATAATTAAATCTAAAAGGAAATAGGACTAATGTGGATAGATCTTCCTTTCTCTTGATAGAACTTGATGTGACTTGATAGAATATCTCGAATCTTGGCTTGCAAGTAACTCTATCTTCTCGGCAAACTCGATCTCGGACTCGGACTCGACTGGAATGTCCTCGACGTCGAGTATAATTTTCTCCTCCGGGGTTGCACTCGAGCTCGGGCATCATCTGGGCTCGTCGACTTGTCCTCGACATCGACCAAGTTTTGTCGACATTGAGGAAGACTGTGTTGCTCGAGTGACTCTGCTCGACTCCGTATAACTTTCTGGCTCCTGGTGTACTTGATCTCGACCAAGTTTGGTCGACGTCGAGTAGAACTGGTTCGCTCTCCGCATTCTACTCTGTTCTTGAAATGCACTTTCCCGAGTCCTTGTTTGTCGGATTGATGCATATGAGCATGAGATGGAAAGCTTTTTTCGAGGGCTAGAACTTTCATGAAGACATCAAAGCTTGATTCAGAACGATGAATGGCAAAAAGTGGCGTTTTCTCCGGATGCAACATCCTTAGCTTCTTCATGACTTTCCTTTAAGCTCCAAAGTGTGTCCGATTTCTGCAAAATATATCAAAAACTAGTGTAGACTCCATAATTGGCGAATAAACATATACTACACATATTCTATATTATTTTAACCCAAATGCATGAAATGCATACAGAAATCGATATAAAAGTAAGTGTAAAACATGGCGAATTAGGCTCACAACACTAAACTATTCGATTCTTGCCCATTTCAGCGACACCAAGAAATCTCGAAACACCCACGCCGGATCCCGCTTCCCGAGAAATTCATATTGGTATATATTTTTAACTTTATAGAATTAATTCAATTTCAAATTGAGTTAAGTAAATTTAATTTTATAAAATATCAATATTAATATTCCTTTTTTTTCCCGTTGGATTCAATAGGTGCTAAAAGCTCGTCTTGTTGTCGTCAACCAATCGTCGAAAGTTAAGGCAAGTGATTTCGTTCAACACCCTTTGCGTGTTTCGTGATTCTTTTGATGTGCTTTTAACTTCTTCCGTGTCGAATGCGGCCCTGTGGCCAATTTCCTTGCCAATTTCGAAAAATTGCATACCCGTCTGCTTGATGTAATTTATCTTTTTATTCATAAATTGGCATGAGTTAAATTAATGGGCAATTATTAATTATAGTGATATGCGTATTAAATATGATTATTTGTTTATAACTCGAGATAAGTGCTAGTTGCCCATTTTCTTCTTCCTAAATTGCATGATATCTTTCTTGTTTCTTTCATGCAAACTAGTGACATGTGATAGTAAGATCTTCGAATTATCCATGCTTGTCCCTTTTGATTTAATGTCGTTATTATGATCACCTAGTATAAACTGGTCATGTATGATAAGTTAAGATAGGCACCATGTGATGCTTATGTATGATATGTGAAAATCTGCACCACGTGATGCGAGTGGCCATAGGCCTTTGGCAAGTTATGCAGTAGACTGACTTGTAGGTTGTCGTTCGTTAAGCCACCACCTTATAAGGTTTCATGAAACACCATCCCGGAATGCATTCTATGCGGGGTGGTAAAACAACGATCTGATGTAGGTCGTGGTCCATGTTAAAGGCCAGACCGGTACCACGTATTATTATTGTTATTATTATCATTTTGAGTATGATTATTATCGACGGTTAAATAGGTGATCATTTCAGTTATTATACTCATTTGTCTTGGGTATAATTCCTTTTCTTATCTTATAATCGACCGTTATGATCAGCCGAGTCATGTCTTGAATTTTTATCTTTTTATTCAGTTTCCACTATTAAATATTCGTGTCTTTCCTTTAACCTATGGCATACCGTTTTATGGTCACTGTAAGGTTAAAGTGTGAACATTTTCCCTATCATTTGCTAGTCTTAATTGTACTAACCATCTTATTTATTGGATGGCTGGTGTCATTCGTTTTCACGAAACACCAGACAATATTCCACAGGTCTAGTGTAAGCAGCGGAGCAGGAGAGTGTTTAAGAGCGGGCTATCATTTATTAAATCTTTACACTGCAAAGTTTTGGACCTTTAAAGTTTCCGCATTTCTACTTTAAGTTTTAGCTATTTTGGAGTTATTTATACTTTATGGTTTTGGGTATCTTCTTGATATTGCGATCGGATATTTTAAACTAAGATATTTATTTGACTTTCGCTTATTTTATTTTATTTGCTTAAATTATCATCTTGTTTATGGGAGCATGGTTCCATGTCCCTATAAGCCTCAGGTGAATTCAAAGACATTAAAGTCTGCGGATTCACTGGCGCTGTAACGTTTCCTTGAGATTTAAAAGGGAGTGTTACAGAATGTGGTATCAGAGCCAGGTTTTTTAAAACAGTTTCATTCGGATTTTAAAATGACTTCTAAAGTGGATTTCAAAAAGGCTTTTTATCAAAACTAAGTTCTATTTACAAAAGTAAGTAGTTTTGGAAATGATTTTAAAATAATTGTCAGATAGTCCTGCTCAAGCTCCTGCTCCTGCCATAGACTAAGCTTATATTCTTTATTCTTGTTCTAAATCTTGCTTTCTGGATGTTCTCGCTCGAGTACTGATGACTCCTTGCCCTCCTCGATAGATGCCTAATGTTCGCAAGACCTCAGGACTGCACGTCACGAGTTACCCCCAATGCATTGACCTCACCAACAACTCTGAGATTGGGTCTGACTCAAGCATAGAGGTGGAGGTCGTGGAAAAAGCTACAATGGAGCTATCCAACGCGAAGAATGTCTTGGTCGACCCTCCTGAAGGAGTTGCAGCCACAGAATATGGCAAGAAGCTCATCCGCGAGTGGTACAAGGAACATAATTTGGGAACTCATCGATTCTATAGCGAGGGAAAGACAACAAGGGAAAAGAGAGCCATGCCAGCTCCCCTAGATGACAAAAGGAGAAAGTACCTCCAGAACCTCGTCCAAGTGTACGGCATGGAGTCATCCTAAGGCCCTAGTGAGGAGGAGCTAAATAAGAGATCCTTTTTGGAAATCCTAGCATATGAGCAAGCATACCAGGCTTTGTAGGCAAAAAGAGCGAGGCAGAGGCTCCGCATAAGGGAGGCTGAGGAAACATACAAGAATAAGGATGGGATTGTGGATAAGCTGGAGAAAACTCTGTGATCGTGCTAGGGATGAGCTGAAAGAGATGTGTGAGCATGATGAGTCAGAGAGAGATGCAGGATCACAGAAGCATAGCTCTGAATTAGACAAACTCGTCGAGATGTATGGCTTTTCAGAAGATAACAAGGATTAAGATCTCAGCAACATCCACAATTAAGAGACTTCCAAATTTATTAGATAGCCGAGCAAACTGGTGAAAGACTCGGATTAGAATCTATGACTCTAGAGTATTTCTTATTTGTGAAATTCCCTTATGGGGGATAGAGTTCGAGATTAGGAAAATGCTATTCCACTTCCCCATCGCGATAAGTGGCGATGAGTACCTTGCCGATCTTATTCTGCTTCCGATCCTTTCTTAGGACGTCATTCTTGGTATGGATTGGTTTACTCGCCATGTTGTAATCATTGATTGTGGACGGAGAATCATGACCACTTTGTCGGACGGTAGGGTTGCGTGCAGATTTCGTGGGCGCATCCTCGATAAGGATGGCCGTGTTGTTAATGTAATGCAGGCAGCCAGATTGTTACGTCAAGGTTGTGCCGGATTCTTATGCTATCTGCAAGATCAGCCGTCCGACCCAATCCTTATCTCTGATATTCCTGTAGTTCGGGAATTCCCTGATGTTTTCCCCCACGAGATTCATGGTTTACCTCTGAAGCGATTCATTGAGTTCACCATTGATTTAGAGCCAGGAACCGCTCCCATTTCCAGAGCCCCGTATCGCATGACTCCAGTGAAGATGCAAGAATGGAAGAGCTAGCTGGAAGAGTTATTAGAGAAGGGTTATATACAACCCAGTGCTTCACCTTTGGGTGCTTCCGTGCTGTTTGTGAAGAAGAAAGACGGCTCTTTTCGTTTGTGTATCGATTATCGAGAGCAGAACAAGGTGACGATCAGGAACAAGTATCCATTGCCGTGCATGGATGATTTATTAGATCAACTTCAGGAAGAAAAGGTATTCTCCAAGATTGACATTTGATATGGTTATCATCAACTCCGAGTTCATGACGAGGATATTCCAAAGACTGCTTTCAGGATACGTTATAGGCACTATGAGTTCGTGGTAATTCCCTTTGGCTTAACAAATACCCCAACAGTCTTTATGGATCTGATGAACCGTTGTTTTCACTAGTATTTGGATAAGTTCGTCGTAGTCTTCATCGACGACATCTTGATCTTCTTGTCGAGTGAGGAGGCTCACTTTGAGCACCTGAGAACTATTTTGATAACACTGCGAGAGCATCAGTTGTACGCAAAGTTGTCTAAGTGTGACTTTTGGATGAAGCAGGTGGCATTCATAGGCCACATCATCTCAGGGGAGGGGTGATGATCGACCCCTAAAAGATATCAGTTGTAGAGAAGTGGAATTTGCCGAAGAACGTCAAGGAGATCCGGAGTTTTCTAGGACTAGCAGGTTACTACATGAGGTTCATGGAAGGGTTTTCCAAATTGGTCCAACCACTGAACTTACTTCTGCGTAAATCTCATAAGTTTGTCTAGAATGACAAGTGCAAAGCGAGCTTCTATGAGCTCAAGAAACGGTTGACCACAGAACCTATTCTGACACTTCCTAAGGAGTCAGATGATTATATGATTTAAAGTGATGCTTCCAAGCAAGCTCTGAGTTGTGTATTGATGCAAGATGGGAAGGTGATAGCCTATGCATCATGACAATTGAAGTCGTATGAGGAAAACTACCTAGTGCATGATCTGGAACTAGCTGTTGTGGTATTTGCTCTAAAAATCTAGCGCCATTAGTTATATGGTATTCATTGCCAGATATACACCGACCACAAAAGCCTCAAGTATGTGTTCACCCAGAAGGAGTTGAACATGAGACAGAGACGCTGGCTAGAGGTGATCAAGGATTATGACATTGAGCTTCTCTATCATTCTAGAAAGGCTAATGTCATAACCGATTCCTTAAGCCACAAATCTCAGCATGAGGCTATGATTAGCTGTTTAACAGCAAGTCATGCTCTGTAGAAGGATCTGCTCAAGTTAGAAGTTGAAGTTTGGTTTGAAAGGTGTCGAGGACAGTTGTGTATGATGGAGGTTTAGTCAGATATGTTAGCAGAGATAAAGGCGAAGCAGACAGAGGATGTTGTGTTACTGCATATCACCATTGATTTCTTCGAGGGAAAAGCCCCAGGCTTTGTCATGAGGGAGGATGGATCTTTATGGTTTGGGAATCGCATTTGTGTCCCTAATGTCCCTAAGATCCGACAGACCACATCCTTCAAGAAGCTCATGCATCTGGCTATTCGGTGTATCCTGGAGCCAGTAAGATGTATAAGGACCTGAGACATAACTATTGGTGGTCTGGTATGAAGAATGAAGTGACTGAGCACGTGGCTAGATGATTGGTGTGCCAGCAGGTCAAGATTGAGCACCAGAGACCTGGTGGAAAGCTCCAACCACTTCCAGTACCCACATGGAAGTGGGAACAAATCTCGATGGATTTCGTTATGGGGCTCCCTAAAGGTCAGGGGAAGAAGGATGTCATTTGGGTGATTGTTGATCGACTCACCAAATGGGCACACTTCATGGTGTTTCGTCATTTATTGTCTTTGATCGTGATGGATGATTCATCTTAGAGTTCTGGAAGAAGCTACATGAGGGACTTTTCACTCAGCTAAATTTCAGTACTGCTTTTCACCCTCAGACAGATGGTTAGTCAGAGAGGACCATCCAGACACTAGAGGATATGCTACGAGCCTGTGTCCTGGATAGGCCGACAGATTGGGAAACCAATTTGAGTCTGATTGAGTTCACCTACAACAACAGTTGGCATTCATCCATAAAGATGGCTCCATTTGAAGCTCTTTATGGACAGAAATGTCGATCGCTAGTGTGTTGGGATGATGCGATTGATGCCATCCATATAGGTCCTGTGTTGTTAGAGAAGACAACTGAAGAAGTTGCGATGATCAAGCAACGAATGTTGACGGCTCAGAGTCGCCAAAAGTCTTATGCTGACCCTAGGCGTAGAGATGTCAACTTTGAGGTGCGTGACAAGGTGTTCGTGAAAGTGTCACCCACGAAGGGAGTTTTCCGGTTCGAAAATCGAGGGAAGTTGAACCCTCGATATGTCGGGCCATTTGAGATTCTGCAACGTGTAGGCAATATTTCCTACTACCTTCCTCTGCCTCCGTTAGCTCATCCAGTACATGACGTCTTCCATGCATCATTGCTACGGAAGTACGTGTCTGACCCGACCCACATTTTGAGCTATGAGGACATTGAGGTCCGCCCCATCGAAACCTATGAGAAGGAACCGGTGCAGATTCTAGAGTGACGAGAGAAGCACCATCGCACCAAGGTAGTTCTACGTGTCAAAGTGCTTTGGTCAAAGCATGAGACTCAAGAGATGTACGATTAGATGAGAGATCACCAACAATATTCTGGCTCGAAGAGGTCAGCTCCTTCTACACCTGTTGGGGGGGACGGTAGTTGGCCGCACCCAGTCAGGTCAGGATACTATCTCGGCGAGATGTGGTCAGCCAATAGTTTGCTACAACTACGGTAAGCCGGGCCATAAGAGACCTGCATGTGAGTAGGACGCTCGAGTTTGTAGAGGATGGAGAGAGTATGGACATATGGAGAAGTTTTGTAATAACTCGAGAAATGGTCAAGCTCGGTCATAACAAGCTTTAACAATTGCACCCCAAGCTCCAAACTCAGCAACAAACCTGCCTCAACCATGGGGTCATAACATGCAAGCTGCGTTGAAACCTATAATGTGGAGTAAGAACAACGCCCCAATGGAAGGAATGTCTAAGAAATGTTCTAAGCTTTACACCTTAGATGCCATTACCGAGGCTGATGAACAGGGGTAAGCTACACTGAAAAAGTTGTGCAACGTCTAACTTTTTAGTAATTCTTTTATGCTAGTACGTTCTAGCATTTCAATAAAGGGAGTCAATGGACGAGTATTTCCGATAAACTCCATATCTAGAAATCAAAATTTCGGTATTGTTATTCTAAGTAGTCAATTTTGGATTCATCTCTACACCCTTACAGGTTGAAGTCAAAGTGGGGAATTGGTGTGCAAATTGATAATATTCTAACGTTGAATACCATATAAGCTTTGCACACTTCCCTACTAATATTCCTTTCAGGTTATACAATCAGCTCCAGTATGTTGATACTTCTTATTCCATATCAAGCTGGTCAACCCGTGTTTTTATAGATATCGAAAAAGAGTCAGGAAGTGCTCCCTATAGACTCTAGAAGGGCTCATCTGTTTCACTTCTGTATAAGCAGGAATGATACCCCCATGTGAAATCAGTGATTAATGATCAATATGTCGTACGTAAGGTTCTCCAGGGAGTATAATTAGTAACTTTTTATGTAGATAGTAGGTTCACCTTTCTTGAATCTTGATAGTATTAAATGATCATGGGTCATATATCTCATCTCTCCTTTCCATGATCGAGCAACCGAACTCTCATTGGTAGAAAGCTTGAGAATAATTTTAAATATAGATATACACGATTTATGTTTATGAAGAAGACAAGGACGCAAGGACGCATGTGCTAAGGAACCGGACAATGTTCATGTCGATAAACCAGAAGACGAAGACCCGCACTCATCTCATATGGATAAGGCTGGCTAGTTCTGTCACAATGGTTGCCTTCAAAGCCACCCGGGCCATTTGGCAACCTGGAAAAGGAAGCCAGATGGGGCTGAGACGAAAGCCAATGACAAACTAGTTAACCCTGTTTCTTATGTGATGTGAGTTCACTTATCTCGAGCAACGAGAGCGAATATCAAAAGATGTCTTTCAAAATTTTAGTATCCTTATTTTAGATATTTATAACTATAGAGATACACTGTTTTTATAAGATTAAAAATTTCAAGCTTTGCCATTGAGGAGTTCGGAAAGCAATGAGTTACTTTAGATGTAATTCTCATCACTCATGTATTCGATAAGTTCATTAATCGAAGCATGCTTAAATTCTACCTATTCGGGAACCATTTTTAGTTACACCTAACTTCGCTTTGATCAGTCTATATCCTCTTATCTATTACGAGGTTACTATCCTATCTTCAATTCATTTCTAGTTTCTTTTCTAAGTTTCGGGGCGAAACTTATTTTTAAGGAGGGAGGTATGAAATACCCCAAATTATTTTTGAGCTATTTCTTATTTTTATTTAATTAAATAAGTCTATATTATATCAAACTATATTATATATCTTGTGAATTTGGTCATTTAATAAATTCACCTAAGATATATAATATGAAATAGAATAATTAAACTATTCTAAAGAATATAATATCTGATGGATTTAATTACATAAGTCCTCTAAACTTTATCCGTTTCTTTTTTTTTTCTTAAATTCTATCCTCTACCCTTAATCCATATTTTAATTGATTCTTAATCGTAAAGAATCAAAAACTAATCTTTTATCTAAGCAGTAAAGATACGCGTTAAATCTTAGGGTTTCCCACAACCCAAACCCAATTCGCCATCACCGTCCCTCACTTTCCTCTCCTATTACTCCCGTGAGCCAATTCGGTCGATCCCACCATCGCCCGCAAACACCAACCGATCAACGCCAAGGCCGAGCCCGCCGGCCAGGGGCGGAGGGAGAAAAATGTCTAGGGGGGCTTGCTTTCACTAAAGGAAAGAGCTTTCTTAAAAAATGGAAAAAGAAGTAGGAATGGGGATCGAACCTTGGTTTGCTCACACCTCCCTAGTGCCTTCTACCATCATGCTACAAGTTTCCCTTTGTTACTTACCCCTTATTTTAATATATGTACAGAGTTTATATTTTCCAGCGGGGCAGAAGCCACCGCATGACCCCCCTGGCTCCGCCCCTGCCGCCGGCGACCCTTAACCACCACCGCCTGACCATCGAGCACCCCCCTGCAGTACAGCCTTGCCAGAGATCACGCAAGGCCAAGCCGCAGCCTTCGCCCCTGTTTGACGCCGCACCCACGGGCGACAGTTCGAGCGTCGCCTCCGATTGCCGTCGGCCGTCATTGTCCGAGCCCGTCTCCGACTGTCGCTGCCCATCGCCGCCGAGCCGCCGTCTTCAATCGCCACTAGCCATCGATGCCGGAGGAAAGCTGCGCCGAGCCTCGTCGCTTCCCCCTGCGCCTTCGTCTTCTCCCATGTACGTGAAAAACCAGATTGAAACAAAGTTTCAATCCCTTTTGGTTACAATTGTAGAAACCCCCCCTTGTTTTTGGCCCTAAGTTAATTATTTATTAAGCTAAGCTGCCAATCTTTCTAAACTATTCGATTCTTGCCCATTTCAGCGACACCAAGAAATCTCGAAACACCCACGCCGGATCCCGCTACCCGAGGAATTCATATTGGTATATATTTTTAACTTTATAGAATTAATTCAATTTCAAATTGAGTTAAGTAAATTTAATTTTATAAAATATCAATATTAATATTCCTTTTTTTTTCCGTTGGATTTAATAGGTGCTAAAAGCTCGTCTTGTTGTCGTCAACCAATCGTTGAAAGTTAAGGCAAGTGATTTCGTTCAACGCCCTTTGCGTGTTTCGTGATTCTTTTGATGTGCTTTTAACTTCTTCCATGTCGAATGCGGCCCTGTGGCCAATTTCCTTGCCAATTTCGAAAAATTGCATACCCGTCTGCTTGATGTAATTTATCTTTTTATTCATAAATTGGCATGAGTTAAATTAATGGGAAATTATTAATTATAGTGATATATGCGTATTAAATATGATTATTTGTTTATAACTCGAGATAAGTGCTAGTTGCCCATTTTCTTCTTCCTAAATTGCATGATATCCTGCTTGTTTCTTTCATGCAAACTAGTGGCATGTGATAGTAAGATCTTCGAATTATCCATGCTTGTCCCTTTTGATTTAATGTCGTTATTATGATCACCTAGTATAAACTGGTCATGTATGATAAGTTAAGATAGGCACCATGTGATGCTTAGGTATGATATGTGAAAATGCGCACCACGTGATGCGAGTGGCCATAGGCCTTTGGCAAGTTATGCAGTAGACTGACTTGTAGGTTGTGGTTTGTTAAGCCACCGCCTTATAAGGTTTCATGAAACACCATCCCGGAATGCATTCTCTGCGGGGTGGTAAAACAACGATCTAAAGTAGGTCGTGGTCTTTGTTAAAGGCCCGACCGGTACCACGTATTATTATTGTTATTATTATCATTGTGAGTATGATTATTATCGATAGTTTGGGGGCGGACACTTTTTGTTATCTAAAGGGTGGTCGTAGTGAAGTGTGCGCTTTCGTTTTCGAATGTGGAGTGGAAGCGGCATTCTCCCGGAAGAGTCAACTCGCTTCCTTGAAAAGAGGGATAAAAGTTATGTAGGCTGTACCCCGGGGTATGCGCTAGTGCCCTTGAAGCAGAGTTTTCTCAGGAAAGGCTCAATCATCAGAAATGGTTCGAGGAGAGCTTCAATCGAAAAAGCCTACTTATCGATCCGATTGACGAGGTTCCACCTTACTTCTTTCCAGATAAATGAATAGGTGATCATTTTAGTTATTATACTCATCTGTCTCGGGTATAATTCCTTTTCTTATCTTATAATCGATCGTTATGATCATCCGAGTCATGTCATGAATTTTTTTCTTTTTATTCAGTTTCCACTATTAAATATTCGTGTCTTTCCCTTAACCTATGACATACCATTTTATGGTCACTGTATGGTTAAAGTCTGAACATTTTCCCTGTCATTTGCTAGTCTTAATTGTACTAACCATCCTATTTATTGGATGGCTGGTGTCCTTCCCTCTCAGGAAACACCAGACCATATTCCACAGGTTTAGTGTAAGTAGTGGAGCAGGAGAGAGTTTAAGAGCGGGCTATCATTTATTAAATCTTTACACTATAAAGTTTTGGACCTTTAAAGTTTCCGCATTTCTACTTTAAGTTTTAGCTATTTTGGAGTTATTTATACTTTATGGTTTTGGGTATCTTCCTGTTATTGCGATCGGATATTTTAAACTAAGATATTTATTTGACTTTCGCTTATTTTATTTTATTTTCTTAAATTATCATCTTGTTTATGGGAGCATGGTTCCATGTCCCTATAAGGCTCAGGTGAATTCAAAGACATTAAAGTCCGCGGATTCACTGGCGCTGTAACGTTCCCTTAAGATTTAAAAGGGGGTGTTACAAAAGCGAACACTCTATCACAATGCACTCTCATCAAAACAACGCTATCAGCAAAACCGTTACATTTAAATGCAGTGCTTTTTGCTCCCAAAGTCAGTGCGTAAATAACTAGATAGAATCAATCGATAGAATCAATCAAAACTTCTTCTGGAACAAATGTCCTATACATAAACCTCTTATTGGCTGGTATGAAGTTTGTAGGTCAAAATCAAATGGAAGGCTAGGTATATGCAACTCAGAAGACATGAACATTGCTTTACAACTAAAACGACTATGGAAAATTTTAGCATAACCAAAAAACCCCTGGGTTGTGCTAATCACTGAAAAAATACCTTAAAAACTAACACATATTTCAGTATAAGCGCAAGGGTTGCTCGTCGTGGAAATAGACCAAACTAACCCAACTTCTGCCAATATTCAAGCAAGGTATCAAATGGTTAATTGGTAATGGGGAGCACATAAACTTCTAGAAAGATCTCTGGATTGGTGAAACTCTGCTATTGGAATTAGCTTCCAATGCCACCTCAGTTGACACCCAAATTAAAATAAATTAATTTATTTCCCAAAATAAAACTTGGGATACCCTAAAAGTTCAACACTACACATAAAATAAATTACCAGTACACATAATAAAAACCATTTTAGCAACCCCTATCCTTGAAAATATACACCATAATAGATTGCATTGGAAATGGAGTAAAAATGGATGGTTTTCGACCTCCCTATTGAGATGCTCAATGACGTTAAAAACCATATGAAGTCCGAAATTAGATGGATCTGGAACGTGGACAATCCACCAAAAATAAAAAAAAAATTCTCTAGAAAATCACCAAGAATGGCATCCCAACATCGGTTGTATTGGCTTCTCGTGGTGTGGGCATTCCGACTATCTGTCCACTTTGTGGTTCAAATTAGGAGGACATTCCCCATTTTCTCTGGCATTGTCCAATCACCAAAAACACTATCAACAAGTTTGACTCCACCTTAATACCCATTTTAAACAAAAACTTTATCTTAAACCTACCCTTAAACACCACCATTAAAAACATTAAAGAAATAATAGGAGCTACTCGATTCAGCAAGCTTATGATGACCTGGTGGAGTATCTGGTACTTCCGTAACAAAGCATTATTTGACAATCTCAAACCGAACCCTAAAAGTATGGTATACTTTATTCATGACTAGTGTTTTCTATGGACTGACTCCAAACAAATGATGATATAACTATAACAACTAATCTACCAAACAAGAAACCAAAAGAAAGACGCAAGGTCAAATGGGAAAAGCCTTCTGAACACTTCATTAAACTGAACTTTGATGGGGCCCTTTCTGCTCCTTCCAATGGATCCAACGGCTTCATCATACGGGACGTCCATGGTACTCCTCTCTTCTTGGGTTCGGGACACTCTCCTCTAGCCTCTGTGCCGGGTTCAGAGGGGTTTGCTCTCTGGAAAGGTATGAATGCAGCAATAGACCTAGGGATTACTAAACTCATTATAGAAGGTGACAACCTCATCGTTATTAACAACCTAAAGGGTATCTAGAAGCCTTCGGGAGACTCGGAAATGATTGTCTCTAACAGTCTATTCTCCCATGACCAAATTCTTTCCGGTAAAAAAAAATCGGATTTTTGTTTTGTTTTTGTTTTGTTTTTTTTAGATTAAATCACACATATATGGTAATTCAGTTGAGATCACCTATTTCACTTGGTGCTTCACTCCATATAACATAAAATTATTTTAACTTTTATTTTATTTTAAAAAAATATAAAAATCACATTCATATTTCAACTATCTATTTTGTTATGTTTATAAACTTTTGTCTTAAAAAATCATCTATTAAAATTTTTTAAAACTAAAAATATGATATTTTACAAAATATAATTTTGAAAATTTGAAAACATGATTTTTTAAAATAAAATTTTATTAATATATAGAAAATAGATCTTTGGACTATGAATGTAATTTTTCTAATTTTTTTAAGATAAAATAAAAGCTAAAATAATTTTGTGTTACATGAAGTGAAGCACCAAGTGAAGCCGGGGATCTCCATTGATGGTAATTACGGAATCGTTCCACAATTATCAAATCAGAGTATTATATATACAAGTTTTTTTTAACTATACATGCGCATTTTATGATATTTTTTTATAGATGTCGAATCTCATCCCCGAAGGGATGAACCAACGAATCTCTATCCCTAAAGCAATAAAAGGTTGAATATCATCTCTGTACTGATGAATTATTTATTTATCTTCTGAAGTAGATAAAATTGTTAAACTAATATATCATCCCAGAAGTGATAATTTATCTCCTGAAGTAGATAAAATATTAAAACTTATATATCACCTAAATCGATCTCTAGAAGTAGACGATAAATCTCGTATAAGAACACCACATTAGGTTTAACATGTATTTGTGGATATTTAATATCTTGTCACCAGAAGTTGGCAATATGCTAATTTTTTATTTATGTTTTTATAGTTTTATTATATCAACTATTTATGTATTTATTTATTATCATTCCTCGAAATAAATAAACTCATCCCCTGAAGTGGATAAATACATAATCCTCCTAAATCTTTCATGTAGTAACGATAATCATCTCCCGAAGAGTTGTATATGAAAAGGAAATTGATAAATATATCTCACCCTCTCATCAATACAGATTTGTTCATGAAGTAAAAATATTAATTCCCTGAAGTAAATGAATGATAAGAGATATATTGTTGGTGTGGTGCAGAATATCGTTACCTTTCTACAACACCAAAACAATAACCCAAACCATCAACTCAACTAGCAACCTAGTAACTAGTATAGTGGAATAGTAAGGGGTCGATCCCACAGAGAGAATACCTTTCATGTGTATCAAACTGTTATAAAAAAGGGAACAATATTGAAGAATGATTGAATATCGAAGGTAATCGAATGTGACAAAGGTAACAATGATGAATTGGTAGTAATTATGAATGAGATAGTTTCCCTTACAATTCATCAACAATGGTTACGCCTTTGATCCTTGACTCTATCCTATCTTTCCTTATTCGATTCATCTAATGGCGAATTACTCCAACCATAAGAAATTTAACAATGCCAATATATAACACAAGCAACCAATGATAGAGGCATAACTCTTTAACCCTAATCGATGCAATTGATAAAGTAGAATTGTCAATGTCCTAACACACCCAAGCGATGCTTTTAGGGGATCGATTGATTATGTTGTGCTACTAATCCAATTAACTTATAACGGTTAATCAAACCTTTAGCAATAAAGCATATTCCATCAAGGTGGCCAATCAAGAGGGAATACATGCAATCAATCAATAACTTATAAAGACAATGAATCAACCAAACTTAGAATAGATAGAAATTAAGTCTCAAAAATCATATAACCATGTCTCTGAATTGCAGGCGAAACAAAAGAGGTTTAGTTCCTCATGGAAAGTCTTCCACTCAATATCTCCATTGGAGTTCTCTCTCAATTAGGTCTTTTCCAAAACTCCAACCTTCTTTATGTCCAAAATCGGCCAAAACATAAAAATAACTTTAACCTAATTAGTTTCCAAAAGAATGAAACGGTGATTCCTTATCGGCACGGGTGGCGGGCGCCGTGCATCAGGCGGCGGGCACCGTCTCATCAATAGCTCACTTTCTTCACTTAATCACTTCCAAATCCAAGCTAACTTCCTCCACGCCTCTTTCTTGTCTTCTTCACATGTTTCCTCAGGTTCCTAGCTCTCCATGCTCATCCTTGGCAAGCCATCAATGCGTCCTTCGAGCGTCAGAACATAAATCCGCAAATAAACACAAAAAGAGCGTAGATTCCAAACTTGTAAGACTAAACACTACTGACTCGAACTACTCAAATAAACATGAAATAAGCTTTCCTAAATGCACTAACAACAACCTATAATGCCTATATAAAATATGCATTATCAATTTATATTCTCCTAAAGATGAAACCATGCCCTGAAGTGTATGAGTTTCACTTTAAAGTTGTATAAATAATCCATGAAGCGATGTGTATGATGTTATTGATTATGCCGTTGGGGATGTTTTTGGATAAAAAGTGGAGAAAGCATCTCATGTGATCTATTATGCTTCTATGTTGTTGAATACGGCTTAGCGGAATTACACCACTACTGAGAAAGAGTTGTTAGGTGTGGTGTTTGCTTTAGAGAACTTTTGTCCTTATCTATTGGGTGCCAAAGTGGTGGTCTATAGTGACCATGCAATACTCCGCTATTTGATGACAAAGAAGGACGCTAAGCCAAGATTGATTCGATGGATTCTATTTATGACGGAATTCAATCTGGAAATCAGAGATAAGAAGAGAGCAGAGAATCTGGTAGCTGACCATCTGAGCAGAATCTATAGAACTGATGGTGGGGGAGAGCAACCAGAGAGATTGGGAGAATTTCCTAGCGAAGGATTGCAGAGAATTTCGATATGGACGACACTGATGATACGGTGCCCGCCGCCCCTGAGCACGGCGCCCACCGCCTGAGTAGTGTCCCAATTTCTGATTTGCTTGATGATGACGAGGGTGAGCCGCCAGCTTTGCTTATGAGTATTCGGACTAAGCAACCTTGGTTTGCGGATATTGTCAATTACTTGGTGGCTGGAATCTTCCCTTCAAATTGCCTGAAAGCGAAGAAGGACAAAATTCGGCACGATGCTCGCTACTATGTTTGGGATGATCCTTACTTGTGGAAGCACTGCGCTGATAGAATTGTTCGTCGATGTCTTCCGGACAATGAGGTAACTTCTTTTTTGAGATACTTTCATTCACACCCAAGCGGTGGACATTTTGGAGCACAAAGAACGGCTAGGAAAGTCCTGGAAGCGGAATTTTGGTGGCCGCATATCTTTCTTGATGCTCATGCTTTCTTCAAGACTTGTGATCGATGTCAGCGAACCAGAAATATTCTAGGAAGGAATGAGATGCCACTATCTTTGATTATGGTATGCGAAATCTTTGATGTCTAGGGTATCAATTTCATGGGGCCATTTCCTAGTTCATTTGGAAATGTCTACATCTTGCTTGCAGTCAATTATATCTCTAAGTGGGTTGAGGCGAAAGCGACAAAGGCTGATGATGCTCGCACATTTGCTAGTTTCTTGAGGCGAGGAGGAAACATGAGTTGATAACGCATTGGATGAGAATATCTGATGTGGTGCAGAATATCGTTACCTTTCTACAACACCAAAAGAATAACCCAAACCAACAACTCAAATAGCAACATAGTAACTAATATAGTTGAATAGTAAGGGGTCGATCCCACAGAGAGAATACCTTTCATGTCTATCAAACCGCTATAAAAAATGGAACTATATTGAAGAATGATTGAATATCGAAGGCAATCAAATGTGATAAAAGTAACAATGGTGAATTGGGGGTAATTATGAATGAGATAGTTTCTCCTACAATTCATTAACAATGGTTGTCTTTGATCCTTGACTCTATCCTATCTTTCCTTGTTCGATTCATTTAATGGCGGATTACTCTCCAACCCTAAGCAATTTAACAATGCCAATAACACAAGCAACCAAAGATAGAGGTATAACTCTCTAACCCTAATCAATGCAATTGATAAAGTAGAATTGTCAATGTCCTAACACACCCAATCGATGCTTTTAGGGGATCGATTGATTATGTTGTGCTACTATTCCAATTAACTTATAACGGCTAATCAAACCTTTAGCAAGAAAGAAAATTCCATCAAGGTGGCCAATCAAGAGGGAATACATGCAATCAATCAATAACGAACAAAGACATTGAATTTGTCAAACTTAGAATAGATATATAGAAATGAAGTCTCACAAATCATATAACCATGTCCCTGAATTGCATGCGAAACAAAAGAGATTTAGTTCCTCATGGAAAGACTTCCTCTCAATATCTCCATTGGAGTTCTCTCTCAATTAGGTCTTTTCCAAAACTCCAACCTTCTCTATACCCAAAATCGGCCAAAACATAAAAATAACTTTAACCTAATTAGTTTCCAAAAGAATGAAACGATGATTCCGTATCGGCACGTGCGGCGGGCGCCGTCTCATCAGTATAGCGATCACTTTCTTCACTTAATCACTTCCTAATCCAAGCTAACTTCCTCCACGCCTCTTTCTTGTCTTCTTCACATGTTTCCTCAGATTCCTAGCTCTCCATACTCATCCTTGGTAAGCCATCAATGCGTCCTTCGAGCGTCGGAACATAAATCTGCAGATAAACACAAAAAGAGCGAAGATTCCAAACTTGCAAGACTAAACACTACTGACTCGAACTAATCAAATAAACATGAAATACGCTATCCTAAATGCACTAAAAACTGCCTATAATGCCTATATAAAATATGCATTGTCAATTGAATATTCTCCTAAAGATGAAACCGTGCCCTGAAGTGTATGAGTTTTACTTTAAAGTTGTATAAATAATCCATGAAGCGATGTGTATGAAGTAAGAATAGATATAACCCTTGAAGTGGTTATATACAAGTTGTCTTCTACCTAAAGTGAGTAATAACCGATTGTACAATACTTGAAGAATATGGTCAAAGTTTACATGACAACTTACTATATTTTGGAATGCAACTTATCTTTTGTTTTTTGAGTGTATGAATTTATAATCTTTTTCATACATTTTAGCATTCGATTTTGAACCGTTTTAGATTGGTTTTGGTTGTTTTGTTATGTTTTTGAACTATTACATGCTTATTTATTAAATTTGATATTGTCTTATTCATATTCTAAATTTTGTAGATCTGTTTTGATTGTTTTTGTTGAACTATCTTGAGAAACCTCGATTTCTTTTATCGAGCATGCAAATGACAATTTGGGAGAAAGACTTATCATAATCCAGTAGATTATGACAAATTTAGCACCTATATAAGAGCTTGAAAACTCTAAATATAATGATTAAATAATTCCATAAATTATGAGATTAATTATCATCTTCATAAAAGCCTGAGGACTTTATTTATGGATTTTTATTAACTCCGGAAGAGTAAAGGATTTTACAAACTGCAGAAGAGTATCTATATGATCCTATTTTTATATATTTGTACTCTTGGAAATGTACTTCGAATGTGGCTCATATGACATATTCAAAACTATTATTGCTTGGTTGATACAACCAATAGAAGTGACAAAATAACACAATCCGGTTAACAAGGCCACTCCTTGACAATCCTCTAAACATTGCCTGAAGCATGCCGGACCCTCTAGTGGAGGGTGTCGGAAGAGGTTATGATTAAGCGCTTAAGCAATGTTATTTTTGTGGCTTTTAGCTAGGTAGTTGTTATAAGGTTAATTCTAATGTCCCGAAGAACATTATGAATAGTGATAAAATGTATTTAAATAAATACACATAGTTGGATGATAGACTTATACCTATAGTATGACACCAACGAAAGTTCTGAAAATACCCATTTAATGGAATCTAAATTAAATAAATGGATCACCAATACATATTTCAATGGGTTAGAATTTATGATTTTATATAGTGTCACGCCATTTTGAAAACCTGAAAATTTTCTCAAACAATCATGTGAATGGAAAAACCAGGATGAATACCATATAGCTATAAAAGAGCATTGAACTTGTTACTTCATGTAACAATGACACATATACATGAATAAGCATGCTACTAACTTCTCATATGACTAGCCAGAAGCAAGTCTTACAAAAATGAGGATGTATTTGGTTTATTTGATACTCGTTTCTTCCATTGAAACTTATCACTAACCAAAAGTTAGTTGGCCATAAATATTTTTCTTTGTGCTGTTCGGTAATTCATGTGAATCGATGATGGGCGAGATCATTGAAATTCAAATAGACATCCACTAAAAGGGACCAGAAGATCCTAAGACCCGAATATCCTCTATAACGGTGGTCGAACATATATGGTCTGTCATCTTAGCAAATTAACAACAAGATCATCTAAATTCAAAGCAAATGCAAAGTCTCTAATGTCTCTTGAATGGATTCAATGACACAACTACAAAACACTATCATATAGACCAGTGTAGTTCGAATATTATAGATGCCTCAACACTTTGGTCATATGAAACATAAGGTAGAGAATGTTATCAAACACATTGTTGAGCATATGGTAGCTCAGAACGACCCATAAGAGTCATTGGTCAAATGGGCCCATGCATGTTTGCATATCAAATTTGACACAATAACATCTCCCAAATTATCTCCAGAAGATAGCGTGTCATTCAAAGGTTTTGAATAAGCAGCATTTGTTCCGATACCTGCTCCAAAAAATCTACAATGAGACCACAAAGAAGTTCGATGATACATGGGGTTTGAGTCCCTATTGATATCAAATACCTAGATCTTTATCATGGTAATCAAATGTTCGGTATTTAGGGGGAGAGGAAATGAGATTGTATATATTAAGAAAGAGATTGCATGGACGCAACTTTTCTATCATTTCAGATCCACAGATGGATACTAGTGAAACAGAAGTTCAACAAATGAAATGATTATATAGTTTAATAAATAAGCATTTACTAATGGCAAGAAAGTAACAAAGTCACATAAATTTCACTAGCTCTCTTGAAAGTTCCAGAAGTAACTCCAACTCGATGAATATCAAGTGATTCTCAAATATGTCGGAAGTGTTGAAGATCACTAAGCTCTTAGTATATGATTCCCCAGAAGTGGAAAAAGCCCATGGGAATATGATGATCATCAAATAAAGAATGTCAAAATCGAAATGATGATAAAGAGCTAGAAAGAAGCAATACAATGCAAATATGGATTCTTACAGCATGATGGTATTGGACCTATAGTTCCAACACTAAAGTGTAACATCAATTATCATACAAAGATGTACTCTTTTCCTTATTCATGGTTTTTATCCCACTGGGTTTTTCCAAGGTAGGGTTTTTAACGAGGCAACTTATGCACCATCGATGAATCAAATCCCCCAGATCAGCAATGAAAGGCACACTAGGTTATGCTTGTGCATCCAAAGCAGCGATCAACACCAATACATGAAAATCAAGCACGTCAAATTCAATCATGAAGACATTCCAGCTCAATTAAGACAACATTGAGATTCAGTCATAAACTCATGAAGACAGCGCCATTAAAAAGAATGAGAAGACTTCGAGAAGGATGTTGAATTTAGGGGGAGCAGGGCCATCCAATGAATTTTAGGGGCCCTATTCAATATTACCCTAATCTTAAAATATTTTTTATTTTTTTCGACTTGCTAATTATGAAAAAAATATTTTATGTATAGTTTTAACTTATTAAAAAAATATGTCAACAAGTTAAGCATCAACTATTTTGATACAAATGGAGTACTTATTACATTTACCAATTTTTAAAAAAAATGTAACATGTAAATTTGTGTAAAATAAATATATTCCTTAAAATAAGAAAATAAAAAAAGCCCGAATAAATTTAATATAGGGCTTCTTCTTATTAAATTTGAAGTCATGTGTTTGAACTCTTTAATGGTGTATCAATACATATGTGTGTGTTATAGTATTTTCACATTAAAAACTCATTTATTGTGTAAATTTGTAATTTACAAATAAAATTTTGAATATATATGTGGAAAATCTTAAAATATCATAAATTATACTTCAATACAAGGGTTTGTATTAAAATAACAAATAAAAATAGTTAATAGGAATGCCCCATAACTAAAATAGTTTTTCATTTGGAAAAGGTAATTAGAAAATGTTTAAATGATTTAAAAAAAATTGATGAAACAAAAATTAGCTATAATAGAGATTCGAACCCACAACCTAATTGCATTTAGCTGAGTCAAATATCATTGGGCCAAAGTAACTATATGATACATGGGAGACCAAAAATATATAAGTACTAGTAATAAATTATAAACTAGAGACCTAAAAAATTTGGGGTTCTGTTCCATTGGGCTCTTTGAACAAGCCATTGGACGGGTCTGAGGAGTATACACACACTACACTCTTTTTTCATTCGATCAGGTTTTGTTCCACTGGGTTTCCTGACAAGGTTTTTAATGAGGCAGTATCACCAAAGTGTATCGCATGTCATTTGTTTTTTTTCTTGGTCCTAGTTTTGGTTCCATTGATTTTTCTATGCGAGTTTTTTAAAATATGACAGTTTTGTAATATTAGTGATGTATATTAAAGGGGAAGTGTTATGATATTATTATATGTGTGGATATACATGGAAAAATATAGTTGTGCTTGGGGCCCAAGACTTGTAATCCCTATAAATAGGGCTAATTGTTAACCCTAATACAAATTAGTTACTCGTTCCTTCTCTCCATATCTCTTTCTCTACTCTCTCTTTTCCAGACCGCACTAATACAAACTGTAACGACCCGAAATTTAAGTACCCGAATTAACCTCCATAAACCTACTTAGAAGGTAAATAAGGTTCGGAATACTAGATTATCGGGGAATGTTATAAGAGAAGTTTGATCTTCTTCCGTGAGCTTTGGATCTTACGACCGAGTACGAGTTATTATTAGGTTCGCGGAAGATTTAGTTGTCAAAAGATGGGGATTGCGAACCCCGAAAAGATCGTAAGCCCGTTGGAGGCTTTACTTGTCCTAGACTATCGTGAAAACGTTTCGAACAGGAATAAAAGCGGAAATCATAAATACAACAAAACGCCACGGCCGCGCCGGGTCAAAACGATAAAACGTATGAGCAAAAGAGTACGAATGTCAAGCGCCTCCCTCACTCTAATCGTCCAAAAGGTCTGTCCCGACAACCATCCACATAAGGAAGTCATATCGGGTAAGGGGTACCTGAATCTAAAAACAAGAAATAAATCGGGGTCAATCATCGGAAATATGCACACTCAATGCCATATAAAGAGGCATACTTAAACTACATGAATGCTAAAATGTAACACATAACCAAGTGTATAGATATATATAAATGCGAAATAAACACAAAAGGGCCCGTATCATCATAATCATCATCATCATCATCATCACCATCATATCATAATATCTTCTCAAACGCACTCATCCTTCTCAAACATACTCATTCTTTCTCATCATAAGTCTTTCATCATTTCATTCTTTTTCCATCGAGTATAAGTCATTTATTCAGATTTTGACGGCCGTCCTACCATAGACACATAGCATACATATGAATTATTGGATTTACTAAGTTCATCCTACGTCATATTACCAGTTTATATTCCTAAACATGTTACTAGGTCGCGTGATGCATGAAGACTCTCGATAAGACAAAGAGTATCACATAAATCCATCATGAGTAAGTCCAGGGGACTTACCTGGAGTTCGGAGAATAAGCAAGCAATAAAGTGCACAACCAAGGATCCAATCAACAAGACCCTATTAATTTTATTAAGCTTTCATTAGGTGGTATTCTAATGCATGGTACCCAACCTAATAATCAACATACATCCACATGAGGTTCACGATTCTATAGATTACGCACTTTGGTTAAGTGATCCGGACTTAACCAGTTATAATCTATATCGTATTATGACATAATCGATTTTCTTCTTATCGGATCATAAGACAAGTTATGGGTATACTTCATTTTTGTATTTTGTATGCTCTAAGTTTCGGTTATGCCATCATATATTTAACTATATTCTTAGCATTCCCTTAACCAAGTTTTTTAATCGAGTCATTATAAACACTGGTTACTAAATTTTTTGAAGGGAAGTTAGATAACATTTCCATGAACATCATATTAAGATTTCAGCTGAATCGGACCGTTGGATTGGAAATAAAGTCTAAATTACAGAGGCACATATATCCATTTTGTTTTTTTATGTTTACTACAAAACGCAACCAAAAACACATAGAGCCTCCACTTCCTAAGCCCTAATTTACACATAAGGCTCCTAATCTACAGAGGGAAAGGTGGATGAGAGATTACCCTTGAAGCCTCTCTTGAAAAAGACCAAATTACCCCTCCAAGCTTCCCGGGACCTTGCGCCAAACACCTAGCATTTTTGACAAATCCAAACCAAAACATAAAAGGAAGTCTTAGAAAAAAACCTTCAAAATTAGTTGTACAACAAGTATAAAATCAGATTTGAAGGGGAGGAAACCAAGACTCACCCAAACACACTTGAAAACCTCAAGAACACAAAGGGCTTGGCACAGCTGGCTCGGAAATGGGCCTTAGCGGGCAGCTTGTTGGGACTGGATTTTTGTGAACTCGCTATGGCTAGAAAGGCTTCTCTTTTGTGGTGATTTGGCTTCGAGAATCAGCCAATTTGGTTGAGGGAGGAGTGAGTTATGTGTGTTTGAAGGTGGCAAGGTTGTTAGGGCTAACTTGCTCTCTCTTTCTATTTCTTTCTTTCCTTCTTCTTTCCTCTCTGATTTTTGGCCTGTGGAGTGGCTGAATGAGGCCAGAAATGTGGCTTTAAGAGAGCCAAAAGGTGAAGCCAAAGTTGGTCAAGGAGTTGGTAAGGCTTAGGTAGAATAGTGGCCAAATAGGAACAAGTCATTCATCCAACATGGCTTCTATTTGTTTAATGCAAAAACATATGGTTCATATTTGACCATATAAAGGGCTGAAATGGGGTGGTTTGGAAGGCAATTTAATGTTAAAACAACGTCCCAAAATGTCGCGACAAGTTACGAAAATTACCGAAATAAACGGATGACAAGGCTTTTGCCTCACTAATATTTCTCGGAAAATTATCATACAAATTCTAATAGATTGGAATTGTAATCCTCTTTCCATATAAAATATGTCATCAAAAAAAAATTTAAAATTTTACCGGGTTTTCAAAATCGTCAAAAGAAGGATAACTGATCGAATTATCCCTCGGAAATTAATTAAATCTTAATTAATCATAATTAAAATTTTCGGTCTTTACACAAACTATCAATGGTGAACCAAATATAATATGAATTTTAAAAATTATAAATTTATATACATACTATACCCAATTAAACCAATATCAATACTATGGTCAAAATTTACAAATGAAAAAATAATTTAGACTCAAAATGTAATTAGCAAAAACGTTTGATAAAAAAAAGAGTAAAATTAAGGTATGAACACTTATCTTTCCCACTCTCCATCCATGTTCTTCCAAATCTGGATCGCCACCGCCATCTCCTAATCCATTTTTCAAAAAGGAAAATAGTTATGCATCAAATCTCCTTGGTTAAGGTATTTGACGCGTTCATGGGATTTCACATATACTTATTACCTCATCTGTGACGACATAATGCCTTAAAATACTTGCAAGCCTTAGCCTGGGGGAATGATGATCAAGTTGTACGCTTATGAGTGATGAGGTTTGCGAGTTTGATTCGCGATGAATTAAGTTTACTGTTCAATTGTCATTTATAGAGGAAGCTAGGCGGGGTTGTTATCCCAAGTAACGTTCTTCTCCAACCGAGGATCTTTAGAACTCAACTCCGGGGGTTTTAAGTCCGGTGGATAATCAGAGCTCTTATGCTTTTCTATCTTCAGGATCGAAGGGGGTATTTATAGGGAAACCAAGCGAGCAGCAGGATGGCAACCTCATAGTTCTATGTAGGACACGTGTAGCGCATGCCCACACGTTTAGGGCCATAGGCAATACACGTGGAGCTATTAGAGGCGAGGTGCTTGAGCCAACGAGTTGCTTGCTAGGACTTCGGAGGCTTACGAGACATTTCGGAGAGTTCATTCTGATTGTTACACAGGGTTTGAGTCGCGAGGGAAATAAGGGTTAATAGATCTTGGGAGCGCTAAGCCTAATTCTTCGGGCTTGGATGGATACTTTGCTCGCGATGTGCTAATGGTGGGACTGACCATCCTTTTGCGTTGGGTGACCCATTTATGGCGTAATACTCTGTTTTTATTATATAGCCTATTTTCTATGGCATCGCCATATCTCCTCGTAACCGGATCGCGAGTGATACATTATTCGCGATTAGGTTTCGATAAATACGATGCTTTCTGTCAATGTTTTTTTAGCTTATCTGGGGTGGGCCTCATCTGGGCCTATCGTGTTCTTCGGCCCATTGGGCAGATTGGCTCCATAGGGACCTATAAATGGGGTTTTTACCCTTGCTCTCCCCCATTTTATATTTCTGAATTTTCAAAGAGGATGGAATAGAGAGAGAGTTCCGAGGGTTTTCTGTGTTTTTTGAAGAACCGAGATCGGAGTTAGGTGGCGGTTTGTTCCTAGTTTTCTAAGCTTTCCGACGCGTTCTTCTCGCAATTCTCAAGTGAGTTGTTTCCGATCTTTCTCTTGCTCTTTTTAATTTATAGGTCTGTATCCTTTGCTTGAGATTTTTAGGGTTATCTAGGAAAACTGAAATCAGCGGCGGTTATGGGGTGGCGATCGGGGTACGCCCTGGTGTCTTATCCCTGACTTTCCCCTTTGTCTCTTTTAGTCGTAGTTGATCTTTGTGGAGTAGCAGATGGGTAGTTAGTCGTGGTGGGGTGGTGTTGTATTTTGAGTTTTTCGGATATCCTTCGGTGGTTTTTTCGAACTTCGTGGAATGTCTCCGACGATAAGGGGCGGAGGAAACCTTTCGTTTCCTCTTTTTTCTGTCCTTTTCCGGGGTGGTTTTTCGAGAATCGAGAAATCTTTTAAGAAGGAAATGGAAAAGGCGCCTTTTAACCGTCGTTCCGTGGGGGGGGGGGTGAGATGTCTTTTCAACGTCTCTTCGGGGGGTCGCGTGAGACGCCAACATAAGTCTTTAAGAAGGCTTTTTGGCGCCAAATGTATTTACTAGTGATGTTGAAAAGGTAGTTTCCCCTTGTTAATTTTTCCTTTTTCTTGCATCTCTTTCAGGGGATTTTTCTTTTGCCTTTAGGATTAAGATGTCACAGGAGAGCGATAGCCAAAACCATAGCGTAGGCTATGACTACGAAGAAATTAGTTCCTCGCGAACCAGTTCCCGTGCAGAAGTTAGTTTGGAATATGCGGCGAGTCCCGCTCCTCTTCTACCAAGTAAAAATCTTCGTGAGGAAAAGAGAAAAAAGGCGAACTGTTGTTGCAGGAGGATGGTCAAGTATGAAATATAAATCAAATATAAAGCAAATTGACTCCCTGTCTCAGCAAATAAATACAAGACTTCCTCCCGTTGTAGTAGAAGGTAGTCAGGATCGTATCCACGAGGAAGCGTGTCAGCGCCCGCCTTTTTAGTTCCATATCTCAGCAAAATTTCGACCAGAAGAGTCCTCGACGTCGACCACACTGTCGAGTAAAACAGACAACAGAAACGAGCAGAAAACGAAAACAAATGCAGAGTAGTCGATCTTCAGCAAATCTCCTCAACGTCGACCAAAAGTCCTCGACGTCGACCAACAGTGCTCGATGTCAAGTAGAAACAGAAACCAAATTCGCAACTTTTCGAACAGAAACAAATGCAAACACGAAATTTGTAAATAAAATCAATAAACTAAATTACTTCTAAGATCAGGGTTTCAACACCACAACAATAACCATGTAAAATGACACATAAAGGCATAAACAATCATGCTTTTCCATCAAATAACTTTCATTATTAACAAATAGGAATATAGAGGCTTTCGCATAAACCCTAATTGTTACTAACCCTTTTTCACATAATTAATCCAAGTTGTATTAACATCACTTTCGCTTCAATAACACAAACAAGGATCACCTTCAATTTTCGCAAAAGAATCATGCTCATAGGGATAGAAGATGGATTTGCATCAAAAGATTGTACCTTTACCGCATTACCTTACATGGCTACTGTAAAGGCTCGGATTTTCAAATCCTAATTTTCTGGAATAAGCGAAATAAAAATGAAATTAAATCGGTTTTAAAACATGTTTAGTGGATTCCGACCGGAGTATAAATTTAACGAAAAATTTCCGTCATTTTACCTCGGAAATTCAAATAATAATTATCGGATGACAATATCCTTTTCGATTTTAAAAATCTAATTGATCGAGGAAGCGAGAGTCGGAGAAACTAACATTCGAAAACTAATTTCGTGATTCACAATTCGCGTAGTCGGGATTACTTTCCAATATTTATTTGACTAAGATTTTAACCAAATTCACACTCCACCCTCACCATACCTCTTCACATCCACACCCCTCCCCGTCATTCATCACTCACCATCACCACTCCGCTGTCCATCACCAATCTCTCTTCATCCTCCTCCTACCTCCTCGTTCTGATGGGAAGAAGCAGCTAAGTTGTCCTCCGTCGTCCTTGTGAGCGCAGCAGCAGCACCAGTCCTCTTTCCCCAGCCTTGCCGTGAGCCTGGAGACACCAAGCAACGCCCACCCTTGCTTCTTCGACGTTCCTTTTCAAGACCACAACAGCAGCATCAGCTTCGATCACCTCCCTCGACACCTCCAGCAGCAGTGGAGCCACCAGGAGCAGCCACCCGAGCCACCGCAGCCTCGACGACCTTCTTTTCTCCCTGTTTCCACATCCAAGGTCGCAGCCCGAGTCGGTCGCGAACCAAACTTTCGGTGAGTTGTTCTCCTTCGTTTTCGATCCAAACTAACCTCGGACTCCACCATCATCCTCACCCCCTCCAACGCAGATCCAACGAGCCATCACGAGCCTCCGACGATGCCCAGACCTCCGATCGAGAGCTCTGAAGTCGTGAAATCCCTCGGTGAGTTCAACCTTTCCTCCCCCTGTTTCATTCCGATTTCTGTCTTGGGTCGGGCTGTGGGCGAGTGTAAGTGCGTGTGAGCTGAGTGTGGGGAGTCGGGTGGAGCTCAAGAGCTCCGGCAAGCTCGAGTGGGCGATGAGCGAGCGTCGATGGGCGAGAGCGCAAGCGAGGCGAGGCAGAGCAGCGAGGGGTCGCGGGTGAGAGGCGAGCAGCAGCGAAGAGCGAGCCTTGGAGGCTAAGGCGAGGCGGAGCTGAGCGTTGAACAACCATCGGAGAAGGAGGCCGGGATTTGGAGCTGGGCGCCGGCGGGAGTGAGCATCCATGGCGGCTTCCTCGTTTGAAATCGGGAGAGGAAGGAAGCCAACGTGGCCTTGTGGGCCCCTTTGCTAACTTATAAATATGTGTTATTTATTTAAACCGGTTGGGAGTTATATAGTTAGGCGGGTTCGATTTGGTTCGGTTCGGTAGGATTTAGCGAGTTGGGTTCGGTTCGGTTCGGGTTTATCTGTTTATTTATTTAACTAATTAGCAGAATTAAAATTATTATATATATACAATATTATTTGAGGTTTTAAGAGATAAAATATTATTTTGGGAGAATTATAAAGGTTGGTTTATTAAATAAAAATGGTCTGGATCTTAGGGGATTTGGAAATAATTTATAAAGGTGTTTAATAAATGGTATTTAAAATATCATATAATACTATTTGGGATTTAAAATATATTATTGGGACTTAAGGATTTATAAAGAATTTGGAAAAGAATTTCAAAGTTGGAAAGTAATTACACTAGTACAGAAAGCCGGTTTTACCTCGGTTCCGTGTGCAAGCTTTACCACGGTTCTGAACCGAGGTAAAAGTGGCTATGGTAAATTTGTTTACCACGTGACCAGAACCGTGGTAAAACCGTCCACCCGTGGTAAATCTGTATGTAGTTGTACGCCTTGTGAACCGTGGTAAATGTGCCAACCGTGGTAAATAGGTCGTGTGATAATTATTTTGAACCGTGGTAAATGTGCCAACCGTGGTAAATAGGTCGTGTGGTAATTATTTTGAACCGTGGTAAATTTGTGAGTGAACCGTGGTAAATAGGTCAAGATGCATGTGGTAATTGTGTTTTGAACCGTGGTAAATTGTTGAACCGAAATAAATATGCATTATTATAATAGCCTATGCGGGATTCGAACCCACATCTTTGTGTATAAACACATCGCTCTACCATTTGAGCTAATAGGCTTGCAATTATAGTAAAAAAAAAAAACACACTTAAAATAAAATAATGCTAACATAAATTAGAAATTCACTTTATACAATATACACAATTATTATAAAGCAAAGACAAATTCCATGTAAAGATAGAAAAATTCAACGATAAAATCACATAAATCATGGGAGAATTTTAAGACTAATTTTGATTATATATCATCTATAAACTAAGTAGTAAAGAATCCTGAATCATGAATTTGAGAAAAGTAGGACTAAAAAATATATTAAGGCATCATTTGGATGCAAGTTCCCTGATAACAGTGATAAAAAATAAGGCTTTCTTTGCAAAAGAAAATTGTAATTTCTAGCGCTACCAGAAAGTAGGGATTCACAATTTCTCAATAGTTTAAGAAAACTATATTCATCTCTCTGTAAAATTTGAAACCCAACGGCAAAAATGTGTGACAGTATAAGGCCTAAAGATCCTAGACATTCATTTGCTATCAGCTCCACGTGTGTAGTAACCAATTTGAGATGTCAATTAGTTAAAAGCCAACCGAAAAACTATACTTCATGGAGGAGTAATCTGACCTTCCCTCGTAGTTCACTGTAGATGAGATGATCATGACCCTGGATTGCAATTGAGATGTCAATTAGTTAAAAGCCAACTAAAAAACTACTCTTGTTTGGGACATCCAATTTATTTATTTTTCCACTTCAAAAAAAATTGGATGTCCCAAACAAGAGTAGTGCAAAAAGAACTACGTACAATCTTTTCCATTATCAAGCACAATTCATATCATCAAAATCAATCAATAATGAAAAAAAGCTTACTTTAGTAAATCTTTCTCCTCAACTGCAAGCACATTCCAGTAACCCAATCAAGCCCTTCAATCTAATGTCAATAGATCAATATCATCATAGTTAGTCTGAGCCATATCGAGCAATCTTTAAGCAAATCAAACAAATGAATGAATTTCATACATGTATCAACACCCCATACATTCAATACATCTAAACAATTAAGACATCCATACAAATAATCAACTCAAACCATAAAATTAAGCTTTGTCACCTCCATGTAAAGCCTTAGTTTGAACTCTTAAATCTCCATGAAACGAATCATAAAATACATCTACAGAAAGCTTGTTAAATTCTTCTAAATATAATTTTAAAATATGATTAATTCAGATAAGTTAAATTTAACTTATTAATCAAACAAAACTACTAGTTGATTTAGCGAACAAAATTCAGCATTGTAAACCCAATTCCAATCCCTTTTCAAACTCATTTCAAATTCAACCTCAAACACCAACCTGGTTCAAATCACATCAAAAGTTAACCTATTCCAATCAAGCAAATCTAAAATCAAGTTCCAATCAAATCCTTCACTAAACATTTAATCAAACACCTAATAGGCATGAATTTACCCAAACCAAAACGCCAATCACTCTTCTAGACATTTTATCAAACACATGGAAGGCACACCTTTACCCAAATCCCAATCTCAATTTCCAATCAACAAACCTCATTCTCAATCCAATTTCCATCAATCAAAATGCATAAATCCAATCAAACATAATCCACCAAATAATTAATTCAAATTTCCTGCTGTATTAAAAATCTTAAAAAAAAAACTAAATTAAATTAGGAATTATACCTATTCGGCAACAATCTGAATCCAAGAACTCAACATGGTTCACCTGATGAAGACTTCGGGATGGTAGCGCTTGGCCTGGTTAATTTGCTGCAGGTTCACGGTGGAACCGTTTCGCAATAGGTCCTCTTCATGGTGACTTCGTCTTCAAATCTGGCGAAGGTGGAGACGACTCTGCCAATTTCGAAAACTCCTAACAATGATTCAGTCTTGGTCCGTCGGTGTCGACTTCGGGATTCCGACTAAGCGAACAGGTGCAAGAAAGAGATCAACAGATAGACATGCAAGATCTATCATCATCATGGAGGATGTGGCGACGTTAGCATCGATCGTCAGACACCGTTCAAGATCGAGAGGCGAGGGAAATTGACAAAGTGGGGGCAACTGATCGAATCACATACGAGACAGATGCAATAGACAAAGTGAGATCAAGAGCCAGAACTCAAAGAAAAGACGATATAGAGTTAGAGATCAGCAAGATGGCCATGGGTGCTCTCAGATCTGAAACGTGGAACGATGGAGAGAGAAATGCTGAACGAGGTTTAATGGATTAGGTTTTTGAGGTGAATGTGAATTAGATAAATAGCTCGCAATTTAACCGTAAATATGTGTTAAAATACTACGGTTCTTTTATAAACCGTGGTAATTTTGGTTATCTTCCAAATTTACCACATCAATCCATGAAGCCGTGGTAAATTTTGGTGTTGAATTACTACGGTTCTCATCTGACCCGTGGTAATTTTACCAATATTACAAATTTACTACGGAGTATGTTATAAGCTAGATAGTATCGTGGTAAATTTATTAGTTGAATTACTACGGTTCTCAGAACAACCGTGGTAAATTTGCACTTTTGTAAATTTACCACACCCAAACACGGAACCGTGGTAAATTTACCGTGGTCAAAGCGAGTATTTTCAAGGATTTTAGCGAGTATTTTCAAGGGTCGGAATTCTTAATTGTTTAATTCGAATTTTGAAACGGTTTTGGAATTAACCTGGGAGTTATACTTGTTTGGTGACTAACTAGCATGATAATATGATCGTTTGACTAACGGTATGAGATGTGTGACTAATAGCACGACTTGTGGTGATTTATTATAAGAAGTTAGATGTTAGTTACTTATGATGATGATATACATATTTATATATGGTAATGAAATGGTAATATGCGAATTCGACTAAGTATGATATGGAGATTGTCTAAGCTAATGAGTTGGCAAGTTATGATGAAAGCGATATGAGGTGACGAAACGAGATGAGAAATTGAATTGAGACATTAATGTTGTTGATGATGGGATGGTTAGCTTGTATATGTTTTATGTGAATCTTATGTGTGTTATTTGATATGCTTTGTGTAAGTAGACTTAGACTTATTATGTTGCTTATCTTCTAGGTGAGCTCTAATCTGCATGGATTTGCTTGATTGCTATATTGCTTGGATTCTGCGCTTCTCCAGGTAAGTTCTTTGAACTTACTCATGATGGGCGCTCTATGCACTGGGTGTTATATAATAGGCTAGTGTTCATGCACCATACGACTTAGAATCACGCTTAGGATCTAAAATGGAAACCATATGACTTGCTATATGTCTTTGCTAGAAAACGGCCGTTATAGGTGTTTATTGGATGTGACCTTTTTCTCTATTCTTGTCATCTTAGTGGGGCTTATTATAGAAAGTTGCTTGTACTTGATGGGTGAGGTAGGCTTTTTGGTAATAAGTCGCCATAGGACTCTGAGAGCATTAGGCCTTATATGGGTGTCGTTGTTTGCCTTCCCTTCATAGTTAGTAGGCTCCTAACGTAGGGACGGCCTGCACCATGGGTGAGGTAGTTCCCTTCGATGGGAGTTGCTAGAGGATTTCTTAGGAGCCTAGAGGGACATGCTATTTGGCATTTCTTGTAACTGCGCGCTTCTTTATTTATGTCCGCACTTAATTATCCGTATGCTTGTCTGTTTAAGTTCCGCTTTGCATTACTCGTTTCATCTTAGGAATAGGATGCTTATTATATGCCTCTCAGAGTGTGTTTACACACGCGCATGAGTGGCCTGATGATTGACCCAGATCCCCCTCTTTGTTTTAGATTCAGGTAACCGCTAGCCGCTATCTTTGCTTATATGGATTCTTGGCGGGTTCAGACTTTTGGCGTTAGATTGAGAGCTCGAGAGACCACTAGACTTCCTCTCTTTTATACTCTTTTACGTTGTTTTGTCCCGGCTCTGCCGTGGCACCTTTGGGATTGTATTTTGCTTTAACTTCACTTATACTGGTTGCATGCCTAAATGGATTTTCCGCGTTGTAGACTTAGGATAGGCACAGAGGTTTACCCCAGGGTCTCCAACGGACCTTACGGACTTGGGTGCGAAATCCCTCTTTAAACTACAAATCTTCGGTTTCAAACCTTCAACTTGTACTCGAAGCGCAAGATCCTAACGAGGGGTTTTATCCCTCGAAACGTAACTCGGAAATCATAATCCCGGGGCGTTACAAAATCGGTATCAGAGCTGAGGTTTTGCAATCCGAGTACAATAGGTTGAAGAGGTTTTGAAAATCGCCCAATGTTTTCAAATGGTTTTGGAAAATATTTTTAAAAGGGCAAAATGAATTTAATTGGAATTAAACATAAATGAATAAAGGGAAACAATATCGGGGGTAGAGACCAAAGCGATAGACATCCCTTATGGATGTAGAACTCGGGGGACGGTAGGCAAAATACTAGCTTTTATTTACAGACGGGCCTAGAAGACTCCAAGGAACACCACGGAGGTTGGAGTGTTGAGTTAGGAGGCCGTGAGGTTTTTGCCCCTCCGGTCAGCCGTCCCTCGAAGGACGGCATAGATCGTCTCTATGCTTACGTTTATATATACATATATGCAATTGGGCCCGAGGGCGATCCTCCTCGAAGACGATCATATTAATCTTGTTTATTGCTTCCGTGATAAGTGCTATTATGCTTAGGATAGCGAACTAATCAATATTCCTTGACTTGAATCGTGTGTTGAATAACCGTGCAAACGGTATAGCGGGAGAAAGCCTTGTTCTTATGTAATCAGAATTCGTGTCTTGTCGGAATAACCCCTATATAGTTCAAGCCCCCTGATGGTTCTGACTCTGTCATCCGCCCCACCAAAACACCTAGGCATGTTAGCAAGGGTCGAGAGGCATCCGCTCTCCCCGTTTTGAGTCCTGTTTCGTATCCAACCATCGATGCTTCTATCAAGTCTCGTACATGGGGTTGGGGTATTCCACGAGAAATTGGGTCGGTCAACTAATTACCTTCGGAAATCGTGTCGGATGTGAGGGTTACCTGAGTATATTAGTGGGGGTGAGGATTTAGATCGTTTCGAGATAGAAGTAAGTTGTCCTATGGAGTCATCCCTTTCGATCCACGTAATGGTCAACCATGTCTTCTTGCCACAAGAGTCTAAAGACGATTTCTACCCTCACCTCAAAAACAGCGTGAATGACCTTGTCACCCACCCAACGAGTCATACTAGCGTCCCACGGGGAAACGGGGTGGTGAGTTCAGCATGACTTGCCTAGTACCTCGCATGGTTGCACTTATGAGTGGATGTATGTGCCGTATGTATTGAATTCCCATGATTATTGTCTCCCTATGAACTAGGTCCATGATAGTGTGGTCAACTCTCATTGCATGTTTAAAATGTGAATTGGATGACTTAGCATGTCAGATTAACCTAATTGGACCTCATGGTTGTGTACATTTTTAATGAATATTGCTAGTATCATATAGGACATATACCTCCCGGTTATAGGCCCTTATATGATTGTGTGACTGCCTAGTCTTACTATGCGAATATGGATGTATGTGAGGAGATAGTTGCTATACCAACCCTGCATGAATTGACTATACCGTTAGCATGATTTTTAGGGTACATCTTAGCATGCTTTACACAATATTATAACTTGCTTATGTGTGTATCTAAATGAGCGATAAGTCGTGCATATGATATCCTTTAATGCTTGCTAGATCTTGCATAACTTATGCCATATATGTCCCATGTCAGTCTGTGCATACATGTTCTTAGTCTGTCAAGCATGAGTGGTGAATGAAATGATAGGTTGCTAGCTTGTTCTGTGCACATATAAAGATGATTATATGAACATGTATGAATGCATAAATCGATATTTCTTGAGATAGGTTCATACTAGTGTGAAATAATGTGATGATATCTCTTGATTTTTATGTGTTTGCGTGCCACAATTACAAGGGCATCGTTGTAACTCTCGGGTTGGGTTCTTCTCTTTGGTCTTGTCGTCCCTAGTCTTGGTCCATGTCTGAACCCTTAAGGAAGTTGTGTTGTCCGCCCTTGTCTCTCCCCTATCTTCGTAACTTCTAACCCTTGCGATCCTTCGATGAGCGTCGACATGCAAGAAGGGACCGACGACCAAGTGGCACCGCAGCGGCGCAGTCGAAGCGTGATGGGCCTATGATCCATAGACCACAAGACAGACGTCGCCAAAGGTATACAAAGGACGGACACATCTCGAAGATGGTAGTCGCGGATGTGATTCTCTTAGATGACTCAAGGAAGGGCGTTCTTCATTCAAATTGTGAATTCTTCTATATCAATTGGAATGAGCATAGTGAAATAGGCCTGGAGCTGACATAAATGGGCGTGCAATGGGGCCTGAGATGTTAAACTGGTGGCAAGTGACTGTCTAACTAACTTGTTTCTATGATGGTGTGCCTCGATACTTGATGTACTGATTTCTTGGTAAATAGATTATGGGTTATATATATGGTAGTGCTTTCTTCTTGAGCTTGAGTCGTGAGATTCTTCGGTGAGACGGGTCGAAAAGTGGAAGGTGGATTGAGGTCTTCAGATTGGGTCTTTGGTTGTGTGAGATGGGGTGCAGGAATGATGCGTTAGTTTGAGTAGAGCCGAGTGAGTTGGGATGTGTTGAAGATAGTGGTCCGTGAGTATAGATGAGCTTCCAGGTAGGTCTTAGGTGGGGAGCGGGGCTAGTATGTCAAGATTTTGAGGGAGATGTCCTAGCTAGAAGTGTCGGTAGGTAGTGGGTGCGTCGTGTGAGCGTTTAGGATAGGAGGGTAGCGGTTGAGGTCTAGACTAGTTTCGTGAAGGTGACCTTAAGAGTGGGTGTGAGTATAGGCAGTTGGCGTAGTTCTAGGGGTGGATGAGAGACCTAGGAGTTGATCGGGAGGATTGTTGAGGGGAAGTGTTGTGAGGCGGGTTAGTATGCCTAAGGGATGAGTAGGTAAAATCAGTGGTTGGTCTTTGAGGATAGGCGCTGGTGATGAGGGTCTTGGAAATTCGTGGTTGGGAGTAGCACGAGATGGATTTCTGTGTAAGAGTTGGTCGAGAGTGGCAGGTGTGAGATGACTAGTATGAGTTGGATTCTTAGAGGTGGATGGTTAGTGAGATTGGTTAGTGGTATCTCTTTGATTTCGTGCTTATGCTTGGTAGTTGTGTGCAGATCCTTGGTGATATAATGTGATGAGTCTCGTTGATGTGATGATGTGCTACTTATGTTTTTGGTATGCGACCGTCCTTGATGTGTTATGTCCTACTATAAACGTGAGATATGATTGCTATTCTATATACGATGCATGATGATAGAAATGTTAGAAGTTGAATTATTGAAATTTGATTCTGACTTGGAACCTAGGAATGAAATATGAGATTAGCCTTGGAGGTGGATGATTCCACCTCTTGAGATTTGAAAATTGCTTGATTAACGTCGGGTTAGGGAATTTTGAATGGTGTTTAAAAAGGATTGAGTTGGATTTAGAGAAATCGAACGCGATTGATAACTTCAATGATTTTGAGACCAAACCTTTTCAAACAAAGGACCCTCTTGAAAATTTCTAACCGAGCTTGCATTATGACGTCCCACGAAGTGGATACAAACATTTTATAGGGGCCCTTATAGACTGCTTGCTAAGACCTAGTGGAGATGCTGTAATGTTTTTTGAGTTATGATATGACCGAGAAGTCGAAGTGAGGATGTGGTAGGGGCCCATATTACATTCTTACTACGATTTATTTGGGATATTATATATGATCACGACAACGGTACTGTGAGGATCTCATATGGGCACTTGTGAGGTGCTTACGGGATCAATGGCATGATCCTTGGACTCACCAATTTAAAACTTCAATCCCCTGTTTTTAAAATGATTTTAGTCTCGGGGACGAGACTTGTTTTTAGAGGTGGATGATGGGAAGCAGCAGCTAAGCTGTCCTCCGTCGTCCTCGTGAGCGCAGCAACAGCACCGGTCCTCTTTCCCCAGCCTTGCTGTGAGCCTGGAGACACCAAGCAACGCCCACCCTTGCTTCTTCGACGTTCATTTTCAAGACCACAGTAGCAGCATCAGCTTCGATCACCTCCCTCGACACCTCCAGCAGCAGCGGAGCCACCAGGAGCAGCCACCCGAGCCACCGCAACCCCGACGACCTTCTTTTCCCCCTGTTTCCACATCCAAGGTCGCAGCCCGAGTCGGTCGCGAAGCAAACTTTCGGTGAGTTGTTCTCCTTCGTTTTCGATCCAAACTAACCTCGGACTCCACCATCATCCTCACCCCCCTCTAACGCAGATTCGACGAGCCATCGCGAGCCTCCGACGATGCCCAGACCTCCGATCGAGAGCTCTGAAGTCGTGAAATCCCTCGGTGAGTTCAACCTTTCCTCCCCCTGTTTCATTCCGATTTCTGTCTTGGGTCGGGCTGTGGGCGAGTGTGAGTGCGTGTGAGCTGAGTGCGGGGAGTCGGGTGGAGCTCAAGAGCTCCGGCGAGCTCGACTGGGCGATGAGCGAGCGTCGATGGGCGAGAGCGCAAGCGAGGCGAGGCAGAGCAATGAGGGGTCGCGGGTGAAAGGCGAGCAGCAGCAAAGAGCGAGCCCAGGAGGCTAAGGTGAGGCGGAGCTGAGCGTTGAACAACCATCGGAGAAGGAGGCCGGGAGTTGGAGCTGGGCGCCGGCGGGAGTGAGCATCCATGGCGGCTTCCTCGTTTGCAATCGGGAGAGGAAGGAAGTCAACGTGGCCTTGTGGGCCCCTATGCTAACTTATAAATATGTCTTATTTATTTAAACCGGTTGGGAGTTATATAATTAGGCGGGTTCGATTTGGTTCGGTTCGGTAGGATTTAGCGAGTTGGGTTCGGTTCGGTTCGGGTTTATCTGTTTATTTATTTAACTAATTAGCAGAATTAAAATTATTATATATATATACAATATTATTTGAGGTTTTAAGAGATAAAATATTATTTTGGGAGAATTATAAGTGTTGGTTTATTAAATAAAAATGGTCTGGATCTTAGGGAATTTGGAAATAATTTATAAAGGTATTTAATAAATGGTATTTAAAATATCATATAATACTATTTGGGATTTAAAATATATTATTGGGACTTCAGGATTTATAAAGAATTTGGAAAGGAATTTCAAAGTTGGAAAGTAATCTAAATAATAAATATAAAAGGATTTTAGCGAGTATTTTCAAGGGTCGGAATTCTTAATTGTTTAATTCTAATTTTGAAACGGTTTTGGAATTAACCTGGGAGTTATACTTGTTTGGTGACTAACTAGCATGATAATATGATCGTTTGACTAACGGTATGAGATGTGTGACTAATAGCATGACTTGTGGTGATTTATTATAAGAAGTTAGATGTTAGTTACTTATGATGATGATATACATATTTATATATGGTAATGAAATGGTAATATGCGAATTCGACTAAGTATGATATGGAGATTGTCTAACCTAATGAGTTGGCAAGTTATGATGAAAGCGATATGAGGTGATGAAACGAGATGAGAAATTGAATTGAGACATTAATGTTGTTGATGATGGGATGGTTAGCTTATATATGTTTTATGTGAATCTTATGTATGTTATTTGATATGCTTTGTGTAAGTAGACTTAGACTTATTATGTTGCTTATCTTCTAGGTGAGCTCTAATCTGCCTGGATTTGCTTGATTGCTATATTGCTTGGATTCTGCGCTTCTCCAGGTAAGTTCTTTGAACTTACTCATGATGGGCGCTCTATGCACTGGGTGTTATATAGTAGGCTAGTGTTCATGCACCATACGACTTAGAATCACGCTTAGGATCTAAAATGGAAACCATATGACTTGCTATATGTCTTTGCTAGAAAACAGCCGTTATAGGTGTTTATTGGATGTGACCTTTTTCTCTATTCTTGTGATCTTAGTGGGGCTTATTATAGAAAGTTGCTTGCACTTGATGGGTGAGGTAGGCTTTTTGGTAATAAGTCGCCATAGGACTCTTAGAGCATTAGGCCTTATATGGGTGTCGTTGTTTGCCTTCCCTTCATAGTTAGTAGGCTCCTAACGTAGGGACGGCCTGCACAGTGGGTGAGGTAGTTCCCTTCGATGGGAGTTGCTAGAGGATTTCTTAGGAGCCTAGAGGGACATGCTATTTGGCATTTCTTGTAACTGCGCGCTTCTTTATTTATGTCCGCACTTAATTATCCGTATGCTTGTCTATTTAAGTTCCGCTTTGCATTACTCGTTTCATCTTAGGAATAGGATGCTTATTATATGCCTCTCAGCGTGTGTTTACACACGCGCATGAGTGGCCTGATGATTGACCCAGATCTACCTCTTTTTTTTAGATTTAGGTAACCGCTAGCCGCTATCTTTGCTTATATGGATGCTTGGCGGGTTCAGACTTTTGGCGTTAGATTGAGAGCTCGAGAGACCACTAGACTTCCTCTCTTTTATATTCTTTTACGTTGTTTTGTCCCGGCTCTGCCGTGGCACCTTTGGGATTGTATTTTGCTTTAACTTCACTTATGCTGGTTGCATGCCTAAATGGATTTTCAGCGTTGTAGACTTAGGACAGGGACAGGGGTTTACCCCGGGGTCTCCAACGGACCTTACGGACTTGGGTGCGAAATCCCGCTTTAAACTACAAATCTTCGGTTTCAAACCTTTAACCTGTACTCGGAGCGTAAGATCCTAACGAGGGGTTTTATCCCTCAAAACGTAACTCGGGAATCATAATCCCGGGCCGTTACAGCTACCGTCGGGTTCACCTCGACCCTAGAAGTGGGGTGACTACTTGCTCTTCATCATCAAGAAACTTATCAATAACAAAAAGGAACTAAATTGCATTAATAAAACTAAAGAAAGCTTACAACCGATCGAAGCCAAATCCCGCTCTCGCCTTCTCCAACCTCTCTCGCCACAAGCTCTCTCTCTCTCTCTCTCTCTCTCTCTCTCTCTCTCTCTCTCTCTCTCTCTCTCTCTCTCTCTCTCTCTCTCTCTCTCTCTCTCTCTATATATATATATATATATATATATATATATATATATATATATATATATATATATATATATAACTAATTGTAACTGAAATTGAATGAATAAAATCCAGCCCTTAGGGCTTTATTTATAGGCATCATTTCGTAGCTAATCTAGGAAAGAAATATCTACCTATATCTAAACTTTCTATCTAATAACATTAAGATAAAACTTGGGAAATAAAACAATTATATCTAAAAGGAAACTAGGACTATTGTGGATAGATCTTCCTTCTCTTGATAGAACTTGATGTGACTTGATAGAATATCTCGAATCTTGGTTTGCAAGTAACTCTATCTTCTCGGCAAACTCAATCCCGTACTCGGATTCGACTGCAATGTCCTCGACGTCGACCAAAAGTCCTCGACGTCGAGTAGAATTCTTCTCTCGGGTTGCACTCGAGCTCGGCTAGGATCTGGGCTCGTCGACTTGTCCTCGACATCGACTGTGTTGCTTGAGTGGCTCTGCTCGACTCCGTGTAGAACTCTGGGCTCAATGTACTCGATCTTGACTTGATCTGGTCAACGTCGAGTAGAACTGGTTCGCTCTCAGCATTCTGCTTTGTTCTTGAAACGCATTTTGCCGAGTCCTCGTTTGTCGGATTGACGCATATGAGCATGCGTTGAAAAGCTCTTTTCGAGGGCTACAACTCTCATGAAGACATCAAAGCTTGATTCAGAATTATGAATGGGGAAGAATGGTGTTTTCTCCAGTTGCACCATCCTTAGCTTCTTCATGACTTTCCTTTAAGCTCCAAAGTGCATCCGATTTCTGCTAAATTAAACAAAAACTAGTGTAGACTCCATAATTTGGCAAATAAGTGTGAACTACATAGATTTTGTACTATTCTAACCCAAATCTATGAAATGCATGCAGAAATCGTTATAAAAGTAAGTGTAAAACATGGCAATTTAGGCTTACAATAAACACCTCATACTTAAGCTTGTTTGTCCTCAAGCAATACTTTTAATGGTCATTCAGGGGAAAAAATCAAAACTCTCAGCATCTTAGATTCATTCTCATATGTCCCTGCAATCAATTACCATCATCGAAAAGGTACTAATGTCACAAATCCATACATGTGCAATTAAAAGCAACTTCTACTCACAAAAGAAGCGTTATGCAAAATATTCATTCGTGACAAAGCATTAATAATCAAGAGGACTTTAATTTAAGCTCAATAAGGAATAGATTGGTAAAAGGCTAAAGGTGGGCAATTTTTGGCAATGTGGTGCTGATGATCTAGGGAAATGGAGTACTTTCCAAAATTTCATACCACATTCCTTCTTCCTTTGATTTCTCACCTTTCGCTCATTCGCTTAATGCTTTTTTTTAATATAATGCTTTTACCTCTCTAACCTCAGCACTGCCTTCTCGCGAGTCGCAAACATGGGTGTCATGAATGACCCCGGATACTTAGTGCTTCGGACTCCTCACCTGTGTGTCCCATCCTGCGGAACTATTATCTCAACGCAGGCAGGGTCGATCTACCTTTATCTCCTGAGGTGACCGGATTTTCTTTCACTTATTAAATTTTCCATATATTTTTCAATTTCCTGCCAAACTCCAATGATGATAATAACAACACAATAACCATATATTTAGATCATGTGGAGCGATATTTGAAATAAGGCATATTATGGCTTTTGTGATCCATAAGCATAGGTAAGTCTAGGATATCAAAATATGAGCATTATATGGAAAATATAAAGTCCTCCATCCTCTTATCATGCAACATGTCAAAAGCAATTTCAAATTTACCTTCTTTCATGGTTTTCAAGAAAAAAATGCACTTCATTGTGACTTCCCTTTACTAGGCAATTTCATGTTATACCTCTAATGAATCCAATTTTTGCATCGTCGAGTTCAATATTAAACTTCCATGACACTGTTTCAAAATTTAATGGGGGTGATTTTTCAAACTTTGGAAAACATGCACATAAGCCCATAAATCAAATATGAAATCCAAAGTAGCCATGTATAAGCAATTCAAGAAATAATGCACAAATAATGTGAAATAAAATCAAATATGCACAAAGTAAGCCCTTCCCCCACCCCATACTTAACCATTACAGTGTCCTGACTGTATAAAAACAAGGGTAAAAAAAGAAACTCACTAGACAGGTGTGCTGATCGTCGGAAATTGAGTGTAATGTTGATGCAGAAGTGGTCGACATCGAGGAGGGCTGGTCGATATCGAGGAGGTTGGTCGACGTCGACCAAGACTATTCAAGATCGAGTAAGGTGTTGCCTCCAAGGTGGCCTTCTCGACCACATGCTCCTTTCTGCTCGATATGTATGGTCGATGTCAAGAAGGTTACTCGACGTCGAGTAAGTTTGCAGCTTCTTTTCCTGCAAGATTCGTTAGACGGAAGATATCGACAATAGATAAACTCAAAAACAATGTCCAAAACCAAAAACCAAAAACAACAATGTCCAAAAATCTCAAAAACTAAATGTCTATTTACAAGTTCTAGACTTTATAGTCGCTAGGCCGACTTTCTCCGTTAATCTCAAGGTGGCATTTGCAGGGCCCATGTACCTTGGGCTTCAAACATGACTCCATTTTTGTCCATCAGCTGCAGTCCTCCTGAATGGATCTTGTTAACCGTGAAGGGCCCCATCTTCTTCTTGCTGAATTTCTTGGGAAACCAATAATCCTTTGACTTGGCAACATAGACTTTGTCACCAACTTCATACTCCTTGGGATCATCAGTTGAAATCCTGCATAATCGCACATACCAAGGCAAACCTCTCCCATGTATAGATAAATCATTAATGGAAATAGGAGAAGAGATGTCAGTACCTTGGCTTACCTTCGCAGAATCGGATTTTGGGACCTCGGGGTCTGGTCGACATCGAGTAAGGTTACTCGACATCGAGGACTTACCTTCATCGGGTGTATTGCTGGTCGACGAGGAAGGAGTCGAGGAAGTTTTCTGGTTGACGTCGGGGAGCTTGGTCGACGTCGAGGAGTCCTCGGCTTCGGGTGGGTTGCTCGACGAAGGTCCAGTTGGTGGGGGGTTCTGAGTCTGGTCGACATCGACCAAGTTACTCAACGTCGAGTAACTCTGGTCGACTTCGACCCCATACTTGAATCCTGTCAAGGCATCCGAAAAATAGTTAGTCGATATCGACTTACCTTGGTCGATGTCGAGTAGGTCCTCTGTATCGGCGTTCAGGATAGCCATGATCCGTCGATTGTAACGGCCCGGGATTATGATTCCCGGGTTACGTTTCGAGGGATGAAACCCCTCGTTAGGATCTTGCGCCCCGAGTACAGGTTGAAGGTTTGAAATTCTACTCTAACATTTTCAAGTGGGATTTCATACCCAAAATTCGAAGGGATCGCTGAAATCCCCGGGGAAGTCCCCTGTACCTGCCATAAGTCTAAGCGTAGAAAACCAACAGTCATGCAAATAGTAGAATCAAGGTGTAATACAAGAGGGTGCCACGGCAAAGCCGGGTCAAAACCAAATCAGTAAGCGTATTTATCGAAATCTAAGGTTAGACCATTTCTTTGCAATCGCCCAAGAGAGTTCCCACGTTACAGAAGCAAGGAACAATCATGCTGAAAAATAAACCTTAAAAAAAATATATGCGGGGCGGTGTCAGATCGAAGCCCTACGCAATGTAATCCCAAACAAGCAGACACATACACACGCTAGTCCTAATAAAGATGCTTCTAGATGCAAGGCGGAATATTAACACACTAGCATGGTCCTAAGATCAAGTGCATAAATATAATAAGGCCTTAGCACCGAATACCAAGTGGTATATCCCTCTCCTACCTCCACCCCCTTCCGATAGGGCGGAGACTGGCCATCTCGTGAATGCATTCCATCAAAATCGGGCGGCACGCATGCCCAACCCGCTCCACAATAAAGCCCGCGGGCATCTCATAATATAAGGAAGTTCATGACTCGATTGACTCAGGACGGGACCCGATGAGACTAGGTCGTCCTATAACCCTAGCAATGACTCTAGTTACTTCACAGATAATGGTCGTTCTGTTTACAAAAGCAATGAGTAAACGAATGCTCAATCATGAGTGCAATCCTAACAGGATACTACATGGCATGCTTTATTATGAATGCAAGCACCTAGTATGCACATGGCTACAAGCAGGGAGATCTCTTTTCGAATCTGAGTGAGCTCATATAGGAACTCACCTGGCTATGCAGAACAGCATAATAGAAGATCCGGAATACATCAATAATAATCGCAAAGTATCACCTAGATACATATCAGAACACATATATAAGTCTACATCTAATCATTCAAGCACTCAAAGCATACATCATTCAACGAGAATAACAACCATATCACATTTGTCATTCCATCAAGTTTGGCCATTCATCTCATTGCCACATTCCATAAGACCACATTATTCTCGTTTCCATTCAGCCATATTCATATATTCGCAACAATCATATATCCGCATAGCCATATATCTCAAAGTTCATCATATTCATCATATTTCATAAGGTATAAGTCAAGCGATAACATACTCTAACATCTCATCATGCCATTTATCATTCATACATGCCATTAGTCCACACAAAACATGATATTAGTCAATCAATCATATCATCATGCTAGTTAGTCATCGATCACGTAATTTCCAAGTTAGCCCCGAAAACCGTTTCGAAACCGAGTTAACTAGTTAGAAATTCCGTCATTGGAAAATGTTCGTCAAATCCCTTTTTAAATTACCCAAAACTGACTTTGTATTTATAAAATCTAATACCGATCCTCCTTATTTTTATAATTTATCAAAACCGCCCTTTCCTTAAATGGCCAAACCGACCCTTTTATTCTATTAACCAAAACCGAGCCTTTTGTTAAAGAATTACCCAAAATCAGATTTAATTGGCAAAAATAGGCCCAAGCATTTTATACTTTCAGAATTTAAAATAGGCCCAACCTTGACATAACCCTCAAACCCTAGCCCAGCCCAACCCATTCTCTCATGCGTCTTCTTCCTCCTCCGTTCCTCAGACGCTGTTGTTCGAAGGAGAAGAGCTCGCCGGCGTCGGCTTTCTTCCTCGCTCCGGCATCCTCGTCCTCTCCTCGACCTCGCTCCTCACCAATTCGCTCTCGCATGCTTCTCGCTCGCATCAGCCGGCCATTCGCGGCACCCGACTCGCCCCCCCCCTCGCACCACACTCTCTCTAGCATCCGCTCGTGCTCGCCGACACTCCACCTCTCCGACCTCGCAATCAGTTTCGCTACAGCACCCGCCGCTCTAGCTGTTAGCTCTCGACTCGCTCTCACTATCTCTCTCTCTCTCTCTGACCGAATAAAGCGAGAGAAACAAGGAGACACACAGGAATCAAAACAAGGTAAGAAAGGGGGTTCGAAGCTCACCCAAGGATTCGAGAATCGTAGGCTTCGATTCAATTTCGTCGGAGGTCCTTCGAGCTCGTCAGAGGATAGTTCTTCGATCGGAATCAGCCTAGGAAGGTTAGAGGAGGTTAAAGGAGGAGCTTTTCTCGGTTTGAAGGTGAAAGGGGAGGGGGGGGGGGGGAACGAGGCTTACCGAGGGGGTTCAGACAAGTCAAGCTCGCCGGAGGCTTGGTCGGCGGCTGCGAGGCTCCATTTGCGGGTTGAGTGACTCGAAAGGAGAGAGGGAGAAGTTGTGATGTTGCCGCTACTTGCTGCTCGGCCGACGGACAGGAGCAGGGGAGGCGAGATGTTCTCGGCTGCTGGCGGCTCGCGGTGGCTATCATCGGCGCCGGCGTGGTGGTGCTGGAGACAGTGAAGGAAAGGAAGGAGTTTGGGGTTGAATCCAAGCAAGACAAGGCTAATGGGTTGAAAGGGGAGGGCTTTTGATTTTCTGGGTTTGAAACAAAATGCAAGGAGGGGAGGGAGCTGGGTTGGTGTATAGAATTGGGATGAGGCCTGCAATTTTATTTTTTGGCGTGTGATCTGTTCTACCAAAATGGGAAAAGAGAGTCAAAGTCAAAGGGTGAGGGTAAGACTCATGAGCTGTTGTTCTGAAATTTCGAGAAGGATGAGAGGAAGAAGACAAGTAAAGAGCGTGTGGATGATGCCTTGGCGTGGGAGCTGCAGGCAATTAAGAGGGGTTTGAATGGATTGGCACTTTGCCTAGAATGGGGAGGCTAGGTGACGAGGGGAAAGAAGATGGGAAGTGAGTGTTTGTCTCATAATGGAAAAGAACCACTGTAAGAGGGGATCATGAGAAAGAGGACAAGGGGAGGCTGATCAACTCTCCATAGAAGAAAGAGGCAAAATAACATGTGTAGTCCCCATTGGAAAATTCAAATACCCGAAAAATAAATCCCGAAACCCATTTTATGAGTTCTAAAATCCGAATTACGGAGTTTTTCGTCAAATTCTGCTTTTAAATTCATTTTAATTTTCCCTTTTTCGATAAATTATGATTTAAAAAATCCGAGCCTTTACATCATCCACCGCTAAAAACAAGTCTCGTCCCCTAGACTAAAATAAAAACAAAGTAGGGGATGAAGTTGGAATTAGGTGAGTCCAAGGATCATTCCATTGATCACGTAAGTGCCTCATATGTGCCCCTATGAGATTCTCACAGTACCATCATCATGATCATAATATTCCGATAGGTCGTAGCGAGAGTGTGATATGGGCCCTTACCACATCCTTACCCCGACTTTTCGGTTATATCATAACTCGAAAGCATTACAGCGTCTCCACTAGGTCTTAGCAACCAGTCTATAAGGGCCCCTATAAAATGCTTGTATCCACTTCGCGGGGCGTCGTAATGCAAGCTCGGTTGGAAAGTTTCAAGGGGGATCTTAGTTCGAAAAGGTTTTGGTTTCAAAATCATTGAAATTCTCAATCGCGTTAAATTTCCCAAAATCCAAGTTAGTTCCTTTTGACATCATTCAAAATCCCTTAACCCGATGTTAGTCAAGCAAACTTCAAATTTCATGAGGTGGAGTCATCCACCTCTAAGGCTAATCCCAATTTTCTTCCTAGGTTCCAAGTCAGAATCAAAGTTCATCAATTCGGTTGTAGCATCCTAGCAATTCTAATTCAAGGCATTATATATCATAACAATCGTTCAATATAGAAATCATATCACACGTTTATGAACATATCATACTCATGTCAAGGATAGTCACATAATACAACATACCTAGCATAGTATCATTCATAGTAGGGTCCATCGCATCACATCATAGAGGTTGCACATCATATCAACAAGATAATCACGCCATATCAATCAGATAAGTGCATCATACTCCTGCTAACCACCAAGCGTCATCGTATTAGAGGCAACAAGTACTTCCGTACACTAGCATTTCATCAAGTTCAGAGGATAACTATGTTAGTACTAACAGTCCACTGTTGTCTACGACAATACATCAGGGAATCAACATCGTCTAAGCATAAAATTCGCACCACATCCAGCCCCAAGTAAAGCATTCACCAAATCATATCCTTAAGAGAATCTGCCTACAACTACCAACCATAACAAGACACGACCACTATTCTCTATCTCTCGCATTAAGATCAAGCCAATACTAGTTCTAGACACCATTGCATCCTGTTCATATACGACTCTCTAGCCTCATAACCATCAGCAATCAAGGCCATATATCTGAACCAACTACTAGGTATCCCAACTCATATGCCCTCAAGCCATCTAAACTCATATCTCGGAGTTCCCAATCGCACAATTCCCCTATTCCGACAAGCATAGCAACTCGACCGATTACCAAAACTCCCATAAAGCACACCCTCATCCTAAGGGTCCTCTACCACTCTCACCTTTACCTTCTAAGAGAAATCCCATGTCCCTTACTGAACGACTCTCACGATCGATCTAGATGCTTCTTAACAATCTCGTTGACTCTTTTTAGGCTCTCAAGACTCCGCTTGCCCATCAACTCCCAAAGAGACATCCCGGATCACCTTGCTAACCCGATCATACTCCCCGCACCACTAATCGCCCTCACTAGCCATCCACCTCTAAGAACCCAGATCATACTGACCATTTCACACCTGTCGCTCCCGACTAACTCTAACACAGAAAACCGTCTAGTGCTAACTCATAACCACGAATCACCAAGTTCCACATCGCCCGCGTCTATCCTCAATGACCAGTCACGTATCCTACCTACTTGTCCCATTCTGAATCTCACGAAACCTGAACATTCACGGCTCCTCAGCCGATCTATTCTAGATTCTCGTATCAACATATCCCCAAATTTCCTCATTCCAAATCTTACTAAACCTTAACCTGTTTGAAATCCTCAAGTCGTCCTACTCTAGTTCCTCATCTCTTCATATCCCTAAATTGCCTCAAGCTTCTACTTCTTAACCATGACACCTTATTGTCCAAGGCTCTATTTTACTGATAATCATTCCCGCATAATCCCTAGATCATCCTCATCCGAGTTTCCCAAGTACCGCAACTTAGCCAACTCTCTAAAACATTCTTCCCCTAGCGTTCTCAATACTTTTATGCTTTGCCAAATTCCCAATTTCATGCTCGAAATCTCCCTATCTCGACCTTAAACCCACAATCTTACGAGAAATCTCAACGACATTCTTGCCTAACTATCAGCCCTTCCTCGAGATTCATCTCACGCCGTCAAATACCTCAATAGCCACAATAACATCCACTCCCAACTCTCGATTCATTCCCTATCCTAAAATCCTCCAACAACGCATCTAGAAATTCCTTCACTCACGAATTCTCCAAGCACTACCAATCCTATCGAAATAATCCCCAAATACTCATCACACATACATCCTTGATATGAACAACCTAATACCCAAGATCGATAATTTCCCAAGCAACCTTATACTACTCTTCCTTAGCGATTCCTCAACCTCAGCTTTTACCAAGATCGCTCCCAATCGCCACACACACAACCTAGTCCCAATTTCCACGATTGATTAGACATTCCTTAACCGATTATCCTCAACGCTGCCCACCTATAGAACTACACTGACTACCTATACTCACACCCACTCTCAAGGTCACCCAAATGAACTAGTCTAGACCTCAGCCAACCACCCTTCTATGCCACGTGCTCACACCACACACCCACTACCTACCGACACATCTTGCTAGGACCTATCCCTCGAAATCTCGCCATGTTAACTCCACTCCTCACCTAAGACCTACCTGGAAGCTCAAATATACTCATTGACCACTATCTCCGACAAGTCATAACTCACTCGACTCTACCCAAGCTAACACATTCTTCATGCACTCCATCTCGCACAACCAATGACCAACTCGAAGACCTCAATCTACCTGCCATTTCCTGATCCGTCTCACCAAGGAATCACTTGACTCATGCACAAGAAAGAAACACCACCACCTATATAACTCATAAGCGATTTACTAGCAGGTCAATACGCGTAAGCATAAAGGCACATCATCACATACACAAGTTAGTCAGACAATCATTCACTACCAGCTTAGCATAACAGTTATCACACATTCATTTAGTCAGTTCCAAGCCTATCGCACGACACCAATTCTGATTCGCATAGGAGAGAACGTCATTTCTTGAGTCATCTAGGAGGATTACATCTGCAACCGCCATCTTCAAAAGGCGCCCGTCCTTTGGTGACGTCGATTCTAGGGTCCATGGGCCCACCACGCTTCCGTTGCGCCAGTCTGATGTCATTCGATTGCTCGTTTTCTCTTCTATGTTGATGTCCATCATGGGGATCGCGAGGGGTTAGAAGTCACGCAGATAGGGGAGAGCAAGAGAGGACAACACGACTTCTTTAAGGATTCAGACACAGACCAGGACTAGAGATGACGAGACTCAAGACAAGACGCGGAACTGAGAGTTACAACAATGCCCTTAGGGTATTCTATGAGGTTACAGGTGCGGCAAGCAAACACATGGCAATCACTAAATATCTCAGTCATATCATTCCACACTAGCATGTACCTATTAAAAGGAATAGCTTCCTATGCATCCATAACATGTTCACATAATCAACTTTTCATGCACGTGGAACAGGCTAAAACTTATCATCTCATGCAATAATCATGCTTGACCTATTAAGTTCATGTATGCACGAACCGACAATAGACATATGCAGCATAAGTTATATATGACATAGCGAGCATTATAGGATATCACACGTATGATTCATTACTCACTTTAAGTGTACATATAAGCATGTCAAAACAATGTGGGTTCCAGGTAAGCATGTTAAGATGCACTCTAATAATTGTGTCACGGAATATGGTTAAGTCATTTAGGCATAGCAACTATCACATCCAATACAACCATGTATATGTAGTATGACAAGTATGGCACATAATTGCATGATGGTCAATAATTAGGAGATGTATATCCTATATGATACTACCAACACTCATTAAGAAAGTACACAGTCAATGAGGTTCAATTTGATCAACTTAAGATGCTAGGAATTTATTTCACATGACACTAATACAAGAGGGTTGACCACACTATCATGGACCTAATTCAATGGAGAGTAACTATTGTGGGGATTCGTACATTATGTATATATATTCATTTGTAAGTGTAATCATGCAAGATACATGGAAAGTCATGCTGGAATATACTAACACATCATGTCATGCAATCACAAGGTGGGATACTATCATAACTTGACAGAATTCTCCAAGGGCAATCACCGACTCATCACCCCGTTTCCCCATGGGACGCTAGTATGACTCGCTCGGTAGGACACAAGGACATTCACGCTGTTTCCGAGAGGTGGGGGTAGAACTCGTGTTTAGACTCTTGTGGAAAGAAGACATGGGGGACCATTACGAGGATCAAAGGGATGACTCCATGAGACAACTCACTCCTAACTCCAAACTATTTCAGTCATCACTTCCACTAACATACTCAAGTAACCCTCACATCCGACATGATTTCGAAAGTAATTAGTTGACCAACCCAAATTTCCCGTGGAAGACACCAACCTCACGTACGGGACTCGATAGAAGCATAGATGGTGGGATACCAAACATGACTCGAAACAGGGAGAACAGACGCTCCTCGGCCCTTGCTAACATGCCTAAATGTTTTTGGTAGGACGATTGACGGAGTTAGAATCATCAGGGGTTTGAATTATGGAAGAGGTATTCCGACAAGACAGGAATTCAAATGACATAAGAAAGAGGTATTCTCCCGCTATCCCGTTTGCACAGTTATTCATTACATGATTCAAGTCAAGGCATACTGATTAGTTCTCTATCCTAAGCACAATAACACTCAGCATGGAAGCAATCAACGGGATTAATATGATCCTCTTCGAGGAGGATCGCCCTCGAGCCCAGTTGGATATAACGCATATAATCACCGAAACGATCTATGCCGTCCTTCGAGGGACAGCCGGCCGGAGGGGCAAATATCTCCGGTCTCCTAACCCATGTCACTCCAACCTTCGGTTCCTTGGAGTCTTCAAGTCCACCTGTAAAAGAATAAGCTATATTTTGCCTACCCGTTCACAACTACATCCAATAGGGATGGTCTAACGTCTTTACTACCCCTTTGTTTGCCTTTGTTTAATTACCGGATTTATTAAGTCAAGTTCATATTTGGTCCATTTGAGTTAGTCATATTCAATTCATTTTGCCCTTTCTAAAACATTTTAAAAAAAACCATTTGAAAACCTTGGTGCATTTTCAAAACCACTTCAACCTATCATACTCGGTTTGCATAACCTAAGCTCTGATACCAACTTTGTAACGGCCCGGGATTATGATTCCCGGGTTACATTTCGAGGGATGAAACCCCTCGTTAGGATCTTGCGCCTCGAGTACAGGTTGAAGGTTTGAAATTCTACTCTAACGTTTTCAAGTGGGATTTCATACCCAAAATTCGAAGGGATCGCTGAAATCCCCGGGGAAGTCCCCTGTACCTGCCATGAGTCTAAGCGTAGAAAACCAACAGTCATGCAAATAGTAGAATCAAGGTGTAATACAAGAGGGTGCCACGGCAAAGCCGGGTCAAAACCAAATCAGTAAGCGTATTTATCGAAATCTAAGGTTAGACCATTTCTTTGCAATCGCCCAAGAGAATTCCCACATTACAGAAGCAAGGAACAATCATGCTGCAAAATAAACCTAAAAAAAAATGTATGCGGGGCAGTGTCAGATCGAAGCCTTACGCAATGTAATCCCAAACAAGCAGACACATACACACGCTAGTCCTAATAAAGATGCTTCTAGATGCAAGGCGGAATATTAACACACTAGCATGGTCCTAAGATCAAGTGCATAAATATAATAAGGCCTTAGCACCGAATACCAAGTGGTATATCCCTCTCCTACCTCCACCCCCTTCCGAGAGGGCGGAGACTGGCCAGCTCGTGAATGCATTCCATCAAAATCGGGCGGCACGCATGCCCAACCCGCTCCACAATAAAGCCCGCGAGCATCTCATAATATAAGGAAGTTCATGACTCGATTGACTCAGGACGGGACCCGATGAGACTAGGTCGTCCTATAACCCTAGCAATGACTCTAGTTACTTCACAGATAACGGTCGTTCTGTTTACAAAAGCAATGAGTAAACGAATGCTCAATCATGAGTGCAATCCTAACAGGATACTACATGGCATGCTTTATTATGAATGCAAGCACCTAGTATGCACATGGCTACAAGAAGGGAGATCTCTTTTCGAATCTGAGTGAGCTCATATAGGAACTCACCTGGCTATGCAGAACAGCATAATAGAAGATCCGGCATACATCAATAATAATCGCAAAGTATCACCTAGATACATATCAGAACACATATATAAGTCTACATCTAATCATTCAAGCACTCAAAGCATACATCATTCAACGAGAATAACAACCATATCACATTTGTCATTCCATCAAGTTTGGCCATTCATCTCATTGCCACATTCCGTAAGACCACATTATTCTCGTTTCCATTCCGCCATATTCATATATTCGCAACAATCATATATCCGCATAGCCATATATCTCAAAGTTCATCATATTCATCATATTTCATAAGGTATAAGTCAAGCGATAACATACTCTAACATCTCATCATGCCATTTATCATTCATACATGCCATTAGTCCACACAAAACATGATATTAGTCAATCAATCATATCATCATGCTAGTTAGTCATCGATCACGTAATTTTCAAGTTAGCCCCGAAAACCGTTTCGAAACCGAGTTAACTAGTTAGAAATTCCGTCATTGGAAAATGTTCGTCAAATCCCTTTTTAAATTACCCAAAACTGACTTTGTATTTATAAAATCTAATACCGATCCTCCTTATTTTTATAATTTATCAAAACCGCCCTTTCCTTAAATGGCCAAACCGACCCTTTTATTCTATTAACCAAAACCGAGCCTTTTGTTAAAGAATTACCCAAAATCATATTTAATTGGCAAAAATAGGCCCAAGCATTTTATACTTTCAGAATTTAAAATAGGCCCAACCTTGACATAACCCTCAAACCCTAGCCCAGCCCAACCCATTCTCTCATGCGTCTTCTTCCTCCTCCGTTCCTCAGACGCTGTTGTTCGAAGGAGAAGAGCTCGCCGGCGTCGGCTTCTTTCCTCGCTCCGGCATCCTCGTCCTCTCCTCGACCTCGCTCCTCACCAATCCGCTCTCGCTTGCTTCTCGCTCGCACTAGCCAGCCATTCGCGGCACCCGACTCCCCCCCCCCCCCTCGCACCACACTCTCTCTCGCATCCGCTCGTGCTCGCTGGCACTCCACCTCTCCGACCTCGTCGTTAGCTCTCGACTCGCTCTCACTCTCTCTCTCTCTCTGACCGAATAAAGCGAGAGAAATAAGGAGACACACAGGAATCAAAACAAGGTAAGAAAGGGGGTTCGAAGCTCACCGAAGGATTCGAGAATCGTCGGCTTCGATTCAATTTCGTCGGAGGTCCTTCGAGCTCGTCGGAGGATAGTTCTTCGATCGGAATCAGCCTAGGAAGGTTAGAGGAGGTTAAAGGAGGAGCTTTTCTCGGTTTGAAGGAGAAAGAGGGGGGGGGAAACGAGGCTTACCGAGGGGGTTCAGACAAGTCGGGCTCGCCGGAGGCTTGGTCGGCGGCTGCGAGGCTCCATTTGCGGGCTGAATGACTCGAAAGGAGGGAGGGAGAAGTTGTGATGTTGCGAGGCTCTATTTTTAATTTTGGTTATATGTGGTTTATAGTTTGGATTTTCATGTCTATATTTTCAGTCATTTCCATGTTTTTGAACTAAATTGGATAATTTTCATGTATATTGGGGTGACTATACTTATTGCTATCGATATTTATATTGGGGTATTCATTCACGTCTACCCATCTACGAGCAATTCGTCTATCGATCGGTGAACTCTATGATTTCTTGCTCTCTCTTCTGCCCACATGCCAACTATCTTTAGAGTTTATTGTGACTTACATTTTCATTACTTTATTTATTGTGACTTAATCGAATTCACTTTCTTATTCAAGGATGACAATGGCGCAACAATTTACCAAGCTTGATGCTATTTCTGAATCCTCAATTATCAAAGTTAGGATAATGCGAATTTACTTGAGGACACTCTGTATCAACTATGCAAAGGCTCCATTAGATATGGTTCTAATTGATGAGCATGTAGATTTTGATCTATCCTTTAATTTATATTGTCTAAATTTATGAACCTATATCTTATTTACATGTCTATTTTATTTTGTTTTTATAGCAAAGAAAAATTGAGTTGTACACTTTGGGGTGAATTTGCTACTCAAATGTAAGATTACATAGCTTCATCTAATGGGAAGGGACTCATTGTCATATTACAATTTGCAAAAATTGTAATATTCAACGGTATTCATTTTCATTACTTCAATTTCTATAATCAACATAATCTCATTTTGTTTAATCAATATTTCGTGAATAGTGTGTTCGTGCAAATAATTATTTTCATTTCATGTTCAGGTATCTCTGTATCAAACTCACTTTACGGTTCTAGGCTCATACTTGATCAAGGCATTCCAGAAATTGTCGAGTACAAAAAGAGGTATGTGTTTAGCAGTTTAGAAATTTATAGTACCTGTATGTAATATTTACCGGTCATCTTTGTTACCCCCAACTATTTATTTCACATGTGTTGCCTATGTTGTCGTATTTTGCAATGTATTCTTCAATTTGTTTATTCTCTCCATCATCTATCACACGTGTCCTTTGATTTCCAATTATCTATTGTGTCCTAAGGCTCCTTAATGGCTCTCATTAAAGACATTCTCATTTTTAATCATTTTCTTTTCCTTTAATTTTATTATTGTATTCATAAATGGTTTATCATATACTCTTACTAACTTATGAAAATTTAATTATATTTTCCTAAATTTCTATGCTCAATAATAATGACCTCATTCACATCATTTCAAAACCCCAATATATTTATGAAATTCATATCATCCGAATAATATATATTCATATAAAAATCAATTAATCCTTAATCTTTTATATCTATACCTATCAAAGCATCTTTACGATCCCAATTTATGGATTTTTTTTGTTAAAACCGAATATTAAAAGGCTATTTTATCGATATATTTTATTTGTTTTAGAATCCTTAATGGATTTTAACATAATTAATATATTAATTTTAATTTTTGCCTAGCAATTTCTAAAATGTAATTATATAAACAATCAAACATATAAGTTAATTCAAAATTAGAATGGATAATAATTTATTACTTTTTTATGTCACTTTTTTATACTCCGTATTTCTAATCTCCTAATTAAAACATAGTGAAAATTAATTAAAAAATATTTTACTTTTGGTACCAATATATATATCATGATTATCACCATACATCATTTATCATATATTATTATGGAAGACTATTATATGTGGATGAATTAGAGTTAATTACTTGCAACCATTAATATAAATTATATATCCATGTTAAATTCAAGACTCCAATGCCAACTAATTTGGACACTTTGAAGGGATATGAAACAATGGAAGAAAAAACACACGGTTAATTAACTTCAATTTTATTGAATTGATTGTGTCATAAATTCAATGAACACCATTACAAGCTCATCAGCTACTCAATATCTTTTTATACATATATGATCAATGAAAAAGGGTATGGGGTCGAGTCTAATCTGCAAGAAGCTGCTAGCGATAACCCGTCACCGCTTCGGTGCCAGAACCGCAACCATCTAAGCTATCTAGGCCAAATCTAACTTATGCATTAGCTTGCATGCAAGCCGTCTAAGCCACATTATCCAAGCCACATTACCAGATCTCAATAAGCGTGCTTATTTTATAAATGTTTTAGATTTAATTTTATGTAATTGTAACCTTAGGTCTTTTTTTTACTGGTGAACCTCTGCGTAGGGCCTTTCAAGCCATCTTTTGATGCCTTCAAGATCGCTTTTGTCGATCTACTTCTTGCCTACTGTAAAAAAAAGTCTTCAAATTTTCAAGCATATATCAATAGCTAGGAAAAGAGGTGAAGAAACTGACCACTAACACTAAACCGACGGCGAGGCCAAATCAGTCATTGTAAACCTTGAAGATCGATGAAGTTCAAGACACTTAATGAAGAAACTCATAAATACATTACATTGGCCGGCTTGATCCAATTCAACAAAAGTCAAGTATTATTATATGCATACTTTTGCAAGATTCATCTATATACAAAAAATAGGATGGTATGATAAAAGGTTTTAACAAGATTTCATTATTCGTTTTTTCAAAAGAAAAAAAAACTCAAACCGACTCCATTCTATACACAGCTAATTTTGATTCAATATTTATAATAAAATTATAAATTAAATTTCATGTAAGTATAAGATATCAAACTGGGACATAGACTCTACCATAATATGTCATTGAAAATCAGAAATAACATTATTTCTTCAAAAATAAAATATTAAACATAAAAAAATAGGGGTTTACTTTGAAATTGCATCTTATATAATAGAGTGTTTTTTTAAAAACACCTTTTATTTTAAAAAACCAAAAAAAAAATTTATTCAATCGAAACACCAACCTCTATGTTTCAGTTAAATGTTTCATTTATAAAAATATTTTATGTTAATAAGACTATAACCAAAATTTTCTTATTTAACTAATTTTTTTTTAAATATCACTGAAAACTTGAAATTTTTGTTGTAAAATAAAATTTGGTGCTTCAATTGATCGAATAAATAAGGTGTTTTTGTTTATAAAAAATTAAAAGGTGTTTTTTAAAAAAAAATATTTTACAAGGTGTCTTCTTGAATAAAAAACCCCATAAAAATATAAAGATTTAATAAATAACTTAAACCAAATTATCAAGTATATAAACCCGAGATTTACTATTTGTACACATATACTGTTTAGATTAGTCAATGAGATGATATAAAATAAGCTCTTAAATAGGCTTATAAAATAGCGAAACTTATATTTAAGTCCCGTGCGTAGCACGGGTATGCCTTGGCTAGTTTCTATTAATGAGTATGCACCAATATGTAATTAAACCCAAAACCAAAAGGCCATTACTTCTGATTATGATTTTCCTTTTTATATTTTTATGAAATTCATTTGTTTGTTATCTATTATTTGTATATATGTATTTCTTATAAGATTTTTGTGAAATAGTGGGGCTGCTGAAGGTGCTTTAGTTTCTCGCACCATGACCCATGTCACCAGCTACTCAGCTCCTTCTATTGCCCAACAATTTCTGCAACCCAATGTAATGAAAACGTTGGCTCGATTCTCATCCATTACTGAGGTAATCTAATATGTTTATTAACTGCTAAATGTTTGTGGAACATATACACACTTTATTTCACATACCTTTTCGTTTGACAGGATTGTGTTTGTGTTGCACTTAGAACCATTATTGAGTTTGAAAAAAAGAATGTCTTATTCGCATTTTTGTTTCTCATTCGTAGTGCTGCTGAAGGTGATTTGGTTTCCCGTACCATAAGTCATGTCACAAGTTACTCAACTACTTCTACTGCCCACATATATGCTCTTTGTTTTTGGAGATGTTGCTGATGTTTCGTATGAACCAAGTTTGAAGTTTAAATCTCTGTAAACTTTGTAACTTTCAGACTGGAATAACAATTCAGTATAGATGAGAAAGCCTGTTTATACTTTTGCTGCAATTATAATTGAATTATAATTGGTAGCTGGTGTATTATGAACATATTCAGTGTAGATTCAGAGTATTTAAGAAAATGTCTTATTTTGTTACTGAACAAGGAAAATGAACATGTGTCTGATGTACTATAAAATTGCAGTTTCTCTGTCAATATCTCACAGGAAATGGTACTGCTGCTGTTTTTGTTGGATGCTGTCACTGTGCTTGCTGTTCGGTTGCTGTCGTTTCCATGGATTCTAATGACTGTTAGTTCCGTTGCTTGGGAGGCTGCATTGTTTTGGGGCTTTGCCTTTGGTGTTGTTTATTGATGCGGGACTGTGGACGAATGTTTGTTGTCATTACTTACGATGTTAAGGTCTTGGGACATTTTTGCTGTCATACATTACTTGGGACGTGTTACCCATCACATCATGGCTTTGGGTTAACACTTGGGCTCCTTTTTAATTTAAAATGGAGAATTAACGATGTTTGGGCTGGGTAATTAGTTTCCTGGGTGAGAATATGGAACTCATAGTTCATGATATATATAATTAGCTGATAGTATTGGTTAGATAAGCTTCTATATATATTTGGGTATTATTCAATATTTCTCTCATCATATGCTCTCCATTAGCTAGACAATATCACGGATGGATGCAATTCCGACCTAAACAGACGCACTGATGCATGACACTTTCTTTTTACGTTTTAATTTGTTCTAATTGTTTATTGTTTTCTATTGTAGTTGTTTTGAAGATATTGGTTGATGTAGTACCATCAGTTCTGGTGTTCCACCTAGCATCATTCTATTCAATTAGACTTTAGGCTCATTTATGTATTTTGAATCCAACAAGAAACTTCGACTATATTTTTTCATTTAGTTATTAGCTTTAAATTTTTCAATTTAAACTTACAATTTTGATTTTCGATCTCTTTTTATTTTACGACGACTCTCCAGGTCAAACTTCATTATTTCATTATGGCGGGTTTGTTTCAATGCTATATTATATCATCTAACCTCTATCAACTAACTATTGTACCACACAAATTATTCGATTCCGCGCATCGCACGGGCACTATACTAGTATATATTTATTTAATTAAAATATAAGGTTATATTGAATAGATTATGTATTTAAAAAGATAAGTTTTTTGTCTAACTATATTGGATTATTAATTGATGTGGCCCATAAATATAATACCTCTTTAATCCAGAAAATGTCACATAAGCAAAAATAATCCTGTTGAATTCAGAAAATTCCGTGGCCGCGAGGTCGCTCCAGCGGCCTCTGCTTTAGTACTTTACTAGTGTAGATCCCATCCCGTGTACGGAGAATGTGTTAATCTAAATATAAATTATTTTTTCCTCCGAAAAATAATATAAATATAAATAAAATTAGTTCGACTGGTTATATATAATCTAAATATCTTTTAATTAGATTATCTCAAAATATAAATAAAATTCACATTTATCAGATACTATGCTAAAGTTTTTTTTTTCCTAATCTATGGTTAATTAAATCTCATGTAATTAATTTAATTAGATAGTTGATTTTTAAAAAATATTTTAATATTCTTTTTTTTTAAATATGTAGTATATATTTATTATATTTGTTTACTAAAATATCTATGTACAGATGGATTGTTGTGACTACATATAGGGCTATATAATATTTTAATTATTTATTTTGGCCTCAAAAAATAATATAGATAGATATAAAATAATAATTATTAAATGACTGAATTTGATATAAATAATTCTTTCGACCAAAAAATAATCTAAATATAAATGAAATAGCACCTATCAAATATTACATATTTATCTATTAATTTTTTTGGTAAGTATGACTATGAAAATTAGTTTTATTAATTAGTTTTATTATTACTACTACTACGTTTAATTATATTGATATAGTTTTTTAGTTATATAATATTTACTCTTTTATAAGATATTCCATCTATCCAATTATATGTGTTAATGGAAAAATAAAATAATTATTTTTATTAGATTTTCTTTTTGACGAGAGAAAGCTTTGGGAGATGCACTCACGCGCCGCCACGTATGCAGATGCACTCACGTGCCGCCACGTAGGCACCAATGCATCGGTTTTAGTATATGTACTAGCACAGTACTCGTGCGTAACGCACGGGAATTGTAAAATATGTTATATTATTTAAAATATATTATCATAATTTATTTACATTATATATTAGATATATTATAATGTTATAATGATATGAAAATGATATACACAAATAATATTAATTTGGAAAAAATAATGATTATATTATATCAGTATATAATATATATGTCAAAACACTAACGTCTCACCTTTCTAGATAAACACAGTTGCATCCACTAATGTAGAGATTGTTTTTTTGTTTTTAAAAATCCGTCTTCTAATTTTTTTTAGTAACTTGATTGGTTACTTTGAACATTCAAAAAATATTTGTTGTCATAATAAGCAGAAAGGTAGAACCAAATACTTTGTTAGGTGGACTACACATTCGACAAATGTTAGTTGAGCCCAATATATTAGGATTTATATATGTACTAATAGTTTTACCAGATGGATATTTATACAATTACATTTTATGACTTAGTATCCTTTTAATCACAATTTAAGTGAGTCTTGTCATATGTCTTACATGCATGTGCTTTCTTAATAATCACAAATTATAAAATTGGATCAAATTTGAGCGATTTATATTATACTATTTTAAATTCTAATGTGGTGAAAACACATCAGAATGTAAGAGACTCTAGTCTTAATATATTGTCATCATACTTATAATTGATTATCAAAAATTGGAAAAATCTTAAGCTTAACATACTACTCCCTCTGTTAATTAAAACTTGCCGTTTACTATTCATGCACGCTTTTTCATAACAATTAAAACTATATAAAATATCAACTTTTTCTTACAATTGTTTTTATAAATATATATTGAATAGTAATAAGAATGAAGTTATTTAAAAAAATAATTAAAAAAGTTAATATTTTATATAGTTTTTAAAAGCTAAAAATGTGTGCGTGAATAGTAAAACGTCGTGTTTTAATTAACGGAGGGAGTAATTAATTTGAATAAAAATTGGTTCTTAGTGTTAGAGCATCGTCCCCCGTAGGTCAAAATGGCTAGGGAAAATAGTCTACCAAAAGAGAATATTCTATGAAATATTCTCTTTTGGCCTATTGTGCGGTTTGGTTGTTCCCACCGTAGGCCAATTTTGGCAGGCTAATTTCCTATAAATACTCATACAATTTAGAACTTTCACATCTCATTTCCGTCACTCGATTCTATCGTTATCATTTCGATTTGAATCAACAATGATTTCTTCTCAAATATCATCATCATCTCACTCTTCAAATGAAACTATTGAGGTTTCTAATTCAATCTTTGATTCATTTGAATAGGATCAAAATGTGTTATGTCGTATGTATGCCAATAACAATCTACTTATCGCGGAACATATCAACAATGAAGAAGGTGATGTTCAATCAAGATGAAGAGGTGGAGTTCCCGGTCACATTACCATTTATCGTGATCGAGAAGGTGCAACAAATAATCTATTTAATGATTATTTTGCGGAGGTCCCCTGATAATACAAATTATAGTCATATCGAAGAACTCTTGAATATCTTAACTATAATACAAATTTTATTTTTAACTGAAAGTCATAACTGTATAATATATAGATTTATAATTGTATTTTTATAAATTTACATAAATATTAAACACTTAAAAATAAATAAATAAATAAATAAATAGGATTTGGCCTTGTAAAAGTGAAAGCCAAATTTGGCATTTGTTTTGGAATTAGGCCAAATACAAAAATGCTAAAATGCATGGGTTTTGGCCTAAGGTGGGAGCAAAATTTGGAACCATTCCGAAATGGCTCACCGGAAAGGACTTGTGGGTAGTACCCATAGGTCCCCGGTTCGAACCCTGGATGGCCGCTCTTTATTTACCAATTCAAGGGAGGAAAATTTGGCCAAAACCCATTTTTTGGCTTACCATGGGAGATGCCCTTATATGCATTATTGTTATAGAAAATTGGTCAAAAAATATTTATTCGAAATTAAACAAATATTTTGTACAAAAAAAGTATAAAGGAATATATCGAACTCATTAATAGAAATAAAAGTCATGCTAGAAAACAATGATGTGTGGAAATACATCATCAACAAATTCGTCACAATTATTTCATACAAAATCTAGTACAGAAGTGATAAACAAAAACAAAGGCAACATATTCATCACAGTTATTTACTATTAGTAAGATGATTTTAATGAAAATTATTATATTGATTTGTTATGATTAAATATGTTGGCAACAACAACAACAACAATAATTACACAACCTTTATATTTTAATGTAACAATAGTAACCGGTAAAATAAAAAAAAATTATAAAAAAAAGACGATAAAGGTTATTACAAATTTGTATTTAAGACTGACCTAAAAACTATTCAAATTCAAAATATTCAAATTCAAATCAATATTTTGGGTAATTAATTAATTTAATTGGTAAAAATTAATTAATTATATAGGTGGGACCATGATTAATGTGAAGTTGCCATATAAGCCTATTTCCAAGCAAAAGTCGCCGAGTGACATCTTCAACATCTGTTTTAATATACTTTCATCATACTTATAATTGATTATCAAAAATTGGAAAGATATTAATTTGAATAAAAATTGGTTCTTAGTGTTATATGCATCATTGTTATAGAAAATCACTCAAAAAATATCCATTCGAAATTAAACAAATATTTATACAAAAAAAGTATAAAGGAATAGATCGAACTCATTAATAGAAATAAAACTCTTGCTAGAAAAACAATGATGTGTGAAAATACACCATCAAAAAATTCGTCACAATTATTTCATACAAAATCTAGTACAAAAGGGAGAAAGAAAAATAAAGGCATCAATTCAAGAAACCATAAACTAAATTGCAATGTAGAAGTGAGAAAGAAAAATAAATGCAACAATTCGCCATAGTTATTTACTATTAGTAAGATGATTTTAAGGAAAATATTATATTGATTTTTTTTTATTAAATATGTTAACAACAACAATTATAATAAAATAAAAAAATAATAATAATTACACAAACTTTATCTTTTAATATAACAATAATAACCGGTAAAATAAAAAAATTGTAAACAAAAAGGTTTTTACAAATTTGTATTTAGGAAGGAAGTAACAACTATTCAAATTCAAAATATTCAAATTCAAATAAATATTTTGGGTAAATAATTAATTAATTTAATTAGTAAAAATTAATTAATTAATAAGGTAGGACCATGATTAATGTGAAGCTGCCACATAAGTCTATTTCTAAGCAAAAGTCACCAAGTGGCATCTTCAACATCTGTTTTAGTATTATATTAGATATTAGATATTAGATATAGATAGATATATTATATAGGACTATATTTTATATATATATATATAGGTAAAATAACATAACGGTGTATATATATATATATATATATATATATATATATATATATATATATATATATATATATATATATATATATATATATATATATATATATATATATATATATATATTATATTTGAACATGTTAAAAATAATTCACAAAATAATATTTGGTCAAATATTTTGTCACATAATGAACTATTCTATCGACAATTATTTTTTTGGTCAGATTCTATCGACAATTATGAAATCTACTGCTATGGCTCGATCGGCAAAGAGCCATTGAATTTGGAGTGATATATAGGTCAATTACGGTATATAACATTTGATTTTAAAAATAATCTCTACAAACATTTTTCAGTTGCCAATTAAAATTTTATTTTAAAGTATACTATAGGATTATACATAGATTTCTTTTCTAAAATTTTATTTGGAAAAAAAAAACTAATTAAGATATAAGGTTATATTGGATAGATTATTTGATCTAGAAACATAAGTTTTTTTACCCAACTATATTGACATATTAATTGATGTGGCCCAAAAATATAATGTCACTTTAATCCAAAATATGACACGTAAGCAAAAAATAATCCCGTTTAATACAGAAAATTCCGTGTCCGTGAGGTCGCGCCAGCGGCCTCTGTTTTAGTATATAGATATAGATAGATATAGATAGAACATAGATATAGATGATGCCTTCGGATAGAGGCTGTTCACTCGAAATCTTTCCTAATAAAAAAAAAACTAAAAATTTTGAGAATAAATATAGGGCTATTTGCACAAATATACATCTTTTTTGTGGGTTTGTAAAAATACCACATTTTTAGAAAATTTGCAAAACTACCATATGTGGTATTAGTGCAAATAGGATGGGGAAATTGCTAAGCCGGTTGCAGGTTGTCCCAAGGGGAGAGAGGGAGAGGGAGAGAGAGAGAGAGAGAGAGAGAGAGAGAGAGAGAGAGAGAGAGAGAGAGAGAGAGAGAGAGAGAGAGAGAGAGAGAGAGAACATCGGATTTGGTGGGGGATTTTGGCGCCAAAATTGGAGAGAGAGGAGGTGAGGTGATGGGAAAGGCTTTCCCTCCATTTTTAAAGTCTAATAGGAGAGTAGGAGAGAGGCCATCAGTTTCGGTCTTCCCGTGGAAAAGAGAGCTGGAGAAGAAGGCCACCATTGGAGAATAACCCATCCGCATTAAGGTCCAGTTGCTGAGCACGTGTCGGGCTCTTTATTCGTTCGTGTCAGTGTTTGTAAACTTCCGTGTCACAGAGGTATCTGAGAAACCCTAAATATCAGTTGCAATGGGTAGGCTTCTCTCCTATTTCTCATCATGTTTCGTGAAGAGTAGATACCCATTAACAATGGTGCTGATCCGAGTTTTCAATTGCAGGGCAAAGCGCCAAAGTCTGTGTCACTCTCAACTTCAACGGCCGTTGGTTGTTCGATGGTGTGGGGTGGATGTATTATGGTGAAACAGAGCGGAAGAATGTGATAATTGAAATGGGCATCGACTTCGCCTCTCTGACTCAACTGTTGAGGCTCAAGGTCGGCCATGATTGTTCATATGAAGATTGGCGGTTGTCTTACATGCCAAAGGGGGAAGAAGTGGGTCATCCGATAACGATAGGTGATGATGACGACCTTGAGGCTTTTAAGTTTCTCAACTCGAAGTCTGGGGAACATCCATGGCCCATGGTGATATATGTTAGTCCAGTGGTGAAAGAGAGCCTTCAAGTACCACAACCCGGCATCAGGGAAGAATGCTTGAGTGGGCCTCGTAACTCTCAAAAGGTGGACGAGCTGGAGGCATAAGGTAAGCCACAACCAAACCCTATGGTTGTAGATGTGGGGTTATTTGGTGGAGGAGGGGTTAGCCAGTCAATAGGGATGAGCAACAATATAAGGGTGAAAAACAATGTAGACACGGGGTTTGGAAGGGGTGACAAAGATATATGTGAAGGTGACAAAGTTAAGGGTCCGGAGGTGATCCTCTTGGCTGAGGTCATAGGGAAGAGGCAGGATCACGTTACTGAAATGGGTTTTGGAACTGGTGCCAGACGTATTTTTGAAGGTGACAAGGGTAAATGTCCAGAGTCGAACCACATGGATGAGGTGATAGGGAAGAGACAGGAGGACGCTACTGACAGCGGGTTTGGAACTGGTGAAAACCTTAAGAGTGTAGGTGACAAGGGTAAAGGTCCGGAAATGATCCAGTTGGGTGGGGTGATAGGGAAGAGCCAAGAGCACGCAACTGACATAGGGTTTGGAACTGGTGACATGGATATTCTTGAGGGTGACAGGTGTGATGGTCTAGATGTTATCCACTTGGGTGACACGGACTCCTCTCCAGATGGCACGGTAAAGTGTGAAGGTGACAAGTATAAGGGGGTGGATCTCATAGCCATTAGTAGTGAGGAGGTGGAGGAGGAGGATGACTTCGATTCCGGAGTGAAGAGGGAAGAAGATTTTTCATATTATTATGACTGGGAGGATTATGAGGAAGACCCAGGTATGAGGGTGTCGACGGAGGGGGATGAAGTTGAGGAGGAGGTGATTAGGGAACTTGAAGATCGGGTTCCTAGGTCCAGCACATCCCCACCGTCGATGGAGAACGTAGAAGCTATGTTGGACAAAGCAACGCCTCGGACCCAGGAACCACGACGGAAGCTGACAGAAATTTCGGAGGGACAAATGTTCGCCTCGAAGGTAGAATTGCAGACTTGCCTGAAGTGGATTGCAGTGCAGAAGTGCTTCGAGTTTGTAGTGAAGAGGTCGTGTAACAAAACCTATTTAGTTGGTTGTTTGGACAGCAAGTGCACGTGGATGTTAAGGGCGTCGACTTACCAGCGCACATGTGACCTGAGCATGATGCACAACCATAGCCGACATGCTACGTCGAACATGATTGGACGCAACCTCGTGACCACGTAAGTGTTAATTTAGTTGCGAACAGCGAATGATGTCACACAACATTATTCCCCATGTCACATTACCTAACTCACCATGACACCATTATATGCAGGTTCACCGGGACTCGAAAGGACCTCGTTCCCGAGCAAGTGCAAAAAATGACGAAGTCCGAGTATGGAGTATCGTTTAGCTACTGGAAGGCATGAAGGGCACGACTGACAGCGAGGGAGGTGAAGCATGGGACCGACGAAGACAGCTACCGAGATATTATTCCATACTTGCACATGTTGGAGCAGACTAACCCTGGGACATATACTAAGTTAGAGCTGGACGCATCCCAAAGATTCAAGTACGCCTTTGTTAGCTTCGGGGTATGGCGCAAGGCGATTCCCTACCTTCGAAAGGTAATACCCCATGTCGGTACTATAATATTGCATGTCACCTAACATACATAACCATGTCCCCTAACCAGCTGGTGTCGATATCCATGTCCAGGTGATTTCGGTTGATGGGAGTTTCCTGAAAGGGAAGTTCAGGGGGACGCTTCTATTTGCCACATCCCAAGATGCAGACCACAGTGTATACCCGATCGCTTTTGCGATTGTCGATGGTGAGAATCACGGGTCATGGGGCTTCTTCTTCAAGAACATGCTACATGTCGTCGAGGATACACCGGACTTAATGTTTGTCTCTGATCGGCATCTTAGTATCGTCAAAGGTTTGAGGGACCACTATGTGTTTGCCAAGCAAGGGGCCTGCCAATGGCATCTATTTCAGAATGCCAGGGTTAATTACAAGGGGGTGACGGGCCTGCACACGTTGTACTTAAAGGTGGCGAAGGCGTACATGAGGGCAGAGTTCGAGAAGCACTTTGCTGATTTCTGCGCTCAGTCACCCGCTGCGGGCCAATACCTGAAAGAGGCTGGATTCCAGAACTGGGCCCGGGCATACTTCTTGGGGATGCGCTACAACATATTGACGACGAACAACTCCGAGTTTCTGAATTCCGTGTTCAAGGAGCCCCGCGACCTACCCATCACAGCCCTGATTGATGCTGTCATCGAAACAGTATCCAAGTTGTTTTACGAGCGACGGGAAAAAAGCACCAAATCGACGTCGATGGTCAGCGATTACGTTCAAGGTGAGTTGCAAACGAGCTATTCGTTGGCAACATTCATGGATGTTAGAGCCCTCAGCGCACACGAGTACACTGTCCGCAGAGGGTCCTCCACATGGGATGTCAGAGCCCTCACCGGACCTGCACATGCAAGCGGTTCGACATTGACCAGTTTCCGTGCCAGCACGCCATAGCGGCTGCAAGGTTTCGAGGTAGCAATTTCTTCTCTCTCGTGAATGACTTCTACAAAGTCGCAGCATGGAAGGCGTGTTACGAGAATGTGCTATATCCGGTTCCTCCAAGAGCAGAATGGTGAATCCCCCCAGCCATGTCTAGCGCGGTGTGTCTCCCCCCGGACGTGAAGCGGCGCCCTGGTCGCCCTAAGACTTGTCGATACCCATCTCGGGGAGAATTTACCCATTTCAAGCGCCATCGTTCTTAGATGTGTTCCTCCATTGGTGGTCCAACGCCTTACCTCAGCAGCTGGGTATTCTTTTGCATTTTCCGGTTCGGGTCAGTGGTTGGACCATTCTCCGTCTATGTTACTTTGTGAACGGGCTACGTATTTGGTAGTGTAATTAGGCTGTTTGTACATATAACAAACTGTAAGTAGGCTGTTGTACTTTTGGGAAAGGTTTCCATACTACAGTTAAGTGGTGAAGAACTTCGTAGTACTTTTGGGGATGGTTTCAGAAAAAAAAACCCCTGTCACCCTATTTGTATTCCCGTGTCAGTTAGAAGGGGTTATCATGTCACAACTTTCAATTTGATGGTTGACATTTCGGTGGTTGACGCTATGATAATGAATTCACCAATGCATTGGCACTTCTTTGACAACATGTTTACATTCCTGAGTGCTTGTGGTAATGGTGTTAGGAATTCACCCTTGTGAACATATTGAAATCATGACCTTTATGACAATGTTGAAGGGGTTATTATGTAAGGTGACACGGGATTGTAAGTCTGGTGACACGGGTGATTTCCTGACAACTTATAACCAAAGTTTCGACAATAAGAACTTAGTCAACCAGTGGTCAAAGATAGACCAAATTTTGGCCAAACTTGCAAAAATAGCACAATGGGGGATAATTTGGAAAAATTGACCCTTTCCCATTTATTTCGAAAAAGTTGCCCGTAACTCAAAAGAAAAACAAAACAAAAAAGAATATTTTCGGGTGAGTTGACACGCGTCCCGGATATCACCACACACTCTCTGTCTGTATTCATCGGGACTCCATCTCTAAATTTCCATAACTCAAAACCGTTCGAAAGGGGGAGGAAAAAGAGACGCCGGCGACGAGGAACAACGGGTCGAAGAAGAGACTGCCAGGAACTGTCGGATAAGAGAAGAACGCCGGCAGGAAACTCAGAAGGTACGCCCCCTATCTCTGTTGTCCGTTATCTTCGAATCTGGGGTTCGGGATGGGTGGATGGAACAACCTACTATGGTGGTAAGGGATTGAACGTTAAGGAGCGCGGTTTTGGGGATTATGGAGGTGGTTGCGAATGAAGGACAAGGAGCCGGGTTTTGGGGATTGGATAGGGAAAACCCGCGGTTAGGGTTTAGTATGCCCGAAGAGGATGGCTACGTTGGGGGTCGAAATAGGGAATGGGGTAGATTAGGGGTTTGATTGGGAATGGGCAAGAATTGGGGTTCCATTAATTTGAAATTCAGATTTGGGGAGTTGATGTGGAATGTATGTCGTCAGTGGTTTAGGAACGTTCTGACATTTATGACATGGGTTTACAAATTGAGTGACATGGGTTTACAAAGCTAGTGACATTGAATATAAAATTTCTTGATAACGTATTGTTGCTCTTAAACTGCAGGAAACAAATGGTTCGGACAAAATTTACACAGCCACAGAAAGAGCGCTTCCGCGCACGGGTAAACGAAGGGTCGAGGGTGGCGATGCTCGCCAACATCGCGAACTACGTCGAGGAGATGGACGCCGCTAGGGATATCGTGGTGAAGAGACTCGAGAAGATTATGGATACCTTGGAGAAGATGGATGATAGGGTACTTCAGTCTTTCGCATTATTCACTCTTATATTCTTATTAAGTTCAGTGACTAGGGTAAATAGAGTAATGACATGGGACATACAGTATGTGACACGGGATATAAAACTGTTGGAGGAGATGGTGGATTTATTGTAACAACTTCTTGTGTGCAGATAAAAGTGTTAGAGAAGGAGGTCCATGAATTGCGGGATGGAAAATTGATTGGAAGAGGCAAGGAACAAAGAGTAAGGGATAGTGAAAACGAGTTTGTACATGTTGGAATCCATGTAAGTTGTAGATCGGTTTTGCAGGTTGTTGATGTTGATGTACCAAAGGGGAGTCGTACTGAAGCTGTGGAGAAGCCCCGACAAGTTGCTAAGGTACGCTCCTTATGGCCCATGCCATTCATCATTTAAGTTTTCAATAGTGGCATGGGGATGTTAGCAAGGCGACAGGGGTCGTTTTGTTAGGTGACATGGGAAATGTTTTTTTGAATTCAGAGGTTGTTCGTCGACCAGGAATGTGAGAGCAAGGCGTGGAAGATTACGAAACCGCGGGCCTCTAAAGGGAAGGACGCCGTCGTTCTCGGTGAAGCCGTTGCCATGGGACTAGTTTCTGCGGCCGACTATGAGGCCCTACAGGGGTGGCTCGCAAGGTAACCCATCGTCTCATTTCAGTCTTCATTATACGGCACAGTTACCCTTTCATTGATTCCACTCCATTGTACGGTCCAGTGCCGACGGTGATAACCGGTCAACGGCTTGCGGCAAGGACCTGTCGAAGGAGTTTTTTACCACCCTCCAGACGCCCCGCTATTGGATCCACTCAGAGGTACGAAGCTGGTATATTGTATTTCTCACATTTTATTATGATTGGCCTTGCATACGCATTTGGGTTGCTGTTGGACTATGTTGTGGGTTGTAATGGGGGTTAACTTGACGCAGCACTTCAAGCAGTCATGCTTCCTGCTACGGAAACAAAGCACGGAGAGGGGTTACGACATTGGGCGTCGAGTCATTGTGTTGGACTCCTACTTCTCCAGCTATTTGGAGAGGGAGTGGAAGGAGTACAACTCAGACGTCGGGGGGTATGAGACGAGTGGCATACTCCTCTCATACTTCGACGGGCGGGCCCCGGCGCCCATGGCCCGTCCGTGGGCAGGCGTGGACCTCGTCCTCCTACCCCTCAACCTGAGGGGAAGACATTGGGTTGCCGTTGCTCTTGATCTGAATGAGTGGCAGTTGAAGTTGTATGACTGCGATGTGCACTGCGTGATAGACGCCGAACTCCCACCCCTGCTGATGCACGTTACCCACCTCCTCCCCATCATCATGGATGCACACGCTGAGTTGAAGGTGAAGTATGCATCGAAGCTGCCAGGCCCCTTTCGCATAATCCGCGACAAGCGCGTTCCACAAAACAAGCTCAGGTATGATTGGTGCGACCCCTGTATTTCATTTAACTTGATGATATCTCCGCCTCTGTTTTGACAAAATCTCCGTCATTGCAGTGGTGACTGTGGCCCTTACACGATCAGATTCATGGAGCTCCTCATGGAGACCGATCCCACCTTCGATGGGCTGGACGACACGTTTATTGGGGCGTACAGACAGATGCTAGCGTCTGCCATCTTCAATGGTCGGCTCGGTGGACGCATAATCTGATAGTCGTTTGGGTGTAGTTATGGAAGTGATTTGTTGTCTTTTATTGTGAACAACGTTGCTTTTAATCTTGTTCTTTGGTTGTTTGGATACATTTACTTTTGGCAACGGGTTACACTCTACTGGTAAGTGGTAAAGAACTTCGTAGTACTTTTGGGGATGGATTCAGTAAATAACCTCTGTCACCCTCTCTGTATTACCGTGTCAGGTTGAAGGGGTTATCATGTCGCTGGTTTGAATTTCAAGTTTATCGATCCGGAGGTGACACTTTCATAACGAAATCACCCATGCACTGGCACTTGTTTCAGATCATGTTTAAATTCCTGAGTGTTTGTGCTACTCGTGTACATGTTGTCACCATATTCTCCTCAGTGACACGATAATTATGTAAGTTGACACGGGATTCCAACTTTGCTGACACGGGTGATTACCAAACAACTTATAACCAAAGTTTCCACCATGCCAACATCGTCAATGACTGCCTAAAAAATATCACAAAAATAACAAGACATGATGGTGGACATATCCAGGGGCGGAGCTGGGGGGACTAGGGGGGCACGTGCCCCCCTTCTCATTTCACGAAGTACCTAGTAGTATTCTAGTCGTCGATAGCTTCGTTTTGACATATAATACGCCTTAATCCGATATCTGAGTAAAAAGTTATGAATTTTTAAAAATTAAAGGTATATTAATCACTTTAATTTTGTTTCAGTACACTATAATACTTCTATATTTTACTTAAAATAACATTCACATACTATAATTCATCTCGAGAGCTTCGAAATGAGAGGTTATACTAATCATTTCGACAATTAAATAAGAAGTTACACAAGTTTAAAATTTTTATATTTGGTTATATATTTATATGTTATGAGTGCAACAAGTTGTATATATTAACTATGGTTGTTATTCGAGTCAAACACGTCTAGTATTGTTTGATTATATTTAGCTCCTTTAGCAACAAGTAAAGCTCGAGTGAAACCTATATTTCAACTTGAGCTCACACTCGACTTGTTTAGTAAATGAACAAGCTTGAGTGAGTTTTTTTTAGTATCATGCAACTTTACTTGTTTATGACATAGTAACTTAAAATAAAATGGTTAAATTTCATAAAATTCGTGCTATTTGAGTTTTAATTAAGCAGAGCCGAGCTTCGAATCGAGCATAAAAATGTGCTCATAATCAACTCATTTTGTACATCATATGCTCGAATCGAGCTTTTATTGAGCAAAACTCGAGTCAAGCTCTAGCTACTTAGCTCATATAACAACTATAATCTTAACTTAATGTTTATTGCATTTCCTATACTTATTTAGTTATTTTTTTCCGGGTATTCCATTTATATATTTATATTTCTTCTTTTTAGGCGCGACAAAATGATAGTGTTTTTATCATAACGTACAAAAATACCAACCTTGTGCCCATATTGAAATGTATATTTGTGCAAATTGTCCTATATTTAATGTTGAAGGGGTTATTATGTTAGTTGACACGGGATTCCAAATTTGGTGACCCCCCCCCTGATGGAGCCCCTCTCTCTTCATAAATACCACTCCATCGGTCCTTTCACTTCCACTCTTCTCTTGCAAGCCACAACAAAATTCCAGAAGAAGAAGCGACGCGATCGGGATTGGTTCACCAGTGGTGCTCATCCTCATCGAAAATCTTTCAATTCTAAGTAAGTACAACCCCGATTGGCATATGTGTTGAAAAAAACTGTTTGGATTTTAGGGTTTTCATCGATTAGAAGTTTGTTTTTAATGAAATCTGAGTTGTTCATAGGGTTTTAAACATAGAGTACTAATTGACGACATCGAAAGCTTTCCGATTAGGGGCTAGGGTTTATGCCTGTGTATGCTGCAGATTTTGGGTGAATATGTCCATGGCTCACTGTTTTATGGCTTGTGCCTTGTGTAGTTCCCTGTTCAAAACATCCATTAGTCTCTTATCTTGCATGTGCTTATTACATACTTATGTTGAGTAGTTGCTTGGAGTTCCTATATGTATTTATTGATTTAGGCTTCATATATGCAATTACTTGGTGGAATTTGCTGAATTGGGGGTGAGAATGCAGCCAGTCAAGTATATATACTGGGTGACACGGGATTACAACTTTGGTGACACGGGTGATTTCTAACCACCTTTTTGTAATTGGTCTTTGCTTGTACATAATTCTCTCCTTATCAAAATTATAAGGTGCTTACAGTAATTTAGCTTATATATTACATTCTCCTTTAGTTGTTTGGTGACATATCATCTCACTCTCCCATTCATCTTCTTCATATATATGTACTTGTTAGGATTGAAAAAGAAATAGAACATTTTGGATCCTTTTTGTGTGAATCTAAAGCATAAATATGATTAAGCCTATGAAAGTTGCAACCTTTCTCTTTGTATGTGAAGGTTCTTAGTAGGGAAGTCAGTCAAGTATATATAGTTGGTGACACGGGATTCCAAATTTAGTGACACGGGTGATTTCTTCCCATTTGTTATATAACTTTGTGAAAACTTTATTTCATTGATATGAGTTTGTTATCAGATTTGTGGACTCCGTTGCCACATGCATCTTACAAATGGCATCTTCCAGAAATTTCATTGATATGAGTTTCATATTCACACTTGTATTTACCATTTCCAATTTTGCTTGGACATTAATCTCTCCTTCTCAACATTATAAAGTCCAGACATTATTTTAGCTTATATATTACATTCTCCTTTAGTTGTTTGGTGACATATCATCTCACTCTCCCATTCATCTTTTTCATATATATGTACTTGTCTCCAATATAAAACATGCTTAGATATTTTTCATATGTATGTATGTTCTTGTGTTTGGTTTTCTTCAGCCATCTCACATTTATTTTCCCCAGTACTGGTAGGAATCATGTGGCCTTATTCGGACAACGACATTGACACGGACTCAGACAGCGACCGGAGCTACCAGAGCGGTGACGATAGGAGGTACTTCTGGCTGCGTTCGGACTACGACTACGGCCGGAGCCGTCGGGACCGTGGAGGGGAGGAGGAGGATGATGATCAGTCAGACAGAAGAGACCCCGAGCATGTGGCTGAGGACAATACGCTCTGGAACTACGCCGCTGAAGAGCTCACTGACCTCCGCCAGCGAGTTCAGTCGCTGCTGAACCGGGATGCTGCGAGGGAGGGAGCTATGGCCGCATAGTGCACTCAGCTGGAGGCCACCAACACGCAGGTCCAGACCACCACTATTCAGCTGCAGGCTACCCAGGCCACGCTGCAGGCCACCACTACTAAGTTGCAGGGTACCCAGATCACGCTTCAGGCCACAATGGAAGAGAACATGGTCCTTGCCAACAAGTTGGTGAGGAGCGAGGCTAGCAACAAGCACCTGGCGCAGCGGGTGGCCGAGGTGGGCTCCTTCCTCTGTGGGCAGTGGGTCGGGCACGCTAGCGAGCAGCTCCGCACCCGACAACTGACCCGCTGGAACAGGCTCATGGGGTGGATTCTCGTGCTGATGATGGGAGTAATGGTGCGTCTGGTCACCAGGGCTTAGGACCTCCCAAGCCAGTTCTGTTTGTTTTGCCAAAACTTGTGATGTTGTTGTAGTAGTTGCCAAAACTTGTGATGTGGTTTTTTGGACTTGGAACAACTCTGTATGTGGCGGATGGCCCCCATTTTGTGCAGTTAGGGGCCTATGTAAGGGTAGTTAGAAACAATGTCTCACCCAGGCTCGGTTAGTTGTCGTTTTTTGGAACGCCGAGTGTGGTTGCACCGTTATGAATGGTGCCTGTATGATCGGATATGGTATGTATAAGGCAATGTCCCTCCTATATTATGCATGTCTATTACATTTTCACTTGTTGGTGTTATGCATGTCTATTAATTCAATTATCCATGACAAAATGTACACTTATATGGTTTCTATTACCCTACTCACCATATTGACATATGTGACACGGATAATCACGTAAGTTGACACGGGATTACAAGTTTGGTGACACGGGTGATTTCCTTCCAACTTATAATATGCATTTCAACCGAGTAAGTTTCTTGCCACATGACATTCAATCGTGCTTGACAAAATGTAAACTTATGTGGTTCCTATGATAGGGACGTAACATTTCTTATATGAACCTATCAATACATAAACATGGTTAGAAAATCACCCTACTCACCATATTGACATATGTGACACGGATAATTCCGTTAGATGACACGGGATTCCAAGTTTGGTGACACGGGTGAATTCCTTCCAACTTATAATATGCATATCAACCGAGTAAGTTTCTTGCCACATGACATTCAATCGTGCTTGACAAAATGTAAACTTATGTGGTTCCTATGATAGGGACGTAACATTTCTTATATGAACCTATCAATACATAAACAAGGTTAGAAAATCACCCTACTCACCATATTGACATCTGTGACACGGATTATTCTGTAAGATGACACGGGATACCAAGTTTGGTGACACGGGTGATTTCCTTACTCATTAGAACCAATCTTTCCACCATGCCAACATCGTCAATCACTGCTTAAAAATTATCATACAAATAAAGTAACAGTCCACAACACATAACCACGGACTGAAGATAAAGAATGCGAAATAGTTCATAGCAACGTACTAAAATACCAACCTAGTGAACTACCGTCCACAACTAAATGTGAGAACCAGCAACCATGTTCATAAATATCCAACACAATAAAAACGATGTTCATAAGGAGCTTCTACCATAACATAAAATTTCATAACACTGGGCAATGGTGATAACAACTGAGATCATAATCGTGTACCATTGAAGATGCGAACAGCGAGCATGTGCCTGTACGCCCCGCTGAATACGTCGTCAAGACCGTCGTAGGTGGGGGCGTCCTTCGTGAGGAGTTGCATGAACCTAATCGTGTAAGGACCGTAGTCTCCACTGCAATAGAGAATCGCAGGAGTCAGATGCATTACAGCCGGATGCCACTATGAGACGAAGAGAAATTTAAGTGTTGGACATAAATTACCTCTGCTTGTTTTGCGGAATCCTTTTCTCGCGACTAAGGGCGAACGGCTTTGGCAACTTGTTGACGTAGGTGGCCATCAACGCGGGGTGGGCATTCATCAGTACCGGGATAAGGTGGGTGATGCAGCTTAAGTGTGCCGGCAGATGGCGGTCCCTCACGATGTAAACGTCCGAATCATAAACCCTTACCTGCCACCCGACCAGATCTATCGCTACGGCGATCCAGTGAATATTGTCCACGTTCAACGGTAGGAGGATGAGTTCCGCCCCTTCCCACGCCCGGCCTATCGTCGCCGGGGACCGCCCGTCGAAGTATGCAAGCAGCATCTCGTCGGCTTGGTAGCTATCCACATCGCTCTTGTATTTGTCCCACTCGGTCTGCAGATAGCGACCGAAATATGTGTCCACAACGACAACTCGACCACCAATGTCGCCGGCCCTCTCCGTAACCCCTTTCCGAAGAAGATAGCATGCTTGTTCCATGTGCTGCATCGATTACAACCCTAGTCAAAATCCAAAACTATTCCACTACCTATTACAGTAGATACCGTGTCATTCACTAGACAAATGTAGTCACTTGGGCGGGTTTCGTACCTCAGAGTTTAGCCAAACTGTGGGCGTTTTTAGTGCGGTGAAGAACTCCTTACTCAGCGTCGTGCCGTATGCAGTCTTCCAGCTGTCCTCATCCCCGCTGCACAACCACAACCACAATGTTAGGGGAATGGAGTCATGTATGCAATAACTTGGGTACGTCTGCTAATGAGTGTCACCTATCCATCCAGCGGAGGAACCCATCGTTGTCTGACACGGAAACAAGACCCAGCTTAATCGCGGTCGCGCCTTCGACAACGTTCTTCCCTTTTCGACCCCGCGTTTTCTTCTGAGGCAGGGACTTCACTTCTCTAACACCTCCTGGACCTCTCTTACTCTTCCTGCCTCGAACGGGCTCCGCTCTTGCAGCCTCTGGGATCTGCCAATTGGTTAGACAGTTTCAACGGTTAGGGCAAAAATGTTTTTACCCCCGTGTCACCCGACACTGTACTCGTGTCGGCTAACACTGATACACTTGTCACTTACGTACTACTATAGATTCAAATGACAATGTGAAGTAACAGGCAATTTACCTTCTCATCCTGTCCTTCCGGCGTTGCCTGGTCGTTCACTGTAGGTGGTACCTCCGTTGAACCGGCCTTAAGGTTTTTCTCCTCAGCCTCACTATGTTTCCCGTCTTTCTCTCCACTGACATCTCTCCCAGTTCCTCCAACGGTCTCGTCTTTGACAGCCTCTGATATCTGGCAATTGGTTATGGTTATTTCAACTGTCATTCAGATAATATATTTGTTCCCTTGTCACATAACATATTAATACGTGTCGCTTCACTTTAACAACCGTGTCAGTTGTCTACAAAATATTGACATATTAAAAATTGTTGATTCTATTACCCCTTCACCGTGGATTCAGAAAATACCATGTCAAGTAACAACCAATTTACCTCCTCTTGTCCTTCTGGTGGCGGGACTTCCACCTTAGTTGGTCCCTCTGTCCCCCCGATCTTTTGGTCGTTATCCTCTCCATGGACATCGCCCATTGGTTTCTGCTCACCTCCTGCATTCGACTGGCCATCTCGCATCCCATTCACAACACCTTCCAACACTTTCATCTGATACACAAAGTACATAAGTGAGGGGTGGTTACCGAATGTTATTCGGCATTGGGAGATATGTAACCCGTGTCACCTTTGAAAAATACCCGTGTCACATATAAAATAAACCCGTGTAAAAAATGCCAGAAACGTACCTTGTCATCCATGCTCCGCATCCATGTTGACATGGTTCCCAGCCTCTCCAAGATCAGTTCTACTGACTTCCCCAACTTTTCTTCCCAGGATTCCCTTGTCCCATCTCGTTGCTCCGAACTCGGGCCGGACTTGGCAGAGCCTTCACTGTAATAACTTGGTGCCAACGCAGCCTCAATATCATCAAAGTACAGGTCAGGCTCCTCATGCTGGTAGAAGCACCCGAGCATCAATTCATACTCGCCGGCCTTCGGTACTAGTATCGGGTTGTCTTCGACCTTGATGCTATCCGATTTTTCAGGGTCCATGCGGGACTGGATCGTCTCATACATTAGATTGTCGTCATCGGCTGTCCACCTCAGCATGCGAGGCAACGCCGTGTTCGACACCCGGTTCGCAAACGCCTCCCCAATCCCCGGGACTGCTCCGTACAGCCAAATCTAAAACAACCACACATGTCACTCGAGTGCATCAATTGCGCGTAATAGTTCAAGCATAACTTCGGTCAAGTAGCTAACCTGGAACGCATATGGAAAACCCATAAGCCCATATCCATATCGATCGTCCTTGTCGTTCGCCTTCGGCTTCAAGTCAGCGACACGTCGTTCTATGACGCCCGACAGGGACTCGTGGGTGGCCTCGTACACAATCCTGCCCTAGGGGTAATCCAGAAATCGATCAACGTTCTCCACAAGCTTCACAATCCACCCTCGTATGGCTTTCCTGGGTTCTCCCCCCAGCAGAACTCCTTCGACGATGAGGAGGAGAGCGATCTTAAAATGCCTTCTCGCACTCGGCTCCTTCAAGATGGAGTTCTTGAAGGCGTTCTCCAGCTCACCCACTTTCATGTTGTCTGTTCCGAATAAGTCCTTGAGAGCCTTCTTTTTCTTCTTGTCATCCTCCGTCTCTGTGTCTTGCCCTCGAACTCGACCACACCGCAGCCTAGTCACGAGCGCAAACTCCTTGATAGAGAATCACCGCAGCTTGTCTTGAAGCATGTACCAAGTCTCCCACTTCTTTTCTGTCACAAGCTGCCGTTGTAAAACGTAATGCAGTAGTTGCGACGAGAATTGAACCCGGTTTGCCATTTACACAATACCCCCAAATTGGCTTCGCAGCAGCTTCTCCCAATCGACGGGGTCGACCCAGTCGTCCATGTTGACGAGCAGAGACACTTTGGAACACTGGTTGACCCGCCCTCAGAAATGCTTCTCCTCCGGCACTGCGAGTCGGGGCTCCACCTTCTTCGGTGGCCGGACACCTTTCCTCCTCAAATTCTGGGACCGAACCATGTTCTTCCTGCAATTACGTGGACATGAACATAATCAATATCCACACAAAGTCACCCCCCTACTTAATAAATCTGTCTGCGACTCTTTCACGAGAAAAGGCCCATGTCACCTAATGAAGTAACCCTTGTCACCCACAGAATAGCTCATGTCATGAATGTCAATTGCCTTCTCCCAATTCTCCTACAGTACCCGTTTATGACAGGGGTTATTCTCCACTCTCACAATCTGGGTTAAAGGACCCGCAACCCTCCCACGCTCATCTTCAACCTCCCTCGCTCTTGTCTGTCAATTCCTCAGTTCCCCATACCCCTTTTACCCCAGATCTGTATTTCCCCGTATCCCCAATTCCCCACATGACCGTTAATCCAATTCCCCAATTTCCGATTTTTGTCCAATCCCAAATTGCATGTCTTTGAACGAAACAATGGAAGAATGCAAATAAAGTGGGGAAGATTGCAAATTAAGTGAAGATTCATACTAGTAGAGATGGGTGAGGACAGATTTCAATAATCAATTGAGTTGTACCTGTATTCCTGCGCCTTCCTCTCCGGTACTGCCTTCTCCGGCGTCTTGCTCCCTTATTCGGCGACTTCCTCCCTCTCCGATACGAAACAATGGGAGAATGCAAATTAAGTGGGGAAGATTGCAAATTAAGTGAAAATTCAGAGTAGTAGAGATGGGTGAGGACGGATTTCAATAACCAATTGAGTTGTACCTGTTTTCCTGCACCTTCCTCTCTAGTAAGGGCTTCTCCGGCGTCTTCCTCCCTCTCCGGTACAGGCTCTCCTCTTTCCCTTCACTTCACAACCGCCTCCCTTCACTCCTATTAATATTCGGTCTCTCTCTCTCTCTCTCTCTCTGTCTCTCTCTCTCTCTCTCTCTCTCTCTCTCTCTCTCTCTCGTTCCCTTGTGTAGGTGGTGGTTTTATTCCCCAACTGCAATGAATGCAAGTTACTTTTGCTTTTCTTTTGTTTACCTTTTAATTTCAAGGAACATAGCATTTTCTTTTTATTTTTTTATTTTTTTGTAAGTAGGTCAAATGAACTGTGCAACCAACTGCCACCCTGATAGATTCCTTTTCTTTTGTCGTTTTGTTCTTTTGTCCCAGTATCGGGTCCCGTCTTTCCATGCACGTGTCACCTGACAGGTTTTTTCGTGTCACTATTGACTGTCTCATATTCCTACGTATAGTCTAAATGACCCATGTCACCCCTTTTAATCCTCGTATCATCTTACGACATATACCTTGTCACCAAATTGGATAGATACATGTAGCTACACTGGCAAGTTTAACATGTCCGCATACCTACTAACATATACAAATGATCACATTCGACAACTAGCAAGTTTCGCAAAATATCCAAATGTTTTACTTCAACTATTACAGGAGGGTGTTATGATTGCAAGTGTGTTCAACTCCAAAGTCTAGCATCCGAGTCGACCATGGAATACCCCAACAGCTAGCATCTGGCGGTATGCCTCAATGTACGTGTCGTCCAATTGATCGAAGTTCGGGGCGGTCTCCAGCAGGAGGTGCATGAATCTAATGGTGTACGTGCCACAATCACCGCTGCAATGGGGAAGAATCGGTCAAAATGCGGACACCGATTCCACATCCAATCAAACGAAATTGAACCATGTCATCCAACTTACCTTTTCTTGTTCTGTGGAAGGCTCTTGTCCCGGTGAATGGCAAACGGCATGGGGACCTTATCGGCATACTTGACCTTTAGATCGGGGTGTGCACGCATGACGACAGGGATCAGGCTTGTCACAGGCATTAACAGGGGCTGGAGCTGGCGTTCCGTCACCATGTGGACGTCGCAGTCATACACCCTTACCTCCCACTCCTTAAGATCGATGGCAAGGGCAACCCAGTGTTTGTTCCTGACGTTGAAGGGGAGGAGGATGAGGTCCGCACCTGACCACGGTCGTCCCAACGGCTTCGGCGACCCCCCATCTAAGTACGCCATCAATGCATCACTAGGCTCGTACGCTTCGGGGCTGGCGCTGTACTCCTTCCATTCCCGAGGTAAATAAATTCCCGGCAAGCACGTATCGACTACGATGGCTCCACTGCCAATGTCACCCGCTCTGTCTGCGACCGCTTTGCGCAGAAGGTAGCAGCACTCCTCCATCTCCTGCATGAAGTGAACCGCAATTATAATCCAAAATCCTGACATGGGAAATTTTAAAGGTGACATATGTTCATACCACAGTTCCAAACCAATCTTGGGGTTTCTTTAGGCAGTTGAGTAACTCCTTCGTCATATCCACACCGCAAGGTGACGTGCGCACCTCCGCGTCCCCACTGCACGGTAAGTTTCTGTCAGGTATTGTGGACGTTCAACTATCTACCTTCGTCGTCTATTCGAGAGTAAGACACATAAGCTACGTACCTTGCCACCCAACTTGTCATGGCGTCGTTGTCCGTCGCTGACACCATTCCTAGCTGAACAGCATTAGCGGGAACAGTGGCTACCTTCTGGGCTCGCGGTTTCTTGGCTGGGGGAGCCAGCTCCTCTCCAACACCCTTCCTCGTCTTCTTTGCCCCCTTAGATGCATACACCTGAGCTACCCGGGGCTTCGGCCTCTCATCACCTTCAATTTTCTTTCCCCCTTCCTCAGGACCAGACCCCTTTAAACCAACCTCTCCCAACTGCAAACATATCAAACTTCAGCTAAGATTGACACTATCCCTTGTCACATAACAGATATATTCATGTCGTGCAACTACAATGTCCCTGTCACCAATAACTGATAGAAAAAACTTACATCCTTGCTCTCTTTTGCCGTCCCATCCCCTGCCTTGACGAATTCACCTTCAGCTACCTTGTCCCCGACATCAGATTGCTTGTCCCCTGCCTTGGTCTTTCCTTCCCCCCTATCCCCCGCCTTGACAGATTCAGCTTCATCATGCTTGTCCCCGACATCATCACCAGCTAGCTTGCTCTCTCCTGATATCTCATCCATTGCCTTCACTGTTTCAACTTCTGTGTGCTTATCCCCGCCATCATCCACTTCACTTCCTTTCTCAACAGCACCTCTTAACTGCAAATGAAATCAACATTCAATTATGCCTCAAACTTTCCAGTGTCACTTAACATAACAAATCATGTCACACAGCTACAATCTTCCTGTCACATTCTTCCAGTGTCGCTTAACATAACAAATCTTGTGATGTTTACCAACAACTTACCTTACCACCTTGTCCACCCTCACTGGCTTCAGCCGCAATTGACTCTATGAAGTCATCAAGTTCGACCTGCAAAATACATATTAACATTTGATATTGAATCCCTGATTTCAAGCAGGACTAAACATCGAAACGCATGTCACGCAAAAACAAACTTACAAACTCATCCCGTTTTTTCTCATCTCCAGCTTGTTCTTTATCGGTTGCTTCTTGCCAGGCCGTCCCCTTACATTGACCATCCCGCAGCTCAGTCACGGCCACCTCCAATAATTTCAGCTGCAGGTGATAAAATTATTACTTCATATCACCATAAGGTGACAAAATTCAACACAATTCACACTTCATATCACCATGAGTAATGAACACCAAACAATTCCTAATTCACACTTCATATCAGACTAAGATCACCTAATTCAGTTCTAAAAAAACACATATCAGACTAGGCCCCCCTCAATTTCATACCACATTCGTTCATTATCTACACTACGTGTCACTTGTCCAATTTCACGTGTCAGGAGTCCATTTACCCTAGTTCACAGTTATCCAGAGTCTCCACAAAACGAATAATTGGGAAGTTATTGCGTACCTTTTCATCCATCTTCTCCATCCCTGTTGACATTGTCTGAAGCTTGTCCATAACTTGTTCCAAAGTCTTGGCCATGTCCCCCACCTAGCCATCCTTCTCATTGCCTCCTCTTCCCGTCCTTGGGGACCTCCCACCAGGGGCTTCGAAATGTGTCAGGAAGGGTGCAACTAGGTCGTCGAAGAAGGGGTCGGACTTCTCATCATCGTAGACACAGCCATCCATCAGCTCCAGCTCAGCCTCCTCTGGTATGAGTATTGGGTTATCATCAATCTCTATGGCCTCCTCTCCCTCAGCTTCGGTGCGGCTGGCTATATCCTTATAAGCGAGGTTCTCGTCCTTGAGGGTCCATCTCATGCAACGAGGGAATGCCGTCGTCGACACCTTCGTCGTAAACCGGACCCCCCATTTCGGCATGGATTCCAACAACCAAATCTGCACCACATCCCCACTCAAATTAATACATTTTCAGCATATGAATTACAAAATGATCATGGGTGTGGTCGAGAAGGTTACCTGAAAGGATAGCGGATAACCCATCAGGCCATAACCATTGCGCTTCTTTCGATCTTCTGCCTTTATCTCAGCCTCCCGGCGCTTTACGGCGCCGTTCAGCGACACATGTGTTGCAGCATAGATGACCCTCCCCCATGGAAATGCCAAAAACCGATCGACATTCTCCACCAACCAGACGATCCAGCTCCGCAGCCCCTTCCTCTGCTCCTCCCCTAACAAAACGCCCTCCACAATTTACAAAAGCACTAGCTTGAATCGTCTTCGCGGGCTCCGCACCACCATTATTGAGTTCTTCAGCTCGGTCTCCAGGTCACCGACCATCATCTTCTCGTTTCCAAAAAACTCCTTGATAGCTTTCTCGTCGTCCTCCATGTCACTAGCTGTTGGTTGACTGCACCGCGGCCCGATTACTAAGGCAAACTCCTTGAGGGAGAACCTCCGGAGCTTCCCCTTAATCCGGTACCACGTCTCCCACTCCTTATCGCTCGCAAGCTGTCGCTGGAGTGCATAATGCACCATTTGTGAAGAAAATTTTACGTTGTGCGCCAGCTGCACAACCCCACCAAGCTGGGAGTCAAGCAGCTTCTGCCAGTCGCTAGCGTCAACATCATCATCGATGTTGTTCAGCATTGACAGTCTTGAGCCCTGGTTCACCCGGGCCCAGAAGTGCCTAGCTTCGGGGACTACGTATCCAGGCTCTTTGTTCTTCGAGCTCACATTCTTCGTCCTCACCATTTCTCTCCTGCAATTTCCATCACACGAACAAAGTCAGCTTCTACCAATTATATTCGTCTCCCTCTGTCACCTAACAGACTAACCCATGTCACTCTACCCTTGTCACTCAGGCTGAAACCCATGTCACCCATTATGAATCGGAAGCCTATAACCAATACCTCAAACCTCCTTCAATAGGACACCTACGACATCCACATATCCCAATTTCCACACCTCGTCAATTCCCCTATTCCGCCTACCACAACAAATTTAGAAAACCTTCTCTCCAAATTGGAAACCCCTGTCACCCAATGTCAAACCCCTGTCACCCAATTCGAACCTCAAAACACCAATTTCCCCTATCCATAGTTCCCCGACCGTTGGCCTAACCCATTCCGAAAACCACTGTCACCCAATTGGAAACCCTAACCACCGATTTCCCCTTTCCATACCCGAAAACCACCCATGCCACCACCACCCACCATTATCCAAACAAGAAAACCACCACCCCGACCCACCATTCAGGCCGCCATTGCCCTAACCCCTTCACCCACTGCTTCCCCGACCCACACCCGCGCACAATACCACCAAAGGGAGAAGAGTAAAAGGGCGTACCTGATTTATGTCGTGTCTGGTGTACTTTCCGGCGACGGTGGACTCTCTCCTGTGTTGTTCCTCTCTCGAACCGGCGTCTCTGCAACTGTCGAAGAAGAAACCGCCCTCTATCTCTCCCTTTCTATGCCTCGCTGCAACTGCCGACGAAGATGAAGAAGCCTCTCTCTCTCTTTGCAATCGGTGTGTTTTCAAACGGGAGAGAGATTTGTAATTGGATGGGCATTTACTAACCCTCCCCCTATTTCTCCTTCCCGCCCTCTCTCTCTTCACTAGGCAATGATGCCTCTAATTTAATTTTCTTTTTTTTTTGGCCAACTTTACATATGATAGCCGGTCGGGATTTGTGTGTTTACTGTGGCATTTTTGCAAATTTGCGCCAAAAATGACATTCTTGCAAAACTTTCCAAATTGCTGGCATTTTTGCCAAGTTTTTTGGAATTGTGGTATTTAGTACCATTTCCTCATAAATATAACAGGGAGATTTAAAATCAATATGGGTGTAACGTATATGGGCGCGACCTCGCGGCTACAAAATTTTCTGGATTAAAGCGGGATTATTTTTGTCTGCGTGTCATATTCTGGATTAAAGTGGTATTATATTTCTGAACCACATCAATTAATATAAGCAAAAAAACTTATCTTTTTAGATCAAATCATAACAACTAAGTATTTATTTAATATAACTAAATTTAAGATATACATATTACCGATTCAATACATATATTTTTACAACAATCAATCTATTTACCCAAGTGTGAGGGGTCATTCAAATTAAAAATAGAATCAAACGTAACAAATATTATCAAACATATGTTATCAAATATATTATCCATTCATAAGCTAAAACACTATCGACGATCCAAATTAAAAATTTAAAAATAGTATCAACGATCCAATTTTTTTTTTTTTTAGAAATCTATCCTTTATGATTTTTTTCACAATTTTTTAAAAATAAGTCAAAACAATGATATAATTTATAAATTAATTCATAAGCTGAAACAATGATAAATTTTATGTATAATTTTATATTTATTAGTAATAAGTATAATAAAAATGTAAAATAAAATAATATATACTTTTATTAAGAAACCGCGAAAAATGCGGGTAATAAAACTATTAATTAATTAATTATTAATCTATATAAAATACTAAAATGGAGGCCGCTGGCGCGACCATGTAATTTTCTGAATTAAACTGGATTATTTCTGCATACGTGACATTTTCTGAATTAAAGTGGTATTATATTTCTGGGCCACATCAATTAATAAATATATTTTAGTATGTTGGATAGGTAAAAAAATATCATCCATATAATATAAAATACTAAAACAGAGGCCGCTGGCGCGACCTCGCAACCATGGAATTTTCTGAATTAAAAGGGATTATTTCTGTATACGTGGCATTTTCTGAATTAAAGTGGTATTATATTTCTGGGCCACATCAATTAATAACTATATTTTAGTATGTTGGATAGGTAAAAAAAATATCATCCATTAGTACGTAAGAGATTGTAAAAATATAAATTAAATTTAAATATAAGTTATAACAACCATGTAGATTTGATAGTAGGGATATAATCTATCCATTAATTATTTAACTTATATATTATCGATCTATGATCTATTATATTTGATTAAGATATGCTTGATTTTTTTTCCAACATTGTTTGATCAATTTCAACTCGAATTAGTTAATAAAATATTTTCATGCTTCCGTTGATAAAATATTTTATGTGTTTAGATATAATATTTGATAAGAAATTTTTTTAAATTGGTAGCAACGTCTGAATGTTAGAATTAATGGTAGAGACGAGTGATTTAAATTATTCATTCTATATACAAAAGTAATTCTTGAATTATTCTATGAAAATAAAAATATAATTTGAAAGAAAGATATAATAGGTTAAATAATTTTCATTAATTAAATAAAAACAATATTCATTGTTTTTTTAATTTTGTTTTGCGATGGTTGAAACTCCTTATTTGGAACAAAAGATAGTTATGAACCTTTCCAGAAGCTTATGAATTTTGTACAAATAATTAAAGCCAGTCTTAGTAAGATCTAAATAAATATCCTTCAGAAAAAATGAAGAAGATGAAGATATGATTTGAAATTAATGTAATTTTGGTGTAATATAATATACGTGCATATGTTTAAAACACATAAAACATATGCATATATTAAATAGTTAATATAAATTTTCGCTTAAAGGTAGAATTTACACTTACATATATAATTTTATTTATAAAAAAATCTCATATGGCTTAGCGATGCCACAAAATTGATTAATATAATACTTTTGGATTAAAATAAAACGAGATGAAGAAAATAAAAATAATTAATATTATGATAAGATTTTGTAACTTATTTGAATAAATCTAATTAATTTTATCTACATGTCATTTTATGTGTCCCATTAATTAATAACTATAATTAAATTTTATAAATTAAGTGGTAATTTCAATCAAGCATAATTTATTTATTTATTATATATATGTTTGATTGTTCAATATATATATATAATATGTTGTATATTCATCTGAACTTAACTATTATAACCTTTAAATTTAAAAAAAGTCATTTTGTTTATTAAGAAAACGCCCGTTGATTAAGAAACTGTACAACGATTTTTAAAATTGCTTTTAAAAAAATAATTAGACCGCACAGAATATCAAACTGACTGAATATTTAAAAGCAATGTTAACTGTTAAAAAATAAAAAAAAAATCACATTTTAATATACTAAAACAGAGACCTTAAACAACATCTGATGCGATTCGCATACGTAACATTTTCTAGATTAAAATGGTATTATTTTTGCATACGTTTCATATTCTAGATTAAAATGGTGTTGTCTTTTAACATGTTGATTGTTCTATCTATCTATCTTTATATATATAATATGTTGTATATTGATCCGAACTAAACACACTCTTAATTTAGTTTATTGGTATTAAAAGATCCAAAGATATCAACCAAATTATTATAATCTTTAAATCTTAAAAAATAAATAAATTAAATCTTATTTTATTTATTAAGAAAAACCGCACAACGAAAAAAAGCAGAGGCCGCTGGTGCGATCTCATGACCACGGAATTTTCTAGATTAAACGGGATTATTTTTGCTTGCGTGTCATTTTGTCGATTAAAGCGGTATTATATTTCTGGCTCACATCAATTAATAAGTCAATATAGTTAGGTGAAAAGATTATCTTTTTAATAACCCAATACTCCCTCCGATCCAAAAAGATTGTCGTTTGACTTTTTAACAGGTATTTTAAGGAGCTAAAAACTATATAAAATATCAACCTTTTTAAATTATTTTTTTACAACTTAATATTTGTTGGTAATAAGTATTAGATTATAAAAAAATAATAATACAAAAGTTAATATATTATATAGTTTTTAGCTCCTTAAAATATGTGTTAAAAAGTCAAACGACAATCTTTTTGGATCGGAGGTAGTATAATTTTGGATTTGCCATCTCAATTAATGGTCTCACTTATTTTTATAATATTTTACCAAAATAATCGATTGTATTTATTTACACCGATATTAACTATATTTAATACCCATCTCAATTGTGCGTACATAATCCACTTTTTATATATCCAATATAAAAAATTAGGTAGAAAACCTATCATATGGTGTTATCTCAAAATCTTTTTGAGTCATTAAAACTTATCTATTTTAAGTTTTTAACCTTCAAACTTTAATAAAAAAACTTAATATAAAAAATACATAATATAATTATAAAAAAACCGCACAACGGACGGATAACATATAATAGTAAGAATAATAATAATAATAATAGATTCCTCACTTCTCTCTTAAAGTCTCTATACGCGTAAGCCAGAGGGACTATACCCTCTACCAAATCGGAAAACCCTCATGGAGAACGCGCCCAGTCACGCGCCCCCAATTTCCCCTGTAAAATGCATCTATCAAACCCTCGCTCCGGCAAATTCCTCCCCTAAATCACCTCGTGGTGCCTCATCTCGGCCAATTCCCGTCCGGTTTTGGTTCCCAGAGTTTCTTCCTGGATCTAGGATCCAATTTGGGGCAAATCTTAGCCTCCACAGTGAATCTCTCCCTCCTCGGCGTATATTTGCCTTCGCCCATGTTTCTCTGATCCGTGGTTGGCATGGGATGTAGGGCTGGAAATCACCCGTGGGTGACCGACTCATCCGACCCACCCGACCCGATTATACGGGTGAAAACCCAAAAAAAAACGGGTGATGGATGGGTGATGGGTGGGTGAAACGGGTGATGGGTGATATGTTTTTCACCCATCACCCAACCCATTACCCGACCCGCTTAACCACCCGCTAACCCACCCGATTATTATTTAAAAAAATCCCAGTTTATAAAAAATATAGTCTAACATAACTACATATTTTTCATTTTTCTAATTCTAGCTTCTCTATTCTCTAATTGTTTTTGTGCAAAAAAATCTAAAAGAATATAAAGTTATTTTATTTAACCCCTCATCACATCTTTTTTTTTAAAAATTATTTTATTTGTTTTGCATATACTACTAGAATGTTAGCAATTTCGCTCATTTCAACGACTTAGCATTTAGTGTGTTAAGACATGATTTACCAAATTGTTTTTTTTTTTTAACTACGAGTTTAGCAACGGACTAAAATTTATCTCATTTGATTTGATATCAAACTTTTAATGCTAACTTTATAAGATGAGAATAATGATATAATGTATGAATAAATCTTTTATACAATTAATAAGATTTCCACGTTGACGTGGTTTGTGAAATTATCCAATATGATCGATTTCTAAGTATGTCTTATGACTCTTTTCTTTTAATTTACTTCACCCGATTACCCACCCGACCCACCCGATTCACCCGACGGATCGGGTGATGGGTGAAATATTAGACAGACGGGTGATGGGTCGGGTGAAATTTTTTTTTGACGGGTCGGGTGAAAAAATGGCTCCACCCATCCATCACCCGACCCATTTCCACCCCTAATGGGATGATCAAGGACTCCAGGAAGATTGTATCTGTTGAGGTGCTGAAAGATTTTAGAAAGAGAAGGAAAAAGCTCTCTGGTGTGCCGGGTCTCGGGGATGGTGTTCTTCGGCTCGCAGTTTGCCTGTGGATCAAGGTCCACAAAACAGGCTTCTTCATCCTTGTAATCAACGGAAGTTCGCCTACTGTGTGTGCAAAAGGGGCCGGTCTGCACACTTACAGAAAAAGAAAGAAGCTCGTCCGGCGTGCTGTGAGTTGCTTGTCGGTTTGCTGCTCGGATGTTGGTCTGGGGGCTTTGGCGTCTCCCTTCGGCCTGGCGGTCTCGTGTGGCTGGTACTCATCTCTCCCGGCTTCTCTAACCTTGGTTTGGTTAGGTATTCCTCCCCTAACTCTACATGTCAGTCCTTATCCATCACCTTCAGGTTTGCTTACACTACTTTCGTTTGGATTATAATCAACTGCCTGTCAATGATTATTTATTCCTACGATCGTATGATTTCCTTGGCGCACTTGCTGATTATTGCAGTTTTACTCACCGTGTATTGGTGCCCAGAAAACCCGGTGTTAGAGGTCTCCTCTTCACTACTTACCCCCCGAATTTCGGGCCTTAAACAATCTTTGGTTTTTGGGGCTGTATAGCTCCAATTCCAGTGATGATAAAGAAATGCTTTTATTAAATCCTGTTTCTGTAAGGCAGAGGCTTGCCTCGACTGTGTTAAGAATATGTTCTAACTGCTGGGCTCTAACGCCTTTGATCAGGTCAATCTACATAATCTCTTACATACTTTTACTTAATTGCATAATCTCTTACCCGGTGCTAGTGGCTTATGCCTCTTCACCCCCTACCCCCCGATTCTCGGGCCTTAAAAAATTTGTTGCGATTGGAGCTGTTATAGCTTCTTTCCTTAACTACCTTGTTTCGCTGCTGGCTTGTATAAATCTGGTTGTGTTAATACTGGAAAATGAAACATTAATTTATATCAGTGATCAAAGATTGATTTTTGTCTTGGAGTTTATGTCCGTCACAACTATGCTAAATTTCACCTCTGGTTGGTTTGTGACGAAAATGAGGAAATCTTTGGTGGCTATGTCAGTGCTGTTGAAGTGTACGTGCTGCTGTTTTACTAGTGCTGATTATAAGCCTTCTACCCCTGATGATGCTATTTTGGGTTTGAGGAGGTCATGGCTCCTGGATACCACTATGTGCAATTTCGACGAGGTCGAAGAGAAAGCTGGTAATGAGGACAAGCTTCAACGGACAATCCTAGATAGTCCATCGAATGTAATCTCTCAAGAGTGCCTCAATGACCATTTGAATAGCAAGCTCGCTGAACTGATGCCTCCCCTCTGCTTGGTTGCTCCTCGGCTGTCTCCTTCGTTTTCATTCGAGTCCGAGCAACCTAGCGTAGGCGCCTCCTCGATATCTGTCTTGAGCAATTGCTTGAGTGTATTTGGTGGTTTTGCCTTGGCTGCTCCCCAGCTGACGGGTGTACTCCAATTGAACTTTGGTGGAAAAAGATTGCCTCATTATGAACAAATACTTCTTTCAAACATGTACTTTAATGAAATAGCTTTACCTTAGAAGTTTTACTGTCAAAAAAATTTAACTATTGTTGAAAATGCTCTTTCGATGTGGCAACCACAACCCCCGCTCCCAGTCGCTAGATTGCATCCCTCATGGTTGTTTAGTGTTGTATCTTGTTGTGGTTACCTTCCCCTCCAAATCCATTCCGAAAAGTTTTCCGATATGAGGATTTTTACCTTTTCTCCTCATATCTCATTAGGTTGCTCATGAAAATAGTTATTGGAATTGTAGAGGCATTCGAAAGAAAACGTTTTGGACTGAAGTTAATGCTTTGTGTAGAAATGAACACATACAATTGATGGCTCTTGCCGAAACAAAGTCGGAATCTTTGCCTGACGAAGAACTATGGAAACATGTAGGATTCGATATGGCTATTTGGTCTCCTAGCATTGGCCGTTCGGGTGGCCTAGGTGTTTTATAGAAAACCCACCAACTCTCAAATGAAACCTTATCTATTTCGTTTCATTTGCCTAGGATCATTGGACTACGTTATGAAAATATGAGTGACAATTTCGTGGTCCTTCTTTTGTTCGTATACGCTCCTCTTGATCCTCAGGAAAAGGACCCGTTCTGGACCGAATTAACAAGAATTGTAAACGATTCTCCCATACCTTGCATTGTTATGGGGGATCTAAATGAAATCTTGTGTAGAGAGGATAAACTTGGCGGCGCTAACACTCTTCCGGCTAGGTTCACACGTCTCATTCATTTCAAGAATACATGTTCTCTGTTGGATTTGCCAACCTTCGGAAACCCTTTCACATGGAGAAAGTCTCCTGAGGCCACGGATAACATCCACGAAAAATTGGATCGCGTACTTGTTCATCACCAAATTCTTCATAAACTACCCAATCTCATCACTAAAAACGATGCGTTTTCTTCTTCAGACCATTGCACTATAACAATTACGCTGGACTGTAGCGCCACATCTAAAGCACCTCCCTTCAAATTTGAGAACACCTGGCTTCAGCGTAAGGACTTTCGTAATATTGTTAAACAATCCTGGCGCGCTTCTTGATGCGGGTCAAGATGGCCTTCTGTGGGTCAAACAACGATCTTGATCCAGGCGACGACTCGAGGACGAGTCGATTTCAAATAGAGGAGAATGATGTCATTCTCAAGCGAAAGAAGAAGGCTCCACCTTCGGAGTCGTTGAAGAAATGAAGTTAATTATTTTATTATTTATATTTTTTGTTTTTAATATATTCTATTTTTAGTAACTCCTAGGTTAGTTGGAGTCTAATTATAGAATTGCTTATTTTTAGTATTTCTTAGTTAGATTAAATAAGATGATTAGGAGAGTCTATCTTTAGGCTTTCTTAATTATCATATTTTATTATTTCATATATTAGGATTTTAGATTAAGTTTTATCTTCTAGGTTTATTTATCCTTAGGATTAAAATTCTATCTTTATAAACCTAAATTCTATCTTGCACGGTAGAATTGGTTCTTAGGTTTTCTATTTAAACATTGTAGTTCTATTGAATTAAATCAGATTGAATAGAATTGGAGAAACCCTTTATGGATTAAGGGTTCTTCGATTATCAATCCCAACCACCTTCGGTTCTTGTGTTCTAAAACCTTCGGCACCAATCATCATTATCATCGTCACTTCGTTCTTTGATCAAAACCAAAACCAATTATCACCTTCTTCTCCGGAGCCAGTGCCAAAAGAAAAGCCGGATCTTGGTGACACTCGCACACACCGTTGCTCCCAGCGAGCGCGGCGTACAGGCCCTTGCGCGTCCGCGCCTCCGCAACCTCGGTACGATCTCGTCCGCCTCTCGCTATCGTCCCAGCAGGCATCGCTCGCGGAGTCCTCGTCATCGCTCGCAGCGCTTGCCTCTCGATTCGCCAGTCTTCGATCGCGGATCAGTCGGTTTCGGCCCCAGCGACTACACTCGGCTCCTCGCGTGTGGCCTCCGCTTCCAGTGAGCAGGTCCCTGAGACGCCTCTGCTCCAAGCTTTCCGGATCCGCCTCGCGCGCTACCAGACCCTCGCGCCTTTCTCTGCTTCGCTTACCTTGTCCCTTTGTTTGTTGCTAATTCATTAGCTAAATTTAGTTAGTTGTCGTCGCTATATATTAGTTGCTTAATTTCTTTAAGTTAACGACTGTTGCTTTGGTTTAGTTTAAGTTGAATTAAGTTTATATCGTTGATCCAGTAGTTTACTAATTAGCTTAGTTAATTTTGTTAAATCGAGAAGAAATACAAGGAGCTAAGCAAGATCGACGTATTAGTTTAGTAATTGGCCGGCCTAGCCAATTACTATACATCAATTGGTATTTAGAGACAGGTTATGCTACGCTCTTTGTTTCTTTGATGTTACTGATGTTTTGATTTGATGGCTTGGGAAATCTGGGGAGGCGACTGGGAGGATGATCCCGATCCATTGGATGGATTTTTTGCTTTGGAACGTGCTAAACAACAACGACGCCAACAAGAGTTACGTCGAAGAGCTTGGCTACAACAACAAACCCTAGAGCGTCAACGCGAAGCTAAACGACGCCAACTTTGGCTTCAACGTCAAGAGGAAGAACAACGTCAATTGGAGATCGAAGATAAGAGGTATCGACAACGCTATCAGATTCGGCTTATCCAACAAAGAGAGGCTGCGGAAGAACGTCGCCGAGAGGAGGAGGAACGAAAACGAAAGCTGGAGGAAGCGGCCCAACGGCAAGCTAATTGGCTTGATGACGCTTGGAGGAAGGCTTATATTCAGAAACTTCTTAATAGTCAGCCTCACGCACGACCTACCTCTGAGATCTTGGAGATACCCTCCCCCGATGTGGACGTGATTTTACTTGACTATACGGCCGACGGGAAGGTACAGGAGGTTGTTTCAGATACTTTCGTTGGCCAAGAGACTGCACTGCACGATGATTTTGTTTCGCAGATTCCCGTTGACTCCGACCTCGGAATATAGTCAACTCAGTCTTGTTGCGAAGCTGACTCGACGAACTTTCCAACGGTGGGTCACAAACTGCAAGACTCCCCCTAAAAGGCCTCCGAATTTGTACTTACAGTCGACTGCAGTGTTGTGCAGGAGGTGGAGCATGTTGATTCCGTTGACGAGGATGAGGTACTTGATGACGTGTCTCAAGAGTTAGCGATTGTACCTCTTGGGCATGTTCATGAAGTTTCAGTTACTGAGATTTATGTGGTCACTGATCCTATTCTTATTGAAGATCAAGTCCGTTCAACGATCACGCATGAAGGTGTTGTTTTTGGGGTTCCTATACCTCGAATTCTCCTGGAACCTATTCCAACCGTTCCTCCATCATCTTCTTTGAAGGTTGCTGCTCCTTCCTCGCTGATCATCGCCGACTCGATTCGAGGACGAATCGAAGATAAGAGGGGGAGAATGATGCGGGTCAAGATGGCCTTCTGTGGGTCAAACAAAGATCTTGATCCAGGCGACGACTCGAGGACGAGTCGATTTCAAATAGAGGAGAATGATGTCATCCTCAAGCGAAAGAAGAAGGCTCCACCTTGGGAGTCGTTGAAGAAATGGAGTTAATTATTTTATTATTTATATTTCTTGTTTTTAATATATTCTATTTTTAGTAACTCCTATGTTAGTTGGAGTCTAATTATAGAATTGCTTATTTTTAGTATTTCTTAGTTAGATTAAATAAGATGGTTAGGAGAGTCTATCTTTAGGCTTTCTTAATTATCATATTTTATTATTTCATATATTAGGATTTTAGATTAAGTTTTATCTTTTAGGTTTATTTATCCTTAGGATTAAAATTCTATCTTTATAAACCTAAATTCTATCTTGCACGGTAGAATTGGTTCTTAGGTTTTCTATTTAAACATTGTAGTTCTATTGAATTAAATCAGATTGAATAGAATTGGAGAAACCCTTTATGGATTAAGGGTTCTTCGATTATCAATCCCAACCACCTTCGGTTCTTGTGTTCTAAAACCTTCGGCACCAATCATCATCATCATCGTCACTTTGTTCTTTGATCAAAACAAAAACCAATTATCACCTTCTTCTCCGGAGCCAGTGCAAGAAGAAAAGCCGGATCTTGGTGACACTCGCAGACACCGTTGCTCCCAACGAGCGCGGCGTACAGGCCCTTGCGCGTCCGCGCCTCCGCAACCTCGGTACGATCTCGTCCGCCTCTCGCTATCGTCCCAGCAGGCATCGCTCGCGGAGTCCTCGGCATCGCTCGTAGCGCTTGCCTCTCGATTCGCCAGTCTTCGATCGCGGATCAGTCGGTTTCGGCCCCAGCGACTACACTCGGCTCCTCGCGTGTGGCCTCCGCTTCCAGTGAGCAGGTCCCTGAGACGCCTCTGCTCCAAGCTTTCCGGATCCGCCTCGCGCACTACCAGACCCTCGAGCCTTTCTCTGCTTCGCTTACCTTGTCCCTTTGTTTGTTGCTAATTCATTAGCTAAATTTAGTTAGTTGCCGTCGCTATATATTAGTTGCTTAATTTCTTTAAGTTAATGACTGTTGCTTTGGTTTAGTTTAAGTGGAATTAAGTTTATATCGTTGATCCAGTAGTTTACTAATTAGCTTAGTTAATTTTGTTAAATCGAGAAGAAATAGAAGGAGCTAAGCAAGATCGCGCCTTTTAGTTTAGCAATTGGCCGGCCTAGCCAATTGCTATATATCACTTCTTGCCTAGGATCTGCTATGTTTCAACTAATTTTCAAGCAAAAAATCCTCAAGCAAAAAGCTAAAGACTGGAACAAGCACTCATTCGGAAACATCTTTCGTCAACTTCAGGAGGTGGAGAACGACTTGCTACAAATCCAGTCGGCTATTCCTGTTAGTAACTATCCTGCTAACAACAGTAAAGAAAGTCGCCTTTTACAGAAAAGGGAAAAACTATTACTTTTTCAAAAAACATTTTGGAATCAAAGAGCTAAAACAAAGCATCTTAAGCTTGCAGATTCTAACACATCCTATTTTCACCGTGTCGCTTCTGGCCGAAGACACAGGAAACAAATACGTAACATTACTACTACAGAAGGTACCCTGATAATTGGAGAAGAAAATGTTAAGCAAGAAATTAAAAATGATTTTCAAAAACGCTTTAGTAAGGAAACAATTGACGATAGACTTCTTAATGAAATGACTAACATAATTCACCCTTCAATCTCCCCTGCTGAAAATGAATTCCTTACACGAGTTCCAACAAATGGTGAAATTAAGTTCGCCGTTTTCAAGCATTATTGGGATATCCTAGGGAATTCGATTATCAAAGCCATTAAAGGTTTCTTCAACTCCGGTAAAATCCTCAAACAAATAAATCATACATTTATTTCCCTACTACCAAAGCAAGATAACCCCACGACTACTAATCATTACCTGCCTATAAGCTTGTGTTCCAACCTATATAAAATCATTTCAAAAATTCTTACAGAAAGACTTAAAGTAGTAATTGGTAAGCTTATTCACCAATTACAGGGGGCATTTGTGTCAGATAGGTCAATTCAAGATAATGTTCTAATAGCTCACGAAATCTTCCATTCCTTTCGATCGCGCTTGGGTCGTGAAGGGTGGCTGGCAATCAAATTGGATATGGAAAAAGCATATGACAGGGTTGATTGGAACTTCACCAAAAAGATTCTTGAAAAATTTGGGTTTCACCCCACTTTCATTTCCTGGGTTATGGAATGTGTAACAACAGTCTCGTATTCTATACTTGTGAATAACGGCCCTACAGATATGTTCTTTCCTTCGAGGGGACTTCATCAAGGGGATCCCCTTTCCCCGTTTCTATTCATCCTAGGTGCAGAAATATTGGCACACCATCTGTCGGCTGAGGCAAATAGTGATAGAAGCCCAATTGGTTTCTCATTTGGGAGGAATGGACCGAGAATTCCATTTCTATCATTTGCTGATGATATTATCATCTTCTCGAAAGGCAGTATGGATGCCTGTAGTAGAGTCAAAACAATTATTGACTCCTATTGTAAAGTCTCGGGCCAAAAAGTATACTACCAAAAATCATGCTTCCAAGCTACTAAAGGAATCACACAATCCAGACTTCTGGAACTCAGTAGTTGCCTAACTATTTCCAACGTCAACTCCCTGGAAAAATATCTTGGATGTCCGATTATCAACGGCAGAGTAACCAAAGAAACCTTTGAAGATATTGTTTGTAAATCTAGAGAACAACTAAGTAAATGGCGTGCTAACTCTCTATCTCAACAAGGTCGAGCTATTCTTATAAACTCAAATCTATCAGCCAAACCCTTATATACGATGCAAAGTTTCTTACTGCCATCTTCAATTCATAAAGAACTTGATCAGATTAATAGAACATTTTTCTGGAATAAAGATCTACAATATCGCCCGTTGATTAGCTGGGATATGGTTTGTAAATCAAAGAAATGCAGGGGCATGAGGATTAGAAAATCCAAAGAAATGAATGAAGCACTACAAATGAAACTGCTATGGGAAACGCTAGCTGAGCCGGATAATGTTTGGGTCCAAATAATCAAACATAAATATCTTCGAGCGGATGATATTCTCCATTACAAGAAAAGTGGTGCCGCCTCCTGGCAATGGGCGAAACTTACAACTCTAATAGACAAGTTCAAAAAGAGGCTTATTTGGTCGGTTGGCACCGGGACCGCTATCAAATTCTGGTCTGATAACTGGATTACAACATCTGCTATTCAGTGTATGGACGATTGCCCAAGAATTGATAACATCGATGATAAAGTCAGTGACTATATCCTGGGAGGTAAATGGTGGGAGGAGAAACTCTCTGTTGTTCTCCCACACAACATTGTGGAGGAAATCCTTGACATTCCGCTTCCAGTTTCAAATTTTGTGGATAGATTATACTGGTGGCCGGACCGAGAGGGCTGGTTCACTACGTCAAGCGCATATAAATTGGTTTCTGCCGAATGCTCAATTCCCTTAGATAACAACTCCTGGATCTGTCGTCTCGACATCCCACCTAAGATCAAAAATTTCCTGTGGAAAATTTGTCAAAAATGGCCTTCCCACAGCTGATAGGCTCGCCCAACGGGGGGTCCCTATCCCCCCTACATGCAATTTTTGTAATTGCTCTATGGAAGATGATGTTCATCTACTGTTCGAATGTCAATATTTGAGATCTCTCGTTCAATTCCCGAGGCACATAAACTCCACAATAGGAAGCCAAATCACTCTATCAAGGAATATAAAACCAGTCATGTCACTCATTGGAAATAGCCTACCAAAGGCTGCTCTAGGTAAACTTGCTTTCGCCTGGTGGACGACGTGGTATATTCGAAACCAACATGTGTTTAGGCAGGTTCCCATCTCTCCTAGGGACACCGCTTTGAAACTTATTACTACACACGAGATAAATTGGAGTAACACTCACCAATATGATAGTACATTAGATGATAACAATACCCCTCATTCACGAAGCATCAGACAACCCATAAAGAGGAACAAAGCCCGTCATATCGTGTGGCGCAAACCACCAATAGGTACATTCAAACTCAACTTTGATGGATCGACTCTCGCTGATAATCGTAGTATCGCTGACGTGGTTATCAGGGACTGGAATGGACACCCAATAAACATAGACTATAAACAATTAGGTATTAAAAGCGCGCTTCAAGCTGAAGCCCTAGCACTCAAACTTGGGGTACAATTGACCCTACAGCTACATATTGAAAAAATCCATATTGAAGGAGATTCCATCATAATTATTAACCATCTCAACAACAAGGCCAAATGCCTATGGGAAATCGAACTCATCTTGTCTGACGTACAATTTCTTCTATCGACGATGAAAGAAATTTCTTTCATTCATGTATCCCGTCTTGGCAATAGAGTGACTGATAAGGTTGCACACCTTAGCCATTCTGCCATGGTATTGATATTTGTAACAATTCCGGTCTTACAGACCTCATCCGTAAGGATGCTTTCGAGTAGAGCGTGCCCACCCGAATTTTTTCCTAATAAAAAAAAAATTTCTATACGCGTAAAAAAGCAAACAGCTTTCCTATAAACGATATAACTCAAAAAACCCTAGAACAAACGCTCTCTTTTGAGAGCGTTTGTCATGTCGCCGCCGCCGCGGTTCTTCGTGCCCCAACACTTTGCCCTCACCGGCACCGACCACCGTCACCTCCCTTGGCCCTTCATCACCATCATCATGGCGTTCCCCCACCGATCTCCCACCGTCGCTTCCTCTTACCCACCGTCGTCCTTCTCGCCCAACAGCAACTCCGGCAACACATCCGCCCTTGGTCCCGACCACCGTCCACCATCTCGCCGCCGCCATCACCATGGCTCCCCTTCACCGCCTCCCTGTCTCATCGCATCAATCCAAGGACTTCAACTCCTTTCGCCTCGGCTTCCGTCGCCGTAGCCACCGCCTCCGCTGCCTTCCACCGGTGCTCCACTGATCACCTCAGTCCTCCGCTTGGAGCTCCGTCGCCGTTTCCTTCGGCTCCGGTTGTCTTCTTGCTCGGCGCCACTAGCCTTTTTGTTTGTTGCAGTCCGCTCTTTCAGTCGCTTTCTGGTTCATCTTTGCCCGGTTTCTCTTCCTTGCCTTGTTTTGTATCGCCTCTTTTAGGCTTATCTTTGTGATAGCCGCCCACGATTTTATTATCGTCCTTGAGGGTTGAGACGAGGCCTTGGGGTTTGATTGTGCTTGGGTGTGGTTTGTGATTGTATTGCGGGTTAGTGTACTGTGTTATTCTTGTTGTGTTGCAGGCTTCTTGTGTACGTTGATTGATCTGTCATGTTCGATGACGTCGTGGACGTGCGATTGACATCTGAAGGCTCTTCGAGTCCATAATCTGAGGTGTCCGCTGGTCCCCAGAGTTTGCTGTGTGCGTTGTCTCTTTGGCTGGTCGTTTCGTACTTCTTTAGCTTGTGTTGCGCAGTGTAGGATGGCTTGTACGTTCCTAGTTTTTATTTTCTGTCATTTGTTTCTGTCATTTATTTCTGTCATTTGCTTCAGTTTTTGCTTCTGTTGTACATGATGGTTAGTCCATCCACCGGCTTGTCTGGTCTCTCGATTTCTCTAGGCTTGTCTAGAGTACTGAATTTCTTATCTTGCTTCAAAAAAAAAAAAAAAAAAAAAAAAAAACAAGGAGGAATAAAAAGGGGAAAGGGACCCGCCTTTGCTGCATACTTTTCCAATGTTCTATACAGTCTACACCCCCAGAGTCGGACATTAATTAACACCCACAATTTCACTAATCTTTGCTTGTAATTTCAATTTCGTTGGTCCTGTTGCCGTCCGGATTTCTTCCAGGTATGCTGCTGACGGATCCTGCTGAAGATTAAAAACAAGGAGAGGAAAAAGTTGTGGTCTTTGATTGCTTTCGTCGAACAAAGTACAGATCCCGGTCGCTGTAAGTTCTCTCTCCATTCGACGGTTTCTTGTTCTGGGTGATCTTCATGTTTACCTGTTTTCATCTTTTATTCCCCCTCCCTCACCCCCCCAGCCTATCTGATATAGATTCTATGAAATTGCAGCTCCGTGTTCGCCTCTTCTTCTTTCTTTTTTTTCCGATACTTGTGTGCAGTTTAAATTGTAATTTTTAGGTTCAGGAAATCTGAAACTTTGTTAACTAAAACTCTAATATTTTATAAACAAGAACAGTTTCCTTAATCTTCCATTACAGTTACCTGTTTGCCTAGGGTTTCAAGCTCAGATTTTTATAGTCCATATTCGTGTTCTGGATTGGGGTATTTGCGTTTATGCAGTTGATTTTTGCTTGAATCGAGCTAAGTTTTATGTATTATTGGCGGACAGGTAAACGAGTGCTGCTTCATTTTTCACTTGTGGGTTGAACTTTACTCAACACTTATGCGGAAGAAGTCTTTGACATCCCCATTCTTTTGTGTTCAGAATGAACAACAATTGAATTGTTGTTCCCTTCAATGATTTGTCTGTGCAAGGGTTTCAGCAATGGGGGAGAAATCGGGGATGTCCACGAGGTTTCTTATCGCCCTAACTTCCATCTCCATCCTACTTCTGATCTCCTCTACGGTGCTCCTCTTTCATTCAGATGACAATTCTTTCATACCCACTTCAGTTTATAAGTTCATTTCTTCTGATGAGACGCTGGATTTGTCGGAACCTGCAAATGGTAAGAAGAAAAATCCCCCTTCTTTATCAACAGATGATATAGAAGCTGCTGCTGCATTAGTGCCACTTGATTTCAGACTTTCTAATCAGGAGTTGGGTGGTATAGAAACAAAAGAGGTGAGCAATGGTTGTGATACAAACCGAGCTCGGCTTAAGGTTTACATGTATGACATGCCCCCTGAATTTCATTTCGGATTATTGGGTTTGAAGAGGAAAGGGAACAAGATATGGCCAGATGTTGGCAACATTAGTACAGTACCATCTTACCCGGGTGGTTTGAACAAACAACATAGTATAGAGTATTGGCTCACTCTTGATCTTCTGTCATCCAGCATCAAGAACATAACACGGCCGTGTACCGCCATAAGAGTTCAGGATTCAAGCCAGGCTGATGTTGTATTTGTGCCCTTTTTTGCTTCACTGAGCTATAACCGCCACTCAAAAGCTCTTGGGAACAAGTCCAGCTTGGACAGGGAGTTGCAGGATCGATTGGTGGAGTTTCTGATGCATAGGAGCGAGTGGAAGCGATCTGGTGGAGAGGATCATGTGATCGTAGCCCACCATCCGAATAGCATGTTGTATGCTAGGACAAGGCTTGGTGCTGCAAGGTTTATACTTGCTGATTTTGGAAGATACCCAACCGAGATTGCTAATTTGGGGAAGGATGTCATTGCCCCATACAAGCATGTAGTACGGACCAATGATGGAAACGGATTGGACCCCTTTGAGCACCGTCCTATATTGGCATATTTCCAAGGGGCAATCTACAGGAAAGATGTGAGTAGCCACTTCTCTTTTATGTTTCATCTATAGAATAAAAGTGCAGGTTTTAATAAACTGTAACGCCTCATGTTATATTGTGTTTGATAAGTAATTGTTCATTATTTTCTGCCATTCCCTTTCCTTAATGGAAGAGCTGGTTGTGGGTGTAGCCCCAATTTCATCACCTCTTATTCTATATTCATACTAGGACTTCTTTGATAAGGTTACTATTGAATACTTTGCTCTAAGTTATATAGCCATTTGATACATTTTCCTCACTTGTGATCATCCTTCCAAACAAGCAAAGATTGTATAAACTTATTTATTAATGCTTCTAACTGCCGCAAATATCAATAAAACATCAGTGAGCTTGGACAAACTTACACTAAACATCATTAATGATACCACAAGTTCCTGTATTGGTTATTGACACCCCCTTCTTGAGGTAGGAACTAACCCCCCGTTTGTTTTTGTGTAGAGAAAGTTAATGATTACCCTTCTGAATATAGTCCATATTTAAGTTAAGATTCATTGATCACTATTCTAATCATTCCCCTCCTTCTCCCATTTTTCACACAAAATTTGTTACCTTTTCCCAAATTCTATTCCCTAATTTTAAGGAGTGTAACTAATACCCCTAAGATGGTCTAATAATCTCCCCCACCCTCTTCTCTAAGCTCACAAAAAATGATGATCATATACATTTTATATGTAAAATTTAATACCTTTTCTTTCCATTCCCCTCTTATCTAAACAAACGACCCCTAAGTTTCTTTATAGAAGTTGTTAAAGAATGCAGATGACTTGTAGTAGGAAGATTCTCTGAATGAATGAAAATGCTATAATCTTAGTGAGTGACCTTCTCTTTGTTATTTCAGTATATTTCTCTGCAAATGTGTTCACTTTTCTCGCCTACGTTCCTCAGATTGCACAACCTCATTCATAGCATTTTCTCTCTTGATATCATTTACTTATTGTATGCTGTGAAATGTGCTTCCCTGTCTTTCATTTTTGTACACTGGTCCTTATTCTAGTGAAAAATGCCTTAGCATAGTTTCTTTGGGAGAATACAAGGCTGCACCATCCACACCTACGATCTCACTCTTGCGATTCTCTTTTTGTGCTAGATTCTTTTGGTTGGTTTAATCGTAATTCTTGTTTTCGACTTCAGATTTATGCAATCACCCATAGTCCCTCTTTTTCTTCTTGTTTAGGGAGGAACAATCCGCCAAGAGCTGTATTACCTTATGAAAGACGAGAAGGATGTGCACTTCACCTTTGGGAGCCTCTCACAGAAGAATGGTGCCCGGCAGGCAAGCCAAGGAATGGAGTCTTCCAAGTTCTGCCTGAACATTGCAGGTGACACTCCCTCCTCCAACCGCCTCTTCGATGCCATTGTCAGCCACTGTGTCCCTGTCATAATCAGTGATGACATTGAGCTCCCGTACGAGGATGTTCTCGACTACTCTGAGTTCTCGGTATTTGTCCACTCATCCGATGCAATGAAGAAGGGATTCTTGGTAAACCTCCTTAGAGGGATTCAAAAGGACGAGTGGACCAAGATGTGGAGAAAGCTCAAGGAAGTGGCGCATCACTTTGAGTATCAGTTTCCATCACAACCTAATGATGCTGTAGACATGATTTGGCAGGCACTGGTACGGAAACTTTCTACCATTCGTAATAATCACAGGAAGAGGAAGTATCGGAGACCCCTGGATGTATTTGAATAGCAAATAGGTTCAAGGAAGCCGTGCACGGAGTGTAGACGTTGTAAGGACTAGTTTGCCATTGTTCCCTCCCATTGTGAATTAGAAAAGGTTGAAAGAAGGGAAATGAGATTTTGATGTAAACTTGAGATTTACTCCATGGTTTGCGCTTTGTTGAGCATGTACAGGCAAGCGCAAATGATGAAGTTAAGGCCGCAGGAGCAGGAAATAAAATCTTCTTTGAAGTACATTTGGATACTCTTTTGATGCTTAATAGTTAATTCTGTGTGATTTTTGTGTGGGATGATAAAATTGGCAAAGGAAGTTGTAAACTCATTAGCTACAGGAAACAGATGTGCACTATATATTATATATGATATGATATTATATGATAGGATATGATGATTATGTGTACTGGACCAGCACTATCTTGCTCTATATCTTATACTCACTGACTACTACTGTTCTATATGATTGTACAAAATGGAGACGATCTCATACTGGTCTTCATAATTGAAAAAAAACTCCCCAAAGAACCCAAAACAGAAAGACAAGCAAGCAAGTGAAAACACCCACCAGCATCTCCAAATAAGAGATTTCTGATACAAAAACAGCTACTTAGCTTCCATCTTCCACTTGCTATCCTCTTAGGAAATATGCCTACCAATCTTTTCGCGATTCTCAGTGCGTTGGCACGCTTCTATTGTGGATCGGGTCTGATCCCTTTCCGGCTCTTCTTTCACTAGACTGGTTGGGATCAAATGACATAGAAGGAACAGGTGCAAGGCTTCGCCTGACGTGCAGTTGAACTTCTTCCAAAGCACGCGATCCTGCTGGGAATGGCGAGTGGCCTCTCAGAGCAAGGTCTATGCTTGTAAGTGCCCCAGATACCTCCTCCGGCTGACCAACTAGAAACCCAAAACACACAAGCAACAATGCCGCCTTGCAGACACAGCAGCCCATTTTGTTGCAAGAACAAGATAGAATTAGAGGAAGGGCTTGGCTTAGTGTTTTTGCTTGCCTTGGGGGTAAACTTGTTGAGGCATCGGGTTTTATGTGATTTGGAAGGCTTAAAAAGGTATGGGAGAAAACAAAAGTAAAGCAGCAGTTTGAGGGTCCCAAAGAGAGCAAGCAAGGGAGATTACAAGATTCACCTCCCTTCCTCCCAATCATGAGCTGTACCTGTCATAGAAGCAATCAAGGGAGGAAGAAAAAGGGATGTTTTCAGAAGACTTAAAACAGGTTTGAACAAAAAGTTAAGTTTGGAAGAACACCATCCAAGGGAAGACAAGTATCTTTTCAATTACATTCCCATCATTTTTTGTACATTGCTCTTTTGGACCAAACAATGAGACCAAACAACATCACTACCAAGCTTCTTCAATCCTTCGCCGACTTGACTCTGTCTTGTCTTCGTCACCTTTACAAATGCATCTTGCAGGCCAAAGGCAAGGTATCGACGAACTAAGTACTAATGTCACTATTTTAGGCACACCTCCATAAGCATGGCTATTCAATGATAAGATTGGATAATTAATTATTAACTGTTTCCACCAAAAATCTGATTCAGTAAGAAGAACTAGAATCTAGCATCTGGTTCTCAATTTTGGATTTCAAATACAGCTGGTCGGATTAGGGAGGGTAAGTGGGACTCTTTTGGTGTCACAATGTTTTTTATTGCACTTTAGAATTCAAAGCTCTCCCCTCTATGTAATGCAAATCCAGTGCAAAAGATTTTTTGAACCAAAAAAAAAACCTGGTTTCTTGTGCTTAATGGGTTTGCTCTTTATTCTTTTCTTTTCTCCCCTTCCAGATAGGGCTGATAGACCGTCCCACAAGTCATGGGTTACCCGTGACCCAACGGATCAACACGAGTCCATGACCCGATAAGTTGTTAACCCTGTAGATCCGGGTCAACGGGTCGTTGGGTGATGCAGGATCACAGGTGAGGGTTACGGTCTGTGGGTTTTTCAACCCAACATTGTAATTCCCATTTTCCTTTAAATATATTATCAATCAATCATCATCAATATCAATATCAATATATCAATATATCAATATATAACACTAAAACAGAGACGTGGAAATTCTATGTGACGGGCTCTGCTGCGATTCGCTTACGTGTCATTCTGTGGTACAATCTGGCCGAGTTTTTTGACACGTTAAATAATGAGTATCCAATAAATTTAGGTCGATTTGCAGAAATACACCAAATCAGTGTTCGGTTTGCAAAAGTATATCCATTTTGTGAGAATAGAAAAAATAGGATAGGTGGGTCATTTGTTCCAAAAAAATAGGTCATTTGTGCTAAAAATAATGACTGATTTTACCTTTAAATTTACATGTAAAAATCTATAAAAGGAGAATTATAAATTAAAAGAAAAGTAAAAAAATATTTAAAAAATGAACTATATATTAAAATAATGCTTTTAATATTTTTTCCCAAAAATTTAAAAATAATAAAACTAGCCGGATGAAAAACATTGTCTTAGTAAAAGAATTAAAACTGACAGGAATAAAATTTCTTTTTGACAGGATATAAGTTCTTTATGATAAAGCTGATAATTAATACTGATAGGATGAAGTCTATAATATGGAACAGAATAAACATATCATTTTATCCATACCATAACTAGAAGGCCTATTTGCAGAAATATACCAAATCAGTGTTCGGTTTGCAAAAGTATACACATTTTGTGAGAATAGCAAAAATAGGATAGTTGGGTCATTTGTGCTAAAAAATAGGTCATTTGTGCTAAAAATAATGACTGATTTTACCTTTAAATTTAAATGTAAAAATATTTTAAAGGATAATTATCAATTAAAATAAAAGTAAAAAATATTTAAAAATAAAATATATATTAAAATAATGCTTTTAATATTTTTCCCAAAAATTAAAAAATAATAACATTAGCCGGATGAAAAACATTGCCATAGTAAAAGAATTAATACTGACAGGAATACAATTTCTTTTTGACATGATATAAGTTCTTTATGAAAAAGCTGATAATTAATATTGATAGGATGTAGTCTATGATAGGAAAGATAATAAACATACGATTTTATCCATACCATAACTAGAAATTAAAGACATGTCCAAGATGACAGAGTTCCTTGCTCACAACGACATGAGTAATGTTCATAATGACAAGACTGTATGTTTTTTTCGATAGGATTGAAGCTATAATCGGGGACAGAATCGCTAAAGATATGGTAAATCATATCTATAGGATTATTAACCATTATATATATATATATATATATATATATATATATATATATATATATATTGTAAAGGCCCGGATTTTCAAATATTAATTTTTAGAAAAAGAGAATTTAAAAATGAATTTAAAGTGAATTCCGGCCCAATTTTTAATTTTAAAGAGATCGAATCCGTCTTTTATTTCGTCCGGGATTCGAAAATTCATGCCGTCGCGATATCATATTCAATATTAAATATTTAATCAATCGAGAGAGCGGAATTTAAAATATCAATTGTCGGAAATTCACATTCCCGACTCGGGACCCCAATTCCGTCACCTTCTCCCATTCTTATCCATTCCATGTCATCCCTCTCATTTCACTCCCTCCCTTCTTTGAGACAACTCTAATGGAAAACAAACAACAAACCCTCCATTCAAAAAAAATCAGATCTTTGACCACACATTTTACCCACACAAACACAAAGAAACAAACACACCCTAAGCTCACACCTCTCCCCCTTGTTGCCGTGAGGAGCAGATCCCCAAGACACCCTCTTTTACTCAGCTCCTCACCATCACCTGAGCACGCCCTTCCTTTCTCCTCCTTAGGCCGCCGGCCACAGTACCGCCACCAACACCTCCGTCGCCCCTGTTCCGCCGAGAACCCCGAGCAGCTCCTTCCTCCTCCCTGTGTCACGGAGCAGCAGTCACCGGAATCACCACCACGCTTCCGAATGTTTCCAGCGACTGCCGAGCACTCCCCGAGCTCTCCTGTCCCTGTCTCCGAGCCTCCGGTGACCTCCGGCGAGCCCGATTCAACCCCCGGCGAACGTTTTCCGGCGAATGATTCCAATCTCGGTAATGCCTCGTCCCTATCCTCCTTGCTTCAAAATCAGTATAAAACAGTGCCTTTAACCCCTCTAAATCCGTCCTAGGCCAATATCGGCCCGAATCCATCTCCATTGAAGCCAATTGCGCCTCCGGCGAACCCAAATCGTTCCTCCGGCGAGCATTTCGGCGAGATCGAGGACTCTCGGTGAGCTTCGAACCCTCCTTCTTCCCTTGTTTCGATTTCTGTGTGCTTCCTTGTTCATGTCGTTTTAACTGGTCGGAGAGGAGCCGCCGGCAAGACCTGGGTTCCTCTTCCCCTTCCTCCGGCTCCGTTCGTCTGCGCAGAGGTTGAAGGAGGCCTTGAACCCGGTTTCTTCTTTCCCTTTTTCTTATTTCCTGAACCGGTTCGGTTCTTTTAAAAATCAAAATGGGTTCCTCCTTGGGCTGGATCCGAAAATGAAGAAGGGATTGGGCCATTATTTTCCTTGGGCCTAATTTTGTTGGGGGTTATGAGATAAAATGTGTATTAATACTACAAGATTTATTTTGGGGATTTTCGGACTTAACATTTAATTAATAAATAATTGGAGTATATATATTATAAAATAGTTTCAAAGAGACACTATTGGAATATGTTTTAAGTGATGATTCAAATATGTTATTTTAGAGAATTTGAAATGAATTATGAGTTGTAATTTATAAATATAGTTGTGAAAATAGAATTATTTTGTGACTAAGTGTCAGAATTTATTTATGTAATGATTTTGAAAATAAACATGCCGGTATTGTGTTAATAATATGATTTTGAGAATTTGTTGAGGATTTAAATGATAAATGTCGGAATTTGGCCAAGTAAGAGTTGGGAAATTATTTTGAATATGAGTTGACTTAATTTGGGATTTAAGAGTTGAGAAATACTGTTGGTGAGATTTATCAATGATTTTGATTAAATGGTTTTGGTTGATGTCGATCATATCGGAAAGGTTTTGGAAAAATGATTTTACCGTCGATTGGTTTTAAGGATGTTGAGAACTTGGGTTTCGTGTGTGTGAATGTTAGTCTGGTAGCTTACGGAAGTGGCTTGATAATAGGTGTGTATTGCGTTTGGATTGCTTTTGGATTGCTTTGGACTTGCATTTGGGCCCTTGCTTGTATTATCCTGCTGTTCTGCATCTTCAGGTAAGTTCCCTAGGGGGCTTACTCAGGTTGGACATTCATGCCTGTTGTTGCATTTTATGTTAGGTGTTGCATATGCATAAAAGCATGCCATGTAGTATCATGTTAGGTTGCACTAATTGATTGAGCATCTGTTTACTTTGTGCGTTTGAAACAGAACGGCCGTTATCTGTGATAGTCCTAGAGTCTTTGCTAGGGTCATAGGGTAGCCCAGCCTCATCGGGTACCCTGAGTCAATCGAGTCATGACTTCCTTATATTATGCCTGCGGGCTTTATTGTGGAGCGGGTTAGGCATGCGTGCCGCCCTATTATGAATGAATGCATTCACGAGCTGGCCAGTCTCCACCTATCGGAAGGGGTGGAGGTAGGAGAGGGATATGCCGTTGGCATTGTCTTGGGCCCTTTACAGTATTTCTGCACATTATTATGAATTAGGAGCATGCTAGTGTGTTTGACTTTCGTATTGCATTAGAGCATCTTTATTAGGTATAGCACATACTATGTGGCCTCAGCGAGGACTGCCGGTCCCGCATGAGTGGCTCGATCTGACTCCTTTCCCCGTTCTTCTTTTAAAGGTATTTCTGCAGATCTTGCTTGCTCCATGCTTATGTGACGGGAAACCCTTGGGCGAATCAAAGAACCTGACTAATATTCTAACTTGGCAAATGGTAATCACTTGTTTATGATTTGGTTTGACCCGATTCTGTTGTGACATTGTATCTTAACTTTGTTTCCGCTTTATTTCATTTGAATTGGATTTCACGACATAGTTTTAGGACATGTAAGGGTACCCAACGGCCCTTCGATGTTTTTAGGGTTGAAACCCCCCTTTATTATTGACCTTAAAATTGAATTTGAAACCTCGACCCGTACCTGGATTGCAAGATCCGAACAAGGGGTTTTATCCCTTGAAACGTAACCCGGAAATCATAATTCTGGGCCGTTACAAAGGGGTATCAGAGCTGAGGTTGTGCAATTCGGGTACAAAAGGGTCGAGTGTATGTTTTGGAAAACCGCCCATGAATTTCAAATGACTTGAACGTGTTTTAAAAAGGGCAAAATGAACTTAAGATGCCTAACTGAAATTGGACTAAGTAATGAACTCGGCGTGTAATAAAAGAGGAAAACCGACCAGACGGGGACACGAGTGGATAGTAAAGGCGCTAGACCACCCCTATTGGGTATAGCTGGGAACGGTAGGCAAAATACTAGCTTGCTCTTTACAGATGGGTCTGGAAGTTTGCAAGGAGATTGTTATGAGTGTTATTAACTGATTCTATGCTGAGTGCTTGCTATGCTAGAGATTTGATTTGGATGCCCTAACAATGAAATGTGTACTGACTTGTCTGTGCAAACGGGATAGCGGGAGTACCTTTATTTCTATATGGTGTCCAACTTGTGTGAAACAGCCCTTCAACTATGTTCTATCGAGTCTTCCTCCCAGATGTCAGTGTCTTCCACGGGGAATCGGGTCGGTAAACACATTGTGTCGGAACATGTATGAATATAAAGGTGGTTTGAGTGAGTATTGGAAGGTAGGCTTGATGTCATTTTGAGTCGAGAGTAAGGTGTTTATGAGGCTGTCTTTCTTGATTTTTACGATGATTAACCAGTGTTTTCCTACCACAAGAGTCGTACCAAAGTTCCACGGGAAAGAGAAGTGATGAGTCGGTTGGGAAAAGTCAATGGTTGCCCTTAGAGATCTCTGTCCGGTTGTAATTGTGACTCTCTCTGAACTGCATAACATGATTTTGTAATCTTTGGCATGTACCCTGTGAATGCCCATTGGTAAAAAGCTACTCATGTTGTTGCATCTATGATTGGTTACCTTGCTTAGGTCTTGTGTTATGTCTTGGCTTCTACCATGATTATATGTTGTCATAGCATGTATACTTGGCCTATTGATCGTAGGATTGAATGGATGTGTGAGCTGCATGAAATGAATCTGCATGATTTTACTCTACTAGGTTCATGATAGTGTGATCGTTAAATTTTGATACCTTGATGAAGCAAGTTTCTTATTTGATACGTGCTACAACTTGATGTCACCATGCCTTATATGGTACGTAAATTCCAGTACATGTATTGTGATGATCCTTAATGTAAATTCGTGATTGTATAGCATTCTGTATCCATGCTAGTCACATTGTAGGTCTCGTGTTGCATCTCGCTTTCTGTCATGATTATGTTTGGTTTCGCGTGTCTAATTGACCTGTTGTAATGATCGTACTACTGGTTGGTTAAAAACATGACTGGCATGATATGGGTCCATATGAATGTTGCCTTCCGTGAATTAGGTCCATGATAGTGTGCTAAGCTCCTCTTTGTACGAATGCCCCGTAAGATGATCTCCTCGGCATTTTAGTTAGTGCTGCCCTTGGCCTTGCTTGATTAAATTAGTAGTTCCATCTGTGGCCATGCTATCGAAGTAATATCTTGATATATGCGTGTCTCGTTTAGTATTATTAAATTGGAACGCTTGCCCCATGCTCCTACATCGTCGGATATGAGTGATTGGTTCCTTGCCTACCGTCGTAATTATCAATTAAGTGTTAATATGTATAACATGTTATGTCGATCCATTAGTATCATGTAGGATCCTCGATTGTGACTTGTGCGAACTTGTATCTAGCCTACATTGTTGCTGATTCCCTCTCGAGCTAGGTCCCTGATAGTGTGATCCTTCCCTCTTCCTATCATCTTGAAATGTCTTACTCATGCAAATTGGATTGGAGTTGAATTCGATGTTCGATTGCTTTCAGTGATGGTTTATCATAGCATGCCCGCGTGTTATCACTCGATAGTGTTTCCCTATTACTCTAGGATATCCTCTTGTGCTTGCATAAATGTATGACTTGACACCTCGTGTGATCACACACCACACTATGTCATGGTTTCGCATACGCATGATGCATGAATGTTAGGACGGATTTAGTCGAGTTACCTCGATTGTGTTCATGTTCGATATGTGCTAGTAGTATCCTGTAGGGCTTATGATTTCTAATATGACTCGCTAAATGATTACATGTTGTACCTATTCCATGATGTGATAACTATTGTACATTTATATGTATACTATGATGGTTCGTTCTTAGCATGATTATAATCTATTGTCCATGATGTCCTTCTTGTTACTTTTGATGATGCCCATGTTTCGCGAACATCCTGTTAACCCCCTTTTTTTAATGACTCTTGACTGTGCTTGTATCACATCATGTGTTGCCAGTATCATGTAGGACATGTGCTTTCTAAATGTATCTCGTCGTATGATTATGTGTCAAGCTTGACCTATTATATGACCAGTGTGTTAAGATGATATAGTGATTATGATGCTCTTATATGTTCTCGTATGATACTTAATCTGCTTGCTACGATATACCACGTCATGCTATGTTTGAACTCAATTGTTGATGAGTGCACCATGCTCGTGCATTGTCCATATAAATGATATATTGTCATCCTCACTAAATATCGCATGACTTTGAATCTTGCATGATCAGTACTGGTTCAGCATATCTTGCTTGAAATTGTTAGGCATCTCTGTTTCCATGGAATAATAGACTGTTAACTTGTCTCGCACACCTCCGTGTAGGACTCGATTGTGTCTTTGGAATGAATACGCATGTTCATTTCCCTTGAGATAGGTACATGTTAGTGTGGGTTAGTGAAATTGATATGCTCCATGATGAATTCGTGTTACTTGTCGCGATTATAACCTAATAGACTTTCATAAGGGCATTGTTGTTATTCTCGGGTCAGAGTCTAGTCCCTAGTCTTGTCATCCTTAGCTTTATTCGTGGTTGTTTCCGAAAGGAACATCGGGTTGATCACTCTTGCCACTCCCCTATCTCTGCTAACTTAGACTCCTCCGCGATACTTGGACGGGCACCCGCATGGGAAAGAGAACAGAAGGTGGGATAACGATAGAGCAGCATAGTAGAAGCGTGGGCCCATAACCCACGGGCCTCAGGATCAATGATGTCGGCGGAACAAGCACGTGTTGAGGATTGCGGTTACTGAGTGCGATATGACTTGCGAGCAAGAGTGTCCTTCGTTAGAATTGATAATCCTTCTAAAATTGTCGATGACGATATTGCACTGACCAGACGATGAGATTTATGTGTTGATGTGCTGACTCGGTGATGATTGTTGCCTAATTGTTTGTTGTCCATGATGATATGATTTGATGAATTATAGATCTCACGTACCATGATGTCTTGACGTGCTGCTACTTTAAGTTGTTAAGCATGATTTGAATTCCTTTGGCCGTAAAATGTGAACTACATATGTTAAGAAGCATGAATTGTATCGGATAAGGTTATAATGCAACATGATAGCTTGACTTCATTATGTTCATATATGATGGTTGCAATGATTATTGAGCATGATGGTAAACTGAGACTTGTTGAACTCATGATGTTATGTTTATAACTGCTAGTTGACATGTTGTAGACCTTATGTTTGATGATTTTCATTATTGCTTCTTCCTTAAACCTGTGGGTGAGGTCATTGGTAGCGTGGTAGAAGAGTGGTGAAAGAGCTTGAGTGATTAGGATGATCAGGGATGTTATGAGATAAGTCGCAAGAGAGATGTAGGCTTAGGAAAGACAGAGTGAGTCTTGGGATTTATGAGAGGCAATGCTTGGGTGATTCTATTAAGCTTTTGGGTAAATCTTCGGTGGGGGTATGGTTAGCTGGGCATGATGTTTGAGATGTCTTGTGAAGTGTGAGAGTGTAAGAAATGACCCTTGAGAGTATTCAGTACATAGTATAAGGGGGCACTCGGGCGTGAGGTTAGAGATAGGAGCGAGTTCTTAGAGGTGGATGGTGCGAGGTAGTGCTTGGTGGAATGAGAGGCGAGATTGGAGTATCAGAATGAATTGAAATTTCTTTAGGGAATTTTGTCTGCGTTGATGTTGGTGAGTCTAGAAGAAGGTTGGTCTTGGCTTGGGAATTGGAAGCGAGCGAGCGGGAATTGCGTTTTGTTTGAGTGGTGATGATGTCACGATCTTCTTGCTTATGTGATTTCTTAATATATATGCTGGTATAATGTTAGATAGCAACCATGATGAATCTAATCCAGAATGATATTACATGTTGTTATGCAATATTGGAATCTAGTTGGTAGTGACAAATGTTATCATGATATATTGCTGCTCTGCTATGTTGATTTAGAAGCATGATAGGATGTGTTGTGATATGATACATGAGATAATGTTGTGTTATTATATGGTTGGCAAGCATGATTATTGGTATATTAAATGATGAATATGACTCAGAGCATGAATATGACTCGTATATGTATGAGGTAATAGTGTATGTCTGCCTAATGACTAAATGATCTTTATATGGTGTTGTGACGAGTTGAGATGATATCTGGAGAGCATGTTAACATTTTGATGTTGATATACTGCTTAATCTTCCCTTTTGTTGAATCTTACTAGCATGACCTTGTTGGTATTGATGTGATTATAATTAGTTTTGTTTCATTGACTTATGATGACATTCCGATGTGGCTAACCTTGCAAATACAAATGTTTGATGTGATAAATCTGTTATGATAATGCTGGATAGAAATTGGATAGGATGATTATGTGAATTTATGCGCTAAATGAGATCCCTTGTTGTGACTGACCCTACTATGATTGCGGTGTTGATATGCGATAGTGAGATACCTTTTATGATTTATGGTGCGATGTCGAGACGTTGTTATGATTTTGATATGTTGTTGAGATGCACATTATAACCTTTAGTGTGTTTTGGAGATGCTTGATGTGACCTTGTGGCACTGTGTGGGTATATGGTTGAGACTTGTCGTATGATGTGTTGGTTGGAGATTGGTTGGTTTAAGCTGTTATGCATTTGTTATGGCGTATGAATCTTGCTTGAATGGAGATTGATGGATTGATTTGATTCTGGAAACTAGGAAGATAATATGGGATTAGCCCTTAGAGGTGGATGATTCCACCTCCGAGCTTCTGAAATTGATTGAATTTTTATGCGGGAAACTGATTTGGTTTTGGAGGATTTTGACGAAATTTGGTCGAAGGGATTTTACTTGTTTTGGTGTGAAGATGCTTGGTTAAACGCCTTATTTGAAGATTTTGAGCGGTTTGAAAAGGAATTACTTGGAATTTTCAATAATAAACGTTACCGAGAGTTTCAATGATTTCGAAGCCAATCTGTTTCAATTGCGGAATCCCCTTTAAAACTTTTCAAACCCGGGCAACTCTATGATACTTCACGAAGTGGATACAAGCATTCTATGAGGGCGCTTGTAGGGTACTTGCTAAGACCTAGTGATGACATTGTAGAACTTTTAGAGTTGTGATACTTTCGAAAAGTCGAAGCGAGTATGTGATAGGGGCGCTTATCGCATACTTGTCAAGGCCAATTGGAGATGTCACGACCGTGACTAGAATGTTGTAAGAATCCCGGAAGACGCAACCGAGACGATTACAAGATCCTTGGACACGGTCTTTGGACTCATCAATTTCAAACTTCATCCCCTACTTGTATATTTTAGTCTCGGGGACGAGACTTGTTTTTAGAGGTGGATGATGTAAAGGCCCGAATTTTCAAATATTAATTTTTGGAAAAAGAGAATTTAAAAATGAATTTAAAGTGAATTCCGGCCCAATTTTTAATTTTAAAGAGATCGAATCCGTCTTTTATTTCGTCCGGGATTCGAAAATTCATGCCGTCGCGATATCATATTCAATATTAAATATTTAATCAATCGAGAGAGCGGAATTTAAAATATCAATTGTCGGAAATTCACATTCCCGACTCGGGACCCCAATTCCGTCACCTTCTCCCATTCTTATCCATTCCATGTCATCCCTCTCATTTGGGTAAAATTCTATCTCTCCTTTCACTCCCTCCCTTCTTTGAGACAACTCTAATGGAAAACAAACAACAAACCCTCCATTAAAAAAAATCAGATCTTTGACCACACATTTTACCCACACAAACACAAAGAAACAAACACACCCTAAGCTCACACCTCTCCCCCTTGTTGCCGTGAGGAGCAGATCCCCAAGACACCCTCTTTTACTCAGCTCCTCACCATCACCTGAGCACGCCCTTCCTTTCTCCTCCTTAGGCCGCCGGCCACAGTACCGCCACCAACACCTCCGTCGCCCCTGTTCCGCCGAGAACCCCGAGCAGCTCCTTCCTCCTCCCTGTGTCACGGAGCAGCAGTCACCGGAATCACCACCACGCTTCCGAATGTTTCCAGCGACTACCGAGCACTCCCCGAGCTCTCCTGTCCCTGTCTCCGAGCCTCCGGTGACCTCCGGCGAGCCCGATTCAACCCCCGGCGAACGTTTTCCGGCGAATGATTCCAATCTCGGTAATGCCTCGTCCCTATCCTCCTTGCTTCAAAATCAGTATAAAACAGTGCCTTTAACCCCTCTAAATCCGTCCTAGGCCAATATCGGCCCGAATCCATCTCCATTGAAGCCAATTGCGCCTCCGGCGAACCCAAATCGTTCCTCCGGCGAGCATTTCGGCGAGATCGAGGACTCTCGGTGAGCTTCGAACCCTCCTTCTTCCCTTGTTTCGATTTCTGTGTGCTTCCTTGTTCATGTCGTTTTAACTGGTCGGAGAGGAGCCGCCGGCAAGACCTGGGTTCCTCTTCCCCTTCCTCCGGCTCCGTTCGTCTGCGCAGAGGTTGAAGGAGGCCTTGAACCCGGTTTCTTCTTTCCCTTTTTCTTATTTCCTGAACCGGTTCGGTTCTTTTAAAAATCAAAATGGGTTCCTCCTTGGGCTGGATCCGAAAATGAAGAAGGGATTGGGCCATTATTTTCCTTGGGCCTAATTTTGTTGGGGGTTATGAGATAAAATGTGTATTAATACTACAAGATTTATTTTGGGGATTTTCGGACTTAACATTTAATTAATAAATAATTGGAGTATATATATTATAAAATAGTTTCAAAGAGACACTATTGGAATATGTTTTAAGTGATGATTCAAATATGTTATTTTAGAGAATTTGAAATGAATTATGAGTTGTAATTTATAAATATAGTTGTGAAAATAGAATTATTTTGTGACTAAGTGTCAGAATTTATTTATGTAATGATTTTGAAAATAAACATGCCGGTATTGTGTTAATAATATGATTTTGAGAATTTGTTGAGGATTTAAATGATAAATGTCGGAATTTGGCCAAGTAAGAGTTGGGAAATTATTTTGAATATGAGTTGACTTAATTTGGGATTTAAGAGTTGAGAAATACTGTTGGTGAGATTTATCAATGATTTTGATTAAATGGTTTTGGTTGATGTCGATCATATCGGAAAGGTTTTGGAAAAATGATTTTACCGTCGATTGGTTTTAAGGATGTTGAGAACTTGGGTTTCGTGTGTGTGAATGTTAGTCTGGTAGCTTACGGAAGTGGCTTGATAATAGGTGTGTATTGCGTTTGGATTGCTTTTGGATTGCTTTGGACTTGCATTTGGGCCCTTGCTTGTATTATCCTGCTGTTCTGCATCTTCAGGTAAGTTCCCTAGGGGGCTTACTCAGGTTGGACATTCATGCTTGTTGTTGCATTTTATGTTAGGTGTTGCATATGCATAAAAGCATGCCATGTAGTATCATGTTAGGTTGCACTAATTGATTGAGCATCTGTTTACTTTGTGCGTTTGAAACAGAACGGCCGTTATCTGTGATAGTCCTAGAGTCTTTGCTAGGGTCATAGGGTAGCCCAGCCTCATCGGGTACCCTGAGTCAATCGAGTCATGACTTCCTTATATTATGCCTGCGGGCTTTATTGTGGAGCGGGTTAGGCATGCGTGCCGCCCTATTATGAATGAATGCATTCACGAGCTGGCCAGTCTCCACCTATCGGAAGGGGTGGAGGTAGGAGAGGGATATGCCGTTGGCATTGTCTTGGGCCCTTTACAGTATTTCTGCACATTATTATGAATTAGGAGCATGCTAGTGTGTTTGACTTTCGTATTGCATTAGAGCATCTTTATTAGGTATAGCACATACTATGTGGCCTCAGCGAGGACTGCCGGTCCCGCATGAGTGGCTCGATCTGACTCCTTTCCCCGTTCTTCTTTTAAAGGTATTTCTGCAGATCTTGCTTGCTCCATGCTTATGTGACGGGAAACCCTTGGGCGAATCAAAGAACCTGACTAATATTCTAACTTGGCAAATGGTAATCACTTGTTTATGATTTGGTTTGACCCGATTCTGTTGTGACATTGTATCTTAACTTTGTTTCCGCTTTATTTCATTTGAATTGGATTTCACGACATAGTTTTAGGACATGTAAGGGTACCCAACGGCCCTTTGATGTTTTTAGGGTTGAAATCCCCCTTTATTATTGACCTTAAAATTGAATTTGAAACCTCGACCCGTACCTGGATTGCAAGATCCGAACAAGGGGTTTTATCCCTTGAAACGTAACCCGGAAATCATAATTCTGGGCCGTTACATATATATATATATATATATATATATATATATATATATATATATATATATATATATATATATATATATATATATATGTATGTATGTATATATATCTTGAAACCATAATATTATCACATTGACAGGATAAATATCGTTCTTGACAATCCCAAATATGAACATTGACAGGATTTGATCAATAATCGGCGTGAGATTGAGTAAAGATACGGTTTTGACCTAAATCATAACCACTAGATACTAAGTAATGTTCATAGTGACAATGCTGTAGGTTTTTTTCGACAGGATTGAAGCTATAATTGGGGAGAGAATAACTGAAGCTACAATATATCATATCTTCAGGATTGTTACCCATATTTACAAAAGGATTGTCAATATATATCTTGAAACCATAATAGTATCACATTGACAGGATGAATATCGTTCTTGACAATCCCAAATATGAACATTGACAGGATTTGATCAATAATCGGCGAGAGATTGAGTAAAGATACGGTTTTGACCTAAATCATGGGATTGAGATTTTTTTTTTAATTCCAGATTTTTTTAGAACAAATTTGGCCCAAAGACCTTCAGCCTTTGGGCCAAATACAAATTGTCCCACCCTTTTGCCTTTGCTAGTAAATGTCCAAAAACATTTCATAATACCACCTTTACCCTTACCTTTTACAAACCCCGTTTCTCTGTTCTCAATACCCTCGTTCTTCATTTCAGATATGAGAACTATGGATCTCGCTTTTGGCGTCGGAGTGAAGATCGAGAAGGACGAGGCTAATGTCTTCGATGGTGAGCAAGTACTCCCCTCCTCCGTTCCCTAATCACCGCCGATGCCTCCCTCTATCCCTGCTCTCTCTCCTCCCGCTGTCAATTCTCCCAGCGGCGCACCGCCTCCTCCCGCCTCAACCATAACCACGTCCGCCCCCTTCGAATTTCAAACATCGACGATGGATTTCAACCACGTCCGTTGTTAATTTTCTAAACTGTCACTCTCTTTAAATTGGAGGAATCAGACTAGGGTTTCTAGAGGTTTCTTGGTGGTGACAGCTATGGCGGATTTCAGCAAGCGAGTTGGTGACAGCTATAGTGGTGACAGCTATGGCGAATCAGACTGGTTAATTAGGTTTTACATTGCGTTTTTGTTTTCCGATTGATGATAAGCTCAATTGCACTGTGATGATTTAATTATGTGTATGCTGTTGGAATGCTTCTATCCTCCGCTTTGCCGCCCCTCTCGACACCACTCATCGATCTCAAAAGCCAAATCTGGAGTTGCTGTTGCATTTGTCCATCAATCTATTTCGGATTCCTCTCCCTTCTCTAGCCGATTTCGAGTGCAAGCGAATCAGTTTTTGGCGGAAATTCAATTTCGATTTGTATGTAAGTTTGCACTCTCGTCGGAGAAACTTCAAATCGGTATCCAAATGCTAACTGTCGACGGCCAAAGAAAGCATGTAAGCATCTTAGGGCAATGAATATGATGATTCTCAAGACCAAAGAAAGCCTGAAGTTGTGATGACAATGTCCATATTAGTCTCACTCTCTATTTCTCTCCCATCTTCAACCTTTTCGGTTTTTTGTTGGAGAAATTGTTCTCTGTTGATGATCTGCTGCTACTTCAATTTTTTGTTTCAATTAGGAACTGGCAATTAGCCATTAGGAATTACTTATTTATTTTTGTTTAAAAATTGTCAATCTCTGTGTAATATGTTCAAGCAAATTGGTAAGCAAATTCACTTTTTTTTTTCCATCTGTTGAATATGGAAGCAATTCAGGCTTTTAGTTGCTATGAATAGGAATTTGTTTTTGATCTCAAAATGGATCAGTTGGTAGAAATCATTTGAGTTCTTATGTTATGAAGGGTTCTAGTACTTTGTATCTTTTAGGGCAAATGAAGAGAAAATTTAAAAAATGTATAAACAAAGATTTCGAATGAAACATCCATTGCTTATGATTAACAAATGAAGAGAAATCATTTGAGTTCTCGTAATCTCCCATCACTACAAAAAAACCAAGTAACAAGGTGTTCTTTTGTTTATGTTTAGCCCCTTTAGGGCTTGTGCTTCCCTTGTCCTAAGGGTTTTCCTTTTGTTACAATGTCTATGAGTTTTTTTTTTATAGTGGTGACAATGTCTATGACCCTGTAACCACATGTATTTTAACCACATGTATTTTGACAAGTACTGCTTATATTCTCTTTAGTTTTAATAATAATAATAATATTCTCTTTAGTTTTATAGTGGTGACAATGTCTATGACCTTCTCCTTCTCTTCGTTGGGAGAGTTAGATACGGACGCGGTTGCCTTGCTGAAGCGGATTCAGAAATTCTCCGTATCTCAGGATGTTGGGGCTCGTGCTGCTGCTTATATTTTTACTAGACTCAGTTTTATTATCGCTAAGGGAGTGGGTGCCCAGATAGTATCTCGGCTACCCACTAATTTCTTGTAAATAGTAATTGGTTAATAATAATAATAATAATAATAATAATAAAAATAATATATTTTAAACATAATTATCCCTCCTTGTCATACGGTATTTCTTTGGTGACACTGTCACCACATGTTTTTTTTTGCTGGATTTTACTTTGGTGACAGTGTTTATTACCATATTTTTATAGTGGGGACAATGTTTATTACTCTGTTTTTATTTTGGTTACAACGTCTATGACTCTCTAACCCATTCATATATTAAAGGAGAACTGTCATCACAGGAATTTTCGCTTCTTATAAGCCCCTATAGGGTTCGTGCTTCCCTTGTCTTAGGGTTTTCTCTTGGTTACTGTGTGTATGGACCTGTTTTTACAGTGGTGACACTGTCTATGAACATGTTTTTATTTTGATTACAGCGTCTATGATCCCCTTACCCATTCATTTATTAGAGAAGAACTGTCATCACATGTATTTTGGCTTCTCATTAGCCCCTATAGGGTTTGTGCCTCCCTTGTCGTAGGGTTTTCCTTTGATTACGTTGTCTTTGACCCTTTTTTCATAGTGGTGACAGGGTCTATAACCTTGTTTTTATTTTGGTTACAACGTCTATAGGGTTTCCTTTGATTACAGTGTCTATTACCTTTTTTTTCAACGTGGTGACAGTGTCTTTGACCCGGTTTTTATAGTGGTAACATTGTCTATTATCCTGTTTTCATAATGGTGACAACGTCTATGACTCTCTTACCCATTCATATATTGAAGAAGAACTGTCCACCTAATGTCTTTTGGCTTCCCATTAGCCCCTTTAGGGTTTGTACTTAGCTTGTCCTAGGTTTTTCCATTGGGTGACAGTAATCATCTCTTAACGGCGTACTGTACTTAACATTTTAGGGTTTAGGGACTTGTCCCTAAACCCTAAAGACTTAACCCAAAACCCTAAGCCATACTGTACATCAAATGTTCTTTTGGCTTCTCATTAGCCCCTTTAGGGTTTGTGCTTCCCAAATCATAGGGTTTTCCTTTTGACTACAAGTGTCTATGACCTTATTTTAATAATGGTTACAATGTTTTTGTCCCTTTTTTTTTATAGTGATTACAAGGTCTATGACCCTGTTTTAACAGTGGTTACAACGTCTATGTCCATCGTACCCATTCATATATTAGAGGAGAACTGTCACCACATGAATATCAGCTTCTCATTAGCCCCTATAGGGTTTGTGCTTCCATATTCCTAAGGTTTTCCTTTGATTAAAGTGTCAATGACCCTTTTTTCATAGTGGTAACAGTGTCTATAAAGCTATTTTTATTTTGGTTAGTACGTCTATAGGGTTTTCCTTTTGATTACAGTGCTTATGACCCTATTTTTATAGTGGTGACAGTGTCTATAACCTTATTTTTATTTTGTTTACAACATCTATGACCCTTTTACCCATTCATATATTAGAGGAGAGCTGTCACCACATTTATTTTGGCTTCTCATTAGCCTCTATAGGGTTTGTGCTTCCCTTGTCCTATGGTTTTCCTTTGGTTATAGTGTCATGACCTTGTTTTTATTTTGATTACAACGTTTATGATCCTCTTACCCATTCATATATTAGAGGAGAACTGTCACCACATGTATTTTGGCTTCTCATTAGCCTCTTTAGGGTCTGTGCTTCCCTTGTCCTAGGGTTTTCCTTTGATTACAGTGTCTATGACCCTGTTTATATAGTGGTGACAATGTATATGTCCTTGTTTTTTTATAGTGGTGACAGTGTCTATGACCCTGTTTTTATTTTGGTTACAACGTCTATAGGGTTTTTCTTTGATTACAGTGTCTATGTCCCTTTTTTCATAGTGTTAACTGTAACACCCCCTTTTATAACCTAAGGGAATGCCACAGCGCCAGTGATTACGCGGACTTTAATATCTTTGTAACCACCTTAGGCTTATAGGGACATGCAACCATGCTCCCATAAACAAGATGATAATATTAAATACTTAAATGAAATACAATTAAATCACGGAAGACTTTAAATGAAACAAATACTAAGTATACTACAACATCGTTACAATTGGTCTTGATAGCAAATACAAGATAATATTTAAACTCTTGAATTAAAACAACGGTAAAATACTAAAAATATTTGAAGACGATTCCGACTCACATTTCCAACCTTCGACCTTGTAGTGCTTTATCTAAACCTGTGGAAACCAGCCATCCAAACAAAGGACGGTTAGTTCGCGAGAACTAGCAAGTGACGGTACGAAAGCAGAGACAACTTTGGATTCAAGTGACCATGAAACGGTAAGAATTTAAATCCAAATGAGATTTGAATATTTGAAGTGAATTGGCTTATTTGTAACCCGACCCTCCTATGACACGGATAATCCAAAAGGATTGAGTAACAAAAGATGTATTAGGAATCATATTCCGATTAAGGATGGAATATGACATAGCTTGAAACGATTCATGATTACTACCCATTACATTATTAATACGTTTTTATTATAATGTCTAAACTAAGTATTGGTTAAAAAGGTACTCGATGTGGCCCAAAATCGACCCAGAGGGCAGGACTCTTCCGGAGAGTTTTAAACCGCGGGCTGAGACAGTCGATTAAGGGTTGATCTTGTGTCCCCCAATACCTAGTTCAAACCATGTTCGTTACTTATACATTAATCTTCACTCACTTACACACATGATATGCATTTTACGTCTTTTATCTTTTTATGGACTACTACCGGTCCCACTCTGTCTATAATGGATAGCGACCTACAACCATTGGTTGTGTAACACATCGCATGGAAGTGTAGTTTCATGAAACCTTAAGACCGAGGAGTAACGGCCCCGACCTACACTTTACTCACACTTCACTTTACCATTTCACATTGCTTTTGATTGGTTTGGATTCAATTTAGTTTCACTCGCAACAAACGATCCTCACATTATTACTACTTATTTACAACATTGATAGCATGAAAGAACAAAATAAATCATGCTTTAATAAAAAGGTGGGTATCTATGTTATTATTTTATATATACGTCGAATAATAACATTACCCAATTATACTTGCCAAATTCAAACTAACGGATAAATAAATCACACAAGGCAGATGAATTGCAATTTATTTTAATTAATTTGGCAAGCATTTCAATGGAAAGAAACAACTATAGACACGAAAGGCACAAGTGAGCAGAAAGGCTCGGAAGGTCACTTGCCTCGATTTGGAGTTGCAAGCGTTAACGGTTGGTCGGATTCGAATTCTTCGTAGCGGTTGACGAGCCTCTGCGAGTTAACGGAGTAAGAAGCAATTTATGCCCAAATAAAAGTATGGGTTAGAATCTGAAATTTTGAAAATCGAAAAAGGGCATATTTTAACAAAAGTAAAAGAATGGGAGGTTTTACGCGATTATGTTTCTTCTTCCTTCAACTCGACACGCTTCAAGCAGGTGTTTTCCGACGAGGTTCTGGCACGACTTCGGCGAGACACTGGCGGCACGGCTCACGGCGGCGCACGAGGCTGTCGTCAACGGACTCGTGGTGACTGGGCGCCCCTCCGGGTGGCGGCTGGTGGCTCCGGCAGCGGCGGACGAGGGCTACCGAGTGGCTCCGATGAGGGGATTCGAAATTGGGGGTTTTGGATTCGGGATGATTTTCTGAAAACTTTGTGAGGGGAAACGTTGCTAGAGGCGTTTAGAATGCCATGGAATAGGTTGAGAGCTCGGAGAGAGAGAGAGGAGTGGTGATGGTGTGCTTCGAAAGTATCCCGAAAGGGGGTATTTATAGGAGGATGATTAGGGGATGAATTGAATTAAAATAATTCCACAAATCGATCAGATAATCACTCTTAACGCTATCCTGATCCTCCATTTGGTGAGATTCGGCCTGACTGGAGCGGATTGGGGTGATTTTCGAATTTGGGGATAAGTTCGTTCGGTTGAGTTTTTACCCCGAATCTCCAAATTGGTTACATAAATCTCATCTTCAACGAGTGGAGAACATTCTAGAAACAAAAACGGTTTGATTCGGGCGAGATTTGAGGAGGTCGAAAATCACCCAATTTCAACAGTGATTCTAACGGCTGGAGGTAGGGGAAGGGTTCAAGGGCCGGTTCAACCATTTTCTTTTTATTTTCTAATGGTCCGGTTCGGTTCAAGTGAACCTTAAAGGAAAAATGATTTAAACCTATAACTATATAACTATATAACTATATATATATATATATATATATATATATATATATATATATATATATATATATATGCATCCGAAAATCTTATTTATTAAAATTCTACACAACTTAAATAGTACAATAATAAAATATTTAATTTAAATACATTTTATTTTATGCAACAATGGTTTACTATTACCTTATATTATATATATTTTACGGAAATTAAAATAAGTTATAACGATAAATCCCTCTTTAAAAAATATGCAAACTTGTTTAAAAATAATATGACTTAAAATAAATAACTTACTTATTAAATTTCACTTAAACGAATAAAAATGAACCGGGTCAAAATAGTTACGAACTTTATATACATTTAATTTTCAAAAATCATTAATCAACTCAATATAAAAGAATTTTTTTTATATATAAATATATATTTTCTTAAAAAGAAATCCCCAAAAATACTTTGGGGTATTTCAGTGACAGTGTCTATAACCCTGTTTTTATTCTGGTTACATCGTCTATATGGTTTTCCTTTTTATTACAATGTCTATGATCCAGTTTTAATAGTGGTGACAATGTCTATGACCCTATTTTTATTTTGCTTACAACGTCTATGACACTCTTACCGATTCATATATTAGAGGAGAACTGTCACTACATTTATTTTGGCTTCTCATTAGCCCTATAAGGGTTGTGCTTCCCTTATCATATGATTTCCCTTTGATTACAGTATCTATGACCATGTTTTTATAGTGGTGACAGTATCTATGACTTTATTTTTATTATGAGGACAATAATAATTACATTTTTAATTTTTTAACAGAGATTTCCCCAGTTAGAACAACATCTAAAACTACGGGATAATTTCTGAAATTTTAGAAACTAACACAGGGGCATATTTTATAAAAACAAAAAGTTTGGGAGGTTTGGCGTAATTAATCTTCTTCTTCCCCCATCTCGACAGCAACTCGAGCAGCTTCAACAGTGATTTTTGGTGATCTTCCGACGGCTCATTCTCCTTACACAGAGCTCCGTTTGACGCGTATGACCTATCAAACTGACGAGTCCAATGTCTACTTCCGCATCGTTATGTTGATTTTGTCGAAGGATGATCTGACACACCGAGACGAGTGCTTGAACAGTGGCTGCTAAGCGGCTGTTTCACGAAGCTCTAAGGTGTCCGACAATGACGGTTAGTGATTTTGTATAAATTTGAGAGGGGGTTTTGCACGAAAACCATCCTTGAGAGATTTAGAACGTGATTGAGCGGGTAGAAGGCTTGGATTTAGCGTAGAACCATTCAATCGATCTGGCGCCGGTGTGATCGATGCAGACTACAGAGGCCCGGTTGGGGTGATTCTGAAAGAATCGATACCACGACTACAACCAACCAGATCTAAAATCAAGGTCCGAGCAAAGATCGGCGGTGGAGAGAGATGGCGACGGAGATCGGCAAGTACGCGAGAGGGAGATAGAACCAGGAGGCGGAGACGCGAAGAGAAGAACGAGGATGGACTGCCGGGACTTGTTTTCCAAATTTTATAAGGGTAGGGGTAAAATTAGAAATTTGGGACACTCACCTAATTTTACCCCTCTTTTGTCCTAGGGCTTAATTTTTGCCCAAATTATGGACAATCACCAAAAAACCCCTTTTTTTTATTATTTAATTATTTAATATAACTTAAAAATAATTTAAAATATAAGAAAAATGAGAAATACCAAAACTATTTAACCTTTTTTTTTTCCTATTTTTTGGGGTGGTGGGTAGTTTTGATAATTAAATAAGATATTTTTGCAAATTTTCATATATAGATGCAATTGTTTTCAAACCTAGGTATTTTTGCAAACCAATTATCAAAGTGGGGTATTTACTAGTAATTCCCCTAACCCTAACTAGAAATTAAAGGCATGTCCAAGATGACAAAGTTTCTTGTTAGCAACGACATGAGTAATGTTTATAATGACAAGGCTGTAGGTTTTTTTCGACATGATTGAAGCTATAATCGGGGATAGAATCACTAAACATACTGTAAATCATATCTATAGGATTATTAACCGTATTTAGAAAAGGATTGTCAATATATATCTTGAAACCATAATATTATCACATTGACAGGATGAATATTGTTCTTGACAATCCCAAAAATGAACACTGACAGGATTTGATCAATAATCGGCGTGAGATTGAGTAAAGATAATCGGCGTGAGATTTTGACCTAAATCATAACAACTAGATACTAAGTAATGTTCATAGTGACAATGCTGTAGGTTTTTTTCGATAGGATTTAAGCTATAATTGGGGAGAGAATCACTTAAGATATGATATATCATATCTTCAGGATTATTAACCATATTTACAAAAGGTTTGTCACTATATATCTTGAAACCATAATATTATCACATTGACAGGATGAATATCGTTCTTGACAATCCCAAATATGAACATTGATAGGATTTGATCAATAATCGACGGGAGATTGAGTAAAGATACGGTTTTAACCTAAATCACGGGATTGAGATTTTTTTTAATTCCAATTTTTTTTAATTATTTGATTATTTAATATAATTTAAAAATATAAGAAAAATGAGAAATACCAAAAATATTTAACCATTTTTTTCCAATTTTTTGGGGTGGTGGGTAGTTTTGATAATTAAATAAGGTATGTTTACAAATTTTCATATATTGATACAATTGTTTTCAAACCTAGGTATTTTTGTAAACCAATTATCAAAGTGGGGTATTTACTAGTAATTCCCCATAAAAACTTAAGCAACATTAATTAATTATTGCATATCTTTTAGCCACATTTTTTAACTTATCGTTAGTAACAATCACAATTAATTTAAATAATAAAATTTGATCATACCTCAATTAGTTACATTTTGATAATTTTTTTGAATAAATCTAATGAATTTTAACAAACTAAAAAAAATCTTATAAATTTACAAATTACATTCGTCGATCACGTCATCCTCTTTTTTTGATAACAAAGTGCTAATTTAAATTAATAGAATTCAAATTGTCAAAGATGTTAAAATTTGAAAGCTTTCTTAGGAAAAAAAAAAACAAAAAAACTATTTCATTTATTCCTTCAATTCCGAAAACACAATTTCAAAAGTTGATTATGAAATTTAAGATAAGATACAGTTTTAGATCTATATAGCTAATCCGTTTTTAACCAATTTTGTTGGGACATAGGTTAAAAGGTTTAGTTTGAAAATATTATTCACATGTCATCCTATGTGTCCATCTCATATCTTAAGTAGTTATAAAATCTATCATTTTAACATGAGTTATTTTTATAAATATTGTATCTTGAATTATTTTATCTTTAGTCATTAAATTGATTATTTCAGTTCATAATATCCAATGATAAGATTTTATTATTAATTAATGATCTATTGAACGATAAAATCTTATTGTTAAAATATTTATATTAATTCTCAACCTCATATCTTAAGTTGTTACAAAGTTTTTTATTTTTATGATTAAAAAAAATCAACTCAACTATTTTAATCTTCATATAAAATTGGAAAATTTTGGGAAGTGTCTATAATATAGGCAAAAACTAGCACCTAGGACATTTTTGAAGTGAAATTAGGGGAATGTCCTAAAACGACAATTTTGCCCCTGCCTCACTAATCCCGTTTCTTTCTTCATTTTTACGCAAAAAAGAAAAGCATAGCCACAACAGACAGCAGAGGTGATTGCGATTTGGATCTCGATCTCAATCTAGAGCACAGTTGTTGATTTCAGCACCATTTATCGACGATTTTGAGCTCTACAATCAGATCTGAAGTGAAATCTGTCCAAACACAACACTGTCATCCAAAAATCGATTTTCAAAAGAGGTAATTTTCTTATAATCTGTAATCTTGTCTAATACAAATGTTTTGATTATAGTACTGTAATTGGGAGCACAATTGTTGTCTAAGATGCGGATTTGGAGAATAATTTGGAGAACAATTGATTACATTAACATAATCTGAAATTTGGTATATACCTATCATCGATTTTGATCTCAGATGCCAATTTTGATCTACGTTGCTAATTTTGTGATTATAGAACTGTAATCTAGATTGCATGGTTGATGTAGTTTGATATAAGATGCTGGTTTCGTGATATAAGGAGTTACTGATTTGGTGACTATACTAATGTAACAAAAACTGCACTGTAACCTAAATGTTGATAGCTGAGTTTAAGTACATCTGTGTACTTGTAATCACTGTATTTCTTAGATTTAATCAAAAGTAATGCACTTCAATACTGTATTGTAGATATATAAGAATAGTTATCTGAGATAACAAAAAATAGTTGTTGTCATCAAAGTATATTTATGAAATTTAATAGGTGTCACCAATGATCAGGTACAATGGAGGCCAATCTGTTAACAGTAACATTTGGAGAAGAATGGAAATTGGAAGATGGTTATTTAGTTTTTGCTGGGGATGCGTCATCAAAGGTAATTGTCATCAGGTAGACTGTAACTCTGTATGAGATGAAGAGTAAGATACTGAACAGATTCACAACCAGTGACAATTTGTCTCTTACTCTTCAATTCAGCCACTTGTATCCATTCAAGAAAACTACTGAGTCGTTTTTTGATTGAGAATGACACTGATTTGAGGAGTTTTTTTTTTGCAAATTAATGAATTGAATGAAGTTAATTGGATATTGTATTTATATGTTACAGCTGCAAAGGAAATCATTGAAGAACAGGTTACAAAATCCATAAATGATGAAAATGAATTGGCATTACAGGCTTACAGCTCTGCCAATGATACAAATGTCATGGAAGAGGACTTTGATGTGCAAGATGAAGATGTAGAATGCATAAATGATTGCTGTGATATGGATGGTAATGGAGATGACACAGGGATTGAAAGTCGCATCAGTGGAAGTACAATGTCCACAAAATATACAGCATCACCTATAAGTGAAAGAAAGGGAGAAATTCTTACAAAGGAAGATCTCAAAAATACTGTTGAATTATTGGTTGCGCAAGAGGCGTTTGCTTACAAAGTGAAGAAGTCAACACCATGTTATTACAGAACAGTTTGTGTCGATGGGAGCTGCACCTAGAAAATTCATGGCGCCATAGCGGGTGGTTCAACTGTATTTATAATTAAGAAATACTTTAATGAGCATACCTATAACATGAAAGTACGAATAGGAAAGCAACGCCCTCTAACTTACAAACTCATAACTGAAAGGATCAAACACAGGTGACATATCCTACAATCAATTCATCATTACATATTTTATATTTTTATTCACTGTAATCATGCATCATTAATTTCATATTTTATTCACTATTTTACATAATATTTACAGTTTTGAAGATGAGAAAAAAGGTCCAACTCCAAGACAAATTAGAAACATGATGAGGACTGATTTCAAACAGAATGTTAGCTATTGGAAATCTTGGATGGCTCGTGATTTAGCAATGGATATGACAATGGGGACAACAGAAGAAAACTATGAATTAGTGCCATCATATTGTTGGGTCCTGAAGCAAGCAAATCCTAAAACTGTAACCTTCATTGAAGTTGACAGCAAATCAAAGTTCAAGTATGTGTTCATTGCCTTTGGACCATGTATCCGAGCATTTCTAATCCTACGAAAGGTATAGATTCATTTCATAAGAAAAAATAACTGCCACCAAATAATTACTGAATACAATTCAATTGTACAAGTGCTTATGATAGATGATACATTTCAAAAAGGACAATACGGAGGGATTCTTCTCACAGCTTCTGCAGAAGATGCAAATAATCAGATATACCCTATTCCCTTTGTAGTGGTTGACTCAGAAAACAACGCCTCTTGAGAGTGGTTCTTCAACAAGCTAGCAACAGTCATCCCATCAAGTGAAGAGCTGGTTTTTGTTTTTGACCGGCATCAAAGCATTGCAAGAGCTTTAGAGTTGATTTACCCAAATGCTAAGCATTATTACAGTAAATGGCACTTGAAACAAAATATAATGGAAAATTTCAAGAAGAATATACTTTGTCAGTGGTTTGAAAGCGTAGCAAATAGTTACACTGAAGCAGATTTCAATAGCTACTTTGGTTGCATCAGTAATACAAACAGCAAGATGGAGAAATATCTTGAAGAAGTACAGTTTGAAAAATGGGCAAGAGCTTATTCAAAAGGTGATAGGTACAATATGATGAATTCAAACAATGCAGAATCATTAAATAATTTCTTTGCTTTGGATAGATCATTCCCAATTATAGGCTTACTAAATGCAATCAGAGAGAAGCTAACAACATTGTTCAATGAGCGCATAAATGAATCTGAAAACAACAACTTTGAGCTTCCAAATAAGATAAGTGATATAGTGTACATAAGATGTAGTGATGCAGGAATGTACATTGTCAAGCACCTCAATGAATTCCAGTTTGAGGTTGTTGGTGAGATGAAAAGGGTTATGGTTGATTTAAAGGAGAACTCTTGTTCATGTAAGGTATTTGATTATGAAAAGATACCTTGTGTATGACGTAGAAGGAAATCGAGTTCAATAAATAATAAAATAAATCAAACCAGATTCGTGCCCACGCAAATAATTACAAGACTTCCTCCCGATGTAGCAAAAGAAAGTCAGGATCGATCCTCGAGGAAGCTGGTCAGCAGATCTCAGGTAGCAGGCGATTCACGTCAGATTTCGACTCAGGGAAGCACTCGATATCGACCTCTTCAGTCGATTTCTGGGTTCTACAAAGGATGAGTCCATTTCGACCAAGGCACTCGATATCGACCAGGTAGCTCGATATCGACCAGTTCCTGCAGAGACAAAAACGGCAGCGATCTTGCTTGATCGAGAGATTAGTGGTCGACGTCGACTAGGCTTAGTCGATGTCGAGTAGAATGCAGTAACGTAACAAATTGCAGATTTTGAAATAAACAATGTAAAAGAAAACTTCCAAGTCTGGGATTTGCAACAACGATAACCAAACATGCATAAGGCAAGATAAAGAGAAATAATCATGCAATCACATCAAAGGATCAAGCTTTCGTTTTTTCCAACAATTAGACAACTCTCTCAAGAAACCCTAATTGTATCTACCAATTTTATGTTTATAATCCAAGTTGTTAGCCTGAATCTCAATTAATTAGGTAATAAATATATAAAAGGCAGTGGATGATCTATACACAATAAAAGTCGAATCTTTACCTTAAACACGAAAGGCTATCATCGGGCTCACCCCGACCCTAGAAGTAGGTAGACTACTCGCTCTTCATCATATGGAAACTCATCAATAATAAAAGAAAACTAAATTGAATTAATAAAATTCCTCTCGGCTCCAAACTCTCTCTCTCTCTCTACTACTACTCTTCTCTTGTGTGTAAATTGGAATGAATAAAAACTAACCCCATGAGCTTTATTTATAGGCCTTAATTCTTTCTAGTCAAGGTAAGGAATATCTATCTATATCTAAAGATATAATTCTACTTGGAAATAAATAAATCTAATTTGGTAAACAAGATAAATCCTATAGGGTAATTAAATGTTCCACCCTTAGGATGGATAGAAAGATAGAAAATACCTCTCAAAACTTCATGTGTAAGTAATATCCTCCAAGGACTCAGAATCGGCTTCGTACTCGATCTGGGAGTTGGTCGATATAGACCATAGTTGGTCGATATCGAGTTGTCTGCCCGGCTTCAGCTCTAGTCACTCGATGTCGGCTTCTGGCAGGGATATCGAGTTGATTTAGGTCGATATCGACATGTCTTCGTGTTTGCTCGTCCATGTCGAGTCGTCCTGGGATTTTCGATTGGAATCAAGTCGATATCGACCACTCTTCAGTGTCTCGTTCTGTGCTCAGCTTCACTCGATGTCAGGCGCTCTTCCATCAATTTTTGAGCTCCTTCAGTAGACATCAAGTGTACTTCTAGTGCTTCTTGGTTTTGCTCCAATTTAGCTTCGAATTTTGCAATATTAAACAGAAACTTGTGTAGACCTCTATTTCTTGCAAATAAGCATAAACTACACAAATTCGCTATATTCCCAACCCAGAATACATAAAATGATAGAATAAGGAGCTGAAATAGATATAAAAACATGGCACAAATCATGGACATCAAATCACCCCATACTTAAGCTTGCTTGTCCCCAAGCAATAACTTGGATGGTCATTCAGGGGAATAATTCAAAACTCTCAACATCATATATTCATTCTCACATATCCCTGCAATCAATTACCATCATCGAAAATGTACTAATGCCACAAATCCATACATGTGCAATAAAAGAACATCTACTCACAAAAGGAGGGTTATGCAAAAGAATCCATAAGTGACAAAGCAACAATAATCAAGAGGACTTTAATTAAGCTTAATAAGGAGTAGATTTGTAAAAGGCTAAAGGTGCGAAATTTTTGGCAACGTGATGCTAATAATCCGGGGAAATGGAGTACTTTCTCAACTTTCATACCATATGCCTTCTTCTTGATATCTCACATTTCGCTCATTCGCTCAATGCTTTTTCCAATTTTATGCTTTTACCTTTCTAGCCTCAGCAGTGCCTTCTCGAGAGTCGCAAATATGGGTGTCATGTATGACCCCGGATACTTAGTGCTTCGGACTCCTCACCTTGGTGTCCCATCTCGCTGAACTATTATCTCAACGAGCATGGTCGATCTACCTTTATCTCTTGAGGTGACCGGATTTTCTTTCACTCATTAAATTTTCCATATATTTGAAACATTCCTGCCAAACTCCAATAATGAAAATAACAACACAATGCCCATATAATATTCTCCATAATGTGACTTCGTTCTGAACATAATCCCCGGATCGGAAATAAGGTAAAAAACGGGCAATATTTAGATCATGTGGAGCAATATATGAAAATAAGGCATAATATGGCTTTTGTGATGCATAAGCATAGGTAAAGCTAGGAATATAACAATGAGCATTATATGGAAAATATAAAGTCATCCATCCTCTTATTATGCAACATGTCAAAAGCAATATCAAATTTAACCTACTTTCATGGTTTTCAAGAAAATAATGCACTTCATTGTGACTTCCCTTTACTAGGCAATTTCATGCTATATCTCTAATGAATCCAATTTGCATCGTCGAGTCCAATTAAACCTTCCATGACTCTTTTCTTTGAACAATTTACAAGCTTTGAGAGATGAAACAAACTTTTTAGCAATTAAGCATAAAAATTAAAAATTCACTCAAAATTTACTATGTAGTAGCAAAATCAAGAATAAAACAATAATGATAATGAGCTCACCCCCCCCCCCCCCCCATACTTAGAATATACAGTGTCCCCCCTGTATAAATAAAATAAAATAAGGGTAAAGAAAGGAATTCACTGAATAACGCGTTGTAGGGTCGAAATTGGGCTGCATTAGATTACCAGTAGTCGATATCGACCAATATAGCTCGATATCGACTGCAATCAGTCGGATTCCAAGTGTGACCACTGGTCGAAGTCGTGGGCATTGGTCGATATCAACCAATGTACTCGATATCAAGTGCATATAGTTTATATCGACTATCCTTGTCCTCTTTGTAATTTGGTTGAAATCGCCTCAGGGGTCGATATCGAGCAAGGTCGCTAGATATCGACCGGGTTGCCTCGAAATTTCCACTCGATCCCCGTTTTTTCGACCTGAAAATTATTAGTTTTCGCACGAAGACAAGATTTTTCACATGAAGTATTCAAAAACCAAAATCAAAACCAAAAGTTTTAAAGTCCTAAAAGAAATTTTTAAAAGTTTTATGTACATGCTCTAGATTTTAGAGTTGCTAGGCCGACTTCTTCGTTTGTGCTTAGGAACCCTCAATGTGGGGCCTTCTTGTGACTGGCCCTTCTCCTGGATCATCTAGGTCCTGATTGTAGTATGCAAGCTCCGCTGATAAGTTGTTGTTCGCATAAAATCCTTTGCCTTCCTTCATCTTCTTTCTAGTCTTAATCCTGCGCAGGTTAGCTCGCCACGGGGCCTTGCCTCCTATAAAAATCTTTTTATTTTTATTAATGGACGGAGGAGGAGTAGGGATTGTACCTGATCATACCTTTTCGTACCCAAAACAGCAATCTTCGGGTCGAGGGTTAGTCGATGTCGAGTGGAAGTGGTCGACGTCGAGTACAGGGACCCCATACTTAGGCTTTTGGCAGGTTCGGAGCTCAACATGGGAGGTCAATGTCGAGTGGGAGTAGTCGACGTCGAGTGGAGTGGTCGACATCGAGTAGATGCAGTTGATGACGAGTAGATTCCTAGTGCTTTCCTCCGTTGTTGTGTGCTCGTCCTCGTGGTTGCCTATGCTCTTCACCTCCAGCCATGGAATTTCCTCCTTTCTAGGGCCAAAAGAGAAGTCTAAGACCTCATTACCTATCGTGAAGGTGAGAAATCGCTTCTTGACGCTGATGTTGGCATCTACAGTTGCTAGAAAAGGTCTACCAAGAATAATAGGGCAAGCAAGATCTTCCTCTATATCTACAATAAGGAAATCTGCGGGAATATAGAACTTACCAACCTGGACAGGGACATTATCAACCATACCTTTAGGGATGACCACCGTATTGGTTGCCATGTATAGCTTGGCATCCATAGGTTCTATTGCTCCTATCTTCACCTTTGACAAGATTGATAAGGGCATGATGCTCACGCTTGCTCCTAGATCACACAATGCCTCATATTTATATTGTCCAAATCCCACAGGAATAGAGAACTTACCAGGGTCAGGTCTCTTCTCAGGGAAATCCATCCTTTTGCAGTCACTGGCGATTTCGGTGATTGATCGCTTGTTGCTAAGGATCTCCTTAAGGAACTTGGCATAAGTAGGCATCTCTTGAAGAGCTTCTATAAATGGAATTGAAACGTTCAGTTCCTGAAGCATCTTAACAAAGCGTTTAAATTTACCTATGGTGAATCTTTCAGCGCCTTGGAAGGGAACGGAAGCGTCTTCTTTGGTTTTGGAGCGGAATCAGCCTTTGGAGGCGATGCAGAGTGGTCGACGTTGACTGGAGGGGACTCGATATCGACTACATGTTGGTCGATATCGACCTGTTGTTGCTCGATATCGACTGGTGGGGTCAGAATCGAGTTTGCTGGTGCAGATGGGTCAATATCGACCTGAATTTGGTCAATATCGACCAGTGCTTGGTCGATATTGACCTATTCTCCAGTGCCGTCGTTTGCTTCTCCGATCTCTGGTTCGTGCGGTTTGTGATCGCTCCTTAGTTGTACCGTCGCGACTTGTCCGGATTGCCCCTTAGGATTTGGATATGTATACCCAGGGAGCTTTCCGGACGGTCTTGGGATCTGTGCCGCGAGTTGACCCACTTGGGTCTCTATGTTCCGCTTCCAGTTGTCCATTTCTCCAAACCTTGTGTTGAGGCTTTGAAGTTGAGTTTGGATGGCGCTGGTGGATTGCTGGTGTTGTGCATGGTTTCTCCTAGTTTTGTCGAGGATCATCTGTAGATCATCTTTCCGATGGTTCCTTTCTGGATTTCCTGGAGCTCTGTATGATGGGGGGTTCCTAGGAGCACCTTGATTCCATTGTGGTTGATAGAACCTTTGGTCCCCCATATAGCGATTGAGACCCCCTGCGTAAGCTACCTCCTCATGAGTTTCTGCTAACCTGACTTGCTCTGTATGTGGGCACTCTGGGGTGGTGTGCTGATGTGATCCGCATTCAATGCAAGGCTGGTTAACATATATAAATTTGACTTGTTTGAGGAGCTTGTGATTCTGATCTTTGTAGAACTACTCATTGACATCAGGATCAATCTCCTTAGAAGGCTCATATAGGGGCATGGATGGTGCTGGCCTTGCATAAGCGTTATCATCGTAATTCGCAGGAGCCCCATAAGTGTTGTCAAAGTTGGTGAGCCTTTCGATTGACGCCCAAGCTTCTGCTGGAGTTTGCATGAGATACTCGTATTGCGTGTATTGATTGATCTTTTCCTTGCTGGCCAGATCAAGAGAATTGTAGAAAATCTCCTGAATGACATATGGTGGTTGCCCATGAGTAGGGCAGGATCGCAGCAAATCCTTGTATCGATCCCATGCTCGAGCTAGCGGCTCCCCATGCTTTTGTTTGAAAGTTGTGATCTTTTGTCGGATGAGTGCTGTCTTTGCGGGGGGAAAGAACTTGTTGAGAAACGCATTCCTAAACTCAGTCCATGTTGTGAGGGATCGCGCAGAAAGTCCTTCAAGCCACTTTAGTGTCGGACCTGCAAGAGACCAACGAAAAGCTCTCATTCTTACATATTCAAGAGTAGCACCTTCAGCAATAGTTTGGCACATATCAGCAAAAGTAGTAATATGAGCTAAAAGGGTATTAATTAAATCTCCCTTCAAAAGCATTATTTTTAATTTCAGTAAGGAAGGCAATGCGAATTTCAAAGTCATTAGGAGGGACTAGAATAGCCGATTCAGGCACTATCAGAGTTGGGTGCATGTAATCTTTTGCAGTAATGGGATATAAGGCAAGCTCAGCCTCTGCCTGCCTCCTTTGTTCTATTTCCTACTCGGTGCGTGCTCTCTCAGCGGCGAGAAAAGCATTGTTGGCTGCTAGTTCCCTCTGAAGCCTCTCGATCATCTTAGCTTGTGCTTCTGCGGTCGCCATGAACCTTTTCAATCTAGAGTGGATGTGTATAAGACGTTCTGGGTCGTCTAAGGCGTCAAACTCAGGTGGTTGACCAGAACGGCGCATACACCTGTAAAACAAAACTCAAGGAAAACATGAGATCTAACTACCTAAGGCGCGAATGATTGCTTCCCCGGCAACGACACCAATTTGTTGTAGGAGGAAATCAAGTTCAAAATATAATAATAAATCAAACCGGATTATGCCCACGCAAATAATTACAAGACTTCCTCCCGATGTAGCAATAGGAAGTCAGGTTCGATCCTCGAGGAAGCGTGTCAGCGGATCTCAGGTAGCAGGTGATTCACGTCGGTTTTTTGACTCAAGAAGTACTCGACTTCGAGTAAAGTTACTCGACGTCGAATACTCAGTCGGGTAAAACTTCAAACAGAAGCAAACAGAAACGCAAACGAAGCAAAAACAAGCTATGTCGAGTAAAAGTTACTTGACGTCGACTAGAAGTGCTCGAAATCGAGTAAAAACAAAACCAAAAACCATAACTTTAAATTGCAATAAAATGAATGTAAACACGAAATAGGTGGGAAATAACTCAATAAACTAAAAGACTTCCAAGATGAGGGTTTCAACACCACAACGATAACCATATCAAATAATGCATAAGGTATAAAAGATCATGCCTTTTCATCAAATAACCAGGAGGCTGGTCAAGTATAAAAATAAAATATAAAATATGAAATCAAACTGACTCCTTGTCTCAGCAAATAAATACAAGACTTCATCCCGTTGTAGTAGAAGGAAGTCAGGATCGATCCACGAGGAAGCGTGTCAGCGCCCGCCTTTTCAGTTTAGAAACTCCCGAATTCAACTCAGGTTATACTCGATGTCGACTAGGTGTCGTCGACGTCGACCACTCAGTCGGGTAAAACTACAAACAAAAGCAAACAGAAACGCAAATGAGGCAAAAACAAGCAATGTCGAGTAAAAATCTACTCGACGTCAACTAAGACCAAAAATCGTAATTTTAAATTGCAATAAAACGAAAGTAAACACGAAATTGGGGAATAAAATCAATAAACTAAAATAGTTCCAAGATCAGGGTTTCAACACCACAACGATAACTCTGTAAAATAATGCATAAGGTATACAAGATCATGTCTTTTCATCAAATAACTGTCGTTATTAACAAATAGGAATATAGAGACTTTCGCATAAACCCTAATTGTTACTAACCCTTTTTCAAGTAATTAATCCAAGTTGTATTAAGATCACATTTTCTTCAATAACACAAACAAGGATCACCTTCAACTTTCACAAAAGAATCATGCTCGTAGCATAGAAGACGAAATCGCATCAAAAGATCGTACCTTTTCGCATTACCTTACATGGCTACCGTCGGGCTCACCCCGACCCTAGAAGTTGGGTGACTACTCGCTGTTCATCATCAATAAACACATCAATAACAAAAAGGAACTAAATTTCATTAAAATAAACTGAAGAAAGTACAAACCGAACAAAGCCAGATCACTTCCGCTCTCTTTGCTCCACTCGGCCTCTCTCTCTTTCTCTCAACTCTCGAAAACTCCTATTGGCTTGTAGCTTGGATTGTTGGATGATTGAATCCTTCTAAAATCCAACCCTTAAAGCCTTATTTATAGTGTTCCATGTAGCTAATCTAGGAAGGAACAACTATATCTATATCTAAAACTTTCTATCTAAAAACACAAGATAAAACTTAATTGATAAAGGAAATAAATCTAATGTGGATAAACCCCTCTTGGACTTGATAGATCTTCATGTGGATGGATAGAATTCCACAAATCTTCTCGTGCAAGCAATTCTATCTTCTCGGCACAACTCGCTCTCGGTCTCGGATTCGGACTGGAACGTACTCGACTTCGACTAGAGTTAGTCGACATCGACTGGAACTTTTCGTCCTGTGTTGCACTCGAGCTCGGGCATCATCTGGACTCGACGTGTGTACTCGACTTCGAGTACTGTAGCACTCGATGTCGAGTAGCTCTGGGCTCCTCGAGTGATCTGCTCGACTCCGTGTGACTTTCTGGCTCGGAAGTACTCGACTTCGATTAGATGTAGTCGACGTCGAGTAGAACTGTCAGCTTTCAGCATTCTGCCCAGTTCTTGAAATGCGCTTTCCCGAGTCCTCATTTGTCGGATTGGCAAATATGAGTATGCGTTGGAAAGCTCTTTTTTAGGGCTACAATTCTCATGAATACATCAAAACTTGATTCAGAATGATGAATGGTGAAATGTGGGCTTTTCTCCAGTTGCACCATCCTGTGCTCTTCCTGACTTTCCTTTTAGCTCCAAAGTGCGTCCGATTTCTGCGAAATTAAACATAAACTAGTGTATACTCCATAAACTACATAGATTATGTACTATTTTAACCCAAATGTATGAAATGCATGTAGAAATCGATATAAAAGTAAGTGTAAAACATGGCAAATTAGGCTTACAACAAACACCCCATACTTAAGCTTGCTTGTCCTCAAGCAATACTTTTAGTGGTCAAACATGGGAAGAAATCAAAACTCTTAACATATTAGATCCATCGTCATATGTTCCTACAATCAATTACCATCCTTGAAAAGGTACTAGTGTCACAAATTCATGCGTGTGCAATAAAAGCAACATCTACTCACAAAAGAAGGGTTATGCAAAAACATTCATTCGTGACAAAGCATTAATAATCAAGAGGACTTTATTTAAGCTCATGGTGAAGAAAAGGTAAAAGGTAAAAGGAGGGCAATTTTTGGTCTTGTGGTGCTAATGATCCTGGGAAATGGAGTACGTTCCCAAATTTCATACCACATTCCTTCTTCATTTGATTTCTCACATTTCGCTCAATCGCTCATTGCTTTTTTTTTTCAATAATGCTTTTACCTCTCTAACCTCAGCACTGCCTTCTCGCGAGTTGCAAACATGGGTGTCATGAATGACCTTGGATACTTAGTGCTTTGGCCTCCTCACCTTGGTGTCCCATCCTGCGGAACTATTATCTCGACGTAGGCAGGGTCGATCTACCTTTATCTCCTGAGGTGACTGGATTTTCTTTTACTCATTAAATTTTCCATAACTTTTCAAACTTTCCTGCCAAACTCCAATAATGATAATAGCAACACAACAAACATATAATAATCTCCATAATGTGACATCATTCTTAACATAATCCCCAGATGGAAATAAGGTAAAGAATGGGCAATATTTAGATCATGTGGAGCAATAATTGAAATAAGGCATAATATGGCTTTTGTGATGCATAAGCATAGGTATGGCTGAGGAATATAAACATATGAGCAATATATGGAAAATATAAAGTCCTCCATCCTCTTATCATGTATATGTCAAAAGGAACTTCAAATTTTACCTCCTTTCATGGTTTTCAAGAAAATAATGCACTTTATTGTGACTTCTCTTTACTAGGCAATTTCATGCTATATCTCTAATGATTCCAATTTGCATCGTTGAGTTCAATAAAAGCTTCCATGACACTTATAAAAAAAATTCAATGGGGGGGGGGGGGGGGGAGATTTTTATAAACTTTGGATAATAACATGTAAGCATATAGATAAATAACATATCCAAAGTAACCATGTATAAGCAATTCAAGAAATATGATAAAATATGCACAAAAGTAAGCCTTTCCCCCAAGAAAATATGCACAAAAGTAAGCCTTTCCTCCACCCCATACTTAAATATTACAGTGTCCTCACTGTATAAAAACCAGGGAAAAAAAAGAAACTTACTTGACAGATGTGCAGAGGCTCAAAATAGGGGACGAAGATCTCTGTAGGATAGGTTGATATCGAGTTGATCTAGTCGATATCAACTGGGTTTACTCGAAATCCATTGGTTCCATGCTTCGGGGTGATTTCTGGTCGATTACCGCAATCCTGGTCGAAATCTTTGGTCGATATCGACCAAGTTAGGTCGATATCGAGTCACCTAAATTATTATTTTTTTCAAAATAAAACCAAAAAGAATTCAAAACCAAATATGAAAAACTAAATGTCTAATAATACAAGCTCTATATTTTATAGTCGCTAGGCCGACTTCATCTTTGTCGCTCAAGGTGGCATCTGCAGGGTCCATGTGGCTTGAGCCTCAAATAAGAATCCATTCTTGTCCATAAGCTATAATCCTCCAGAATGGATCTTATGCACCGTGAATGGTCCCATCTTTTTCTCCTTGAACTTGTTAGGGAACCAATGATTCTTTGATTTGGAGACGTACACCTTGTCTCCTACTTCGTAGTCTTTCGGGTCATCATTTGAAACCCTGCACAAGCGCACATACCAAGGCAAACCTCTTTCATCTATAGATAGATCTTTTATTAAAATTGGGGAAGAAAGGTCCATACCTCGGCTTACCTTTGCAAATTCTTCGTTATTCAGCTCTTGACGATCTGGTCGAAATCGACCAATATTAGTCGATATCAACCTCTGCTACTCGATTTCGGGTGAAAGTTCAGTCAATTTAGACGAAGACGGCTCGACATGGGTTGGTCGATATCGACCAATATTGGTCAATATCGACCTATGCTCCTCGATTTCTGGTGAAGTTTCGGTCGATGTAGACGAAGACGGCTCGATATGGGTTTATCGATATTGACCAATGTTAGTCGATATCGACCTCTGCTGCTAGATTTCTGCTAGCTTCGTCTTCGGAAGTAGAGCCGAATCGACGTGGGAAGGTCGATATCGACCAAATATAGTCGATATCGACTGTTTTTGTTGCTCAGTCGACTTCGCTGCGGAGTGTTGGTCGATTTCGAGTGACCCACTCGATATCGAGTGGTTCAACTTGATTTCGACCCCATACTTAAGACCTGGCAAAGCATCCGAAAAATAGTTAGTCGACTTCGACTTACCCTGATCAATGTTGAGTAGATTCTCCGTTTCCTCGTTCAAGATTGCCATGATTTCCTCCACCTGTGCTTCCATATCCCTCTTTTCCAATTCCTCGGGAGTCTTATTTCTTACCTTTGGCTCCCCGCAAGTGATGTATCTGGCTGAGATTGATTTGACCATTTCCATAGGACCTGTATGCCTTTCAGTTTTATTAAAAGAGTACTCAATTACCTCATCGATGATGGTGAAAGTGAGCACTCCCTTCCTCACGCTTATGTTGGTATCCACCATCGCTAAGAAGGGCCTTCTTAATATAATTGGACAAGCAGGGTCCTCTTCCATATCAATAACTAGAAAATCAGCAGGGACAAAGAACTTACCAACCTGTACCGGCACATCGTCCATCATGCCTGTTGGGATGACTACAGTGTTTGTCGCCCTATAGAGTTTAGCATCCACAGGCTCTAGAGCACCTATCTTAACTTTGGCCCAGATTGATAAAGGCATTATACTTACACTGGCTCCTAAGTCACATAATGCAATAAACTTGTATTGACCAAATCCAATGGTTATAGAAAACTTACCTGGCTCTGGCCTTTTCTCTGTAACGTCCATCTTGCTGCACTCCTCTGCGATCTCAGCCATTGATTGCTTCTTGCTGAGAATTTCTTTGAGGAAATTTACGTATGACGGCATCTCGTGAAGAGCTTCTATGAAAGAAATGGTAACATTGAGCCTCTGAAGCATCCTCACGAACCGTTGAAATTTCTTTTCTGCTGGATCCTTCAAGGATTTCGTCGGGAATGGCATCGTTTTCTTCTTCGGAGGTGCTGGAGTTGGATCGACATCGACTAGAGGTTGGTCGATATCGAGTTGTGGTTGGTCGATATCGACTAAGGGTTGGTCGATATCGAGTTGTGGTTGGTCGATATCGACTAAGGGTTGGTCGATATCGACTGGAGGTTGGTCGATATCGACTGGTTTCACTGGCGTCGGGTTTTGTTGTGGGGAAGTTGGGTCGATTTCGACCCTGGGGGTCGATATCGAGTGGGGACTAATCGATATCGACTGGGTTGGTCGATATCGACTCGTCTCTAGCTCCCTCCTCCTCCGTCATTTGCATCTGACGCTCACTCCTTAGGTTCATAGCCGCCACCTGTCCTGCATATTTACCTTTAGGATTAGGTTCAGAAGATCCAGGGAGCGTACCTGATTGCTTGGGGACGGATGTTGCCAATTGACCAATCTGGGTCTCAATAGATTTCCGCTAGATATCGATTTCCCCAAGTCTAGAGTTGATGCCATGCAGCTGAGTGTGGATGGAATTGATCGATTGCTTGCTGTCTGAATGATTCCTCCGCATCTCCTCAAGAATAACCTGCATGTCATCCTTCTTACCTTCTCTGTCTGGGTGACCAAGAGCTCTATAAGGCGGGGGATTTTTATGTTGGGACTGGCGATAATAGCTCCAGTTCTGGTTCTGATGTGATCCTGAGTACTGTCCCCCTACATACCTTACCTCTTCGTGGGATTCTGCAAGTTGTACTTGATCGACATGGGGGCACGCAGTAGTGTTGTGCCTCACAGACCCACATTCCAAACAAGGCTGATTTTTAGACAAGAACTTGACTTGTTTGGCAAGACGACGTACCTGGTCATTGTAGAATTGGTCCCTGGTGACGTCTGGATCAATCTTCTTTGGTGGCATATATAGAGGCATAGATGGGGCAAGGCTTTCATATCTTTCGTTAGCAGAGGCCGTAGAAGTCCCATATGTATTGTCGTAGTTGGCCAGCGTCTCAAAGGTTTCCCAAGCACGCCGTGGGGTGTACTCGAGATACCTATATGCGGTGTAGTTGTTGATCCGATCCATAGTAGGCGCATCCAGGCAGTTGAAGATGATCTCCTGGATGACGTAGGGTAGTTGTCCATGCGTAGTACAAGACTTCAGAAGCCTTTTGTAGCGCTCCCAGACTTGTGCAAGCGGTTCTTCTAGCTTGTCTGAAAACCATGATTTGTTGTCTGGGCGCAGCTGTCTTTGCAAGAGGAAAGAACTTGTTGAGGAACAGGTCCTGTAATTCATTCCAAGTGCGAATGGTTTGTGCTGGCAATCCTTCGAGCCACTGTGAGGCTATTCCTGCAAGGGACCAACGAAAAGCCTTTAGTTTGAGATATTCTAGATTAGTAGCATCTGCAATTGCTTCACATAAATCTAGAAAAGTTGTAACATGTTCTAAAGGACATTCATTAGGTCTTCCCCCAAATTGACTCCTCCTAGTTTCAGTAATAAAAGAAGGACGAATTTCATAATTAACAGGGGGAAGAATGATCGGTGATTCTGGAACTTCTAGAGTAGGATGCAGATACTCATTTGCATTGGCCGGGACATGCCCAATCTGCTCCTCAAGTTCCCTTCTCGTGTTGACCTCGCGATCTACTCTTGCCTCCCACTATTGCTAATTCTGTGTATATTCCGCCTCTCGTCGAGCGTATTCTGCTTCTTTGGTGGTGAGTTCCTCAATTCGTAAGCGGAGTTGCTCAAGCTCCTGTGCCGGTGTGAGCTCGACCGCATTCTCGTTATTGTTGGGAGTCGACACGAGTCTCCTCCTAAGCCTTTGCTGTAAGTGGAAGAAACGTTCTGGTTCGAGAAGAGGGTCGATAGGTGTGCGATCAGTTCTTCGCATGTACCTGAAAAGCAAAACCAAAAAGAAACAAGTAAAAAGAAAATAAAAGGCAAAAAGAAGAGTAAAAGGAACTAAAAAGGGCGCGATTGATTGCTTCCCTGGCAACGGCGCCAAAATTTGTTGTAGGAGGAAATCGAGTTCAATAAATAATAATATAAACACGCATGGCTATCATCGAGCTCACCCCAACCTTAGAAGTAGGTGGACTACTCGCTCTTCCTCATAGGGAAAGTCATCAATAATAAAAGAAAACTAAATTTCATTAATAAACTAAAATAAAGCTTACAACCGATCAAAGCCAATTCCGCTCTCGCCAAATACAACTCCCCTGGGCTCCAAACTCTCTCTCTCTACTCCTACTCTTCTCTTGTGTATAAATTGGAATGAATAAAAACTAGCATCATGGGCTTTATTTATAGGCCTTAATCCTTGCTAGTCAAGTTAAGGAATATTTATCTATATCTAAACATATAATTCTACTTGGAAATAAATAAATCTAATTTGGTAAACAAGATAAATCCTATAGGGTAATTAAATGTTCCACCCTTAGGATAGATAGAAAGATAAAAAGATAGGAAATATCTCTCAAAACTTCATGTGTAAGTAATCTCCACTTGGAATCTTCCAAGGACTCGAAATCGGCTTCGTACTCGATCTAGGAGTTGGTCGATATCGACCATAGTTGGTCGATATCGAGTTGTCTGCTCGGCTTCAGCTCTGGTCACTCGATGTCAGCTTCTGGCAGGGATATCGAGTTTATTTAGGTCGATATCGACCGTCTTCATGTCTGCTCGTCCATGTCGCGTCCTGGGATTTTCGACTGGAATCAGGTCAATATCGACCACTCTTCAGTGTCTCGTTCTGTGCTCAGCTTTGCTCGATATCAGGCGCTCTTCCGTCAATTTTCGAGCTCCTTCAGTAGACATCAAGTGTACTTCTAGTGCTTCTTGGTTTTGCTCCGATTTAGCTCCGAATTCTGCAATATTAAACATAAACTTGTGTAGACCTCTATTTCTTGCAAATAAGCATAAACTACACAAATTTGCTATATTCCTAACCCAGAATACATAAATTGTTAGAATAAGGAGCTGAAATAGATATAAAAACATGGCAAAAATCATGGACATCAGTGTACATGCTCTTGCTGTCATCAGGGACAAAAAACTGAGTGTTCTGAGGCATATTAGCATCTACTACAAAATTGAATCTTAGAAATTGGCTTATCATGAGACAATATATCCTGTTCTAAAGGAAGAACAGTGGGTTGTACCAGAGGACATCAAAAGACAGAAATGTCACCCACCAATGATACCTAAAAGATGTGGTCGCCCTCAAAAGAAAAGAAAGCCTACAGCTAGAGAAATCAGAGGCAAAGCATAAAAAAGGATTCACAAGAGCTAGAGATCAGAGGCAAATCAGAAGCAAAGCATCAAAGAAGACAAGAAGATTTACTTTATCTTTTTCTTATATGGAATAAAATGTTCACTGTCAATAGGTCTTTACACTGGACAGAATGTAAACTGTCACCATATTTCAGTTTTTTTTCTTCTAACATTACAGCTTTGCAAAGATTTATAAATCAATGACTAACAGGGTCATAGACACTATAAGCAAAATAAACACAGGGTAATCAATGGTGTAGCCACATTAAAAATAGGGTCCTACACTTTGTAACCAAAATCCTAAACCTTAAATCAAAAGAAAATGTAATGTACAGTGTGGTTTAGGATTTAGGGTTTAGGGCCTTGGCCCTAAACCTTAAATCCTAAACCCTAAACCATAAATTGTTAAGTATGATACATAGCTAAGAGATAAATGCTATCACCAAGAGGAAAACTCTAGGATTAAGGAATCAAAAACCCTATAGAGGGTAATGAGAAGCCAAAATACATGGGGATAAAGCACTTCTCTAATATATGAATGGTTAAGAGGAACATAGGCACTGTAACCAAGATGAAAACAGTGTCAGAGACCCTGTCACCACTATGAAAACAGGGTAATAGACACTGTAACCAAAGAAAAACACTAAAAAAGAAAAAGAACTTAACCTATAGGGGCTAATAAGAAGCCAATTTTTATGTGGTGACAGTTCTCCTCTAATATATGAATGGCTAAGATCGACAAAGATGATGTAACCACTGTTAAAAAAAAGGGACATAGACCTTGTAATCACTATAAAAAAAAAGGGATAAAAACACTGTAACCACTATTAAAATAGGGTAATAGACACTTGTAACCAAAATAAAAACCCTATGATTAGGGGAGCACAAACCCCAAAGGGGCTAATAAGAAACCAAAAGAACATGTGATGTACAATATGGTTTAGGGTTAAGTCTTTACGGCCAAGACCATAAACCCTAAGTCCTAAACCCTAAACCCTAAAATGTTAAAGACAGTACGTCGTTAAGAGATAATTGTTGTCACCAAATGGAAAACCTTAGGACAAGGTAAGCAAAAAACCCTAAAGGGGCTAATAAAAAGCCAAAAGACATGTGGTGGACAGTTCTCCTTCAATATATAGATGGGTAAGATGGACATACACGTTGTAACCACTGTTAAAACAGGGTTATATATACTTTAACCAATATGGAAAGAGAGGTGTAGACACTGTAATAAAAGGAAACACTATAGACGTTGTAACCAAAAAAAAAAGGGGGGGTCATATATACTGTCACCACTATGAAAACATGGCCATATGCACTGTAACCAAAGGAAAACCCTATGAAAAAGCAAGCAAAAACCCTAAAGGGGCTAATGAGAAGCCAAAAGACACGAGGTGGACAATTCTCATCCACTATATGAATGGATAAGAGGGCCTTAGACGCTGTCACCATAATAAAATAGGGCCATATACACTATCACCACTACGAAAACAGGGTCATAGACAGTGTATCCAAAGTGAAAACTTTGAAGATGATACAAGAAATAATAAAACCTTGACATTAGAGTGGAATTATAGAGATTTGTAACATATAATAGGGATAAAACATAAAAAGATTAAAAGGAACATAGAAACCACTAGAGCATTAGCCTACAAATACACAGCCTTAGTGTCACCATGGGCTATCACCACGACTGTTACATCAACAAAATATACAATAACCTGTCACCAAATCAAGTGTTACCAGATACATGTTCTACCTAACACACACTTAGTGCCACCATGGGTTGTCACCACGATTGTTACATCAACAAAATATACAATAAACTGCCACCAAATCAATTGTCACCAGAGACATAGTCCAACTAACACAAACTTAAGCTCATAACTAAAAAATGTCCACTGCTTCTTCAAGAGATCAGATGCAATCGTCTCACGATACACATTAACATAGTCATCATTCACAAGCTGAATGTCACCACCAAAAACCAGAGACTCAATGTGCTTGATGACGTAAACACCACATCTACCCCTACATAAGGAGAAAAAAATAAACACAAGGGAAAAAAGTGGAGAAATATAATATCACGAAATAGAAAACAAAATACGACAAGTTGGAAAACAGAAGGTACCCGTCTTTATTTTGAGGCAACTCATCTACTGTATCCACTTCAAAGGGAGTGTCATCCATTTCAGGAAAAAGACCACTCTTGCTCAATAGAATAGAAAGCACTCCACATGTTTAAGAAAACTTCTTAAGCAGATCTTCATTTTTAGTGAAACTACACTAGGAGTCATAAAAAAGAATCATCTTGGAGTCCAGCTTAATTTCAACGGCTACCCAGTGCATGTTGTCAATATTGAATGGAGCATAAACCTTCTTAGCACCTTCCCAAGTCTTCCCATAATTACCAGGATAAAGACCAAGGAAGTAACTGAAGAATTCCTCTGGAATTGCATCATAATTTTTAATGACATCGGCATAACAGTTCACAATCTTGGGGAAAAAAATGGTGTCTAATACAACACTGGTGGGATTTTGATAAGGACAATCATGAAGACGCTTTCTAAAATGATAATGTGCTTCATCTAGGTGTTGTTAAAGAAAACAGAATAAATCCTAACTGTCACCAAACTCATGGCACCAAATATAATCAACAAGAAAAAGACATGTAAATATGAACTTACAACATCACGAAGCCATTTTGTTCTCCCCGATAATTCAGTGAAAAACACCTTGTTCATAGCAACCTCACAGGCACTGATTTTTCCACCACGCCTACAAATTAAGATAACAAGTTAAATAAAGGAAGCATAGCAAAAAATACCCAAAATTCATAGGGGATTTGCAAATATACCTTGTTTTTTTATTTTATTGCAAATATGCCTAATTTTATTGCAAAAATACCAACTAAAATTGCAAATGTGCCCAATAACGAGGTTCGGCACAACAACCTACGTCCCCGCCTAGGGTTATCCAACCCGTAGGATTCAACAACTTTATTTCACTTTATCTTATGAGCCCTAGATACAACCTCTAGAAGACCTTCCCTCTTCTAGACTAACTTCCTATCTAGCAACCCAAGCACACTAGTGAAATAAAGCTCTATGGATACCGGAGTACCCTATACGTTTGGCCGGTTTGGGTAAAGAACCCTTAGTATAACCTAGAATGAATTGTATGATAAAGCTCAATGTAAACCTCACACTCTCAAAGAAATAAAACGCTCAAACCAAAGAGAGATGCGAGACGATGCTCGTAGAAGACAAAGGATTGCAGGAGAACTTGTATGCGCAGGGGGTGAAGCTTTTTTTCGACTGCTATCCTCTTCTTCATCTTATAAAGGCCACCCATCCGAGTTTGTATTGATTTGAACGCTTGAACTTTGGACGCCTGATTTGTTGAGAGACGTTGCTAAACTTACGGAGAGAAGAAGCGTTCCAGAAGCTACGCCTGGAATTTTGTTTAATTTGAAACCTTGGAGGAGCTGAAGACTTGGACAAATCAAATCCCTTGAAGATCTCAACAAAACAAATTAATAGATTAATATCTACGGTTAGTTGAAAACTCAATCCAATTTAAAAACACAATCTGAGCAAATAAATGGCCCATTAAATAAAATTAGGTCCAATAACATATTGGTCCAAGTGACATATAAACTCAATAAAATAGGCCCATTAAAAACAAACCCATTAACGTTGAAGCAAGCCCATTTGTGTAAAACTTGAGCTACTGTTGGTAAGGTCTTACCAGTGATGGTAAGGCCTTACCAAAACCTGGAAACCATGGTTTTGGTTTTGAGCTCACACAGTAAGGTCTTGAAACTATTTTGGTACTGATGGTTTGTTTTAAAACGTTGAAGACAACTTGGAGATTGGTTCAACCAAATCTCTTGAAAATCTCAACAAACCAACAACCTTTTAAATTTGAAGATTGCTCCACAAGATCTTCAAAGAATCTTCTAGAAAGTCAACCCCAAATGTTCAATAACCAAATCAAATCCTGCCCAAAATCTCCAACAAATAATTAAATATAAATCTCAATAAATAATCTAATTGATATTTGTATAAAATAAATACTACCTTTCTTTGTCTTCCATCACACTTATAATATAACATCAAGATAAACTCAACAATCTCCCTCTTAATGGAAGACAAAACAAACAAAATAAATATCAATTATATATAAATAAATAGCATCGTGGAGCATCATAAGTAGCATAACATCATATAGCATAAGCAACTAATTTCTCCCCCTCTTTGTCTTCCAACAAGGAAGGGAAGAAATCGGATTTCACCAATTCAGCACCTAGTCAAGACCTTGAAACTAATCCCAAGGCCTTGAGATGTTACTAGACAGCATTACTCCCCCTACGATAATGCTTCTCTGTTCAACAGAGAGAATCATTAGAAGCACAAAAACATCTATATATATTAAAAAATTATCCTTTATCACCAAGAGCAATTGTTCCAATCCATTAATGCTCTTTGATCTTGGTGATATCCTGCAAAACGAACAAACATCAACCTTTCCGGCTAGACCAATGTACAAATTTAGATTCATAATTAGGATAGACCATGTTTGGTGGTCTTGTCCCTTTAGCAACCCAAATTTGTTTATCCGTTCATTTAAACATATAAGAAAGGTATTTCTAATGATGTAAGGGTCCTTTCTCATATAAGGACAAGTTTCCTTTACATGACCCTTTTTGCAACAAAAGAAACAAGTAGGAGATCGCCAACTTCCTTTTGCCTTAACGAACGTGGTAGTAGGTTTTACAGGAAAGTTCCTGTTGTATCCTATACCACTTCGGTTCAAGGAAAGTTGTTGTTCTTCAAGCATCTTGTCAAGAGTGGCTTTGGATCTAGTGAATTGCACCATGGTTGTTTGTTGTTCTTGACAATTCTCAGATAATTTCACTTTTTCATTCTCAAGGTCATTGTTATGAGCCTTAAGAGAAGAGAGGTTTGCCTTTAGTTCGGAATTTTCCGATCGTAAGGCCTTACCCTCAATGATAAGATCTGAATTTTGATTGTCAAGATCTTACAGCTTCTACGACAGCTTCCTTATGCACACTTCTTGATCCTTTACCTTCTCTTTCAATGTGCTGATTTAGGTAAGGCCTTACCGTCACTGGTAAGACCTTACCAACAGTAGCTCAAGTTTTACACAAATGGGTTTGCTTCAACGTTAATTGGCTTGTTTTTAATGGGCCTATTTTATTGAGTTTATATGTCACTTGGACCAATATGTATTGGGCCTAGTTTTATTTAATGGGCCATTTATTTGCTCAGATTGTGTTTTTAAATTGGATTGAGTTTTCAACTAACCGTAGATATTAATCTATTAATTTGTTTTGTTGAGATCTTCAAGGGATTTGATTTGTCCAAGTCTTCAGCTCCTCCAACATTTCAAATTAAACAAAATCTCAAGCGTAGCTTCTGGAACGCTTCTTCTCTCCGTAAGTTTAGCAACGTCTCTCAACAAATCAGGCGTCCAAAGTTCAAGCGTTCAAATCAATTCAAACTCGGACGAGCGGCCTTTATAAGAAGAAGAAGAGGATAGCAGTCGAAAAAAAGCTTCACCCCATGCGCATAAAAGTTCTCCTGCGATCCTTTGTCTTCTACGAGCATCGTCTCGCATCTCTCTTTTGTTTGAGCATTTTATTTCTTTGAGAGTGTGAGGTTTACATTGAGCTTTATCGTACAATTCATTCTAGGTTATACTAAGGGTTCTTTACCCAAACGTATAGGGTACTCCGGTATCCATAGAGCTTTGTTTCACTAGTGTGCTTGGGTTGCTAGATATGAAGTTAGTCTAGAAGAGGGAAGGTCTTCTAGAGGTTGTATCTAGGGCTCATAAGATAAAGTGAAATAAAGTTGTTGAATCCTACGAGTTGGATAACCCTAGGCGGAGACGTAGGCGGTGGTGCAAAACCTCGTTAACAAGTATCGTGTCCTTTACTTTCTGTTCTTTTCATTCATGCTTGTGTTTGCTTTACTTAACTTCTTACTCACTTTCTCTATCTTAACTCGTTACTGTTTTGTAGATAAGGTCTTACCTCCGGTGGTAAGGTCTTACCATTTCTGCATTTGCGAAAAGTTGTCATACTCTATTCTTCCCCCCTTGCTAGAGTATGTCTTTACTATTTGCCTGCATATTCCGCACTTCAACAATGATATGAGGAATATGAAAGAATGGGTAAAGTATATAAAACAATATAGGATAAGCTGGAGAAAAGCACAAACAGAGGAATCAGAAGAGGATATGGTGACAACATGACCAAACACCCACCAAAAGAGTACTAAACGGCAAAAAGTTGTAAAAGGGGAAAAGCCCAAGGAGAGATTCATGAACCTTAATTTTGACGAAACTAAGGTCGTCTCTGGCCTTGCCGCTTCTGGCTTTGTCATCCGTGATGGCCATGGTTCAATTCTATCGTGTGGTGCGCAAGGCCACGGAAAGGTTTTCGCTTTACAAGCGGAGTGTCTTGGTTTTCAAACTATATTACTGGAAGTTGCGAAGAGGGAGTTTTCTCATCTGGAGGTGGAGGGTGAATGTTTGATAGTTATCAATGCCATAAAAGGGATATGGAAGTGCCCTTGGGTAATTGAGATGGCGATTTCGGGTGCACTCGAATTGTGTAACGCGTTCGAGATAGTCACATTCTCCAATACCTTTAGAGAGGGGAATCAGGCAGCTCATAGGATGGCGTATCTGGGGATGACTTCGACCTTTTTTGGAGAGCGCTCTCCAGCTAAGATCGACGACATCGTCCATCAGGACGCTTTTGGACGGTGGTTCAACTGCGGTTGACCATTCCCAAATCTTTATCTTGTATCAAAAACAAAATGACTCGATGGGTCATTTGGACCTGTCAACCTGCCATGCCCATGGATTAGGGCACAAGTCACCACTTCCTAACCCGTAACAGCGTAACTCGACAGGTTGAACCTATGGACATGCCTACTTCCAACTCCATGATTTTATAAGGCTTAACCCATAATAATCAAATATCAAACAACACAACCCAATAATAATTCTCTATATTTGTCCTCTTCAGCCCCATCTTCTTTATTTGGGTTTCACAAGAACAAACTTTTTTTTCCTTTTTTTGGCATTTTAATTTGTGAGTAGCTGCACCCAAAATTGAGGAAGAGAGGATCATGAGCAAAAACCAGAACTAACAGTAGACGTTGTAGGATGTGAATGTGGATCATTGCTTTTGTAGAAGAGTAAGGGTTAAAAAGTGAAAGAAGAGGCTTATATTGCAACTTTCAAGACCATCCATCACTATCAATTTTGAATGTTCTTAAAAGAAAAAAATTCCTTGCAATCAACTACCAAGAGATTCAAAGCACACACAAAAGAAGCAGCTTATACTTGTAGGGACCAAGACGATAAGCGCACTTTCATAATTTTCATTAATGACGCTTTCTTTAGCTATAAACAAGACAATAAGCCTGTTTTATATCGAATGTGAAAACATAGTACAACGCCAATACAGCAATGAGATCCGTTGCTTAAACCATTAAAGTGTTTCAAACAGCGCCGTCTGGAGCTATCTTCAAGTGATTTCTAATGTACATAATATATGGTGGTGCAAATAGGCAAGTTAAACTCATGCTTTTGAGGAAGATACATCATAATACACAAGGAAAGGCCTCACTAGAGTCGCAAGGAGCAGAAAAGTCGACAAGAAGACAACAGTGCTCAAATACCCGGCCATAAACCAATGAAATCGGCATGTGCTTTCAGTGCAAACCTACTTGAGCAACAAATACAATAGATCATTGAGGAGGTGATTCTTGATGCTGGGTGGTCACAACTGCAGGCCCAGGAGCTATTGTAACTTGCAGGCCTCTGTGCTGCCCTGCCTGTATCATATACGCCACTTCACTAGCCGCAAGAGTTGCCGCTTCCTGGTGAAAAGAAAACGAAAAATAAATTAATTCAAGGATATTTGCTTGCAACTGAATGAAATGAATAATTACTCAATCAAGATAATGAATTTTTAAATTCATGATAACAATGAAATGGAACCAAATAACCACGCAGTCGTGTATTCAAAAGAAAAGGACACTTTAACTAACTAGTGGCTGTAGTTTTCAATTTTATTTTATTGTTTATATAAACAATTCAAAGAGAACTAGAGTTTCTTCAAGCAGTAAAAAAAATGGCTAACTTTTTGCTTTTGTTTTAATTGCAACAATGAATTAAATAACAAACTCAGATCTTTATATCAGTGTCATGAAAGCCAACTGTTATCCCTTCATAGTTAAGGATGCCAAAAGACTAACCTGTCTTTGCCTTCGCCTTTGGAGTATACTAATTGCCCATGCCATGATATAGCAAGGGAGGAGAAAGCCAGCAGCACGGAGCAAGAAAAGCTGTACAGTACAAAGCCAAGCAACATGTTAAATGTGCACCAACAACTAAGACATCCATCAAAGTAAGGAGAGCGACAAATTGCAGGACTCACTGAGAAGAAAGTTGAAACATCATCTTCATCCCCGTCAGGATTGGTAACTGTAAGAGCATGCCTCAGGAGTAACAAGGCCATTAGCTGCCAAATTATAACAAAGTCAGAAGACTCGGAACTGCAACACAATCAGGTGAAACCCACTCAATTAAAAGAACTTCCATGTTTTTAGCATGCTTTTCAAATAGATATTTTAAAAGACAACTTCATCAGTTAAATCTGATTACGTAGCACTTGTCACTTGGGATACTTATGATCATGTCAAAGGATAATCTTAAATGGAAGACAAGACTCAAGAGAATATAAACACCACACAATGTACCGTCTTTACTACTTTCCCAATAGATTTCCACAACAGTGAACAAGAAAATAAAGAGCTAAAACCTTGTATGATTGTAGGTATCCTTGAAAAATCAGATAAACTGAAACATGAAAACCATTGGGGTCATTTGACACCAAAGAAATGATAATTTTAACAGAAACACAAAAAAGTGAATGAAGAATAAACTTGACATTTCAAATGAGAAATTTTTAATAGGAAAACTATAGGGACGAGTTCAACTTCATTAATAAAAAGCCAACTTCATAATGGGAAGAGATGAAGGCAGGTAGAAGAAAGCGGCAAGCAGAAAGAAATTTCAACTTGAAGATCATCAGTCTTTCATTCTTGATATATATTAATTCAAGTGTATGAGCATATAATCTGAGCTATTACTTGCAACATAAAAAAAGACATCCTCTTCCCAAAAAAAGAAAGAAAAGGAAATCCAAACCTTTTACAGTGACTTAAACAGGAATAGTTATGGTGGAGTTTTATTATTTGAAAAAAAATACCTACCGGTAGATTTTGGTAAATTTTATCAGTTGGATTAAAAAGTAATGGTTGGATTAAATGTAGTGATTTACTCTCTCCAAATCTTTTTATTTTTAATTTTTAGGGTTCAGCCATTTGTGATTGTGATAGGGCTTTCTAACACTATCCGTAGCGTCTTTACAAAACTCCGCCAGAACAAGATCTGATAGCGACAGATAGTATTCACAAACCAAGACAAGGAAAGGAAACATACAATCAGAGCAGCAGATCTGCAAAATGCAGCTCCATTTGCATTGTTGTCAGCATATTCATCATATTCAGACTCTAGCAAATGCCTTTCAGCAGCAGCCATAGCCAAGAGCCGAGGATCATTCAAGTCCAAAGGTGCACCAGCAACTGCCCAACTTCCACTGTCAACATGATTGCAGAATTAGGATAAAAGCATCATAACATAAAATAAACTGTTATCATTAAGAACCAAATATACAGAAACAAAAAACCATTTACACATACAAGTACCAAAACTAATGATCACCCATATCATTTTGTGTAAATTTACATATATGCCCTTCACCTTAGAAACAATTTAGCATAGGTTGAACAAAGTGTTTCAATTGCCACTTCAGCAAATTTCAGTCGTGCATTGGGTTGATTAAGACCTTGTGAGCCTTCCTTTTTTCAATTTAGCACAAGTTAATAGTGTGTTGGGTAAATGAAAAACTTGAGAGTTATCGACTTAAAATATTGGTCCTTTCTTCCTGTTAGCATAACTTAGTATACTGTTGAGTAAAGCCCCTCTCCTTCTATCCTGATGGTCATTCAGGAGCTATCAATGCTATCACATATTCACATCAATGTCTATGAGCTACAATGTCAGTTCGAAGTTCAAGGGTGACTAATAAATTAGTAAAATGCCAATGCAGTACAGAAAATGCAGACAGAATGGAAAGGGCAAAAGAGATAGAATCTTGATTACATGTTCTTCTCTCTAGAAGCTTCATATGACATCTAGCTATTGGGTTATTGGGTCAGAAACCTATTTTCTTTCTCACTATGGAGCAATTGCGGCAAATTGAATGAGTTCAAACCTCAATTGATTTAGTTAATCCTATCAGTAAAATTGATTACCAGGCAACTGAGTATAACCCAACAGCCAGTCTAAATTTATGAAAGTGTTAACCACTTATGTGTTATACACTTTTACTGGTCAGTTCTAATAATTTTCTTACTCATTGAACCAGATGGAAGCAAACAACATTTGATTGATTTTTCAAGATAAACAAATGATCGTACTTCGAGAAATTTTGTGAAACAAAAGACATGAAAACATATTCAAGAAACTTGCCTGATGTCAATTGTGGTGTCATTAGAGCTTGGAGGAGGAGCAGTATAACCGGGTTGGTAAGGCTGGGAGGAAAAGAAAATTTGAATATTAGCCCAGCTGATTAGTGAATAATTAAACGGAAATGTAGCTAAACAAAAAAAAAGTAAACCTAATTTCTTAATCAAGTGTTTAATGATAAAGTTAAGCATATGTCTCTTAATATATTTTCAACTGAGTTTCTTAATCAAGTGTTTAATGTTAAGCATATGTCTCTTATTATATTTTCAACTGAAAAATTGTTTCCAATAAAGAGAACGCTCTCTTTATATTAATCAAATTGGCCAAACCATAATCCAAGAAAGGCAATTATTCTAGATCTCATCAGAAGACAGTTTTTTTATTCCCCTCGCATCATATAAAGTTCAAGACAAGAAACATCAATCTAGCAATTTGGGGTTTTCTCCAATCACTGCATTCAGATCTTAAAACCAAGTTCACAACTATTTGTTATCACATACTTAGCATACATAAATGTAGGGAAATGTATTTTCCATTGGCAAACTAGCCATGTTAAAACACATAAGGGCATAGAAACCGCATAAAAGCAACAATACAACAGAAACCCTAATATTCTAGTATATTTCAACAAGAAAAAAATATATAAATCATTCAGAAACCTTAACTGTTTGACACAAAGAAAATAATAAGAGTTGTAAAGCAGAAACAGCAGCGCACCTGATGGCAAATTTCACAAATTATGTCCCCTTTCTCATTGCACCATCGTTGAACACATTTTCTGTGAGCAAACTGGGTTTATAAATTAAAAAAGAAGGCCGTTAGCAAAGGAACATAAGAAAATGTACCATCTGATCAAGATGATGAGTACTTAACTGCAAAAGCCCTATAAATATGAAAATAATACAAAGCCAGAGTTAAAGAAACCATTTCAAGCACGTCAATCAAGATGCTATCATGTGCAATGATATTACCACTGCATGCAGTAACATCCTTTGAGCTAAAAAACTTAAGGCATATAGTTAATCATATTCAAGAGGATAGGATGTCTACTGGGTTATCAGATTAGTCTAATTCAATCAAAATCACATAGTTGAGCTTTATACAGCCACAATCGTGATAGCCGTGTCAGGCATATACTAGTATGAGGTATGGACATCAACAAGGCCACTCCCATCGAACCATTTCCTTCATGAAACTCTTCCAGATAAATTAAAGGCAGAGCCACGGTAACATGCAAATAACACACTTGATAGCATAGATTCATCTTAAGCATGATCGAACTAAAAATGATGCAAATCGATGAAATATTCACTTTCAAACTGCCACTACAGGCACAAGGGGCCTCCAAATTTTTTAAGCTGTCCTCCTCCTGGCAAATACGGCATTCCATTGCCTCAATAAGTGGTTGTTCTTCATCAGGGACCCCAGTTTCTTCATATGCCTCCTCTTCAGGAACCACACTGGAAGATTCAGCAGCATGATTATGAAGACTACCACCAGAAGATTTCGACACTCCCGCCCCTTGTTCGGACGGTAAGGTTTCTGGTTTTATGAGACGCTCCACGCACACAACCACATGATCTCCCATTCTTCGTCAAATCAATAGCCTAATTGGGAACAAAAATCAGATGGTAAACCCAATGTGTAAGAGGTATTGGCACCTCAGATCATCTTTAGCAAAAATCAACAGCATTCATCAAAAGTGGAATATGTTTAAATTAAACTACTCAAGTGTATTGTCTCAATGGGAACATATAATCATATTAGCTTCCCAAAGCTGTCAAAATTTACTGATTCTAAGTGCCCCACTACAATCTCTTGGACACCTTTTTGTAAAAAGTTCTCAAAAGAAGAAAAGAAAGAATATCCAATCATTCTTTGAGTACAAAGACTAACAACAGTATCCCCAAACACAAAGATCAACAGTGAGATACAATGCAATCCGCAGAAAACGTTCAACAATTAGCAATTAGCCTTCTTACTCTGCCTAATGTAGGACCTCTTCAAGTGATCTCAGAGAGAGAGACTCACAAAGTGATGATTAGACTCCAAAGCCTGGATATTTACACAGTTGACTCCAAAATGCACAAAATCGACCCAAATCGAGAAAAATTATATGACCAAAATGAACAATGATTCAACAGCATAAAAAACCCTAGAATCCAAAGAACCCAGAATAAGGTACAATACCCACACACGAATTGATCTTCCAAGATAGCCAAAACCAATCAAATCTTATCAGGAAAAAATATCAAAGAAGAACAAAACATCTCGAAAAGCAATAAATTACCTGAAATGATGTGTGAACACAGTAATCTTGTTAAGAAGACGAGTATCTGAAATAGGTGGTATATAGACAGATAGTTGCAAATTGGAAAAGGGGAAAGGAATATATAGAGGAGAAAAACTAAAGAAAGAAAGAAGAGAAGAAACGGTCCACTTGGGGAAGGGGAGATGGGGATAAGAAAATAGGATCACACGGAGGAAAGTTCAATCTCGGCAACTTGCACAGCCACAAGGGCTCCTCTGGTTTGACTTAGACCCAAATAAAACGGGGGATCCTTTTAAATGAGATAGATGATCAATTTGTACACAGAGGGTCAGGTCACTATTCACTAATGATGTTGAGAAACGTTGCCCCAAAGCAAAAAAGAAAAATGAAAACAAATCAATAATGTTAAATTAAGGGATTAATTATCAATTGTGTAGAGATTAGTGTAATGATGAAATTAGAGTTGGGTCCATGACCATGTCCATGTCATTGAGAAATTTAGGGCATGATTTGAGAAAGGGGACAAGGGTTTGGTGAAGACGAGGGAGTGTTTGGCATGGTTTATAATTCTCATTTCTCAATGGGTTTCGAGATAAGTAGGTAAGAAGTTTTTTTTTTAATTGATCCATCGGCCATGTCTCTCTCCATTATTTTTTTTTATTATTAAGTAAAAATTCAGATGCGAAATCGCTATCCGATAGCATCCTTTCGGATGAGGTCGATGAGACCTGGGTCATTGTATATAGATGGGGAGGAGGCAATGCGAGCAAGATGTGCAACCTTATCCGCCACACAATTGCTGTTACGAAGGATGTGTGAAAACGATCCTTCGTAAAACCCCGTAAGAAGGTGCTAATATGAGTCATGATTAACTCAATTTCCCATGGACATCTAGTTTTAGACTGTAAATGATTCATAATGGTGAGTGAATCTTCTTCTATTATTATTTTCGGGATTCTCAAATCAAGGGCTCTGAGAACACCCCTTCTTAATGCCAAGACTTCGGCCATTAGAGGGGTTTGGTATATATCCAACCATTTCACTACCCATTGCAACTGAATTCCCTGTGCTATCACGAATGATATAACCTATCGAACTCTGTCGTTGGCCTGATGCAGAACCATCGAAATTTAGTTTTAGTTTCCCAGTTGGCGGCTTTTTCCATTTTTCATTCTTCCTTCTATTCCCACTTTTCTTGGGGGGATTTGCTTGTTTTTGTGTTCTGTTGTCATCCTCTTCACTTTGCTTCTCTGCTTTATTCCATTCATTAATGTATGATTCCACAAGTTTCACAAATCCTCTTTCATTTGGCACTTTTTGTTGTTGGAAGATTAGTTTATTACGAACCATCCAGACGGAGTACCAATTTCATTTTTTGCTGTGTGTCAAGCAATCTGCCTAATTTGGTCATTAGTTCCTCTATATTCCTTGTTATCCTGATATTGTCTTTGATTTCGGATTTCACTTTTGGTGATAAACTTGAACAGCAGAAAGAGAATCTGCATTCGTATATTAGGTGGGTAGTGTCTTCTTCGTGATGATTGCACAAGGTACAATAAGGGGGTATTGCAAATCCTCTTTTTGCGAGACGGGCCGCTGTTGGGAGTCCATTCTGACAGAGTTTCCACAAAAAATTCTTGATTTTAGGCGGAACGTTCAAGTTCCAGATCCACACATTATTGTCGTTATTTAATTCTGTTGTCTTCGTGTTGAGTTTGTACGCACTAGACGTTGTAAACCATCCTTTTCTGTTTGGCCACCAGTACATTCTGTCTTGAATTCGATTTATTGGGAGTGGGATATCTGTGATTTGTTGCGCTATACCATTTGGTACTACCGTTTGTAATTTATCCAAATTCCATGCTCCGTTAAGTATGTATTGATCAATCGTTTCTTCCCAGTTGACCTTTGTTGGGTCGAGACAAGCATTTTGAATGTCCTTCACGGGGGGCCAGTTATCACGCCAGAACTTGATTGTTTTTCCATTGCCGACTTACCATGCTAGACCTTCCTTAAATGGTTGAATGAGTTTTCTTAGTTGCGTCCATTCCCACGATGCATTTCCTTTCTTATCAAAAATAAGTAGTGGTATTGACTTTAGATACTTGTGTTTGATAATTTTGACCCAACAGTTATCCGGTTCCGCAATGATTTTCCAAATGAGTTTCATTTGTAGTGCCTCATTCATTTCTTTGGTTTTCCTAATCTCATTCCTCCTTTCGCTTTTGGTTTACATACTCTGTCCCATCCAAATAGGGGTTTGTATTGGAGATCTTTGTCCTAGAAGAAAGTCCTATTGATTTTATCTAGCGCGGTGTGGATTGTCACCGGGAGCATAAAGCTTTGCATAGCAAACAGTGGTTTAGAAGCTAAATTTGAGTTTATTAACACTGACCTCCCGCGTTGAGATAGTGAGTCAGCTCTCCATTTTGCCAATTGGTTAGTCGTTTTTCCGATGATTTCTTCAAAGGTGTTTTTATTTACTCTACCGTCAACTATCGGACACCCTAGGTACTTGTCAAGTTTAACATGCTTTGATATACTTAGACATCCCTGTTATGATCCTAATTCGCCATGTTTTATACCTACTTTTATATCGTTTTCTGCATGCATTTCATACATTTAGGCTAGAATAGTTCAGAATCTATGTAGTTTATGCTTATTTGCCAATTATGGAATCTACACCAGTTTCTGTTTAATTTCGCAAAAATCGAGGCAATTTACAGCAGTTCAGAGAAAGGAGGAAAAGCTCGAAGTCAACTACAGAAAGTCTGAGGTCAAGGAATAGCGAAACCAGGACAAATCGAGCTGCAAACGAAGAAATCGACTCGACACCACCTGGTCAATATCGAGTACCATAAGTCGATTTCGAGGAAGACCAGCCGATTTCCACCTTGAAGAAGCCAGATCGAGTGAAGACAAAGAGAAGAGGTCGATATCGACTTCACCTAGTCGATATCGAGTTAGGCCAAAATCGAGCCAATATCCGAAATCGACCAAGGCAGCTGAAGAAGGAAAATGGAGGTCGATATCGAGTACAAATCAAGTCGATGTTCATCTCTGGAGCCGAAATCGAGTTGCTGAAGTGATGTCAGGACATTGCAGGTCGATATCGAGTCATGCAAGTCGATATCGACTTGACCAACAGTGGCCGATTTCGAGCTAGTCCGAGTTATAATCAAAGTTCTATCCAAAGTCCAATGAAGATATCCACAAGATCAAATTCTATCAAGTTCTATCAAGATGGAAGAGATATTTACCTACTTTAGATATAGCTCCTTTAGAGATTTATTTCCTTTATCATAATGTTTTATCTTATGTTATTAGATAGATTTAGATATAGTTGTTCCATCCTAGAATAGCTACATGGAACACTATAAATAAGGCATTAGGGGCTGGATTTTAGTCATTCAATTCCAATTCAATTCGAATTCAATCATCCAAGCTACAAGCCAATAGAGAGAAAGAGGGAAAGTCGAGTAGGAGAGAGAGAGAAGTCTTGGAGCCAAGTAGAGTTTGTGAAGCGAGAGTGGAGTTGGCTTTATTCGGTTGTAAGTCTTATTTAGTTTATTTAATGCAATTCATTTTCTTGAAATCTTTGATGAGTTTATTTATGATGAAGAGCGAGTAGTCACCCAACTTCTAGGGTCGGGGTGAGCCCGACGGTAGCCATGTGAGGTGATGCGGTAAAGGTACAATCTTTTGATGCAATTTCGTCTTCTATCTCTACGAGCATGATTCTTTTGCAAAAGTTGAAGGAAAATCTCAAATTTGTTAGGAGGAAAATCAAGTATGAATTATAAATCTCAAATTCGACTCCCTTATCTCCGCAAATTAATTACAAGACTTCCTCCCGCTGTAGTAGAAGGTAGTAAGGATCGATCCACGAGGAAGCGTATCAGCGCCCGCCTTTTCAGTTCCAGATCTCAGCAGAAAAATCAACTAGACAAACAGCAAACACAAAGAAAAGCAGAAAAAGAACAAAGGCAGAAACTTTGGTCGATATCGACCCACAGAACTCGATATCGAGTTGGAAAATCGGTTGTAACCACTCAATATCGACTGACAGAAACTCGAAACTCGAAACTTGTGAAATAAATCAATAAAATAAAGACTTCCAAGATCATGGTTTCAACACCACAACGATAACCATGCAAAGTAACACATAAAGGCATAAAAGATCATGCTTTTCATCAAATAACTTTCGTTATTAACAAATAGGAATATAGAGGCTTTTGCATAAACCCTAATTGTTACTAACCCTTTTTCACATAATTAATCCGAGTTGTATTAAGATCACTTTCGCTTCAATAACACAAACAAGGATCACCTTCAACTTTCGCAAAAGAATCATGCTCATAGGGATAAAAGACGAAATTGCATCAAAAGATTGTACCTTTACCGCATCACCTCACATGGCCACCGTCGGGCTCACCCCGACCCTAGAAGTTGGGTGACTACTCGCTCTTCATCATAAATAAACTCATCAAAGATTTCAAGAAAATGAATATTGCATTAAATAAACTAAATAAGACTTACAACCGAATAAAGCCAACTCCGCTCTCGCTTTACAAACTCCACTCGGCTCCAAGACTTCTCTCTCTCCTACTTGACTTTCCCTCTCTCTCTATTGCCTTGTAGCTTGGATGATTGAATTTGAATTGAATTGGAATTGAATGACTAAAATCCAGCCCCTAATACCTTATTTATAGTGTTCCATGTAGCTATTCTAGGATGGATCAACTATATCTAAATCTTTCTAATAATATAAGATAAAACATTATGATAAAGGAAATAAATCTCTAAAGGAACTATATCTAAAGTAGGTAAATATCTCTTCCATCTTGATAGAACTTGATAGAATTTGATCTTGTGGATATCTCCATTGGACTTTGGATAGAACTTTGATTAGAACTCGGACTAGCTCGAAATCGGCCACTATTAGTCAAGTCGATATCGACTTACATGACTCAATATCGACCTGCAATTTCCTGACTTCACTTCAGCAACTCGATTTCGGCTCCAGAGATGAACATCGACTTGATTTGTACTCGATATCGACTTGAGGTAGTCGATATCGACCTCCATTTTCCTTCTACAGCTGGTTTGGTCGATTCCGGATCTTGGCTAGATTTTGGCCTAACTCGATATCGACTAGGTGAAGTCGATATCGACCTCTTCTCTTTGTCTTCACTCGATCTGGCTTCTTCAAGGTGGAAATCGGCTGGTCTTCCTCGAAATCGACTTATGGTACTCGATATCGACCAAGTGGTGTCGAGTCGATTTCTTCGTTTCTAGCTCGATTTGTCCTGGTTTTGCTACTCCTTGACCTCGGACTTTCTGTAGTTGACTTCGAGCTTTTCCTCCTTTCTCTGAACTGCTGTAAATTGCCTCGATTTCTGCGAAATTAAACAGAAACTTGTGTAGATTCCATAATTGGCAAATAAGCATAAACTACATAGATTCTGAACTATTCTAGCCCAAATGTATGAAATGCATGCAGAAAATGATATAAAAGTAGGTATAAAAATGGCGAATTAGGCTCACAACAAACACCCCATACTTAAGCTTGCTTGTCCTCAAGCAATACTTTTAATTGTCATACAGGGGAAGAAATTAAAACTCTCAACATATTAGATTCATTGCCATATAACCCTGCAATCAATTACCATCCTCGAAAAGGTACTTCTGTCACAAATCCATGCATGTGCAATTAAAAAGCAACATCTACTCACAAAATGAGGGTTATGCAAAAACAATTTATGTGACAAAGCATTAATAATCAAGAGGACTTTAATTTAAGCTCAATAAGAAATAGATTGGTAAAAGGCTTAAGGTGGACAATTTTTGGCAATGTGGTGCTAATAATCAGGGGAAATGGAGTACTTCCAAACTTTCATACCACATTCCTTCTTCATTTTGATTTCTCACCTTTCTCTCATCGCTCATTGCCTTTTTTTTTTCAATATTATGCTTTTACCTCTCTAACCTCAGCACTGCCTTCTCGCGAGTCGCAAACATGGGTGTCATGAATGACCCCGGATACTTAGTGCTTTGGACTCCTCACCTTGTGTGCCCCATCTCGCCAAACTATTATCTCAGCGAGCAGGGTCGATCTACCTTTATCTCCTAAGGTGATCGAATTTTCTTTCACTCATTAAATTTTCCATATATTTTTCAATTTTCTGCTAAACTCCAAATATGATAATAACAACACAATAACCATATAGTAATCTCCATAATGTGACTTCATTCTCAACATAATCCCCGGATGGAAATAAGGTAAAGAATGGGCAATATTTAGATCATGTGGAGCAATATATAAAATAAGGCTCAATATGGCTTTTGTGAAGCATAAGCATAGGTAAGGCTAGGATATAAACAATATGAGCATTATATGGAAAATATAAAGTCCTCCATCCTTTTATCATGCGACATGTCAAAAGCAATATCAAATTTTACCTCCTTTCATTGTTTTCAATAAAAATATGCACTTTATTGTGACTTCCCTTGACTGGGCAGTTTCATGCTATATCTCTAATGAATCCAATTTTGCATCGTCGAGTTCAATATTAAACTTCCATGACACTTATCAAAAATTTTAATGGGGGTCATTTTTTCAAACTTTGGAAAGCATGCATGTAAGCACATAAATCAATAATGATTTCCAAAATAGCCATGTATATAAGCAATTACAAGAAATAAACTTTAAATATGCACAAATACTGTCAAATATGTCAAATATGCACAAAGTAAGCCCTTCCCCCACCCCATACTTAAACATTACAGTGTCCTCACTGTATAAAAAATAAGGGTAAAGAAAGAAACTCACTCGACAGATGTGCAGGATGTCAGAATCGGGTGCTTTGCTGTAGGCCCCAGTCGATATCGAGTAAGCATGGTCGATATCGACCTACTGTACTCGAAATCGACTTCTTTTTTCTTCCTTGTCCTTGAAAAATTTAGAAGAGACATACCCACAATAGAAAATAATGTCCAAAACCAAAACCAAAAGCAACAATGTCCAAAAATCCCAAAAAGTAAATGTCTATTTAAAAGCTCTAGACTTTATAGTCGCTAGGCCGACTTCTCCATTAAGCTCAATGTGGCATTTGCAGGGCCCATGTAGCTTGGGCTTCAAACAGGACTCCATTCTTGTCCATCAGCTGTAGTTCTCCGGAATGGATCTTGTTCACCGTGAAAGGGCCCATCTTTTTCTTCTTGAATTTGTTTGGGAACCAATGATCCTTTGATTTGGAAACATAGAGCTTGTCTCCAACTTCATATTCCTTGGGCTCACCATTCGAAACCCTGCATAATTGAAATAGGAGAAGAAAGATCCATACCTTGGCTTACCTTTGCAGAATCGGATATCGAAAGCTCCTGAGGGTCTGGTCGATATCGAGTTGGGTCACTCGATATCAAGTTCTACTGCTCAAAATCGCCTGGCTTCGTCTCTAAGGAAGAAATCGAGTCGGTGTTGGTAGGTCGATATCGACCTGGGGCACTCGATATCGAGTGGTCTGGCTCGATTTTGCTCTGCTCGATTTCTAGGGAAGAAGACTCGACATGGGCTGGTCGATTTCGAGTCATAGTGGTCGATATCGACCTAGATTGTGACTCAATCGATTTTTCCTAGTTGATTTCGACCCAATACTTAAGACTTGACAAAGCATCCAAAAAATAGTTAGTCCATATCAACGTACCTTGGTCTATGTCGAGTGGATTCTATACTTCTTCATTCAGGATGACCATGATCTCCTCCACCTAGGCCTCCATTTCCCTCTTTTCTAGCTCCTCGGGGTTCATATTTCTTACCTTAGGATCCCCGCAAGTAATGTATCTGGCTGATATGGATTTTACCTCTTCCATGGGACCTGTGTGCCTTTCAGTTTTATTAAAGGAATACTCAATTACCTCATCGCTGATGTTGAAAGTGAGCACTCCTTTCCGTACGCTTATGTTGGCATCTACCGTCGCCAAGAAGGGCCTTCCTAGAATAATTGGACAAGCAGGGTCCTCCGCCATATCAATAACTAAGAAATCAGCAAGGACGAAGAACTTACCTACTTGTACCGGCACATTGTCCACCTTGCCTGTTGGGATGACCACCGTGTTATTCACCATGTATAGCTTAGCATCCATAGGCTCTAAGGCACCTATCTTAATCTTGGACCAGATTGATAAATGCATTATACTCACACTGGCTCCCAAGGCATATAAAGCATTAAATTTGTATTGACCAAATCCAATAGTTATAGCAAACTTACATGGATCTGGCCTTTTCTCAAGAACGTCCATTTAGCTGCACTTCTCTGCGATCTCAGCCATTGACCGCTTTTTGCTCAGAATCTACTTTAGGAATTTGACGTATGATGACATCTCATTAAGAGCTTTTATGAAGAGTATGGTGAGGTTGAGCCTCTGAAGCATCTTGATGAAACGCTGGAATTTCTTCTCTGTTGGATCCTTTGGAGATTTCATCGGAAAGGGCAGCTTTTTCTTCGCCGGAGGTGCAGAAGTCTAGTGGGGATGGTCGAAATCGATTAGTGCTTGGTCGATATCGAGTTGATCTGCTGGCCTCGGAATTTGTGGAGGATTCGGGTCGATTTCTGATATATAGCAATTGGCTAGGCCGGCCAATTGCTAAACTAAAAGGATGATCTTGCGTCTGCTCTTCTCTGAATTGATGTTGAAATCGACTCAAATTAAATTTCGTGGGCAAGCTTGATGGCCTCCGTAATTAATTAAACTAACTAAACTTAAAAGTAAATAACATTAAACGAAACAAATAAAAACTAAACTAAAGCAATAGTCTTAACTTAACAAATTTAAGCTACGTACTAATATTGATGGGAACAAATTAACTAATTTAAGACTAATATGGTAACAGTGAACAAATGCAAAAGAAGGCGAGGGACTGGTGCACGCGAGAAGGTGCGAACTGCGCTGAAGTAAGTACGTCTCAAGGGACTTGATCGCTGGGAACAAGGCCAGGCGCTTGGGGTGGAGCCGAGGGTTGCCGGGTGTGTTCGCTAGAGGCGATCGAGAGCCTGCGAAGCCGAGCGCGAGAGCCTGGAGTCCGCGGGTGAGATCGCTGGAAGCGAGCGCGCCGCGACAGCGAACGCGAGTGCGAGCGCGAGACCAAGGAGTGCCGAGGAGCCCGAGCGCCAAGCGCCAAGGCCTGCGGAGCTTGGTCCGGTGTCCCCAAGCGCAAGTGCCGGTGTTCTTGACGCGCCGACTAGATTGCGCTCGGTTGAGAGTTTGGTCGATCAAAAACAGAGGTAACGGTGATTGAGGTTGAAGATGGTGACTGTGAAGTGCCGTGAGATCATAAGAACCGGATAGTTGTTTTTGGGATTGATAATCGAGAACCCTTTAATCCTATAAAGGGGTTTCTCAATTCTAATTCAATCTGATTAATTCAATAGAACTACAATGTTTAAATAGAAAATCTAAGAACCAATTCTACCGTGCAAGATAGAATTTAGGTTGATAAAGATAGAATTTTAATCCTAAAGATAAATAAACCTAGAAGATAAAACTTAATCTAAAATCCTAACCATCTTATTTAATCTAACTAAGAAATACTAAAAATAAGCAATTCTATAATTAGACTCCAACTAACATAGGAGTTACTAAAAATAGAATATATATAAAAAATAAGAAATATAAATAATAAAATAATTAACGCCGTTTCTTCAACGACTCCCAAGATGGAGCCTTCTTCTTCCGCTTGAGGATGACATCATTCTCCTCCATTTGAAATCGACTCGTCCTCGAGTCGTCGCCTGGATCAAGATCGTTGTTTGACCCACAGAAGGCCAGCTTGACCTGCATTATTCTCCCCCTCTTATCGTCGATTCGTCCTCGAATCGAGTCAGCGATGATCAGCGAGGAAGGAGCAGCAACCTTCAAAAAAGATGATGGAGGAATGGGTGGAATAGGTGCCAGGAGAATTCGAGGTATAGGAACCCCAAAAACAACACCTTCATGCGCGATCGTTGAACAAACTTGATCTTCAATAATAATAGGATCAATGAACACACAAATCTCAACAACTGGAACTTCATGAACATGCCCAAGAGGTACAATCGCTAACTCTTGAGACACGTCATCAAGTACCTCATCCTCGTCAACGGAATCAACATGCTCCTCCTCCTGCACAACACTGCAGTCGACTTTAAGTACAGATTCGGAGGTCTTCCCGGAGGGGTCTGACAGCGCGTGACCCATCGTTGGAAAGCTCGTCGAGTCAGCTTCGCAACAAGACTGAGTTGACTCAATTCCGAGTTCGGAGTCAACGGGAATCTGCGAAACAAAATCATCGCGCAGTGCAGTCTCTTGGCCAACGAAAGTATCCGAAACAAACTCCTTTACCTTCCCGTCGGCCGTATAGTAAAGAAAAATCACGTCCACATCGGGGGCGGATATCTACAAGATCTCAAAGGTAGGTGACGCGTGAGGCTGACTATCAAGAAGTTTCTGAATATAAGCCTTCCTCCAAGCGTCATCGAGCCAATTAGCTTGCCGTTGGGCCGCTTCCTCCAACTTTCGTTTTTGTTCCTCCTCAACTTCTCGTTGTTGGAGAAGCCAAATCTGACGGATGCGATGTTGTTTTTGTCGTTTCTCCTCCTCAATTGCGGCTTGACGTTGACGCTCAAGGAGTTGTTGTTGTTGTCGATGGGTCTCTTCTTGCCTTTGAAGCCAAAGGTGATGCCTTTGAGCCTCTTGTTGTCGTTGACGCTCTAAAGCTTGTTGTTGCAAAGCTCGTCTCTGCAACTCTCGTCGGTGTCGTTGTTGTGCAGCCCATGGACCGGGATCATCATCCCAGTCGCCTCCCCAGATTTCCCAAACCATCAAATCAAAACATCAGTATCATCAAAGAAACAAAGAGCGTAGCATAACCCGTCTCTGAATACCAATTAATGTATAGCAATTGGCTAGGCGAGCCAATTGCTAAACTAAAAGGATGATCTTGCGTCTGCTCTTCTCTGAATTGATGTTGAAATCGACTCAAATTAAATTTCGTGGGCAAGCTTGATGGCCTCCGTAATTAATTAAACTAACTAAACTTAAAAGTAAATAACATTAAACGAAACAAATAAAAACTAAACTAAAGCAATAGTCTTAACTTAACAAATTTAAGCTACGTACTAATATTGATGGGAACAAATTAACTAATTCAAGACTAATATGGTAACAGTGAACGAATGCAAAAGAAGGCGAGGGACTTGTGCGCGCGAGAAGGTGCGGACTGCGCCGAAGCAAGTACGTCTCAGAGGACTTGATCGCTGGGAACAAGGCCAGGCGCTTGGGGTGGAGCCGAGGGTTGCCGGCTGTGTTCGCTGGAGGCGATCGAGAGCCTGCGAAGCCGAGCGCGAGAGCCTGGAGTCCGCGGGTGAGATCGCTGGAAGCGAGCGCGCCGCGACAGCGAACGCGAGTGCGAGCGCGAGACCAAGGAGTGCCGAGGAGCCCGAGCGCCGAGCGCCGAGGCCTGCGGAGCTTGGTCCGGTGTCCCCAAGCATATGCCAAAGCCTGGTCTGATCAGCTTCTTGAACCCCAGCAGAAACAGCCATTGCAGCACCTGTAACTGAGGAACCTTGTAGGGTGTACAAACTTCCCTTTCCCCGCTTGACTCCCTGCAGAACCACATCAGAGCCTCTGAACACACGCAACTTTCCCCCATAACCAGTGTACCTAAGCCCCTTGTCGTCTAACACTGTTAGGGATATCAGATTCTTCTTCATGGATGGCACGTGCTTGACATCCTTCAATGTGCGAAATTTCCCATCATCTGTCCGAAACCTAACTGAGCCAATCCCAACAACCTTGCAGAGAGCATCATTCTCCATGGATACATTGCCCACATCAGCACGGCTATATGTTGCAAATAACTCCCTTTTAGGCCATATCTGATAGGATGCCCTAGAGTCAAGATACCACACATCAGCCCGGTGTGTGTGATCATAGGCTAACAGAACAATATCCTCCTCATAAGTATTGCCACGATCAGCCACTGCTGCAGACCCTGATTTCTCCTCCTCTTGCTTCTTCTTCTTCGGACAGTCATTCTTCCAATGACCTTTCTCCTTGCAGTAGTTACAGACATCGTTTGGTTTAAGGCCTGATTTGCGATCTTGCCGATGCTTCTTCTTATTGCCCTTTCTACCATCAGATTTGCATTCGTTTGCCAAAAGCCCGGAAGCCTGACTGTATGTAACCGATGCGGTTGCCTTCAGACGCAACTCTCTGCTGTGAAGCGACGATCTAACCTCTTCCAACGTGATGGTGTCCTTCCCAACGACGAACGACTGAACGAAGTTCTCATACGTGGGGGGTAGGGATACCAACAGAATTAGGGCAGCATCTTCGTCCTTCACCTTAACATCAATATTACGCAATTCAAGTAATAGAGTGTTAAGTTGATCAAGATGATCTCTGAGTTGGGTACCTTCCTGCATACGCAGCCCGAACAACCGTTGTTTCAGAAGCAACTTGTTCGTCAGAGACTTTGTCATGTACAAAGACTCCAACTTTAGCCACAACTTGCTTGCGGTTTCCTGATCAGCAACTTCTGTTATGACATCGTCTGCGAGACACAACCTAATCGTCGAATGAGCCTGCTCCTCCAGAAGGCCGAACTCAGCGGTGGTTGTATCCGCCCCCTTCTTGTCGGCGGTCAACGGTGTCCATAAACCTTGCTGTTTCATCAAAGCTCGCATCTTGATCTGCCACAGACTGAAAGAATTTCTTCTAGTAAACTTGTCGATCTTCAACACAGAACCAGACATCATTCTTGGCGAAAATCAACAACCAAAGCTCTGATACTAGTTTGTTATAACGAGAATGATAAAGCGAAGAACAACACAGAGATTTACGTGGTTCAGCAACGGTGTGTTGCCTACGTCCACGGGCAGAGAACCAGTTTTTTTAATAGAGGAAGCGAAACAGATTAGGATTACAAAGGGGTCGGCGTTCCAGCGAGATCACCGTCGGGGGGCTCCGCCCCCCGGACCCACCGATGCGTCGCCGGTCAACGGTCATTCAAGGCACATTAACAAATCATTTAGAATTTGGACATGTGAATAAAAGTTGTAGTACACGGAGTTGTCTTTGCAACGTGCTATTAACGGATAGAGACGACCCATCACAGCCTCCTAGGGGCATCCCGCAAGAACCTGTCGACAGTTGCTATAGTTTCAAATGCTATTGTACTTCAGCATCCGTAATTTCCTAATCCCAGATCGGAATTGAATGAAATTTGAGGCAACGGAAAGTAGAATTACCGATCTACGATTTGGTATACAGAATTTGAAATTCTGCGGAGAAACGAGAGAGAACGGAGGGTCGAAAGTTACTGTAAAAACCAGTCGACACAATGGCCTCAATTCGAAGCTTGAGGCGGCTGCTGGGCTTTGTTCAAACTGCTTCAGTCGACCGGGCCGCGTGATACCTCTCCTGGGACTTGATCACGGTGCAGTGGTGGTCGTCTGCGTCGGTTGTGGCTACTCGGATGACGGTCTTCAAGCCGGCGGTAAATGGAGATTGATCGAGAGGAGAAGTAGATGAATAGGCCGGGGGTGAGGAACATGATGCCTAAATGAGATATTTACATGGGGTTATTAGTTATTACGGAAAAGAGGATCGAGATCAATCTCCGAAAGGATTTGTACGCCAACAACCAGATTTGCCCGGAACCAAAACCGCCTGAAGAATTTTGTTAAATGCTCGATCTGTTGCACGCAACAGCTAGATTAGTGTTATTACCTAATCTCTGTGACGGTGTGTAGATAAATAAATATAGGGAAAAAATATCGTTATATAAATATATATATTATATTTATAGACATTTGTTGCATCTATTTAATCGGTATAAATTAAATGTCGTATTGAACTTTAACTAATTATAAAACTTATATATATCCACTTTAAAATTTCTAAGTTCAAAAATAAAATAACTTTTATTACGAAAATTATATTTACTTAAAACGAAATACCAAAAGATAATTTGGGGTATTTCACAAGCTCCCGGAGAACTGGACCCTTGTGCCCAGTCTTGCAACGCCCCCCACTGGGCTGTCCATCAGGCGCTTCAAATGGGACTCGCTCAACTGATTGTCAATGTTTACTAGGAGCAGCAGCTGGGAGTATTGGTTAATTTTTGCTTTGAAGTGTTTGTCTTCCTCGACGGCGTACACAGCATGCACAAACTTCAACATGTCAGCCACACTTCACCACGACAATCACAACTTACATTATTCGAACGAAAGTCATCTTACCGCGCCGGAGGTTTGAGCTCTACGGTCGACAATCTTCTTTACACTACGCTGCGACATTTTTTATATTCACCAGATATCCTGCATGTTGGGAGACCAACAATCAGTATTCTATAAATCAATTTGTGTCCCCCAACCCACAGTTCCCTTCATATCAGTATCACAAGGCCACAAACATTCCAGCAATCAATATGTACATGACAGTTACTAATTCAGAATCTATGCATATCGAATGTCAAACCTATTCATCTTAATATTGAATGCGCCCAATGGTTCCATAATCATCCCTGCAGTTTCACTTCAACACACCCAACCCAGCACAACAGTTTACTTTTAACATGACACAAATACAGTTACACATGACACATAAATGTTCATACATGACAGTCCACCTATTCAATCTGTACATCTTCAATTGCACACGAGTCACCCTACTCCTGATAATTTCGATTCAACATAAATGTTCGCCCTTTCTAACATTTCCCTTAACCCTAATTCGCCCCATTTTGTCCAATTTCCCCCTAAACTAAACGTATATACACTCACCTGCTCCTGATATGTTGGATTCGACATAAACGTTGCCAAATTTCCCCATTCCCAAAAATTCTCTTCTCTCCCAGTCACGCACACCCCAGTTCCCAAACTTTCTACCCTTCGTTTTTAACTTGATGCCGGTTACTTTCTACATGACTGGACGATATTGCGAACTGTCAACCCATTCGACCCCTTCATCACATTTTCACACAATCAAAAACAGTTTAGGTTCTTCCAAACGGTTCCTCGACCCCTACGAATCCAATCAAAACGTAATTAATCGGCAGAGTTAGGGTTTACTTGCTTTAAATTCGGCCTCTTCAATGTCGGGTCGGCTTCTTCTTCTCCTCTCTTGCTCTGTTGTCGCTTCTTCTTCTCCTCCCTTGCTCTGTCGTCTTCTTCCTCTTCTTCTTCCTTCTCTTCTTGTTTTCCTCAGGTTTGCATAAGCAACTGTTGCCCTCTCTCTCTTCCTCTTTTGTAAGCCCGTGAGAGGCAGTTGGAGTTTACAGTTTTGAAATTAAACTGTCCACTTTTATCTTCATATCTCACTCTTCCTCTCTCTCTCTCTCTCCACATTAACTTTCCCGCTGCCTCTCTCTCTCCACCCCGCTTCCTCTCTCTCTATCCACCTTTACTTTCTCTCTCCTCTGTCCCGGTTAATTTCCACCTTTTTTGACCGGAACCTTTGCAATTTTGTGTGTGTGTGGGGAGGGGGGGTTAACCTTTGCAAATGTTGTGGATAGTAGGTTAGGCATGCAAATTTGGGTGGGTAAAGGGTTATTTACTACAATTCCCTCTTTATTTTAAATGTATAATAATTTAAACTAGTATAATCCTCGCGCCATGGCGCGATTTTTAATAAATAAAATAATGAAGGTAGACTTGAAATTCTTAAAATAATGGTAAAAATGTTAACCATAAAGTTAGGCTCTATAAAAAGGTTTTTAAATTAAGATATTATATTGATATAGATTATTAGTATTGTAATATATAAAGATTTAAAAAAAAACACTCTGATTTGGGTTTCTCTCTGGTGTTCTCTTCATAGGGGGTTCAAGGGGCTTCTGGGCAGTCTGATTCAAGGCAGTTATGGCCATCTTAGATGGTTATGCACGGTCCTTGATTCATCCATACTCTTCAACCTAACCACAACCAAAAGCTTTACCCAAACTTTGCACAAAAATTTCAAACAAATCTCAAAACAACCTTTAAAGCAAAATATAGACATTAACAATTTTATCTATGCAGTTAAGAATCAGGATGCAATCTGGAGCACTGGATGGCATGTTCATTGGGGAAACCCACCACAACATACAGATCAAGGGCAAACATTGATTGCATGCCGCAATTTCCAACTGAAAAGGGAGTTTATATATGCTTTTTGCTTAATCCACAGTTGCTACAAATACAAATCTCCATATAAATCCCTCTGTTTTCTTGGAAGAACTAAAACTACTAATTGCCTACCTAATTACCCCCCCTAAATGCAATTTTAATAGGTATAATAAACATGCAACCCCGTTGATTGGCCATTGGGAGGCGGTGCCTAGCAAGAATGATACTGGAGGGAATGCTTTCTCTCTAATCTCTGTTTCCCAGACCAATGAAGGGGAGAAAAAGCAGAAGTTTAGCCAGATTTACAAGAAATCGAAGGCGGGGAGTATGCATCTAGACTTTCTAAGTGATTCTCTCGAAGCGTCGTCCTGCTATCAAGATCAAAATGGTATGATTATCACTAGATCCTTGTTTATTTCAAACATTATAGATGCCTATAGCCTTTCTACTGCTAGATTTCTTGCATGCACCACCTCTTACAACACTAATCCTTCTCCTATAAATTGGTATGAAACTGTTATCAATATTCCTCACAGCCTCCTCTTTCCCCTTTGCAATCTGAATTTCTATTCTCCCATTTGGCTCATGGATCATCAAGTGTCCTATGCTGATGCTCTCATCCATTCTAGCAGGCATGGACTCTCCCAGGAGTCTATGCATCAAACAACTCATACCACTGAACCCATCCTATCCCTTGCTCTTGAATCTCATGTGCTGGTTTCCCAGAACTCGGAACCCCACCCCATTCCTGCTATCCCCATCACATCCATTCAATCTCTGGATGCCCAACCTGTTATCACCACTCAAGTTGCGGATCCTTACTCCATTCCTGGGGTCAAGGATCTCCACCACAAACTCTCCGACTTCAGTTTGATTGGCCGCTTTGTTCAAGCGCCAGTTGAGATCAAGCAAGTCATGGGAAAGATGAAAGCTGAATGGAAGTCCTTGAAAGGAAGCTGGGGGATGGACACGATTGGGAACGACTGGTTCATCTTCCGCTTCGCCAACACCGATGATAGAGCCATGGTGTGGAACAACCGACCTTACCACGTTCAGGGGTCCTTGCTTGCAATGTACCCTTGGACTGACACTTTCAATCCCATGGAGGAAGATACAACTACAGCTAATGTTTGGATCCGTATCCCGGGTATGCCTCATCAGTTCTACTCCACCGAAGCCATCGATTACATCCTGACCCAAGGAGGTGTTGGCTCCCTCATCAGAATTGATCAAGCCTCGAACACCAGGAACAAGCTCAGGTTTGCACGAGTCTGTGTTAATGTTTCCCTGCTTAACAAGCTTACTAACTTTATCTTCATCAGAAAGAATGAGTTTGAGACTGCTAGACTTAGAATTTGGTACGACGATTTTTCTGATGGTTGCGGGTGTTGTGGGGCTTATGATCATTCTTATGATGCTTGCCCCCTCAATGCCCCTCGGCCAAGGAAGATCAACCTTGTGCTTGAAGAGAACCCCTCTGTTGACCTGCTAGCCTATCCCACTACTGCCAATGCCAACAGGCACACCACTGATCACAGGCATCTCAATATGCCTAATGCCCCTACCCACCACAATCACAATGATGACCCTGTTGTATCTCAAACCATGGTCCCAAGACAGGGTGATTATGGTCTCCTACCCATGGCCAACCTTCCCCCTATTCAAACCAGAATTGCTCCAAGTCAGATGTCTAACCCAAACTTCACCAATGAGTTGATCAATCAGCTTATTTCCCTCAACAACATCCATGCTTCCAAGCTTGCTGCTGACTGCTCTACCCCTCCTTTTGCCATTGCTCCTTCCATCTTACACACGATCATGGCTTCAGGCAATCACCACTCTGCCTCCACCTCCAATGTTCCCCCTGAAGGTACTCTAAATGATCTGATTAAAGCTCATAACAAAGGTAAGATGCTGGCCACCCGTATTGACTCTGAGGAATCCCACCTATCCCTCAAATCTGACAACTCTGTCGTCCGGGAGATGGGTGGTATTATGATCCACCCCGCTGAGGATGACATGGCTGTCAACAATATGGACCAGTTCAAGAGAAGGGAAGAAGAAGATCAGACTGAAACCTCCTCCCCGGCAACCAAGAAGTCGAGAAATAAAAAGAACTAATGATGATCGACTCTCATGCGTATGGTGTGGTTGTTGAGCTGACTAAAGCTCCCCCTAAGCTAAATAATAGTAGCCAGATTTGTAACAACCACCACCCCTGCTGTCCTATGGAAGTTATCTGGCCTTTTGTTATTTCCTTTAATTGCAATCCTTATGATGGAATGGCCTCCCTCCCACTGTTTTCATCCTTTGTTGGGAGGGTCTGTTATCTGAATATTAATGTTAAGCCTAACTTTAGTTATTATGTTCTGCTTTGCACCCTTTTTTATGCTTCTTGTGTTTGTTTGAGACCTTGGATCCCTCTATGGCTTGGGTTCTTGGCTCTCTGGACTGCTGTTAATGTCTGCTACCTTTGGGCTTTGATGGCTCCTTCCGACCCTTGCATTCTTGCCTGTATTCTGTTCTCAGGTATGTGGGCAATTTCCTCCCTTATTGTGTTCTGTTTAAACCATAAGCGTAACCCCATAGAGCTCCTGGTGGGCGCTGTGGTGGTGAGCTATCTCAAAACTATGCAGCTTGGTCTGCAACCCAACCCTCTTACTAAACTTCATTGCTACATTTACAATTCAAATCTCAACAACACAATTGTGCAACATCAAAAGTTTTGCCATGAAAATCTTAAAGCTTCATTCCAATTACTGGAATACATACTAAGGCCAATACGAAACGTAATGGGATCAAAAGACATTAAGGAAATCAAGACAACCTCTAAGATAAAAAAACTTGATTGCCAGATTATATATGAACTCCACATCTCAAAACACTTATCAACACAACCTCTATGAGCCAACAGGCAGCACCAAAAATAAATGTTATGATTAATGTTGGATTCTGGAATACTAGGGGTTCAAAAGGACCCCTGTTCTGGCAAGAAATCAGCCTCCTAAGACAAGCGAATAAACTTGACATTCTAGCTTTAGTGGAAACTAAATCGACAGAAGCTCCTTCCGATACTCAACTCAAAACCTCAGGCTTCCACAAAGATATATGTATAAAATCTACTGGATACAGCGGAGGTATATGGATTCTCTCAAAACAAAACAAACAACTAGAAGAAGCGTCAATTATGAATCAAAATGAGAGAAGCATCACTTTCAAACTCACTGTTGACATGTATGAACTACTTCTTATGTTTATATATGCTCCTGTTAAAGAACATGAAAAAACCATCTTCTGGGACAAAGTCCTGATGTCTATCCAATCCCAAAGGCTACTGATTATCATTGTTGGAGATTTGAATGATATTGAGAACGACACTGAGAAAGCTGGGGGTGTTATGCCCTCTCTTGCAAGGTTTCGGAGAATAAAACATGTTAAATCTGAACTAAATCTTCATACTGCACCATACATTGGGTCTCCGTTTACATGGAGGAAACACAATAACAATAAATCCAACACAAATACCTACGAGCGCCTTGACAGAGTTCTGATTCATCAAGACATAGCACTCAAATTCAAAGATCTTAAAGTGCAACACCACCCTTTCTCAAGCTCAGACCACTATCCGATCACCTTTCATCTAGGTAACCAAAAGATAAACAAAGGAGCTCCTTTTAGATTTGAAATGTCATGGACGACTAATCCATTCTACAACACCATGGTAGAAAGAGTGTGGAAAAACAAAGTACACGGATCCTTTGCTTACAAGTTTATGAAGAAGCAAAAACTACTAAAAAACAACACAAAGACTTGGTGTAAAACCAGAACAAATAATATAACTAAACAATTGTTAAAAATTGATAAAGACATCCTTGATCTACAACTAAATCTGCCTTGGGGTACCATCACAGCAACTGATAAAGCAAAACTAATCAGATTGGAGAATAAAAGACAACAGATGCTGGATTATAATTATAAATTTTGGAAACAAACGGCAAAGATTAAGCACCTAACCTTAGCTGATAAAAATATAAAATATTACCAAACCTCGGTTAAAATAAAAAATTATAGGAAAACTACTTCAGAATTTGTAACCAAGGAGGGCAATATACTCAATAATCTAGCTGACATATCGGATCAAATAACCAAAGAAATGGCTGACAGATTTATAAATCATAACTTAAACAAAATCCATCCACAACAAATTGTAAACATACAATCACAGATTACAGAAGGAGAAAACTCAGTATTAATTAAACCTCCGACAAATTTGGAAATCAAACAGACAGTAGAAGATCTGGCTACTGACAAATCGTCGGGGCCAGATGGCTACCCGCCTGAATTCTACACTCATTAATGGAACATAGTTGGCCCATCTCTCTGTAAAACTGTTAACGCCTTCTTCCATTCAGGAACCCTCCTATAGGAAATAAACCAAACTTTTATTGCGCTTATCCCAAAAATAAATAATCCGAAAAACATAAACCACTACAGACCCATTAGCCTATGCAACACAATCTATAAGATTATATCAAAGATCCTGGCTAATAGGCTCAAACCAATTCTTCCTCGTATTATTAACCCATTTCAAGGGGCCTTTGTGGAAGGAAGATCCATCCAAGACAACACCTTAATTGCACATGAAGTATTTCATAGCTTTCATAGAAAAAAAGGTAAGCAGGGCTGGATGGCTCTAAAACTTGACATGGAAAAAGCATATGATAAGCTTAATTGGAGTTTTATTGAAGCAACTCTGATCAAATTCGGATTCCATCCCAAATGGATAAATTGGGTTATGAAATGTATAACCACTACTACCTTCTCCGTCTTAGTCAACAATTGCCCAGGAAAACAATTCAAACCAACCAGAGGAATCAGACAAGGTGACCCTCTAGCACCCTATATCTTTGTACTCGTGATGGAAAGTTTAGCACGAGAGCTTCATAAGGAAGCAAAGCTAGATGATGCTTTGATTGGCATAAAGATAACAAAGAATGGTACTCCTATCCCCTTCTTAACTTTTGCTGATGATACTCTCATTTTTTCCAAAGCCTCCTTCAAATGTCTCCATACTACTCAGAACATCTTGAATAACTTCTCTAACCTATCTGGACTAGTAATAAACTTTAACAAAAGTTCTCTCCAAGTGTCGGCCAATGTAAACTCAACTTTAGCCAATAGTTTAGCACAACAAATGAGAATACCAGTATCCAAAACTATGGAAAAATATCTAGGAATCCCCATGATAAGTGAAAGAGTTAAGAATTGTGTTTTTGAAGAAGCTATCGATAGCCTTAAGAAACAACTTTCGAAATGGAAAGCCTCATCCCTATCACAAACTGGTAGATCAATTTTGATACAAGCAAATCTCAGTTCGAAGACAAACTACCTAATGCAAAATTTCTTGCTACCAAAAGGGGTACTTAACCAAATAGACCAGATAAACAAGAATTTTTTTTGGAATAAACTATCCTCTCAACGCTACAACCCCCTTATTAGCTGGGAAAAGATTTGCAAACCAAAAAGTGAAGGTGGTCTTGGTTTCAAGACAGCTGAAGAAATGAATATCACTCTGCAGATGAAACTACTCTGGAAACTATACTCGAATCCGGATAATATATGGAGCAAACTCATTAAGGAAAAATATTTGCAAACTGAGACAATTAGACAAAGATCGACTCAAAACACGTCTTGGCAATTTGGTAGACTGCTAAACCTTAGAGACAAATTTCACAAAGGATTATTATGGATAGTTGGCAATGGTGAAGACATTAACGTTTGGGACGACCCTTGGCTTCATGACCACGATCTAGCAATATATAAGAATGATCAGCACCATGACCTAAGGGTGTCTGACCTAATTATAAATCAAAATCAGTGGAATACCCCCCTTCTAGTGAGAATTTTTCCCCAACACATAGCAAACAACATACAACAAATCAAAATTCCGGAATGGAAGCCTAGAGATAGATTGATTTGGAAGCCTAATCCAACTGGTCATTTTTCAACTAAATCTGCATACCAACTAATCAAGGAAACACAACAAGACGATAATGACTATAAATGGATCTGGAAACTCAAAGTTCCGCCACGAATACAAAATCTAGTATGGAAAATAGCCATTGATGGACTAGCTACAAAATGCAGGCTAAATAGGTATTTTAACAGAGTTCCTTCTCATTGCTGCTTGTGTAATAGTGAGGATGAAGATATACACCATCTTTTCTTAAATTGTCAAGTAACAAAAATGATAATTAGAAATTATGAACAAACAACAAACAAATCCTTTGTATATTTCCAAAACACTAACCTCTATATGAATGATATATTATCTTGTAAGGATAAAATCACAAACTTTGAAGAACTATGTTTCATCTGGCAGACGGTGTGGGAAACAAGGAATAACATAATTTTTAACAACAGAAAGTTGGACAATCCATCGAGCACGGTTCAGAAGGTAATAAATGAAGTCACAAACTGGGAAAAAGCAAAGGTGGAAAGGAATGGAACGAACCAGAGTAATAAGAGGCAAAAGAGTAAATGGAAAAAACCGCAAAATCCAATTTTAAAAATAAATGTTGATGGCTCAGTGCGCCCCACTGGCCAGTGTTATGTGGGAGGGGTCATCAGGGACTCCAATGGTCATGTTTTAGATATATTTCATCAGGAGATAAGACCTAGCTCTATTCTCCAAACCGAAGTTTCAGCTATATGCACAGGTATGCAGAAAGCGATTGATCGAGGCTTCAGGCAAGTCATAATCGAAGGTGACAATCTAGTGGCAGTGAAAGCAATAACGGGAGTGACAACAGCAAACTGGGAAATCTTGCGCCAAGTAGAAGAAATTAAGCTTCTTTCGAACTATTTCGAACATATTGAATTTAAACATTGTTATAGAGAAGCAAATAGAGCTGCAGATTTAATTGTTAGGAGTAGAAGGATCTGTAATTTTTCTACCCTCCCTTTAAACAGGGATCTTTGTAAGATCATCTTTCAAGATGATCAAGGTCGTGTTCTGTTTCCTTAACAGAACCTTCCTACTGTTTCCCCACTGTAAAAAAATATATATATATATATATATATATATATATATATATATATATATATATATATATATATATATATATAAAGATTTAAATATAGATTAATAGTAGACATTAGATTTAATCCAATATTTTGATTAAAACCCAATGGTTAGTAAATGGGTAAAAAAAATAAAAGGGAAAAAATGTAAATGTATGAAAGAGATGAAGAAAAAAAAAAGAAAAATAATAATAAGAGAAATTTTGTGATTAGTTTAAAAAATTTAAATTATTGAGGTGTTGACACATCATCAAAAGTATTCTAAATTAAGATATTATATATAGATATAGATAGATATTTTGAATTAAACCAAATGGTTAGTAAATAGATAAAAAAATAAAAATTAAAAGAAAAAACGTGATTGGGTGAAAAGGAGTGAAGCGTGGGGAGGCTGCCATGTAAGCGTAAGGTATTCTGAATTAAGTAATGACAAGCATAGTACCCGTGCGTTACGCACGGGATTTGCAAAATATATTATATTACTTAAAATCTATTCTCATTTTATATTTATATTAAATATTAGATATATTATAATAATATAATAATATGAAAATGATATAGCCAAATAGTATTAATATGATAATTTTTTTTACTATAACAATATATAATATATGTGGCAAAATGTCAATGTCTCGTCTTTTTAAATAGAAATAGTTGCATTTACTAATATGGAGAGTGTTTAATTTTTTTTTCCGCCTTCTGATTGTTTTTTAGCAACTTGATTGGTTACTTTGAACATTAAACAAATATTTGTTGTCGTAATAAGCTGAAAGGTAGAACCAAATACTTTGTTAGGTGGACTACACATTTGACAAATGCTAGGTGTATGAAATTTTAAGCACTCTGGGATGAAAGCACATAAAAATGTCGGAGAAGATATATTGATGTAATAATATAGAATCACATTAACGACTAAACAACTTAAATTTTAATTATTTTGACTAGACCATCTAACATCCATCCAACTAAAGAAATACCAATCATCCTACGAATAAATCAAATTTTCATATTTAGAGTAATAATTTTTTTTCTACATTCATTAACTCTATGAAAACAATCTAGGTTTTATAAGTGGCTAATTATTAGTTTAAACTCAATCTTCAATTAAATTAATTTAAGTTCATTTCAACTGTCCAAAATAAAGGCTAAACAATAATCTATATCTATTTACTGAATAATGAATAATTTTGTTTTTTTAAATTTATATATTAGGAGTATGTAAATGATTCATGTTAAGTATTAGTTGATTGGATGCAAGCCGTCTAAGCCATCAGATCAAGCTGTCTAAGCCATCAGATCAGATATCAAGAAATGGCTATAATGTTTAGATTTTTATTATAATTTTATCTCTAATTGTAATATTAGATTTAAGTTAGTGTTTTTTTCTTTTTTTCACTGGCGACCCTCTGCGTAGGTTTTATCAAGCCATCTTTTGATGGCTTCAAGATCGCTTCGTCGATCTACTTCTTGCCTACTATAAAAAAAAGTATTAGTTGATTGGATAAAATCATCATTTTTAGAATCTTATTTAGTCAAATTTGAAATGAGATTTTATTTAGCAACATTATACATTTTTCATTTGAATTCTAAGCATAGCTTTATATTCATCAGATCACCACATTTTTTAGTAATAAAATAGATTTGATTACTGATTAATATTTTGTAGCATCTTATTTAGTCAAATTTGAAATTGTATTTTATTGAGCAATATTATACATCTTTCATTTGAATTCTAAGCATAGCTTTATATTCAGTTAATCACCAATTTTTGTTGTAATAAAATAGATTTGAATACTCATTAATATTCATGATAAAACGCATAGATATGTGATAAGCATTCGATTTAGTTTAGATTTTTTTTTGTTATCAAACTGATATTTTGATTTTTCAATAAGTTATATTAATTTTTTTTAAAGTGAATTTCAAATATTTTAGTGAAAATGGATAAATTTTAGTGAAAATGAATTAAAATATCTGGAAGAAAATCTTTATCAAATTTTTAACTTGAGAATTTAATTATTTATTTAATAATTGTTAAAATGGGGCCAACAAATAATTATAAACCAATGGAATTTTTGAAGTCAAAGGGGTTGTGGCATTAGCATATGGTGCCATATGACATTTTTAATGTGAGGTCGTCATGTGTATCCTTCCCTTCTGTTTTAGTATTATTAAAAATAAAAATAGATTTAGCAAATATCTAATAAAAATCATTAAATTTTAGGTGATAAATATTCAATTTAGTTAAATTTTTTTGTTATGAGATCGATATTTTGATTTATCAATCAGTTTTATTAATTTTTTAAAAAAAAGAGAATTTTGAATATTTTAGTGAAAATGGATTAAAATATATGGAAGAAAATCTTTATAAAATTTATAATTTGTTAAATTTATTTATTTATTTGCTAATTTTTAAATTGGGGCCCATAAATAATTATAATCCAGTGAAATTTTTTTAAAAAGAGAATTTCAAATATTTTAGTGTTTTTAAAATTAGAATTCAATAAGGTGGATTATTATTTTATGATTAATTAAGATTCATTAGTAAAATAGGAAAATGAAGATCCTTAAATTAAATCTAATTAACCATTGACATTTGATTCAATCATTAAAAAAAAGAAACAGTTGATTATGATAGATATTATGGTAAATTAGGAAAAAGGAAGATAAATTTGATTTAGTTAATAAAAAATAACAATAAATCAGCTATTGAGATAATTGATAGTGATTGAGATAATTAGTAGGGATTGATATATAATCGAGATTGATCAGGAAAAGAAATTGATTTCTTATAATATTGACTAATTTTAAATTATATATGCAACTTTGATTTCAGCTTTAGCTATAGCTTTATACTCGGTTGATTACCATAGTTTGTATATAGTAGTAATTAAATAGAATTGATTATTGATTAGTATTGGATAAGGAAATCTTAACGGTTGCAATAGAATCCTCAAATATCTATTAAAAAAGTTTTAAAACTTAAAAAAATGAATTTCACGTAATATTCATTCAAAAGAGTTTAGTGAAATTTATTTATTAATAATATACCGATTTATTATTTTTTGGCTTTTAAAAATCCTAGATAAAAAATAATCTGTAAATTTGGAGAAGTTGTTATGATTTGGTCAACAAATTCAATATTTTAATTAATAAAAATGTTTTTAATTTTATTTATTTTAAATATATATGGGGGTTTGTTAAGTGAATGGCTGTCACGTGGCACTTTCAATGTGAGGCTGCCACATGTATCATTCGCAGCTGTTTTAGTATTATACTAGCGTAGTGCCCGTGCGTAACGCACGGGATTTGTAAAATATATTATATTTTATAGAAGATATTACCATAAGTTATTTACATTATATATTAGTTATATTATACTATTATAATAATATGAAAACGATATAGCAAAATAATATAAATTTGGATTAAAAAAATATAATGCTTATATTATATCAATATATAATATATGTGATAAAATGTCAATGTCTCACCTTCCTAGCAGGGGCGGGTTTGAGATTTGAAATGCTCGGGACAGGATATAAAAATATCAATGTTAATTTTGGCTCTACGATTATTTTTTGTTGTGTTAATGGATTGGAAAGTAAGACTAAATAATTTGATAGTTCGACTACAAAATTTAGGTGAATAAGAGTTCAAATAACTTTTGGATGGAGAGCACGTAAAATGTTTAAAATACATCAATGGATGAACTGCATGTACAAATGGACCTTGTAAAATGTAAATGTAAATGGATTAAATTGGATGAGCATGAACTATGGATCACTTTGTAATTGGATCGGTTTTTCAAGGTTTTGAAAATTAAAAAAAAAAAGAAAAAGAAAAAAAAGAGGAGAAACGATGAAAAGGAAGCACTAGTGCGACGACTCCTTTCTTCCTCCTTTCTCCCAGTTCCAATTCAGTCATCCTCTTCCTTTCAATTTCTATCTAAAAAGTGAAATAGACCGTACCCTTCCTCAATTTTGATTTGAAATCGATCCTTCCGATATGCTGATCTGAAAAATCAAAGAGAGACGACTCCTTTCTCCGTAGCCCCAATTCAGTCATCCTCTTCCTTTCGAAACCCTAAAATCAATTTCTATGGTCTGTCCTCCAAAGCTTTCATAAAATCCATAGATTCGACGTTATTCTTGCAATTAACCTTTGTCAATTTCGATTTGAAAAAGATCCTTCCTCAATTTCGATATAAAAAATTAAAGAGAGACGAAAATCGAAAACCGGCATTACACTAAGGGAGGAAACCTAAAAGCAATTTCAATGGTATGCTCCCCTAAATATTTCATAAAATCCAAAGATTCGACATTATTATTGCAATTAACCTTTGTCAATTTTGAATTGAAAAAAGGCCTTCCCCAATTTCGAAGTGAAAAATCAAAGAGGACGAAAGATCGTTGCGACCTAAAGAACCACCAGGTTTGCCCTCTGTCTTATCCGTTACATTTCCCTTAATATTGGGTTGATTTGGACGAATTGGGACAAAAAAATTTAATCAAGGCGGGTGATTTGTATTTTCGGATTTCAACTTCACTTATGCAATCTGTGCTGATGGGTGCGATATAAAAGTTGGGTGATAATTCAGGTGTTTTGGACAGTTGGGAAATGAGTCTTAGAAGAGGCCGAAAGAAGGTCTGAGAAGGACTTGAAGACGGGGAATCAATAGCTTCAGAAACTTGGAGAATAGTCTGGTTTGCCCCTTCTTTTCCCTCAAATTTGGCCTCACTTTGATCTGATCTGAGTGATTTGGGATTTGGGAAAACCCAGGGCTGATCTATTTGTTAGGACTGCTTCGTTTAAGTCAGACATTGCCCTCTTAAAATTGATAATGATGCTGATGTCTGAATGTTTTTTTCTTTATGTATAGCTTAAACGCAAGATTGTTAGGTTTAATTCACAATTTTTTTTGTAAAGGACCAATCTGGTGGAATTTTTCTGGAGGGTTTGATAAACTTGGTGATGCTGGTTTCGCTTCTTGCTAAGTGATTTGCTAGTTACGTTTAGCTAAGAATGATGAACATGAGTTTAAGCCTATTAGCTCAAAATTGGAAGAGCGTTGTGATTAACCGCAAAGACGCGGGTTCAAATCTCGCATAGGCTCCTTATAAATGTGCTCTTAAAATGGGGCAATTACATTATGTTTTTTCAGATCCTAAGTGCAAACTGAACTATACCAAGAAGTTGCAAACCACCTGTATCCAACCATAGCTAATGCTTAGTTGTTATTAACTTCTTTTTTATCTGGGATGCTATCTTTTATATAGCCAACAGTTAAACCAATTCATGTAGCAAAAGTTTCCATCATCAGGTGTGCCTGGTAACTTTGTTTAAAGCATGTGTATTTCAGTTTATTTTTATTGACATTTAGATTATTTTGTCTCGCACTGATTTTTCTATTTTTATTAAAAGGGACCTTATTTTTATACACTCATATATCGGTTACTTACTGAAAAAAATAAAACTAATTGTATGCAAATGATCGGATTGTGGCATGCAGTTCCCCAGCAACACGCAGTTCCCCATCCTCATTCCTACATATGAAGCCAATCCCATAACCCCTATCTTCCGAAATGGCAGCGTCGCAATTCACTTTAACAAACCCCGTCTCCAGCCTCTCCCATTTTCCTCCCCCAGCTTGCCTCTGTTCTCTCGGAGTCTGCTGCAGCCGTTGTTTTAGCCTCTTATACATCATGATCAGATTTTTTGATGAGAGATTTCTTAATGGACGCGTGAACCTTATTACCCTGAGAAGAAATAGAGTAAATTGAATACGTACGCTAGGAGGATATAAAATGAAGAAATTATGAAGGACAAACACCTTTTCATCGACACATATTAGGTCCTTTGAAATCAGCTCTTGTTGTTTGTGAAAATTGATGTTGTCGAACTTGCACACAACTCGAACTCGGATATTGCCTTTGATGTTTGTTGGATTAAGCTCGTCGACGTATGTGACATTCTTCATTGTTGCCTATTTAAAACAGGAAAGAATAATAGATGATCAAAAGCCTGCAATGTTTAAGGTTTAAACATTATTAGTATTCGAAAAATAAAACATAAAAGATGGATGGTTGACAGAGGGATAAATAGATCGGATACGGTGGAAGAGGAAGGAGGAGAAGCGAGTTATCTGTGACATTCGATTTTGATTATATATAGTAGTGTTGCTAGTTAGGTTAGGGTGAATGAGAGGTAAACGGTTTAAACAAATCTCACCAGATCTGATTGAATAAATTGTTTTAATTATTTTAACAAAAAGTAACAGAATTGAGATAAAGATTGGGTAAGTGGGTAATTGACTTAATAACGAATCCCCAATTGCTTAAAAAAACAGTAACAGACTTGGTTTAATTAAAATCTCTGCAGATTTCTTCATTTTAATTATTTTAAAAAATGTAACATGAATTGGTTTAAAAATCTCAAGAGATCTGTACAGTTTAATAATTTTAATTAAAACGGTTTAAACAAAATTTAAAAAATCTTTGCAGATCTGAATTTAGGATAAAAGTGTAATCTTTTGGTTAAAAAATAGAGATAAAGATTGGTTAATTGGGTAATTGAAGCAATAAGGGATGAAATTAAAAAAAAAGTTATAGCGAATGGTTTGTAATTGATATAAAAATATACGCAGATCTGTAAATTTTAATTAAAACGGTTTTAGTTAGCTAGATATACAATCTTTTAGTTAAGAAAGATATAAGTGTTTCATAATTCAAATGGTTTAAACAAAATTTTAGAGGATAATCGATTATGAATATATATAAAGTCGATTCTAAATAAATGTGTATTATTTTGTTTAATCAAAATCTTGGCATATATTAAATAAGAGAAAGTTTAGAGGATAAATGTGTAATATTTTGGTTAAACAAAATTATTTGAACTCTTATTTTTATTTATTATTTATGGTTGCATATAGGAGATTTATCTTTGCAGATCCGATTTTGCTTGGTTGCTTTGCTTTATTTTGGTGATTCATCTTCTCAAGTTTAAATTTCTTATGACCGAATTTAGAATGTTCGCGTGCAGAAGGAGAGGAAGATTTGATTCCCCATTCAGATGAGTATTCACCTACATCAGTAACAAATTCTGAATTTGCAGAAGGAGATGGAAAAAGAGATTAAGAAGTTTCAGGATAAGGAGGAAATATTAAGAAACAGATTCAGGGGTTGTAACGGCCCAGAATTATGATTTCCGGGTTACGTTTCAAGGGATGAAACCCCTTGTTCGGATCTTGCAATCCAGGTACGGGTCGAGGTTTCAAACTCATTTTTATGGTCAGTAATAAAGAGGGATTTCGAACCCTGAAAATATCGTAGGGTCGTTGGGTACCCTTAACCTGTCCTAGGGACTAACTCGCGAAATTCATTTCAAACGGAAGCAAGACGGAAGCAAAATTAAGATACAAAGCGCCACGGCAGAGCCGGGTCAAAACCAAAACATAAGTGGATGATTACCATTTATAATGAGTTAGAGATTCAACCAGGTCCTTCGATTCGCAAAAAGAGAACCCCGTCATATAGACATCGAGCAATCAAAGTCTGCAGAAAATACCTTAAAAAAAGAACGGGGAAAGGAGTCAGATCGAGCCACTCATGCGGGACCGGCAGTCCTCGCTGAGGCCACATAGTATGTGCTATACCTAATAAAGATGCTCTAATGCAGTACGAAAGTCAAACACACTAGCATGCTCCTAGTTATAATAATGTGCAGAAATACTGTAAAGGGCCCAAGACAATGCCAAATGGCATATCCCTCTCCTACCTCCACCTCCTTCCGATAGGGCGGAGACTGGCCAGCTCGTGAATGCATTCCATCATAATCGGAGGGCACGCATGCCTAACCCGCTCCACAATAAAGCCCGCAGGCATCTCATAATATAAGGAAGTTCATGACTCGATTGACTCAGGGTACCCCATGAGGCTGGGCTACCCTATGACCCTAGCAAAGACTCTAGGACTATCACACATAACGGCCGTTCTGTTTCAAACGCATAAAGTAAGCAGATGCTCATTCAATTAGTGCAACCTAAACAGGATACTACATGGCATGCTTTTATGCATATGCAACACCTAACATAAAATGCAACAACAGGCATGAATGTCCAACCTGAGTAAGCCCCCTAGGGAACTTACCTGAAGATGCAGAACAGCAGGATAACACAAGTAAGGGCCCAATGCAAGTCCAAGCAATCCAAAAGCAATACACACCTATCATCAAGCCATTTCCATAAGCTACCGGACCAACATTCATACACACGGAATCCAAGTTCTCAACATCCTTAAAACCAAATGATAGTGAAACCGTTTTCCAAAACCTTTCCGATATGATCAACTTCAACCAAAATCATTTCATTTCCAATCAAATCCATTGATAAAATCGTACCAACCATACTTTCCGAAATCACATTATTAAAACGATCCCGACATGTTTATTTTCAAAATCATTATATGAATAGATTCTGACATTAAATCACCAAAACAATTCTATTTTCACAACCATGTTTATATATCAATAACAATAAATCATATCATAATTTCCAAAATCAAAAAATAAAACATCACAAAATACATATTCCAAATACTATTACTTTTTAAAATAATTCAATATAAATAATAATTTTCAGAAATATAATTATCATAAAATTAGGATAATAATGTAATAATAATAATCTGTCAAAATTTACTACGAGTCATAACATATGCGATGAACGCATACATCATATAATGAATATGTATAAGCTAAGGTGACAACATAACAACAATAATAATAACCCCAACAACCCAACAGATGCAAAGGCCCATTCCAAAACCGGACTCAGCCCACCCGAGAGCCCAACCTGAATGAAAAGAAGAACCCGAAAGAAATCCGGATCCAAAAATCCAGCCCATTATCTCTTTTAAAAGTGAACCGGTTTTCTTATATTTCTTTCTTAAAACCCCTGAACCGGACCGATTAATAAAATAGAAACCACAGCTGAACCCGTCTCCCTCCTCTGAAACTGACCGAGCCCGGCGACGCAGAAAACGAAAGAAGGAAAGGGGAAGAGCTCAGGCCGCCGGTGGCCGTTTGGCTCGGAATTTCACCCAGAGACCCACAGGGAGATCCCGACCACACTCATCACAGAAAGAATGAAGCGAGGGAAAGAAGGAAGAGGAGGAGGAGGATTTACCGATTCCGAAGGGTAGCTCCGACGAGGGTGCCAGGGCGGCGTCTGGCTTCGATCAGCGAGGGGAGAACCTTTATCACGGCCTAGGGCGATAGGAGATGATGTAAAAGATTGCCTTTGCTCAGATTCAAGCCAAGAACGAAGGAAATCGAGGATTTACCTATTCGGAACCAGCGCGAGAGGAAGAGAGAAAGAAGGTGGCGGCTCGGCGGCGCCGGCTGCTCCTTGGCGGATCTGGGCTTTCTTGGGACGTCGAGGGAGTTGTGAGGAGTGCTACTTCTGATCGTTGAAGGAGGAAGGCTGCTCGGATGAAACAGGGGAGCAACAGCAAGGGCTTCGGCTGCTGCTCGGAATCCTGGGATGCCGCTGCTGCTCACGGACAGGAGGAGGGACACAAGAAAGGGGAAACAGAGGTGGCTGAAACGAACAGGACTTGTGGTGGCTGGTGATGCTCGGAATGGAGGAGAGTGGAGAGAGTGGTGGTGATATGGTAGCGGGGATGGTGGTGGCTCGGAGAACCGAGAGCAACTGTGTTGCCTCAAGTGCATACAGATGAAAAGGGGATTTGTGGGTTCTTGAAATTGAAGAAAAAGAAGAGGAGGAGGTTGTGGTATGCTGGACAAAGAGGGGGGCTTGCTTCTTAACCCTTTGGTTAATAAAGAAGGAAGAAGACAAGAAATGACGAGCTGGGAATTGCAATGTAGGGGCATCTCCTCCCCAATTGAAATTCTGAGAACAACACAGAGAGAGAGAGGGGAGAGAGAAGAAAGAAATTTATGTGGTCAAATTTTCTCTAATTGCCCAAACACCAAAATTATTCTTATCCAAATCATACCACAATTATAATAACTTTAAAATTGAAATAGGGATAAAAGACCGAGACATTTGAGGTGGAAGACATAAGGAATATGATCCTAAGGAAAATACCCGGAAAAGAAATAGAATATAATAAAATAAATCATGAAACCCGCTCACTCGACTTTAACCCGACTAAAAAGATATAAAGCTTAAAACTTCAAATTGAAATCGAATTCTCGAACTGAATCAAATAATAAAATTATATTATACTTTCAAATTTTAGCAAGCGAAAGCGAAAATAAATCTGAATGAAAGTCCATTTAAAATAATTATATGCCGGAATTCATTTTAAGAGATTTTAGTTAACCCGATTTAAATTCATATTTAATTTCTTTTTCCGAGAATTAGGATTTAAAAATCCGGGCCCTTACATCATCCACCTCTAAAAATAAGTCTCGTCCTCGAGACTAAAATCACTCTAAAACATGGGGATGAAGTTTCAAATTGGTGAGTCCAAGGATCATGCCATTGGTCCTGTAAGCATCTCATAGGGGCCCGTATGAGACCCTCACAGCACCCTTGACGTGATCATAACATTCTCAATTGGTCGTAGCAAGTATGTGATATGGGCCCCTATCACACCCTTACCCCGACCTTTCGGTCACATTATAACTCAAAAAGCGATCATAGCGTCCTTACTAGGTCTTAGCAAGCATTCTATATGCGCCCCTATAAAATGCTTGTATCCACTTCGTGAGGCGTTATAATATAAGCCCGGATGTGAAAATTCTCAAAAAAGGATTCCACAATTGGAAAAGATTGGCCTCAAAATCATTGAAATTCTCGGTAACATTTATTCTTTAAAATTTCAAGTAAGACCTTTTCAAACCGCTCAAAATCTCCAAGTAAGGCGTTTAACCAAGCGACTTTACACCAAAACAAGTAAAATCTTTTCGATCAAAATTTCATCAAAATCCTCCAAAACCAAATCAGTTTCCCGCATAACAATCAATCAAATTCAGAAGCTCGGAGGTGGAATCATCCACATCTAAGGGCTAATCCCATATTCTCTTCCTAGTTTCCAGATCATGCAACATCATTCATAACTCAACAAGTACCATAACCAAAAGTCTCCTCAACTCTTACATAAGCATAATACCATAAGCCATCTCACACATGACAAGTCCCACATCATATCATAGTCACAAACCATCACATAACCGTTTAACATAAACATAAACATGCCAACCAGTCTCAAGTAAGAAAAAGGAACAACAAGCCTCAATATACTATAAATCATAAGGTATATCTATCTCATACTGAAGGCATCACAAGTGCATAATCGAATGCTCATCACTCATCACGTAAGCACACATGTCCAGACATCAACGGGTTAGATGTTATGGGGTTAGTACGTCAGTACACATCAAATCTCACTATCGCATATCGATATTGCAACACGAGTAGAACATATTCATCATGTTAACATATCAACACAGCAAAGTCATGCTATTAAGATTCAGAAAAAGGAAGATCAAGGAGTATATAAATCACCAAAATGTCAGCATGTTCTGAAAGACATCACCTTAACTCATCACAATATCGAATGACAATCATTTAGAATCATGCACCGTTATCTCATATATACTAATCATGATCATACTTCAAGTCATTTTCATCATTTGCATAACCAATAATCATGCTTGTCAACATATAGTACACACATCATGCTTACTACCACATAATAAAACATCATGCTTCCACATAATAGCACATCATTATCCCATAGTTCATACTCATCATTACTTCATATATCACATCATAGCACGTCGTAACATGCTCCTAAACCAATATAACAGGATATCAAGGTATTAATATATCGTAGTAACACTTGTCACTACCAACTAGATTTTAATATTGCATATCAACATGTAATTCCATATCAAGTTCATCATGGTCGTTATCTAACATCATGCCAGCAGATATAAATAAATCACAAAATCAAGAAAATTCCTCACATCATACAAGTCAAATAAAACACAATCCCCACTCTCAAGCCAAGACTAATGATCTTCTAGACTCGCCACGTCAACTCAGACAAAATTTCCCCAAAGAAATCTCAATTCATCCTGATACTCCAATCTCGCCCCTCATTCCCCCAAGCACTACCTCGCACCATCCACCTCTAAGAATTCAACTCCTATCTCTAACTCCACACCTGAGCATCCTCTCATGCTATGTCCTAAATACTCTCAAAAGTCATTCCGTACTCTTCTCATACTACTCAAGACATCACAACATCACACCCTGCCAACCACATCCCTCTCTCGTCTTACCTCATAATATCATCGATCATCCTAACAACCCGAAATTCTTTCAGCACTCTCCAACCACGCTACCAAATGACCTCACCCACAGGTTTAAGGAAGAAACAATCATGAAAATCATCAAACATAAGGTCTACATCATGCAACTAGCATTCATAAACATAATATCAGGGGTTCAACAAGTCTCAGTCTACCATCATGCTCAATAACCATCGCAACATCATATATGAACATAATCAAGTCAAGCTAACATGTTGCATTAACCTTATCAGATACAATTCAGGCTTCTTAGCATATGCAGTTCACATTTTACAAGCAAAGGAATTCAATTCACGCTTAGCAACTTAGAGTAGCAACACGTCAAGACACCATGGTACACGAGATCTACAAGTCATCAAATCATATCATCATAGGCAACAGGCAATCAGGCAACAGTCATCATCAAGTCAACACATCAACACGTAAATCTCATCACTAGGGCAGTGCAATATCATCGTCAATAAATTCAAAAGGGTTAGCAATTCGAACGGAGAACACTCCCGCTTCCAAGTCATATCGTACTCAGTATCCGCAATCCTTGATGTGTGCTCGTTCCGTCGACATCATTGATCCTGAGGTCGTGGGTTATGGGCCCACGCTTCTGCTGCACTGCTCTATCGCTATCTAACTTTTCGTTCTCTTTCCCATGCGGTCGCTCGTCCAAGTATCGCAGAGGAGTCTAAGTTAGCAGAGATAGGGGAGTGACAAGAGAAGACAACCCAAATTCCTTTCGGGGACAAACACGGACCACAACTAAAGACGACAACTAGAGATGAAACTCCGACTTGAGAATAGTAACGATGCCCCTACGGGAGTCTATTAGGTTATAATCGCGACAAGCAACCACGAATTCACCATGGAACACATCCGTCACATTAATCCACACTAACATGTACCTATCTAAGGGAGAACAGCATGCGTATTCATTCCAAAAGACACAATCAAGTCCTACACTGATACATGTGAGACGAGCTAGCAGTTTATTACTCCATGAAAGCAGATATGCCAAGTAATTTCAAGCAAATTATGCGGAGCTAGTAATGGTCATGCGGGGTTTAACGAGGATGGCAAGTATCATGTATATGAACAATGAAAGAGCATGGTATACACGTCAACAAATGAGGTCAAATATAGCATGACAAGGTACATCATTATAACAATCAAACCAATGTCATACGAGGATACATAAGAGCGGCATGGCAATTATCACATCTAACAACAATGATCATAGTCACGAGTCATTTAAAAGAGTTCAACATAATATTCATAGAGCATGAGGCATCATTACAGAGAGTAACCAAGAGGACATTACCAGTGAAAGATTATAAGCATGTTGGGAACAACTGTCATAGTGCACATAAAACGGTATAACAACTATCACATCATAGGACAAGCATGTTCACGTAATAGAATAAGTATGGCAAGTCACCATTTAGCCAGTCTTATTGGGGAGCATAAAGCCCTACAGGGTACTTACTAGCACATATCAAAACATTACTACAACTAAGGTAATTCGAATAGATTTATTCTAACATTTAGGTGCATGCGTATGCAAAATCACAACATAGCGTGATGTGTGATCATGCGAGGTGTCAAGTCATAGGTTCATGCAAGCATGAGAAAGTACCATGTAGTAATGGAGGAATACCACCGAGCGAGAACATGTATGCATGTTAGAATTAACCATCACGGAAAGCGAGTCGATTATCAAAATTAACATTAATCTCATAAAGATGGGCAAAACATTCTAAAAGGATATGAAGAGGGAAGATTCACACTATTAGAGGCCTAACTCAAGAGAGAATCAACAATATTGTAGGTAAGGTATAAACTCGCACCAATCACAACCAAGGGTCTTACATGATACTAATGACTCAATATACATACGATACATACATGTCTTTAATTGATTACATGACCATATGCAAGAGCTCAATCAATCACATACCAATGTTATAAACGCATGGGAGGAAATGCTATAAATTTGTCACAAAAGGTATGATAATCATCAAGGCCTTATCAGTTAGCATTCTAATGAGATTATTTACGCGCATTCATATAAAGAAGAGTTAATCACACTATCATGCACCTAATTCAGAGGAAAGCAACAACCATATAGATTCATATCATGTGTCTCATGCTTCCAATCCATCATCAACAAAGTTAGTACGATAGGTCAAGTAGACATGCTATGACAACATATAATCATGACAGAGAGTAAGGCATAATACGAGATCTAAGCAGGGTGACTAATCATATATGCAACAACATGAGCAGCTTTTACTAACGGTCATTCGCAAGGTACATGCCAAAGATTTCAAAATTATGTCATACAATTCAAAGGGAGCCACTATTACAACCGGACAGAGATCCCTAAGGGCAATCATTGACTTTTCCCAACTGACTCATTACCTCTCTTTCCCGTGGGACTCTGGTAGGACTCTTTATGGCAAGGAGACACTAGTTGATCATCATAAGGATTGAGAAGACAACCTCATAAGCATCTTACTCTAGACTCAAAATGACATCAAGAACTACCTTCCAATATTCACTCACACAATCTTTATATCCAACCATTATTCCCGACACAATGTGTTTACCAACCCGATTCCCCGTGGGAGACACTGACATCCGGGAGAAAGACTCGATAGCACTGTCAAAGGGTTAACAAACATAGTGGAAGGGGTTGTTTCACACAAGCTAGGTTTGACCACAAAGAAACAAGGGTACTCCCAATATCCCGTTTGCACAGATCAGTCAATACACATTTAAGCATATCAAGCACTCAGCATAGAATTAGTTAATAATACTCATAATGATCTCATTTGAGTCTCCCAACCCATCTGTAAAGAACAAGCTGATATTTTGCCTACCGTTCCCAACTATACCCAATAGGGGTGATCTAGCGCCTTTACTATCCACTCGCGTCCCCGTGTGGCCGGTTTTCCTCTTTTATTACAAGTCAAGTTCATTACTTAGTCCAATTTCGGTTAGGCATCTTAAGTTCATTTTGCCCTTTTTTTTTAAAAAAAAAATCTTTTCAAATCGTTTGAAATTAATGGGCGGTTTTTCAAAACATACACTCGACCCTTGCGTACCCGAATTGCACAACCTCAGCTCTGATACCATCTTTGTAACGGCCCAGAATTATGATTTCCGGGTTACGTTTCAAGGGATGAAACCCCTTGTTCGGATCTTGCAATCCAGGTACGGGTCGAGGTTTCAAACTCATTTTTATGGTCAGTAATAAAGAGGGATTTCGAACTCTGAAAATATCGTAGGGTCGTTGGGTACCCTTAACCTGTCCTAGGGACTAACTCGCGAAATTCATTTCAAACGGAAGCAAGACGGAAGCAAAATTAAGATACAAAGCGCCACGGCAGAGCCGGGTCAAAACCAAAACATAAGTGGATGATTACCATTTATAATGAGTTAGAGATTCAACCAGGTCCTTCGATTCGCAAAAAGGGAACCCCGTCATATACACATCGAGCAATCAAAGTCTGCAGAAAATACCTTAAAAAAAGAACGGAGAAAGGAGTCAGATCGAGCCACTCATGCGGGACCGGCAGTCCTCGCTGAGGCCACATAGTATGTGCTATACCTAATAAAGATGCTCTAATGCAGTACGAAAGTCAAACACACTAGCATGCTCCTAGTTATAATAATGTGCAGAAATACTGTAAAGGGCCCAAGACAATACCAAATGGCATATCCCTCTCCTACCTCCACCTCCTTCCGATAGGGCGGAGACTGGCCAGCTCGTGAATGCATTCCATCATAATCGGAGGGCACGCATGCCTAACCCGCTCCACAATAAAGCCCGCAGGCATCTCATAATATAAGGAAGTTCATGACTCGATTGACTCAGGGTACCCCATGAGGCTGGGCTACCCTATGACCCTAGCAAAGACTCTAGGACTATCACACATAACGGCCGTTCTGTTTCAAACGCATAAAGTAAGCAGATGCTCATTCAATTAGTGCAACCTAAACAGGATACTACATGGCATGCTTTTATGCATATGCAACACCTAACATAAAATGCAACAACAGGCATGAATGTCCAACCTGAGTAAGCCCCCTAGGGAACTTACCTGAAGATGCAGAACAGCAGGATAACACAAGTAAGGGCCCAATGCAAGTCCAAGCAATCCAAAAGCAATACACACCTATCATCAAGCCATTTCCATAAGCTACCGGACCAACATTCATACACACGGAACCCAAGTTCTCAACATCCTTAAAACCAAATGATAGTGAAACCGTTTTCCAAAACCTTTCCGATATGATCAACATCAACCAAAATCATTTCATTTCCAATCAAATCCATTGATAAAATCGTACCAACCATACTTTCCGAAATCACATTATTAAAACGATCCCGACATGTTTATTTTCAAAATCATTATATGAATAGATTCTGACATTAAATCACCAAAACAATTCTATTTTCACAACCATGTTTATATATCAATAACAATAAATCATATCATAATTTCCAAAATCACAAAATAAAACATCACAAAATACATATTCCAAATACTATTACTTTTTAAAATAATTCAATATAAATAATAATTTTCAGAAATATAATTATCATAAAATTAGGATAATAATGTAATAATAATAATCTGTCAAAATTTACTACGAGTCATAACATATGCGATGAACGCATACATCATATAATGAATATGTATAAGCTAAGGTGACAACATAACAACAATAATAATAACCCCAACAACCCAACAGATGCAAAGGCCCATTCCAAAACCGGACTCAGCCCACCCGAGAGCCCAACCTGAATGAAAAGAAGAACCCGAAAGAAATCCGAATCCAAAAATCCAGCCCATTATCTCTTTTAAAAGTGAACCGGTTTTCTTATATTTCTTTCTTAAAACCCCTGAACCGGACCGATTAATAAAATAGAAACCACAGCTGAACCCGTCTCCCTCCTCTGAAACTGACCGAGCCCGGCGACGCAGAAAACGAAAGAAGGAAAGGGGAAGAGCTCAGGCCGCCGGTGGCCGTTTGGCTCGGAATTTCACCCAGAGACCCACAGGGAGATCCCGACCACACTCATCACAGAAAGAATGAAGCGAGGGCAAGAAGGAAGAGGAGGAGGAGGATTTACCGATTCCGAAGGGTAGCTCCGACGAGGGTGCCCAGGGCGGCGTCTGGCTTCGATCAGCGAGGGGAGAACCTTTATCATGGCCTAGGGCGATAGGAGATGATGTAAAAGACTGCCTTTGCTCAGATTCAAGCCAAGAACGAAGGAAATCGAGGATTTACCTATTCGAAACCAGCGCGAGAGGAAGAGAGAAAGAAGGTGGCGGCTCGGCGGCGCCGGCTGCTCCTTGGCGGATCTGGGCTTTCCTGGGACGTCGAGGGAGTTGTGAGGAGTGCTACTTCTGATCGTTGAAGGAGGAAGGCTGCTCGGATGAAACAGGGGAGCAACAGCAAGGGCTTCGGCTGCTGCTCGGAATCCTGGGATGCCGCTGCTGCTCACGGACAGGAGGAGGGACACAAGAAAGGGGAAACAGAGGTGGCTGAAACGAACAGGACTTGTGGTGGCTGGTGATGCTCGGAATGGAGGAGAGTGGAGAGAGTGGTGGTGATATGGTAGCGGGGATGGTGGTGGCTCGGAGAACCGAGAGCAACTGTGTTGCCTCAAGTGCATACAGATGAAAAGGGGATTTGTGGGTTCTTGAAATTGAAGAAAAAGAAGAGGAGGAGGTTGTGGTATGCTGGACAAAGAGGGGGGCTTGCTTCTTAACCCTTTGGTTAATAAAGAAGGAAGAAGACAAGAATTGACGAGCTGGGAATTGCAATGTAGGGGAATCTCCTCCCCAATTGAAATTCTGAGAACAACACAGAGAGAGAGAGAGGGGAGAGAGAAGAAAGAAATTTATGTGGTCAAAATTTCTCTAATTGCCCAAACACCAAAATTATTCTTATCCAAATCATACCACAATTATAATAACTTTAAAATTGAAATAGGGATAAAAGACCGAGACATTTGAGGTGGAAGACATAAGGAATATGATCCTAAGGAAAATACCCGGAAAAGAAATAGAATATAATAAAATAAATCATGAAACCCGCTCACTCGACTTTAACCCGACTAAAAAGATATAAAGCTTAAAAATTCAAATTGAAATCGAATTCTCGAACTGAATCAAATAATAAAATTATATTATACTTTCAAATTTTAGCAAGCGAAAGCGAAAATAAATCTGAATGAAAGTCCATTTAAAATAATTATATGCCGGAATTCATTTTAAGAGATTTTAGTTAACCCGATTTAAATTCATATTTAATTTCTTTTTCCGAGAATTAGGATTTAAAAATCCGGGCCCTTACAGGGGTTGCGGGATAATGATGAAAAGATGAAGAAATAACTTCAGAAATCGCAGGATGAGGAGAAGCTTGGAGTGAATTGATCGGCAAAGTTTTGATTAGCTATGGATAATTGTGTGGTTTAGATGCTGCATTCATTCAGATTTGTTTTCAAAAAATCCTTAATCGTGAGAAGAATTTTAAACAATTTGAGAAGTAATTTGGGATTTATCCTAAATTTTCAACTTTAAATGTATGGCCGCCACGTGTCCCAAATTGCAAGTGTTTTAGTATTATATTAGACTAGTGCAGTACCCGTGCCCGAGGCACGGGAGTATATGAACACATTGTAATCAATATGTATATGATGTAATTAGTTTTTTTAACTTGCGATCTTGTGACATAAATTTATAAAATTTGTCGAATTCATAAAATATTATATGAGATTAAGTAATTTAGTATTTTTAGGCAATTTATTTTCATATTTAGATTATTAACCATAATTGTTTCGATTGATATTGTCATTCCTCATTCCCGTCTTGATTTTCATCATCCTCTTCATCACTTTCATATTTTATTTAATACGGAGTATATGTAAAGTATTATATTCCCCTTATAATCCTCTTTATCCCCATCTACATGCTTGTACACACCAAATATTGCAGGTTTGCCTTCTACATGCTTATAATAGTATCTACATGCTTATAATAGTATAGTAGATCTGATTATATAACTTTCAGTTAATTCATAAGTTCAAAGGTTTTTATTCAAAAAAAAATACACATTATTGTTTTATTTTTATGTGCAAAGATTGTTCTTACTTTTTTTTTTAATTATCTTCTAATCTTTTAGAGTTTGTTAGTTCTTCGCCGTAATAAAGGTCATTTATTATTGATTATGTAAAAAAAATAATCTAGCTAAAACAACATTTTACTAATGAAAGAAGAAAATATAGATATATTGATACATGTAGAGAAAATGAGAAGAAAGAAATTGGAAGTACAAATATGATAGAAATAACATGCTTATTGTATACATATATACATGTAAATGTATTGAGTTATTGTTTTCTAAAAAAAAATTGAAAATTTTTTAGTTTGTTGTTATTTGATGAATGGTAAATTAAAACTGATCAATCTAGAGAATTCAGCCACTATCAAATGAGATGATTGGAAGAAATTAGATTACATATTAACACATTATAAATAGGATTTTAATTATTTTATTTTGAGTAAGTATTTGTTAGGATCAAAATTGACGAATAAAATAAACATGCATATGTACAAATAAATTTGTGAATATACCCACCAAGATTTAATGAACATGTTTCAAAACTAATATGGATGTGTGTGTGCATGTGTTCAAATTAAACACAAATGTAGGTGGTAAATCAAAATTTAAATTATAACTTAAATTTTTTTAAAAAGAAATGATTAAATTGTATATAAAGAATTATATTTTAAATATAATGAATAAAATTAATAACACCAAATATATCGGAGTATCAACTAACCAAATAAAGAAGTTTATGAAATCTCTTGATTTTCTCCTTTTTGTTAAATTTATTTATTTTTAAATAATTGTAAATTAGTCTATTGATTATTAATTATAAGAGTATAAATTAAATATATCTTGACAACTTTAACTAAAAAACAAAATGAATAGATAAATTAAATACAATAATAAAATTTTAATGTATTGTTATTTTATTAATATAATATCATTCCAACTTATGTTAATTAGTTTCAATTTTTAAATATCCGAGTATCATGAAATCCTCAAATATCTTGACCAAAAAAAATAAAAAACAAATTGTTTAAATTTTATAAATTTATTAATTCAAACAAATCTCGTTGTTATGTGTTTTCAAATCATTGGTTAAAAAGTATTGGATAAATTAATTTAAATTTGTTAATAATATATTGATTTATTATTTTTTGGCTTCAAAAAATCTTGGATAAAAAATAATCTGCAAATTTGGAGAAGTTGTTATGATTTTGTTAACAAATTCAGTATTTTAATTAATAAAAAATGATTTTAAGTATATTTATTTTAAATATATATGGGGTATGTTAAGTGAATGGCTGCCACGTGTCACTTTCAATGTGAGGCTGCCACGTGTATCTTTCGCAGCTGTTTTAGTATTATATTAGATTAGATATTAGATATTAGATATATTAGATATTTGTACAATTACACGCAGCATGTGCGGTTTTATTCAATAGGCCATATATATAATGAAAAATATTCTTTTCATATGAAAAAATTAGTTAAGGATTACATGGAAAATATTTGTAAATATATTATGAAGCATAAATGTTTTATAGATGGACTATTTAGATAATGAATATTTATCACTATTAGGCTTATTAAGAATGATAATTAGAAAGGTTTGGATCCACGCAAGTAGATCGTCGGTATGCATTTTAGTTGATTGAATCAAATCCTTCAATTAAGGTTTCTACGGAACTTTTGAATACAACTTAAGAAATGTCTTAAAATATACATAGGTGTTTTTTAAAATAAATTAGGTTAAATAAAAAAACAAAAATCAATGATTTTAAAAATGATTTAAGAAAATACCACCGTACATACAATATGAATTTGTTAAATATAGTTCGGCAAACAAAAAATTGTTCAATATAGCCTGATTCGATAAAAAGAAATCAAATATGGATATATATCTTAACATAGGTGATCATTACAAAAACTAATTTATCAGGATAAAAAAAACTTAAAAAGTAACTTAGAAATCTTCCAATTAATGTGGATAATATTGGTTAACATGCACAATAAAAAATATTTAAAAGATTGAATCAGTTAACAATAAGATTTGATTAAAGATTTTTTTTGATATATAAATATTTGATTAAAGATAAATCTAGAGTACCTTGTTAAGATTTGATTAAAGAAATTTAACAAAAAATAAAATCACAAGTCGGCAAAAAATCTTTTTTGTATTTTTTCGAATTCGCGTATTTTTTATCATTGAAATCAATTAATTTAACCAAACTTTTAAAATTAGGGATTGTGTAGTCCAAGCCCTTCATATTTTAAATATATATATATATATATATATATATATGGGGTATGTTAAGGGAATAGTTGTTAGAACTTAGAAGCATTGAACACGGTTCTTTATAAAGCGATTTGGGTACCAATGTTTGAGTAATAATAGTAGTTAAAATATAATGTTAGGCTTATTTTCCATCAAATATCTCAATCTCGTTTGGTTGAATATTTCACACAAATAATTAGTTAATTAAAAAGTCAAATTGAAATTTATTGATTAGATAAATAAATTAGATTAAAATGATTATCCGATAAAAAATAATTTTAAATGATTAATTATAATTAATTATTTAAGATGGGCCACCATTTATCTTTAATCAATCAAAATAAATAATTAAATTAAAGTGGGACCATGATTCATATTAAGTTGACACATAAACCTATTTTTATGGAAAATCCACCATGTGGCATCTTAAACATTTGTTTTAGTATTATACATTAGATATTAGATATTAGATATATTAGATATTAGATATAGATATAAATGTATTATAAATTATTTTACACGATTTCTGTTTAGCACAGGACAATTTACCGTTTAGCGCAGGGCTACATGGTCGCAATGACCATATGTCAAATGGTCGTTACGACCTTTTTTTTATTTTTAAAGTTCAACATGGTCGTTGCGACCACAACCCGCAATGGTCGTTGCGGCCGATGATACAATGGTCGTTGCGACCGATGTTACAATGGTCGTTGCGACCATTGTGGAAGCTGGTGTGTCAGATTTTGCATACTGAATAAGGGAATGATCTCAGAAGTGAAGAGGAGCTACCCGCTCCGCTGCAAAAACGCTTTGATAGCCTCCTATGGTGACGACTACTCTGATTCCGATTCGGAATCCTATCCGACAATTTTTGATATCAATTCACCGCAAGCAGTGGCGGTTTCGGCATCGCCGGAGCCCCAGCGTCAGCCATCGCCGAAACCCTTGCCGCCGCAGCTGATATCTCTCCTCACCCCTCCTAATTCCTTCGGTACTTTCTCTCTCCGTGTCTCCTTTCAGATGAAATTTTGCAACTTGAAATTCGATATTACTGTTCTGTGCTTGATTGATTAGTTTTGTGAAGGTGATTTGTATTCATCGCAAGTAGAACGGGTTCGAAATTCCCCGCACATTGATGGAAATTACTCTTTACATGTCTTAATTCCATCTCTAATCTCTGCACGATCTTGATTTTGTATTTGATCACCACGTTTACCTTATTGACTACTGCAATTGCATTTTTTTTGTCCCAAATCCTTCTTTAGGGTTATTACATGTTAACTGTTATTGGATCGCTTTACTTTGAACTATCGTTCATAGAGATTATGTGATTAATTTGTATTGCTTTCACTGATATTTGCTTTTAGTGTTGGAATTGAAAGATTAAATTTTGGAATTGAACGATGAAGCAGTATTTATTTATGCTTCATTGACGCAAACTGTGATGCACCCCGACTGGCTTCGGGAAACGGGGTTCCAGAGGAAGGCGGCGGTGCCGCACCCCACGGCGGTGAAGAGGTTGCGGGTGGTGGACAGTGGGGCAGTGGTGGCCAATGGGTGAGGTTGCGGGTGGTGGAATGGGGTTCTGGGTTTGTGTTTGAAGAGAGAAGGCGTGAGATGGGGTGTGGTTGGGTAGGGTATGTGTGTAATTTACTTTATGTCTAAGGGTATTTCTGTCCCATTCTAAAAACAAATTCCCCTTGCTCTAAAAAGTAGAGCCCTTTTTTTAACCAAACAGAAGTTTATAATTGCTCCTTTTTGGGATGCGTTTAGTTGACATTGGGCTACACAACTCAGATTATAGCCCATGGGCTTCACAACAATAACCCAGTCAACACAAATACTTGTGTCGAGAGTTAAAAATACAAAAACAGGGAGTATCAGAAATAAGCCTTGACAGCAGGAACAGAACTATTTTTCAGCACAACATTACAAGGAACAACAAAAATAATTACAAGAAGATATATATATTATACCAGTGCTCCATCCTCCAATATTTGACCCCAAGATGTAAGTGGAAGGGTGGATTTTACCTGAACCCTGTATAAGCCTACAAGCAAAAAATGTCACAATACTAGAAAGTCTTGCAGCATGAATCCGTAGAACCAGAAGGTCGATCCATCATGATGTCTAACTCAAAGATTCATACACACGAGAACAATCTAAAATGGTTTTGGAAAGCTTCTATTTTGTGTTGCTATGGCGCCTTCAAAACCCGATTTCTTGAAGGAAGGTAAAGAGCTCATCTGTAACAGCTGCAGGGTACTCTTCCTGCGGCAAAAGGGCACCTGGGACCTCGATAAACTTAGTGACACCCTTGGCTCCTCTCAGCGCTTCCATCTCTGCCTTTGATCTCCTTGGAGCACCTGAAGCGGACATGATCATCACGGGTATTTCTCTGCCCTCCATAGCAGCGAAAGCTTCCAGAAACTCCTCCCGGGATTCCACAGGGTCCAGGAGACCTGTCAGGAAGGAAGCGGGAACGTAGCGAGCACCTTTCGTTTTGGTCAAGGCATATCTGCTCTGGATGATTTCAGGGGTCACATTGTTAGAATCTGCATAAACATGGGACTTGTACTGTGACTCAATGGCCTTCTCGTTGCTGACTAGGACATTGTACATCATCCATCCTACTGCCGGAGCCCTAAGGGTGCCCCTGAGTAAACCGTACCTGATAATGTATAAGATGTGGAATGGAAAAAAGTTAATGATCTAATGATTTGAAACACCAAAAACGTGATATAAACTAAACATGAAAAAATTTCTCAGTTCATTGATATACATGCATTGCAAAGAGATAAAACTCAAAAGAACCACAACACAAATCTGCTTCTCTTTTTCATTGACAGTACCTGATCTGTCTTGAATTGGTAAATAAAGAACGGCCATTCCGGGGTTCGAACCGGGGACCTATGGGTACTACCCACAAGTCCTTTCCGGTGAGCCATTCCGGAATGGTTACAGTACCTGATCTGTCATATATATAAAAGTGCAGACACATTGAAGCAAAGCATATATATATATATATATATATAAGCGCACATTTCAGGGAAGCTTGATATATAAATGAAGAAGATGATCTAAATGATCATGGAAATCAAGTCAATTGATAATAAGATAACATTTAAGAAAAATAAGGGTGTCTTCGGATTCCAATTGTATTATGTTTATAATGCAAATAGATAAGGTGGTGTTTGTTCAACAAAAATTTTAAGGTGTTTAAATTAATGGTGTGTTTGGATTCCATGATGTATTAATTATAATGCAATTATTTTATCTCGATTTATGTGATTATTTGGTTAAATTACTATTTTAACTTGGTTTTTATGAGATTTTTATTTGTACAACCAAACACTCACATAAAACGAGGTAAAATAAATACATTATAATTAAAATGCAATGGAATCCAAACACACCCTAATTTGATATTGTAAGAACAGATTAGAATTACACAATATAAAACGATGTATTGCACAAGCACCAACAACCAGAATCCTATAAATCAAAATGAAAGAGAAGAGGAGCATTTATGAAATACAGTAGGGTGCAGGATGGTTACGTAGATGAGTCTATGGGAGTCTCTATACTCATAACTTAACTCAGGATCTTGTTATTAATTTTCTCTTCGATATAAGATTGTCCTTGTATGTCTCCTCTTCTCAATGCCAAAAATGATAGCAAACCTACAATAGAGATTATGGAGGCTTTGACCCAACATTTCATGCACACTGAGCGAGACAAAGGGTTTGAAGCAGCATTGTAAATTTGCATAATTGCTTTCCTCCTCATATTTTCAGGTGATGGCTAATCTCCCACCAATGACGACAATTTTTTTTATGCTGTCTAAAATTAAAATAAAACAAGAATTTAACCATTACCTTGATTCCATGTTGGAATCTCGTCCAAAAACAATGGGTAGAGGACCTGCCCAGGTAGGTGCGACAGCTGCAATTGCTGACGGCTTCAGCAGACCCTTCTTGGCAGCTCTAACAAGAATCGTTGCAGCATGACCCCCTCCGACGATGACCAAATCTTTTTCTGATTTAACACAAAACCATCAGACGAACGCTTCATACAAATGAATCATTAGCAAGCAAGATTTACAAGATTAAAAAAACAACACGGATGGCAAGATAAAGAAACCACAAAGCATGTTGTCTAATTATTTCCTTTGTTCCAGATTTTTCGACGAAGGAGAGGGCTTCAGAAGGGTATGCTAGACTCCTAGTTATAGACAACAGCACCAATTAAGTGGAAATGTGCTCACTGTATGTACAACCCTCACATGAGGAGAAAATTTTGATGGTAAGATCAATATAATCAATATAACCTCATTAATGCTCTGTGCCAAACAAAGGCTCCATATATTAAATTTGGATAAACGGATTGTAGTAAAACAAAAAAAATGACACTGCAACCTTCCAGTTAAATGTCCCAAGACTGTGCAAGCATTTACCACGAACAAATATATTTTAACTCGTACGATTAAATGAGACATTCCCTGATCAAAGTTTCTTCAAGAAACAAAAGTGCCAATTGCACAGTCAAATCTATGCACATAGCAAGCCAAAGAGGCATCAAAAGAATAAAAACCAAAATGTACAACAAGCACTATACACGAAAGTAGAGGTACCAGAAAAATTGGGAGGGATTAAGCCAAAGAGATTTTATGAATAACTTTATCAAGACTAAGACAAGAGTTCTAAAAAACTCAAGATTCCTGGAAATCCAAATGGAGTATATGGAGCTAAGGCAATCTTTTTGGCTTTGCACCTCCAAGAAAAGCTTTTGCATTCATTCTGAGCTGCTTGAGACTTTGACAGCACTCATTTGCTTGGGCTGTTGCATCCACTAATGAATCTGGGTCCAGACTGCATTGCTGAAGTTGCTAGAGAAGAAAAGGTGCTCTTGAGTTTCATGCTAATTTCCTCAACAAGTTAAAACAAGATCGAACTCATTGTAGAATAACTTGTCTTTAGTGGGAAGTTCACCTCTCGTGGATAACAATCATAAAACATAAGCATGTTTGGGGGTGATTTTGAAAAATGAGGCTTCATAACTTTGATGAGATTCCAGAGAGAGGTCAGAGGAGGTGAATAATAATGTTCTGAAACAATGCAACAGATGTAAACTGGTTGGGGGATTACTCGCTACATGTGAACACTTGTCAACATAGCAGAAGTTGGAGTGAAGAAACGCCATATGGAGCAGAAAATGCTTTCTTCCCCATAAAAGTAAGTTTTCACCACATGAATGATACAAGAAGTCTAGAACTTCAAATCCTAACTCCAAGTTCGGTAGTCTTGCAGGGGTAGTACAAGGACTAATAATAGTTCATCTATGCAGATCACATCTTCAATCCATAAAAGCATACTCTTTCTCTTAATCTCTTCTATCACTTCATAATAAGATCATAAAAGGGACTCACTAATACAAACAAAATCAGCAGTTAATATGCAGAATGCATCAGCTAATTGATAAAAGAGCAGAAAGGAACTGTGAGCAATTTAGTCACCTGAGGTAGATACAGGACTATCAGATGACCTCACCACATCAACCAGGAACTTCTCCATCACATCTGCATTGTATTCAAGCTTCGGCTTACCCGAATACCCCAAACCAGGCCAGTCGATAATGGTGGCACTCCAATTCAAGCTGCCATCACGTTCGATCAGATCCTTCGCCACTGCTCTCCATTCCTCCACAGTGCTAACATCTGAAATAGTGGGAATCATGAGGATATTCTTTTCGGGCTGACTGCCCTCTCTCTTGTGTTCTTCATAGTATATATTTACACTGTGTTCTTTGAATCTCCATTGCCAACTGCTACTCTGAAATGCCATACACATAAAAATTATCCATCAGGCACACACACATCTCACAGACGAACCCAGAACTGCAACAACTCGATCACACACTGAACTGTTTTACCAGACGCAAATCTGAAGTACAATTTCTACATTTCAAAATTCCAGAATTCAAACCGAAAAAAGTACATAGCTACGGCCGTAAAATCAACAGAATTCAAAGTTGGGGGCAAAAAACTAAGATAAACTTGGAGCATACTTTGACCGGTGCGGATTGCTTATCAAGAACAATCACATTGGAGTAACCAACGGAAGAGGAAGCCCTAATTTTTAGGGGTTTGAAAGAAACTCTAGCTTGGGAGGGAGGGAGTCGATTTGCCTTGGAAGAGACGAATAAAGGTGATATAGTGGAAGTTCTGCACCACTGAGTGTTTGCTGCAAACGCCATAGGTGAAGCAATCGGAGATAGAGTTGCTGGATAGAGAGAAGGGAGAGAATTTGCCTGCTAGGGTTTATATCGTGAAATTGAAATGATCAAAGTCAAGACGAACACCAACTGCAATTGGAAACGTTGATTTTTCTGTCCTCCCCTGTTTCGAGTGATTTTCCCTTTTTTTTTTTCAATATGTGGGAGGAAACACTCTTTCTTCCTCTCTCTAGAAATTTAGAGAGAGAGGGAGCCCCCATCTTCGGCTCCACTTGCTCTAACCCGGCTTAAATCGTCTCAAACCGACTTCGGCCGTCCCAACCCGACTTCGGCCGCATCGATACTGCAGTGACACCGACAAGTCCTTTTTCAGGCGTCCCTATTGAAGAACAAGATCTATTAAAACCCCTAATTCGAAAACTCATATTCGAATCTTAAACAAAAACCAAAATCGATTTGGGGCTTTGTTAGGAAGGAAACTAGTTATGAAATAAATATGAAATATAAACTAAACCAACTCCTTATCCAAGCAAATAAAATACAAGAATCTCTCCCACTGTAGTGGTAGGGAATCAGGATCGTATCCACGAGTTAAGCGTGTCAGCGCTCGCCTTTTCAGTTCCAAAATCACCCTAATTTCGACTCAGAGACCACTCGATATCGACTGGAATAGGTCAATATCGACTATGTCGGCCGATTTTCACCTTCAGACCTACACAACAGAAACAACAGAATCGATTTCAAGTGGGAAGCACTCGATATCGACCTCAGTGGCACTCGATATCGACCAGACTTGGTTGATTTCGACTGTGAGTATAGAAAAACGTAAATTGCAGAAATAAAATAAAAGGTGTCGGAAAAGAACGTCCGAAGAATATAAGGATGGATAAGAAGATGTATGAGCAGAAATAACACAGATTTGGGGTTTTATAAATCAATTAACTAAAAACTTCCAAGATCGGGGTTTCAATGCCACAACAATAACCATGCAAGAATTATGCCAAAGTATAAAGGATTATGTCTTTTCATCAAATAACTTTCGTCATTAACAATTAAGAATATAGAGGCTTTCGCATAAACCCTAATTGTTACTGGTCTTTTCACATAATTAATCCAAATTCATATTAAGATCACTTTCGCTTCAATAATACAAATAAGGATCACCTACTACTTTCGTAAATGAATCCTGCGAATAGGGATAGAAGATGAAATCGCAATAAAGATCATACCTATGCATAAACTCACATGGCTATCGTCGGGCTCACCCCGACCCTAGAAGTAACACGACTACTCGTTTCTCATCATGGTAACAAACATCAAATAATTAAAGAAAATAACTTGCATTGATCTAAAATAGAGAAAGTACAAACCGAACAAAGCCACAATGCTTTCGCCTCCAAACTCTACTCTCTCTCTCTCTCTCTCTCTCTCTCTCTCTCTCTCTCTCTCTCTCTCTCTCTCTCTCTATGGAATGAATCAAATCTCAGCCCCATCCCGTAAGCACCTCATAAGGGCCCTATGAGATCCTCACAGTATCCACACTGTGATCATAATATCCCCAATTGATCATAGCAAGTATGTGATGTGGGCCTCTATCACATCCTTACCCCGATTTCTTGGTCATATCATAACTCAAAAGCATCATAGCGTCCCGACTAGGTCTTAGCAAGCAATCTATAAGTGCCCCTATAAATGCTTATATCCACTTCGTGAGGCGCCATAATGTAAATCCAGTTCTGTAAGGTTCAAAAGAGTTTTGTAAATGGAAAGATTGACCTCAAAATCATTTGAAATTCTCGATAGCGTTTATTCTTTTAACTCCAAGTTATTTCTTTTCAAAACCGTTCAAAATTTTCAATCAGAGGTTTAGTCAAGCAATTTCAGATCACGAGATGTTGAATCATCTACCTCTAAAGGCTAATCCCATATTCTCTTCCTAGTTTCCAAAATCAAATCAATCTATCAGTCTCAATTCAAGCAAGATTCATAAGCCATAAGAAATGCATAACCGCATAAACCAACCAATCTCCAACCAGTACATCATACGTTAAGTCTCAACATATACCAACACAGTGCCACAATGTCACATCGACATCTCCATATCATACTAAAGGTCATAATATGCATCTCAACAACATACCAAAATCATAACAAACGTCTCGACATCACACCAGAAGTCATAAAAGGTATCTCACCATCGCATACCAACACCGCAATCATAGTAGGATCAGTCACAACAAGGGATTTCATTTTACGCATAAATTCACATAGTCATCCTATCCAAATTCTATCCAGCATTGTCGTAACAGATTTATCACGTCAAACATTGGTACTTGCAAGGTTAGCCATCATTTCATATATAACGATTATTCACAAAACATCATCTTAACTCATCACAATACCATATAACGATTACTTAGCAGTTACGCGCCATCATTTCTTATATATACAAGTCATATTCATGTTCCAAATCATATTCATCATTTAACATCTCCCTAATCATGCTTACCAACCATATAATATAACATCATGCTCTCACATAGCATCACGTCATTATCTCATAATTCATATATCATATCACAACACATCCTAACATGTTTTTAAAACAACATAACATGATAGCAATGCATCAATATATCATGATAACACTTGTCACTACCACTAGACTTTCATATTGCATATCAACATGTAATATCATTCCATATCAGGTTCATCATGATTGCTATATAACAGCATGCCAGTGCATATTAATAAATCACACAAGCAAGAAAATCCTTACATCATCACCAGACAAAGTAAAACACAATCCCCACTCGCCCGTTTCCACTCTTAAGCCATGATTAATCCTCATATAGACTCACCAACATCAACTCAGATAACATCCTCTAAAAGAAGTCTTAAGCCATTTCGATACTCCAATCTCGCCCCTCATTCCACCAAGCACTCTCACACACAATCCACCTCTAAGAATCTAACTCCTATCTCGAACTTCACAACCAAGTACCCTCTCATACTATGTCCTAAATATCCACAAAGGTCATTCCATACGCTTCCTACACTACCCAAGACATCATCAGCATCATACCCTGCTAACCATACATTCTCGAGTAAATTAAATTCCTCGATCACCACCTAGCCAGCCTATTTCTAACCATACCCCTACCTAGGATTCACCTATAAGCTCATTGGAAATCACCAAACATCGCCTCTTATAAATCCTAAAAACTCACTCGGTCTTACCTAAGCCAACATTCCTCTCTTGCGACTTACCTGATAATACCATCGATCATCCTAACCACTCATATTCGTTGACCACCCTCCGACCATTCTCCAGGAGAATCTCACCCACAAGCTCAAAGAAGAAGCAATCATGGACATTATTACACGTAAGGACTACATCATATCAACTAGCATTTATATCAGTGGCACCATTAGTTCATCATTAAGCATTGCAACTTTATCAATAAGTCCCAATTTACCGTCATGCTCACTAATTATTGCAAAACATCATATATGAACATAATCAAGTCAAGCTAGCAAGTTTCATCACAACCTTATCAAATAACAATACATGTTATCAGCATTTGCAGTTCATGCTTTTATAGGCCGTCAAAGGAATTTAGATCATGCTTAGTAATTTAGAGTATCATCGCATCAAGACATCATGGCACATTAGAACTACAAGGCATCAAATCATATCATCATAGACAACAGACAATCAGGCAACAGTCATTACCAAGTCAGCACATCAACACGTAAATCTCATCGTCAGGCAGTGTTCTAAAAGGCGCTAGGCGGTCGCTAGGCGGTGGGTGGCCGCCTAGCGCCTAGGCGGTAAGGCGGGCGTCTTGTCGGACTTAGACTAAACTTGATTATTTCCCTATATTTCAATAGATAGAACATGCAATAATTTATATAATGTAGTAATATCTATAATATCACTCATAAACCCAAATTTGGTGTGCTTATCTAACACTAAAGTCAATAAATGTAAAAGTGCTCATCCGACTGATAACTTTAAACCTCCTAAAATCTGAAACCATAGGCTTGAATCAAAAGTAAATGCATCCCGACTTGGGGGATAAAAAAAACTATAAGCTAACTAATCACTCTCCTAGAAACTAAATCTAAATAATCACCCACCTAGGTGAACTAGGCGGGGACTATACGACACCTAGGCGGGATTAGGCGGCGCTTAGGCGAAAATCCGCCTAGAGACCGCCTAGGCGTAAAAATTTCTATGTGCCTTGCCGCCTAGAGCCTAGGCGGTGCCCAGGCGGCGCTTAGGCGCGATTTTTAGAACAGTGTCGTTAGGTTAGTGTAATATCTTCATCAACAAATTCAGAAAGGATTAGCAATTCGAATGGAGGGCACTCTCGCTTGCAAGTCATATCGTACTCAGTAACCGCCATCCTCGAAACGTGCTTGCCCTGCTGAAATCGTTGATCCTGAGGCCCGTGGGTTATTGGCCCACGCTTCTGCCGCACTGCTCTATCGCTATCCAACTTCCCATTCCCTCTTCCATGTGGTTGGTCGTCCAATGTATCACGTAGAAGTCTAAGTTAGTGGAGATAGGAGAGTGATAAGAGAGGACAACCCAAGTTCCTTTCGGAGACAAACATAAATCAATGCTAAAGGTGACAAGACTAGAGACAAGACTCCGACCCGAGAATAGCAACGATGCCCTTGTAGAAGCCTATGAGGTTACAATCGTGACAAGCAAACATGAATTCATCATGGAGCATCTCAATCACATTAATCCACACTAACATGTACCTATAGTCTATTACTCCATGAAAGCAGATATGCCTAACAATTTAAACAAGTTATGCAGAACCAGTAATGATCATGTGGGGTTCAAGGTCATGTGGGATTTAATGAGGATGACAAGTATCGTATATATGAAAAATGCACGAGCATGGTATACACATCAACAAATGAGGTCAAATATAGCATGACGAGGTACATCATAGCACTCAGACTAAGCGTCATACGAGAATACATAAGAGCGACATAGTAATTATCACATCTAACAACTATGATCATATAATAGGTTGAGAACGACGTATAATCATACGACGAGATACATTCAAAAAGCATAGATCCTGCACAATGCCAGCGATACATGATAAGGCATGGGCATAGTCAAGAGTCATTTAAAGGAGTTCATCATAAGGTCCATGAAAGCAAGAGGGATCACCACAAAGTAACAAGGAGAACGTCACGGGCGATAGATTATAATCATGCTAGGAACGAACTGTCATAGTGCACATAAAATGGTACAATAACTATCACATTATAGAACAAGTACGACATGTAATCATTTAGTGAGTCATAATGGAAATCATAAGCCCCATAGGATACTAATAGCACATATCGAACATCACTAGGCCAAAAACACTGTTTTAACCCGGTTCCGTTTGGGCATATATCCTGGTTTTTAACCGTCTTATTTTGTTGCGGGATAAAAAAAAATAGGGTGACAGAAACGGGATAAAAAGAGGGTATACATCACGGTTCATAACCGTGATAAAATACCCCAAAAACCGTACTAAGAAACACGCGGAATATTGTACACACATTTTAAATCCCAATTAATAACCGTGATAAAATCCCTATGAACCGGGATAAATAATGTGGCGCACATACAAGAAGACTTTATATTCCAGATGATACCCGTGATATAAACTTATATTACCGTGATATAATTTCAAATTTCGGCTCTGGCGGGAACACTTATTATCACGGATACTATCAACCGAGATAAAAAAAAGCATTTGTATATATATATATATATATATATATATATATATATATATATACACAATGTTTTAATAATCTCACAATTGTTTTCCATGTGCATTCATTCAATTCGCACATTTCACAATTCATTTGCACAATCAACGTAAAAGATATAAAAATAAAGAAATAATTAACCTCATTACTATTTCGCAGAACCAATCAACCGTACAATACTACAAATTGATATCAATCAAATAACAAAATACCTAATCAAATCATATTGATTTGAGATATCAAGTTTCAATAACGGAAATAAAACTAGAATATATGTTCAGCAAACATAATACCCTAAAATATTGAATGATCAATTGAAGAATATATCCAGCCATCCAGAAATGTCCAAATGTACCTAGTTCTAGCTCGTTCAAATAGTTTCAACCTTTCAACATGGACTTCATTAACTACCTGAGCAAGTGAAATAAGATTGATCATGTTAGGTTGTACCAAATATATATGTCACTCAAGTAGCTAAAATCTCATTATTATAGATTTCAGTAACCGCAAATTATCAAAATTTACCTAGTCATCATCAATTTGACTGAAATAATCCAACCACTCCACTCGGATCTCATCGATTTCTTCTTTGCTATAGAAGACAAATTATATCGATATAAACTCCTATGATATACAAATAATCAAATGAATTCATATATATGTACAAGGCTAGAAATAAACTTGTTCTAGAATCGAGTTTGTATATCATTTTTCAATGACCTTTCGCATGAATCTGAGCATGTAGTAACCAGAATCAACTTTGCCTGAACTTCGAGGACACTTAATCATGACATGAAAAATATATTAGTAAAAACACATCAAATAACTTCATATAAGAAAGTAATAGAGATAGATAGAAATATTACATGTACTTTCACCCATCGTGTTTGCATGTGAGGTTTCTTTCATAGCCTATCAGCCCAAAACACCTTTAAGCTCCTATCCAACCAAAATAATAACATAATTATAACTAAAAGATATAAGATGCCATGTCACAAGTAGTTATATTACTATAAATTCACTTACGTCTCAAAAAAACCGATGACATCTAAGGGAACCTTGTCACCAACTGAAACTACAGCAGCGACTGCTTGAATATAGCAAGGAAATTGTAGATGAAATGCATCGTATATGGTTGGACAAAGGGATAATAGATGCAGAGACAATAGAATCAACGGACTTTCTCAGGCTTTTGATAATCAGGGAGTGAAGCAAGTATGGGTTAAAAAGGTTGACAACAAATCAGGAGGAGTTCATGAGAGAGATGTGCTCGATGAGGTTGGTAATCCCTCCGTGTCTACCATGATGTTGGTTTAGGCCGCGGATCAAGCTCAGACACAGCAGTGTTGTTATCGACTCGAAGGTAGGAGGATAGGAGGCCTAAACCAGGGAGTAAGGACAATTATGACAGGAAGAAAATAAAAGATATCTCCGCTGTTTATAATGATAGAAATCTGATATTGAAGAGTTATGAAAGTAGTGACAGAAATCAGAATTTAAAAAGTAATGAAAGTAATGAAATCTGATATTGAAGAGTTATCCCCAAGGCATGTACGAACACACTCATCAAGACTACCATCAGCTAATATTTTCTGATAATCCTTGTATGTCTCATCGCCATGGAGATAGACACACCACAAGCACCATCGAGGCGAGTGGTCATCCCATATTTCTACATCAACAAGAACGGGCTCACCCCGTGAACATGAGAAGAGGCCGAACTTCATCCCCTCAGTCTTCACCAACGAGGTCTGCCTGGCCCCGGTCCCTAAACAGTGGAGAGATGCCAACCTCATGAAGTATGACGGCACTTCTGACCCTGACGATCACATGTGCCACTCCATAACCGCCTGGGGATCAATGAGTATAATGACGCAATGTTGTGCCGCACTTTCCCGTCAACTCTAACCGGCATAGCCTTGACCTGCTTCACTAATCTGCATCCAAACTCGATTGCTATCTTCACTCAGCTCTCCCAAGTTTTCAAGTCACATTTTGGGAGTTCGCGGTCGAGAAAGAAGACCATGCTAGGCCTTAATTCGATCAGGCAGGGACCAAATGAGACTCTAGGGCAATTTTTTGCCCGATTCACTAGCGTGGTTGTACAGATCCCGAATTTCAATCATGAGTCAGAAGTCATAATCCTCATGGGGAACTTGGCAGACGGGGGATTCAAGACCCGACTCTTCAGGAAAAAACCGAAAGACTATGACACCTTGAGAAATTTGGTATCTGCTTAGATTGAGGTAGAGAAAGCCGCGGCCTCCGGCTCTCGAGCTAACGAGGGTCCGCGAGGTTTTCTTGGAAAACTAGCAGGAAAATTTCGGAAGGACAAAGGGGTTGGAAATTCGAGAAAGAATTATTCCACGGGCGATCCACCCGCGACTCGACAAGATGAGGTCCATTTCAACTACGAAAGAAAGAATCCAGCCGCTGGACATCAGGAACATGATCGAGGAATACAGCGTGGAGGGGAACACATATCCCCTTGAAAGAGGAATAAGCAGCATGATCATGTCCCATATCGTCACCAGACCCAAAACCGATACGACGAAGGACGTGCAGATAATCGAGAAGACTATCGGCGGGCCTCGAGGTTTGAGTACCCACGAGAGCGAAATGAGCAACAACGATATCCCCATGTAAACAGAGGCAGGGGACGAGGACGATGGTGGAGAGGCGGCCGAAGGGGTCGGGGGCAGCCAGCACAAATGTCAGTTAATCAAGCCCCACGCGATGAGAATCGTCGCGAAGGATCGCGAGTCAACCAGATCCCGAAACCGGAAGGTTTCATCGATACTCTGGCAAGAGGACCTTCAATCTCAGGAGTAAGCCATCAGGAGAGAAAAAATTATGAGAGATAGGCAAAGCAACCTCTATCAGTTGCTAGCCAAAAGATCGCTTTACAGCCACATTCAGAAATAGTTTTCGCTACAGCAGATGCCGAAGATGTTCGCATGCCACACGCGGATCTGTTGGTAATCCATGCTCAGATCGCCACCAAGACTGTAAAAAGAGTTTTCATAGACACCGGATCATCCGTGGACATACTCTCGTGGGAAGCATTTTCTCAATTGGGAGTGTCCGCGACAACATTGAGGCCTTATCATGGGACGCTGGTTACCTTTTCGGGAGAAGAGGTACAGGTTACGGGCACCATAGAACTCGCGGTGGTCTTAGGAACCGCGCCATATCGACATATGAAAAACATCGTTTTCACAGTGGTACGGATCCCCACAACTTACAATGCACTATTGGGGACGGTGTCTCTTTACAAATTCCAAATGGTCGTTTCGATCTATCACTTCAAAGCAAAATTCCTTATTTCCGGAGGGGGAACGGAAGAAGTATGTGGCCAGCAACCAAAAAGCCGGAGTTGCTACGTGACTTCCGTGAAAAAGAGGAAAGAGATCATGTGTATCCAAGGATCCGCTCAGAGCGAGATCGAGGATCCAAAAGAAGACTCTCAAGCAAAGAATGAAGAAGCAAACGTCCCAAGAGAACTTGCACCAGAGGCAGAACTTGAAGTCAGACCATCAGACAGGGAAATCCCAACCGCGGATCTAAGAACTGTTCACCAGCCTTTCCAAAACCCTGAAGAGAGGATTTACATGGGCCAAGCCCTAGAGATCGAGGAGAAAGAACGGGTTCTGGAAATCATCCGTCAATCCCACGACGTGTTCGCATGGTCCCCAAAAGATCTCCTGGGCATCCCCCCGTCCATAGCAATCCATACCCTCAGGATCCGCCATGATGCGTGACCTGTAGCCCAGAAGAAGAGGAAAATGGCCCCGGAAAAGTCTCAGACAGCGAAAGAAGAAGTAGAGAAGTTACTCGAAGCCGGATTTATAGAAGAAGCAGATGATTCAGATTGGCTCTCAAACGTTGTCCTAGTCAAGAAAGCCAACGGAAAGTGGAGGATGTGTGTGGATTTCTCTGACCTCAACAAAGCCTGCCCGAAAGATAGTTACCCCTTGCCATCAATAGACGAGATGGTTGATATTACTGCTAGGAACGAGGGTTTGAGTTTTCTAGACGCGTATTCCGGATATAACTAGATCCGATGGATAAGAGGGCAACCATTTTCATCACCAATCAAGGGATTTTCTTCTATAAAGTAATGCCATTTGGTTTGAGGAATGCTGGGGCTACTTTTCAAAGAGTTGTAGACAAGATATTCTACGAACAGCTGGCCAGGAATGGGTCTATCTATGTGGACGACATAGTCGTAAGGAGTAAGAGAGCAGGGGACCACGCGGCTGACCTACAAGAGACCTTTGATTCTTTAAGACGATGGGGAGCTGAATCTGAACGTAGAGAAGCGTGTTTTTGGAGTCGATTCTGGAAAATTCCTCGGTTTCATGGTAAGCCAAAGAGGGATCGACGTGAACCTTGCCAAGATAGCTGCTATACAGGAAATGCGACCACCACGCACCATAAATGGTCCATAGAGCTGCTATACTTCGCGGCCAGGAGGCTTCGTCCGTATTTCCAAGATCACTTGATAGAAGTCTTGACGGATCTGCCGCTGAGACAGATTCTTCATTCACCGAGCTTTTCAGGACGAATGACGAAATGGTCCATAGAGCTCTCCGAGTTTGAAATAGCTTACGTCCCCCGCAAAGCAGCGCTGGCTCAGATTCTGACAGATTTCATATGTGAAACAAGCTTTGGGGATGAAGGAGGCGACACGCAGAGCAAGTGGATGATAAAGGTTGATGGGGCCGTGAACGCGGAAGGATGTGGAGCAGGAATAGCCGAATAGCACTAACCTCTCCTGATGGGGATCAGTTTTGCTTCGCTTAATACTTAGATTTTCAAGCCACCAACAACGAGGCAGAATATGAAGCCTTGATAGCAGAGCTCGAACTAGCTTTGGCCCGCGGAGCTCGGGCAATCATGGTATATACAGATTCTGAAGTCGTCGCGAAACAGATAGAGGGGGTGTACAAGGCCAGGATTGGGCTATTACCATATTACTTGCGAAAGGTAACCGCCCTAAAAAGAACATTTCTACACTTCGTTGTAGAATCCGTCCCCCGGGAGATGAATGAACAAGCAGACCTGTTAGCCCGGATTGGGGCAGCTATGCTGGTGGAAGTTGAAGGAAAATTCGAGTTTGAAAGAAAGGATCGGCGAAGACTCCTTTAAGAAGTGTATTTTGTCCAGACCGAAGGATCCGAGGACTGGCGGACCCAATTGTGGAATATTTGGGGAAAGGAATACTCCCACAAGAGAGAATTGAAGCCAAAAAGTTAACAAACCGAGCAACCCGGTTTGTCATCAATGAAGGAAAATTATACAAGAAGGGTTTCAATTTTCCAGACTTACTATGCGTGTCTAGCAGTGAAGGGAGCCTCATCGTAAAAGAGCTGCATGCAGGCATATGAGCCAACCACCAAGCATGGAGAGCCTTAACTTCAAAAGTTCTGAGACTGGGATATTACTGGCCTACAGTCAGGGCAGATGTATAAAGTTTTGTGCACAGCTGCGATGCCTGTCAGAGACATGGGAATGTGAAAAATTTACCTGCCGAACCACTTCAGAGCATCTATGGAGCATGCCCTTTCGCCTTATGGGGAATGGATATTCTTGGGCCTTTCCCCACAGCACCCGGGCAGCTAAAATATGTCTTAGTCCTAGTGGACTACTTCACTAAGTGGTTAGAAGTAGAAGCAATGGGATTGATCACGGCGGAGAAAGTCAGAAAGTTCTTATGGAAAAACTTGGTGTGCCGCTTTGGAGTCCCCGAGGCCATCATCACGGATCACGGAACTCAATTCGACTGTGAGAACATTAGAGATTTTTGTGAGGGCCTCGAGATAAAGCTGAAGTTTTCCTCGGTAGCCCACCCGCAGACAAACGGGCAAGCAGAGACAACCAACCGTCAGATTTTAGAAGGAATCAAGAAGAAGTTGGGGAGAACTTCAAAAGGGCGATGAGCAGAGCTACTCCCACTAGTACTATGGTCGTACCGGACTTCATCCAAGACTCCCACAAGAGAAACACCGTTCGCCTTAGTATTTGGGACAGACGCCGTCATCCCGGTCGAACGCTTGATCCCCTCTACTCGAGTTTTTGCCTATGAGTTCAAGGCCAATGACGAAGCCCTGGGAATAGAATTACACCTTCGAGAAGAAAGGAGGATGCTGGCGGAAATCAAGGCAAGAGAGTACAAAAGAAAGACAAAAAAACACAGAGATCAACACCTCAATGCGCGCCGGTTCGAGAAACGAGATCTGGTCCTCCGCCTAGCTTTATCAGGCGGAAAGCTGGATGCAAGGTGGGAAGGCACGTACGTGGTTTTCGAGTGCGTCCATGTTGGGGCCTACAAGTTACAAACTCAGGAAGGCGTGATCCTTCGGAAAACGTGGAACGCAGAACACTTGAAGAAGTATTATGTGTAATAGTCGGTCACTTCAAAAATTCCCAAGTCACCCCCGCTACCAGTAAATAAATCAAAGCGGTTAGTGGGTGCTTTTTAAATTCTTGAAAGACTTTTTTAGATCTCCCGGATCGTATCTGTTAAGTCCTATGACGCTGGAGCTTGCTCCGCGTCGGACATCCGGTCGAAGCCTTGATCTCCCGGATCGTATCTGTTAAGTCCTATGACATTGGAGCTTGTTCCGCGTCGGACATCCAGTCGAAGCATAGATCTCCCGGATCATATCTGTTAAGTCTTATGACGCTAGAGCTTGTTCCGCGTCGGACATCCGGTCGAAGCATAGATCTCCCGGATCGCATCTATTAAGTCCTAAGATGCAGGAGCTTGCTCCGCGTCGGACATCCGGTCGAAGCCTTGATCTCCCGGATCGTATCTGTTAAGTCCCATGACGCTGGAGCTTGCTCCGCGTCGGACATCCGGTCGAAGCATAGATCTCCCGGATCATATCTGTTAAGTCCTATGACGCTGGAGCTTGCTCCGCGTCGGACATCCGGTCGAAGCATAGATCTCCCGGATCGCATCTGTTAGGTCCTATGATGCTGGAGCTTGCTCCACGTCGGACATCCGGTCGAAGCATAGATCTCCCGGATCGTATTTGTTAAGTCCTATGACGCTGGAGCTTGCTCCGCGTCGGACATCCGATCGAAGTATAGATCTCCCGGATCGCATCTGTTAAACTCCAATGACACTAGAGCTTGCTCCGCGTCGGACATCCGGTCGAGGCCTAGATCTCACGGATCGTATCTGTTAAGTCCTAAGATGCTGGAGCTTGCTCCGCGTCGGACATCCGGTCGAAGCCTAGATCTCCCGGATCGTATCTGTTAAAGTCCTATGACGCTGGAGTTTGCTCTGCGTCATACATCCGGTCGAGGCCTAGATCTCCCGGATCGTATCTGTTAAAGTCATATGACGCTGGAGCTTGCTCTGCGTCATACATCCGGTCGAGGCCTAGATCTCCCGGATCATATCTGTTAAGTCCTAAGACGCTAGAGCTTGCTCCGCGTCAGACATCCGATCGAAGCCTTGAACTCGCGGATCGTATCTGTTAAAAAACTATGACGCTGGGGCTTGCTCCACTTCGGACATCCGGTCGAAGCCTTGATCTCCCGGATCGTATCTGTTAAGATCCATGACGCTGGAGCTTGCTCCGCGTCGGACATCCGGTCGAGGCCTAGATCTCACGGATCGTATCTGTTAAGTCCTATGACGTTGGAGCTTGCTCCGCGTCGGACATCCGGTCGAAGCATAGATCTCCCGGATTGCATCTGTTAAGTCCTAAGACGCTGGAGCTTGCTCCGCGTCGGACATCCGATCGAAGTATAGATCTCCCGGATCGCATCTGTTAAACTCCAATGACACTGGAGCTTGCTCCGCGTCGGACATCCGGTCGAGGCCTAGATCTCACGGATCGTATCTGTTAAGTCCTAAAATGCTGGAGCTTGCTCCGCGTCGGACATCCGGTCGAAGCCTAGATCTCCCGGATCGTATCTGTTAAAGTCCTATGACGCTGGAGCTTGCTCTGCGTCATACATCCGGTCGAGGCCTAGATCTCCTGGATCATATCTTTTAAGTCCTAAGACGCTGGAGCTTGCTCCGCGTCAGACATCCGATCGAAGCCTTGATCTCGCGGATCGTATCTGTTAAAAAACTATGACGCTGGAGCTTGCTCCACTTCGAACATCCGGTCGAAGCCTTGATCTCCCGGATCGTATCTGTTAAGATCCATGACGCTGGAGCTTGCTCCGCGTCGGACATCCGGTCGAAGCATAGATCTCCCGGATCATATCTGTTAAGTCCTATGACGCTGGAGCTTGCTCCGCGTCGGACATCCGGTCGAAGCATAGATCTCCCGGATCGCATCTGTTAAGTCCTAAGACGCTGGAGCTTGCTCCGCGTCGGACATCTAGTCGAAGCATAGATCTCCCGGATCGTATCTGTTAAGTCCTATGATGCTGGAGCTTGCTCCACGTCGGACATCCGGTCGAAGCATAGATCTCCCGGATCGTATCTGTTAAGTCCTATGACGCTGGAGCTTGCTCCGCGTCGGACATCCGATCGAAGTATAGATCTCCCGGATCGCATCTGTTAAACTCCAATGACACTAGAGCTTGCTCCGCGTCGGACATCCGGTCGAGGCCTAGATCTCACGGATCGTATCTGTTAAAGTCCTATGACGCTGGAGTTTGCTCTGCGTCATACATCCGGTCGAGGCCTAGATCTCCCGGATCATATCTGTTAAGTCCTAAGACGCTGGAGCTTGCTCTGCGTCAGACATCCGATCGAAGCCTTGATCTCGCGGATCGTATCTGTTAAAAAACTATGACGCTGGAGCTTGCTCCACTTCGGACATCCGGTCGAAGCCTTGATCTCCCGGATCATATCTGTTAAGATCCATGATGCTGGAGCTTGCTCCGCGTCGGACATCCGGTCAAAGCATAGATCTCCCGGATCGTATCTGTTAAGTCCTATGACGCTGGAGCTTGCTCCGCGTCGGACATCCGGCCGAAGCATAGATCTCCCGGATCGCATCTGTTAAAGTCCTATGAAGCTGGAGCTTGCTCCACTTCGGACATCCGGTCGAGGCATAGATCTCCCGGATCGCATCTATAAAGTCCTATGACGATGGAGCTTGATCCGCATCGGACATCCGATCAAAGCATAGATCTCCCGGATTGTATCTGTTAAATCTCTGATCAAATAATCATGAGTCCCAAAACGTTGGAGCTTACTCGACACGGGATATTTGGATAGACCACTGCCTCCCTAGAGAGCAGAATATACATGGCAAGCCGCTGATCACATTTGAAGTAAAGATTGTTCAAACAAAAGTCGACAAGAACAACTGAGAAACGAAGAAACAAAACGAAAAGTCTGAAAAACCCGGGCTAAGAAGCCTGTCTGATAACCATATGAGAACTTAGAAGTAATCCTAGGGGGGCTCGGACAGGATTACCCCTCCCTGGACCGATCGGGAACCAGACGAGTCCTGTCCCGGCACAGCCGCGCCCTATTAGGCAAAGGTCCCTCGGGGTGAGACTCCCTCCACTCTCCGTCCACCTCGTCTCCATCCACGTTTAAGATATGGACATCAAACCGAGTGTTCCCCTTGTGCAAAAAGGTAATAGCGGAACCTATATCAACGCCGTGCGTACGGCGAAATGATTCCACCCATGACCCAGGTAAGGGACGCGATAGTCACCTCGATACATGGCCACAGAGAAGTCCCGGATAATTCTAGACGACAACAAGACGCGTCCGTGAAGGTCTGTGCCATACTCAACCTCGAAACGCAAAGGAAACAACTGCCCAAGCATGAGTTAATGGAGTAAATGAAAAATAGATCAGAGGAAAACAAACAAGAACTGTGAGCCACGAAAAGGACATACCAGACGGTGCATTTGCTCCGGAAAATCCACCGACCGGAAAAAAGCCCAATTCGTCCGACCAGAAGATGACATTCTCACAGGGATTAAGCTTACAAAATAAAAGAAGCTCGGAGATCCCGGTTTTAAAAAGGACTCTCTAGAGATCATGTGTTGCACAGAGACCTCCTCGAAAACATACCAAGGGGGCCCTGGGAAAACACGAAGACAGTCAAATAAAGCATCACTGCCCCAGGCCAGGCATGGCAGACATCTGTACCACAAGGACTCACCCCGGGCAGAGCAACGTCTACCACCGTGAAAAGACTTGGCAATAGGGGGTGAATGAGAGCCCGTGACTCCCTATAACCTTGAAAATCGAAAAAGGAAGGAAAGGGAGGGAGCAACTTGGATACAGAGGCCGAGTTACAGGTAATCACGAACCCACCTATGGAATCACCCCAGGCCACTTTCTGCAGAGTTATCTTGAAGGAGGAGCAGCTTCGGCAGCTCCGCCTACCCCTCACATACGAGATGTTGGAGCATGATGCACAAGGAAGCATCACCCTCAGCTCACGATCGCACCAAGAACACGAAGTCAGAATCAACCGTGGTCACGACGGGATCTACTAGATAACGGCAGGATGGGGCAACTTCACCACAGCAAATCGCGTGTGGGTAGGGGCTATCCTCCGATTCACCAAGGAAGGAGAGGCAGCTCGATACGAGGTTTCCATGGTCGATCCAGACCCAGGCTACGAAAGCCACACCCCATTCGCATAAGAAACCTGGGTAAGAAATGTAGGTCCCCTTCTCATGAATTCCCTGCAGCTCATTCCATTAACTCTGAGCCCGTTTGTGTCAGGAATCGAGTTAAATTTCAAATAAAGTTTATATCATTTCATAATCAGAAAAACAACTATTTCATCTAAAGGATACGAGGTGCATGCTGTGACAAAACTTCTCAAACACACAAACATCGATAAGCAGAAAAAAGAAACGTGGATAGGGTAGATCGCCCACGTAGGGCAAAAGCCACTAACCCAGAAGCCACTTGGCTATAAACAACTCCAAAACGGCAAACACTATAAAACGGAGGAAAAAAAACGGCATTGTGCATCCTCACGAGCCATTATTCTCAACGGAGCCCCAACATGGGTTCCGGAGACACTCCACACGCTTTCTACCGGTTCATCACCAAAGAAGAGCAACTACAGACACTGCAACTGTCTCGGCTGTATAAGCAACTGGGAGAGGAAACACATGAGTTTGTTTATCTATGGTCCACCACGTGCCAGGATTTCGAGGTCGACGTTGAAAGAGACGCGGACGGGGCATACCGGTACACTGTGGGGTGGCCGGACTTTACTTTCTCAAACCGGGTAATCAAAGGATGCTCGCTCCTTTTCGTTCACGAAGGAGATTCTCATTTTGAGGTATACGTGTCTTCTCCGGATTCAACCTCTGTCCGTGGAAAGAAGCGCGGTCCAACAGACATGGGGCCTCCCAAGACCAAGGGTAACCGGAAGTCCGCATTGGCACCCGCGAGCACGAGGACCCCAAAAGCGCAAAGTCTAAAGCTCTAAATCCCGATGTACCTTGTAACAATAAAAGCTTTTTAAAAATAAAAGATCTGTTATTTCCAAGCCCCTGCAGTAACTCAGAAAAGCTGACCCACCTTCTTTATCCTCTTTCCCTAGAAACCTAGGGAAGGAATAATTCTGGGGAAAAGGGAGGGGGTCAGAATTGGCCAAGCAATAAATGCCAAACTTAACAAATGAAGAAACGCTATCCGCCACCATCAAGAGGAAAAAACCTTTCCTATAAAAGCCAACCCCAAGGGGTCTTCATTAGACACCTTGCATCAAGAGACAACAAAATTTTCCTAACAAGATGGCTGCAGGCAATGCACGCCCGAGAGATTTCCTCCGATGGGTCCAGAACGCCTTTTTTCTACTAAGGATGGTAATGTCCCTTAACCTCCTCCATTGAGTCTCGATCTTTCCCCTCATTTCTGATAATTTTCAACAACCACAGCCACTGCCGTCATTCTTCGAGGCGGAGTATGGACTGACAGGTGTTGAAAGGATAATCCTAACCAATGGGCCAGGAAGGAGGGGCATCAACGTTCGAGTGGAGCGGGACGATGCTGGGGTGCTTTGGCTCACACAAGGGTGGAGCGCATTTACGAGATCAAGGAATGTCCGAGTAGGGGGGTTGTAGTCTTCAGCTATTTGGGCAGCTCACGTTTCAAGGCCCGCTATGTCCCGTCAGGAGAAGATGATACCTCTGAAGACGAAGGTAGCGAAAATGCCCGTTAGGGCTGAAATCAGCCCCCAAGATTGGAAGTCTAGTTTTTAATTTAATCGTCCGAGTAGACGCGAAGATTTGTATGAAAGCGAAAAATGCTCACCAAGCGAGAGCTTCGCGTTTCTAGTTTCTAAGCATAATTGAAATCCGATTCCGAAAAAGTCATAGTCAAAACCAAAACAAAAGTACAACCATGAACAAAGTTTTCCACGCGATTGCACCGCGGGCATGAAAACGTAAATCAAAATAAGGCACCAAACGGAGTGCCGAAGTTTGTCTGCCCCAAAGAAACGATAAAAAGAGACTAATATCCCGAAAAAAGGAGTTTACAAGCCATCACCACTGATGTCCACATTATCGTCTTCTTTCAAGTTCCAATCCTCCCTGTCCTCGCTCGGGGGAAATGGCTGAAGAGGAACGCCTGGGTTCTCCGCGGACTTCTGCACACTTTGGTGGATCCCAGCCTTCATGCCCATATAGAAGCAGCCCCTGTACCTGTCTTGAATAAAGTCCTGCCCATCATCTTCATTCAACCATTCCAGAGCCGCGCTCCTCATAAAGTCCATGCCATTCGGGGTCCTCAACCAGTCGTCCAAAATCTTAGTACGGTTGTGTGGAATGTCCAACCAATACAAGACAATATCACCGTCCGTCCAGGACCGATATCGCTCCAGCTCGATCGCGCGACGGTTGGATTCCAAGACCGCTTTGCTCCGCTCCTTGTTCGCCGCGATCAATTGGGCTTTCAACTCGGCTGCTCAGGCCTCAGCGCTAGATTGCAGGGAAGACAGGGACTGCTGGGAAGACTCAAGTTGAGCTCGCACCATCTCCAAGTCCTCGGCCAGTTTACTACCCTTCGCCTTCTCGGCGGCCAGGACTTTTTCTTTCTCTTTAAGTCGCGAGCGAAGGGATTCAGCCTCCTTCCGTGGTGTCTCTGCATCAAAAAGCCTTTCTTTCATTTGCTCCAACTTCTCCTCAAGGCTGCGAGCATGTTGGCCCAAGCGAAGATACCGACCCCAACCGCTATGAGTGAAAACATGATCCTGACCAGAAAAACATAGAAGGGTTGAAGAAATCTCCAAAAAGAAAAACCAAGGCAAACAAGTAGCGAAAGTCACAGAGCGTGGCTCACTTACCCAGTTGCACCAAAGTTCTTGCTCCATCGTGAACTGTTCATGGGTCAGTTGGTCCAGGTATCGCAACTCCGCCTTCCCGAGCTCCGGGGGGAAGGCCACTTGATTGAAGATGTCAGAGTCGAAGCCAGGCATCCGATACACGGGGCGGCCGTTGACATCCACGTGGAAGACCGGCACGTCCCAGTCAACTCCTTCCCAGGCCGGGAAGGGACGCGGCCTTTTCCTCTTTAAAGGAGCTTTTGAAGTCCCCGCCTCAGAGAGAGAAATAGGCCGAGGCTCCACAGGGGCCGCCAGGGGAAGGGGCTGAACTTCTGCGATCGGAGAAACATCGATCTCGATAATGGGGGGCTCGGGCTCCATCGGGGCAACAGGAGAGGAAGAGGCCGCGATCACCGTTTTCTCCTTTGCCGCCTTTTTACTATTTGGCTTAGGAGCCGAAGTCTTGGGGCGCTTCAAGGCTCTCATCACGTCGGTTGGAATCTTCCTCTTAGAAGAAGAAGGGGGAGTGGAGGACATCTTTGCGGCATCCACCATTGTTTTCAATTCCAGGGCGTCTGAAAAGCCACGAAAAGGACAACAGCGTCAGTACAGGATCGATAACACGAGAAAAAGCAAAAACCAAAAGGGCACCCCAAATTAGCTACAACCTATGGGCGGATGAGGGAGACTCAAGTCGGCCATCTTCAGCCGCAAAGGAGAAACCACATCTCTCCACGAAGGTTTCGTCCCAACCGCGAACCTCCACTCAATCTCTTTCAGGTCAGACACCGTCTTCCTCTTCACACGTGTGTACAGACGCGGCTCGGTGTGGAAGTTCAAGATTTGACGAGAAGGATCCCGGACTAAAAACCACTTATGCCTCCACTCCGGTTTGCTGGTGTTGCGTTCCACTATCGAAACACTAAGTTTGGCTTGGTATAGATTCTTGTGGGTGCCTCCATGACCCAAAGTGAGCATGTTGCTGAGTAGTCCTAGGGTAGGTTGAACCCCAATCTCCAGATATTGCTTAACGAAAGAGGTTAAGAAAAGCCAGCTGTTTGGAACCAATTGAGCAGGGCTCAAGCCGTAGGATTTTAGATAACGCTTGAACAGGTTAGGAAGAGGGAGTCGAAACCCTTGAACCAGGCTCTCTATATAGACGACCAAACACCTCGGATAAGCATCTAGGCTCCCTCCACCCTCCGCCGGGAGGCACAGCACCACTCCCTCCAGCCAGGGAAAGACGCGAGCAATCACATTCAAATCATCCAGGGTCGTGAAAGTCCCTCCTCCGCAGTTCTGAGCGTTACGCGGAGCGATGGGGATCACCCGCTGTGACAAAACGGCCGGGATCGGACCCGCGGCGGATGGATGAAAGTCCCTCCTATAAAGGCAAGTTGCCAGCACCCCTTCATCATACAAGACCGGACGGAAGTCTCCCATCACGGATGAAGAACGACGCTCAGTCGGTAAAAAGACGGGGTCGGACGGCAAATTAGTATGGGAGTCCCACTCCTTATAAGAGTGCTGAGATTCGGGAGACTCCGGTATCGAGTCAGACCCCGACGACGAAGCGTCGCCGCCCGACCGCGAAGACGCGGAGTCGACAGGAGAAGGAGGTTCGTTGCGTGCGCGACCCGGAGACGAGTAAAAGGAGGGGTCTGCAAGGGTTTTTGGTTGACGAAAAGTGACTTCCTCAGGGACTTCTATACCACCCATCAGAAGTTTGCCCTCGGTCCGCACTACAGGCGGAGATCTGATCAAGGCTTGAACACTGCCAGAGCTGCTTTGCGAAGTCGACATAGCGGAGGCAGCTAATAGAGTGGGAGAAAGGGGCAAGATGGGAGGAAACCTAAGGACCAGCAGGGAATAAAGAGGCACCCAAAAGATACCCGCGCCACGACCGCGGCCAAAAAAGAAAAGAAAGAAAGAAAACTAAAAATAAATCAAGAACTAGATGCGGAAATGAAAGAAAGGAAGACTACTTTACCTCGAGTATCTGAAGACGAGAGATGTAAAAACGGAGAACGGTAAAAAATGAGGAGGGAAAGAACCCCTATTTATAGGCCCCTCACTCAACGACGTTTCACCTCCCACTTCGGCCCACGTGTCAAGAGCATTACTCACATCAATCAGGCAAACGGGCCTAGTGGGAACAAGCTAGCCCAAATCGGCCCAACGGACCTCCTTTTTTCCATCTTTCTGCCCTAAGAAACGCCAAAAGCGGGGGGATCAGTAGGAAAATTTCGAACCGCGAAAAAACCTTTCCGGTCTTCCCGCGGCTCGAGGAGCTGTGATGATGCCCAAAATTAACGAAAAAAGGGAAAAGAGGCTAAAAAGACTGGAAGATCGGGCCTGGGAGGACGCACCGACATATGATACACGGACGAAGGATGCATGCAAATCGGACAGATGGCGCGCATGCCCACCACCCACGTGCCCTTCCTTTTAGAACACGTGGCAACCGTACTTCAACAATTGGCCAAGAGGAAGGAACATCCTCCTTAAGGGGAGGGCATGGGCGCACACTATAAAAAGGAGAAGACACTCTAAGAACAGGGCTTTTGGGAGAAAAAAACAAATAGGAACACCTCGATTCAGAGAGAGAGAGTGAGAGAGGGATAAGGTTGTGATAACACTCTTCTTCACCCTTTCTAACAGGTTCGGGACTCGGTATTCATCCGCGGACGACACAGAAACACGAAACAAGGAAGGGATCCATACGGGACAGGTATTAGGGTGATAGTCGAGGAAGTAGAGAAGATTCCAATCCTTATCCCTGGTCTTTAATCTAATCAGTCGGGGTGCTTACTATTCTGAGAAGCCGTTTGATGAACCCACTACACGATAAGTGATGCGAGTCATATTCAAAGGCTCGACAGCGCTGGCTGCGAGATCTTCGCGGATGTCGAGGATCTTGGGGTTCGGGTAAGACCGTCAATATCCCCATTGGTCACTGCGGCACAGGTTGAGACCCTCTCCTCCATTTAGGATAGATAGTAGTAAAAGGGGGGGAGGGGGCTTCAGGTAAGACCGTTGACCATATCACGCTATGAGGGGATACGTGGCATCCCCCCCCCCCCCCCCATGGGAATGTGGGGTGGGTACCACTTTTTCATTGTGGTTTTATCACCTTACAAGATTGTGTCAATCCCCATCCAAAATCTTATTTTATTTTTATCTGTCACAATAGTTTTCTTGGGAAAAAAATGATTGGGTAAGCATCTACTCCTGGTTTTACAGTTTCAGCTAGACCGGTCGAAAGATCATATTTGTGACCCCTTTGTGGACTATGTGGTGACTCATTCATAAGCATTCCTTTACACAAGACAGAATGTGGCATTGTAGGGTAATAGATTCTAATTATGAAAGACCTTTTCCACATCAAAATCATATCCCAACCACTCAAATATATGAATAAAATCAAAATATGCATTCTTCTTCTACCAAAATTCAAACAAGTAAGTATGACTAACAAGCAAGTTTTCCACATCAATAATCAATAATTTCAATAAAAATAGGGAAATTTCAATTAACAATTGCAATTGTTTAGGACTCCATGTTAGCTGTTTGAGGATGAATCGGCAGGTGAAATTTCAGAGTTGCAATTTCGAAATAAACATCACAATTTTCAATTAAAGTTGCAATTTTTCCACAAAATAGGTTTAGTATTGAAGATTTTCGTTTCTTTAGTAGAGGATTCGAGCAGCTATGACAATTAGCAGAGATGGGGATGAACTAGGGCAAGCATCCAGGCAGGCAGATACGATGGTTCAACGTCTTCGGCAGTCGCCTCTTGGTCAACGATGGATCCAATAACTTCGGCTGAATAATCGTCGGTGATGTGGGGGCTACGATGCCTGAGGGGATGAAAGAGCCGGTGATGGTGCTTGCAGAGTTGCAGCGAGAGGATGGTGGTTGTAGGGTTGAAGGGAGGGAACGGTGGAAGGAGGAGACATCACACGCCGGTAGTGGCTAATTTTAGGTTTTTGATTTAAACCCTATTATTAAAAATTAAAAAAAAATCTGTAACCAATTCGGGATAAATAGTTACCTAAAATCTATTAAAACACCCCCTTTTTATATACCGGTTTTTCAACCGGGATGTATTATGTTTTATCAAATGTTGCCTTTCCTTTATAATATATCCCGGACAAGTTACAAATGCGAGATATAAAAGATCGAGATGACTTTTTAAGACAGAAGGCAACGAAACCGTCATAAATGAAATGGGATAAAATAGTGTTTTTGGCCTAGTGCATGAATACAATCAAGGTAATTCGAATAGATTCATTCTAACTTTCAGGTGTCATGCGTATGCGAAATCATGATGTAGCGTGGTGGGTGATCATGCGAGGTGTCATGGCATACGTTCATGCAATCACGTGAAGATATCATAGAGTAATAGAGGAACACCATCGAGTGAAAACATGTAAGCATGCTAGAATTAACCATCATGGAAAGCAATCGATCTTTGAATTCAATATCAATCTAATCAGGATGAGTGAAACATGTTAAGAGAACAGAAAGAGGGAAGAACCACACTATCAGGGACCTAGCTCAAGAGATAATCAACAATAATTCGCACAAGTCACAACCAAGGGTCCTACATGATACTAATGGCTCAACATACATACGTACATTTAGTTGATTAACACAACGATACGCAAGAAATCAATCAATAATATTCCAATGACATAGGGGCATGGAAGAAAATGTAGCGACGCATAATACGAATCTAGTAATGGGGCAGTATAACTAGAATACGGGGACACGCGTTCAAATCAATGCATACTGGGATAAAACATGTATTTATCAAGACTCATTTACACCACATATTCTCAATTTAGCGCAAGTAACACACAACAGTATTAATCACAGAATAATCAACAATAGTTAATATGATGAATACAAAATAGATGGGAATGCTATAGATTCTTTTCACAAAAGGAATGATAAGCATCGAGGCGTCATCAGCTAGCATGCTAAGGAGATCATCTTACGGGGCATTCATGCAAGAAGAGTTGACCACACTATCATGGACCTAATTTATATGAAAGCAACAATCATATAGATTCATATCACGTGGTTCATGTTTCCAATCGATCATTAGCACGGTCAATACAATAGGTTAAGTAGACATGCTATGACAACATATAATCATGACAGAAAGTAAGTCACCACACGAGATCTAAACAATGTAACTAATCATAGATGTAATAACATGAGTAGTTGTTCACTAATGGTCTTTCGCAAGGTACATTCTGAAGATTACAGAATCATATTATGTCATGCAATTCAGATAGAGCCACCATTATGACGAGAGGGTTTCTCGACCAAATAAATTTATAGTCAAGACCCCACTATAGGATAGTGGAGTCGGGTTCGTCCTCATGAGAGAAGTCAGCGGTTCTATGTTTAGTTGGTTTAGGGGTTCGGGAATAGCGAGAAAAGGTGATGAGGGTTGTTGTCGACGTCGGCTAAGAATGGGTCGATGTCGAGGGATGGATAGGGAATGGTGGTTGGTGTCGGGTAAAATCTGTGCATAATGTAAATAAAGAAATAAAGTAATAAAGGTGCAAACTTCCAAGGTAAGGGATTACCGCAACGATAATCAAACACACAAAAGATAAGATAGAATAGTTATGTAATCACATCAAAAGAGTAAGCTTTCGCCTTTTCCAACAATTAGATAACCCTTTCAAGTAACCCTAATTGTATCTACCAATTTTATGTTTATAATTAAAGTTGTTAACATGAATCTCTATTTTTTCGAGTAGGCAATAAACATATAAAAGGCAGTGGATGATCAAAACATAATAAATATCAAAACTTTACTTCAAGTGTGCATGACTATCGTCGGGCTCACTGATAGGGTCTATTTTAGTCACGTTTTAAGTAGAGTTTTGCATATTAATTTAGAGCATTTTTACATATTTTATACTTAATTTTATATTATTTGCTTTTCGGAGTTTACACCCGTGTTTTATTTATTTCAGGCATTTTAGAGCAAATTTGGAATAATTCACGTTGGTCAAATGATACGAGATCAAGAAGTGTTGCAGGCTACTCAAAGGGTCGATCAACTAGTTGGGCTAACATTAACCGGGCTGATGAATTATGGAAGGAGCCCAAGGAGGTCCACGGCGCTCATCAAATTGGCTACCGTTACTTCATTCCATCAAGTTTGATAGATTTTATATATATTAAAGTTAGAATGATATATTATATATTTTAAATTAGGATAGAATAGATTAGATAGATTAGGATACAAGTCCTCTATTATATACATTCATACATTCATACAGGAAAGGGGGGAGGCCGAACGTGAACATAAGTCGTGTATACGGTATAGGGCCGACTAACATTGTTCCACCAAAAACCCTACTTGTCTTTTGTTTTATTTTTATGAAGACCTAAACTCTCCCGTTTCGTCTACAATTTGAAGCTTTGTTTGGATTGATTGTGAGTTTCTAATTCTTGTTCCTTATTTCCTATATTGAATGTTTCGACTTCTTTGTGCTTAAATGTTTGATTGTTTTATTCTATCTCGACTGATCAACTTGGTAGAATCAATTCAATTGCTAGGGTTTTGTAGATTCCTGATTGTGAACCTTAACCCAAGTGGCAAACTTATCCCTTTAGGGCTGATTGAACTAATTGAATGGGTAGGAAGTTGGATGTGTTGTTGAATCCTTCTTTAGGGACTGCAAATACCTTGGTTAATCTCTGGACTTAAAGCTATCAATTGGGTTAAATCCTTCTTTAGGGACTGTTCGATTAATAAGGGTTTCTAGGATTGATTGGACTAGTAACTATATTCGGTCGGGACAAGGGCATTCATAGGAAATCTAAAAGGACAAGAGGAAGTTACAATATCAATTGAACCAAATAAAGTGGATATTTGTAGATGAAACTATTTTATTAAACGTTATCTCCATCAATTTGTTTATACTTTATTTTATTTTATTTCTTATTTCAATTACTCAAAACCCCCCGTTTCATACTAATTGGTAAATAAACTAAACTTAGGAATAACTTGATTCTCTGTGGGATCGACTCGTGCTTACCACACTACATTAGTTAGGTAGGTTCGAAATTATTTTGATACGGTTTACGCAACTAAAAACCGTTCATCACTCACCCCGACCCTAGAAGAAGGAAATTAGAAAGCAAACATGATGAAAGAAAATAACTTTAACATTAAACTAAATCTAAAACTTACAAAACCTTCCAAACGTTCCTCCTCCTCTCTCTCTCTCCTCCTCCTTGCACCCGAACACGGCTTTGCTTGAATGAATGAAAATCAGCCCCCTAGGGCTTTATTTATAGGCTCCAATCCAAGCTATTCTAGGAAGGAACTATTTATCTATATCTAAATTTATCTATCTAAAGCTTAATGATTAAATTTGGAAATAAAAGAAATAAATCCATAAAGGAAACTATATCTAAAGTGGATAGATCTACCTTCTCTTGATAGAACTTGATGTGGATGGATAGAATTCCACATATCTTCTCTTACAAGCAATTCTATCTTCTCGTATCCAACTCGATCTCAGACTTGGCATGCTTCTGGATTGTCCTCGACGTCGACCAAACTCCTTGACGTCGAGTAGGATTCGTTGTCTTGAGTGGTCCTATGCTCAGCTCGTACTCGATCTCGTCCTCTGGAGAAAATTTCGAGTAAAAGTTGGTCGACGTCGAGCAGCTTCTGTCGGCTTTCAGCATTCTGCTCCATTCTTGAAACATACTTTCCCGAGTCCTCGTTCGTCGGATTGACGCATATGAGCATGCGTTAGAAAGCTCTTTTCGAGGGCTACAACTCTCATCAAGACATCAAAGCTTGATTCAGAATGATGAATGGTGAAAAATGTCGTTTTCTCCAGATGCACCATCCTTAGCTTCTTCATGACTTTCCTTTAAGCTCCAAAGTGCGTCCGATTTCTGCGAAATATAACAAAAACTTGTGTAGACCTCCATAATTGGCAAATAAATATAAACTACACATATTCTGTATTATTCTATCCCAAATGCATGAAATGCATGCAGAAATCGATATAAAAGTTAATGTAAAACATGGCAAAATAGGCTCACATCAAACACCCCATACTGAAGCTTGTTTGTCCTCAAGCAATACTTTTAATTGTCATACAGGGAAAGAAAACAAAACTCTCTACATATTAGATTCATTACCATATGTCCCCGCAATCAATTACCATCCTCGAAAAGGTACTAGTGTCACAAATCCATGCATATGCAATAAAAGCAACATATACTCACAAAAGGAGGGTTATGCAAAAACAATCCATATGTGACAAAGCATTAATAATCAAGAGGACTTTAATTTAAGATCATGGTGAAGAAAAGGTAAAAGATAAAGTGGTGGGCTATATTTGGGAATGTCGTGCTAAATGCGGGGAGAATTTCTTCAAACTTGCTTTCGTGCTTTGATGTACTTTCTCCTTTCATAATTTCCACATCACTCATCCTCTCATAAATCACTCTTTGCTTTTTTTTTCACTTATATGATTTTACCTCTCTAACCTCAGCACTGCCTTCTCGCGAGTCGCAATCATGGGTGTCATGAATGGCCCCGGATACTTAGTGCTTCGGACTCCTCACCTGTGTGTCCCATCTCGCCGAACTATTATCTCAGCAAGCAGGGTCGATCTACCTTTATCTCCTGAGGTGACCGGATTTTCTTTCACTCATTAAATTTTCCATAATTTTTCAAACTTTTCCTGCCAAACTCCAAATATGATAATAACAACAACACAAACACCATATAACAATCTCCATAATGTAGCTTTCATTCTCAACATAATCCCCGGATAGGAAATAAGGTAAAGAATGGGCAATATTTATATCATGTGGAGCATAATATGAAATAAGGCTCAATATGACTTTTATGATGCATAAGCATAGGTAAATGCTAGGATATAACAATATGAGCATATATGGAAAATATAAAGTCCTCCATCCTCTTATCATGCAACATGTCAAAAGCAATTTCAAATTTTACCTCCTTTCATAGTTTTTATGAAAATATGCACTTCATTGTGACTTCCCCTTACTAGGCAATTTCATGTTATATCTCTAATGAATCCAATTTTGCATCGTCGAGTTCAATTTAAGCTTCCATGACACTTATCAAAATTTACAATGGGGGTCATTAGTCAAACTTTTGAAAACATAGGCACCTAAGTATGAAATCCAATGTAGTCATGTGTAAGCAATTCTTAAAAATATGCACTCATATTGTCAAATAAAATCAAATATGCACAAAATAAGCCCTTCCCTCACCCCATACTTAAACATTACAGTGTCCTCACTGTATAAAAACAAGGGTAAAAAAAGAGACTTACTAGACAGATGTGCAGGACGTCGGAATCGAGTGCAAATGTTGCTGCAGAAGTGGTCGATTTCGAGGAGAGTAGTCGACGTCGACTAGTTTACTCGACATTGAGTACAGTGAAAGCCTCTAGGGTGATCCTTGTCGATCACAGACCATTTTGCTCGATAGGGGTAGTCGACGTCGAGTAGTTTGCTCGACGTCGAGTACTTCTGCAACTCTTTTGTACCTGCAAGATTCTGTTAGAAAGACAAAATCCACAATAGCAAATCCAAAATAATGTTTAAAGACATAAACCAACATTATCTAAAATCTAAGAAATAAAAAATAGCGGGTTGCCTCTCGTAAGCGCTAAATTTTAAGTCTTTAGCTTGACCTACTTCCATTTTAGTCTTAGCCTGGCTCATCTTTGTCCGGAGGTATAGGTGGATCTGGTGGTTCCTCCAGTGGTGGGAAGCGTGGGATATCATCTGGGGTCATCGTATGAAGAAGCTTGAATTCCTCTTTATTTCTTAAGCCAAGTTCATATCTTAGTCTAATTGGGTTAGGCATATTAAATTCATTTTCCCCCTTTCAAACACGTTCAAAATCCTTTGAAATTCGTGGGCGGTTTTCAAAACATATACTCGACCCTTGCGTACCCGAATTGCACAACTTGGCTCTGATACCAACTTTGTAACGGCCCGGATATAAATACCTAGGTTACGTTTCGAAGGTCGGATACCTTTGTTTGGATCTTTCAATTCAGGCACGGGTTAAGGTTTCAAACCCCAAAATATCAGTATTTGTAAAGTGGGGATTTTGAACCCCAAAGCAATCGGGGGCTCGTTGGGCACCTTTAACTTGTTCTAAGGACTAAGTCACGGAAATTCGTTTAAGGAAAACGGAACGGAAAATGAAAGTAAAGTACAACTTGCCACGGCGAAGCCGGGTCAAAACCAAAACCATAAAACATAATTAAATAACACTTAGGCAAATTGGCGGGTTAGGCCGGTTCTTCGCTTTTGCCCAGGAGGATTCCCCGTCATAGAAGCATGGAGCAAGCAAGGAGCAAGTACCTAACGCTAACCACGAAGTCAGGCTCAGAGATGCATGCGGGCACTAAAGACCGCGCTGAGGCCACATAATATGCCTATACTTAGAATAAAGGATGGGCTAATGCAGTACATATTTTAAACACACAAGGCATGCTTTTATCAGGATATAAGATAATGCAGAAAGACAGTAAAGGCGCCCAAAGAATGTCAAGTGGAATATCCCACTCCTACTCCACCCCCTTTTTCATGAGCGGACATGGCCAGTACTGTACCCATTTCATCATATGTGTGCACATATCATCATATCATCATCATTTTATATCATCATGCTCATGCCCGATGGTGCTGGGCTATCATATCATCTCATATAACGACACAACGACTCAGGACACCCGATGGTGTGGAGCTGTCCTATGACCCTAACAAAGACTCTAGGACTCACAGATAATGGCCGTTCTATTCTCAAACACACCAAGTAATCAAATGCTCATTCCCAAGTGCAATCCTAACATGATACTACATGGCATGCTCTTATGCATATGCAACACCTACATACTATATGACACATCAGGCAGGAGGTTCGAGTTGCTGAGTAAGCTCCCGTATGATACTTACCTAGAGGCGCGTAGAATCCAAGCAATCAACACCAATAATAAACAATGTCCAACAGATCACAAATCACCTAACAAACATACAAATATGCATAAGTCTATCTAAGTCACACAAGGCGCCCCTAACTATCATACATAACTTCACTTATTTCATTTCAGATTATTCCATCTTATCTTATCATAAATCATTTCATGTTCATATCATCTCAACATATCACCATCATCTCATCTTGCATCATCATAAAACATTTTATATTTTATTTAAAATTCACATAATTCTCAAGCAGGATTCCACAATAAATTCACCGAGTTAAATCGAGTAAACCATTTTCCCAAAGTTTTTCAACTCTTAAATCTCAAATTAAGTTAACTCATATTCAAAACAATGTTGGTGATTTGTGAAAAGTCATCAATCCATTTGTCTGAAATCATAAATGTTAAGTGTGAGAATTACTAAGAGCATCACTCGGGCTTAGGGTGTGCGGGAGGCACGACCCATGTGATCGGCCCTAAGTAATTCTAAGATTTTAAGGGGAAAGGAAATCATGAGGAAAGACCCATGCAATGATATCAACATTGACAAAGTCGGTCTTGAGCTTGTTCGGATGCTTTCCATAAAAGTGAGCAATAGGGATATGCTCGGTATTCGATCTAATATGGTTATGATCAAGTTTTGTTCACTTATAGTGAGTTAAATCACCGTCTCATGATTTGTAAAGGAAGATATTAAGCTCTAAAGCCTTGGTGCAAAATTTTAGAGCTACTAGAGCTTCGAAACTCCAAAAATGACATAGCTCTAATTTTGAGCTTGATTAGGGTTTTAGCTTCATTGAAGCTTTAGCTTAGTCATTTTAGCTGCATGGTAGCTACACCCAGTTTCGTATAAATGTCATTCACATTTTGGTCTTGTTCCGGTGGAGTTGAAGGGAAACTCTACAAAATAGAGTTTCCCATTCCTCTCACAAAAACTAAAATAAAATAAAAAAATAAAAAAAAATTGAGGATGGTTGTGGGGGGAGGGAAAGGAGGGGGAGGATTTTTAACCACTGTTTTTAAAATCAGTGGTTGAGATCATCTCAACTCTATGGTAGAGTTTTTTTACAAACTCCACCCAAACTGCTCCCTGCACATTTTATATTTTATGAGTGAACTAGCTTCACCATGCTAGCTCCGTCATGCTAGCTTGTTCTTAATTGGGCTGGTTCTTATTGGGCCTTTATTGGGCCAGCGGTTGAGGGTAGTTAGTGGGGGGGTAACCGCCCAACCACCGTAACTACCCATAACCACCAATAACTACTAATAACTACCCACAACCACCCAAAAACTACCACCTCATTTTGCCTATAAAAGGCATTTGCCATCCACTTGGAAAGGCATGAGTTTTCCGATATCTCTCTCAATCGGAATAACAAATACTTAAAACACAAACAAGGTATGTATATATGCAATAATGAAATGGGATGCCACCCATTTATTGTATAGGAAACGTTTTATCCCACAACGTTATTGTAGTGCAACCCTTTGGCATATAGGGGCAATAAACGTTGAAGGAAAACTCGATTTATTTGAGTGACTCATTTGCCATTATCCAAGCCATTTTATATATCTTTTCTAAAGGGCTTAAACACTTAGTTTTTTCACCTAAAAGAATTCGGTGGAGATTGCCTTTTTGGCCTACTCCCCCGGGATTACCTTTTGAGGTCTACCCATGAGATTACCCTTTTTGGGTCTACTCAACTTGTCTTGATTATCCGCAAGGATCTACAAGAACTGAATTTACCTTCAACCCATTAAAACAACATTACCTATAAACCTAACAATCTTCAACGTTTATTTATTGTTTGGTTTTGTTATTTTGGAACAAGGTTGGGATGGCAAGAATGAAGGAATTACCGATGGCGGAGATAGCATCCAAATTCGCGAAACTCGAGAAGTTTGAAGGGTAAGACTTTCGTCGATGGCAAAAGAAGATGCATTTCATGCTTACTTCATTTAAGGTGGCGTACGTGCTCTCAACGTCATGTCCCGAAGAGCCACCTCTGCGATTCCGGAAAAAGTCGACGGAGAGACCGAGGCTCAAATCGCCGAAAGGGAGGCTATAATGCTTCAACATAGGCGTGTTAGGAAGTGGGAGAACGACGACTACATTTGTCATGAGCACATCCTCAATGGCATGGCCAACTCCCTATTTGATGTGTATCAAAATCATGAGACATCTCAGATTTTGTGTGAAGCACTCGAAGCCAAGTACTTGGTGGAAGATGCATCTTCAAAGAAGTTTCTCGTGTCTAACTTCAACAACTACAAGATTGTTGAAAATAGACCGGTAATGGAGCAATACCACGAATTGCTCCGAGTATTGGGTCAACTAACCCAACATGGGATCACCTTGGATGAGAACTTCGCCGTTTCATCCATAATCGATAAGTTACCTTACTCGTGGAAGGAGGCGAAATATCTCTTGAAGCATTCGAAAGAGGACATGGACCTTGTCCAATTGGGTTCCCATCTATGTATAGAGGAGGAATTCAAGGCGAATGACAAGGGAAAGAAAGTTGAAGACAAATCAGCCCACTCAATAAACACAATGGAGGCTGGCAACGGCAATCGCACCGTGGGCGCTAAGGGCTCCAAGGGTCCCAAATCAGGAAACAGTAGTAAGCAAGGTTCTAACAAGAAGGCTAAGTCCAAGGAAACTTGTTGGAAGTGTAGAAAGGCAGGCCACATGAAGAGGGACTGCAGGTCCAAGGGGTCAAAGGACAAAGGTGTCATGACACCGGCGTCGGGCTCGAGCACAAGCCCCGGGCAAGGTAAGGGCACTTCTGTCTCTGTAGTTACAAATGAGTCATTATTCTTTGTATCTAACATTGATCAATGCCTTGTTATGAAGGATGAAAATTTCCTTTGGTGGCTCGACTCGGGTGCCACCACCCACGTGTGCATGGAAAGGAAATGCTTCAAGCACATGAAGGATGTAGAGGACGGTTTAGTGCTTTACATGGGAAACGAGTCAGCAACCCCGGTCCTAGGTAAAGGGGATGTACATCTCAACTTTACTAGTGAGAAGGAACTTGTATTACATAATGTATTGTATGCACCCGCCATCCGCAAAAATGTTGTAAGTGGTGGTATGCTTAACAAGTTAGGTTATCGATTGGTTTTCGAAGCCGATCGATTAGTGATAAGTAGGGCAGGAATATTTGTAGGCTTCGGCCATTATAAAAACAATATGTTCCTACTCAATGTTATCAATAATAATAAAGTATTATTTTATTACATGGTCGTGTCTAATGATTCTTTATATGATCTTTGGCATGCAAGGTTGGGACATGTGCATATGAAGCGTATGTTAGATATGGATAAAGAAAATATAATTCCAGCCTTTGAACCAACAAATGAAAAGTGTAAAACTTGCTTGTTAACAAAAATAACAAGGCTTCCTTTTAAGGCAATTAAAAGAGAAGAAGGGGTCCTAGGCCTAGTCCATTCGGACCTAGGGGACCTTATATTGATTGAATTTTACTTTGTCTCACAACCCGAAAATTTTCGAATTTGCAACGCCATCATTGGGTCAAAAACGTTACTACATAACGTTCATCAATGATGTAACAAGGTTTTGCTATGTCTATTTAGTTCACTCGAAGAGTGAGGCACTAGATAGGTTTAAAGCATACAATACCGAAGTTGAATTGCAAACGGGAAATAAAATTAAAAGGCTACGAACCGATCGTGGTGGTGAATACATGGATGTGTAGTATTTTGAGTCTTGTGGCATAATTCATGAGACGACGGCTCCATATACCCCACAACAAAATGGGGTGGCGGAGCAAAAGAATCATGTTCTTAAAGACATGGTTAATGCCATGTTGTCATACTCTGGGTTAAAGAACTCGTTTTGGGGTGAGGCGATGCTAACAACCAACTATATCTTAAATAGGGTGCCGAGCAAGAGAAATCGACAATCACCATACGAGATTTGGTTTAAAAGAAAACCAAATCTCCATTATCTTCGTATATGGGGTTGTCGTGCGGTTGTTAGACTAACGGACCCTAAGCGTAAAACCTTAGGAGTTAGAGGTATTTAGTGCATATTCATTGGATATGCACATAACTCTAAGGCCTATAGGTTCTTCATCATAGAACCAAATCACGCTATCTCGGTTAACACCGTGATAGAATCACTGATGTCTTCAAAGTAGCCATGTCTTTATGCATATTTTAGTTCCGTATTCTTTACATTTTGCATATTTCGGGTTGGGAATATGTCGGATTTATGTAGTATATGCTTATTTGTCAGAAATGAAGATCTACATAAGTTTCTGTTTAATATTGCAGAATATGGAATCATTTCGGGAGAAAATCAAGAAGCGAGAACCAGAGCACAAAGCTACTCGACATCGACAAGCCTTAGTCGATCTCGACAAGCCATGCCTAGACACCTACCAGGATCGAGGAGCCTATGTCGAGAAGATGAAGACGAAGAACCCGACTCCCGAACCTTCGTCGAGATCGAGTTAGACTACTCGAGATCGACAAGATCTCGGAGACAACCCGGAGTCGAGGAGAGCATGTCCGAGGAGACTGAGAGACTACCCGACCATGCCCGGACGCCCAACTCGAGATTGAGGAGTGTTCCTCGAGATCGACAAAGCCGAGGAGCCATACCCGGGCATATCGAAAGATCTACCCGACGCTGCCGAGAAGACCCAGTCGATGAGTCACCCAACTCGATGTCGAGTAAGGGTCCTCGAGATCGACGAAGCCCTTGAGCCATGACCGAGCAGCATCGAGCACCAGCTAGCCGAGACACCGATTCAAGCCCAGTCGACCGACAATCCTACTCGAGATCGATGAGCCCTTTGTCGAGATCGAGGAGACTTCCAGAAACCGCGTAACGCGGTTTGATCAATTCTACTCGGTGTGGGATTACTTGGGCCCGAAGATTGCCGATTCTATCAAGATACACCATCTATCCACTTGAAGACTATTTAGATATAATTGCCTATTTTAGATTTAATTTCTTTATAGCTTTTATTTATCTTTAAAGTTTTAGATATAGTTTTAGATATAGATAAAGATTTCTATCTTTGAGTAGCAAGGTTTAGATGCCTATAAATAAAGCCTTAGAGGCTCAGTTTTATTCATTCAATTTCAGTAGGAGAAGTAGTAGGAGAGAGAGAGAGAGTGAGTGACCAAGAGGAGTTGGTGAAGCGAGAGCGGAATTGGCTTCCTTTGGTTGTAAGCTCTATTTTATTTTATTAATGCAAGTTTATTTCCTTTTATTATTGATGTCTTTAATTATGATGAAGCGCGAGTAGTCCACCCACTTCTAGGGTTGGGGTGAGCCCAACGATAGCCATGCATAATTGAGGTAAAGATCCGACTTTTATCGTGTTTGAGCATCTACTACTTGTTTATGTGTTTACCCATCTAATGGACGTCCATGATAACAACTTGGATTGTAAACATAACATTAGTAGAGACAATTAGGGTTTCTTGAAAGAGTTGTCTAATTGTTGGAAAAGGCGAAAGCTAGTCCTTTGATGCGATTCACATGATTATCTGTTTGATTCTGCCTTATGCACGCTTGGTTATCGTTGTTGCAAACCCCAATCTTGGAAGTCTTTTTCATACAGTTTATTTCGAGATCCCAAAGCATTTGTTTTTATTTCCTTTCGTTTTAGTTTCTGCCTTTACTCGAGATTGAATAGCACTCGTCGATCTCGACTACTGATTTTCGACCAAGGTCGTTGTAGCTTCTGTGTGCAGGTCCTCGACAAGCCAAGCCGACGTCGACCAAGACTCTACTCGATCTCGAGTAAGGCCTTGTCGAGATCGACCACTAGTGCCTGTGCTTGCTGCTGCTGTGTTCGACTGTCCGATCTTCTGTCGAGTTGCTGTACTCGAGATCTAGGACCCTGTAGTCGACTTCCGTGAGATTTCACCGCTGCCTAGGATCCGCTGACACGCTTCCTCGTGGATCGATCCTGACTTCCCACTACTGCATCGGGAGGAAGTCTTGTAATTATTTGCAAGGGACGGAATCTAGTTTCTTGTGATTTATTTATATTTTAATTTGCATACTCGATTTCCTCCTACAACAAATTGGCGTCGTTGCCGGGGAAGCTATCATTCGCGCCTTAGGTAGTTAAAATCTCTCGTTCTCTTTGAGTTACTTTATAGGTGTATGCGCCGTTCTGGTCAACCACCTGAGTTTGACGGCTTAGACGAACCGGAACGCCTTCTACACATCAGAGCTAAACTGCAAAGAGCCATGGCGGCCGCTGAAACACAAGAACAGGTAATTGCGAGGCTTACAAGGGAACTAGCCGCTAAAGATGCTGCTATCGCCACTGAGAAAGCAGCAAGGGAACAAGCGGAGGCTGAGCTTGCCCAGTACCCAACCACGGCTGAGGATTATATGCATCCAACTCTCGTCGTGCCTGAATCGGCGATTCTTATCCCTGAAAACTTCTTTGAAATTCGCACTCAATTTCTGATAGAGCTTAAAAATAATGCTTTTTATGGCAAATTTAATGAGTGTCCTCTTGAACATATTACCAATTTTTCTGACATGTGCCGTACTCTTGCTGAAGGTACAACTTTGGAATATGTCAAGATGAAGGCTTTTCGCTGGTCTCTCGTTGGGCCTGCACTGAAGTGGCTTGAAGGGCTGAAACCAAGATCGCTCACAACATGGGCCCAAGTAGAGCAAGAATTTCTGAATAAATTCTTCTCACCTGCCAAGACAGCACTTCTTCGCCAGAAAATCACCGCTTTCAAAGAGAAGCGTGGGGAACCGCTGGCAAAGGCATGGGAACGCTACAAAGAACTGCTGCGATCTTGCCCTACTCATGGACAGCCACCCTACGTCATTTAGGAGATTTTCTTCAACTCTCTTGATCAAGTCACTAAGGACAGGATCAACCAGTATACTCGCTATGAGTATCTGACGATGCCGCCAATTGACGCCTAGGGTGTGCTAGACAAGCTCACCAATTATGACAACAAATATGGGTGTACTGCAAACTATGAGGAGAACTCCTATGCCAGGCCAGCACCATCTATGCCACTCTATGAGCCAGCAAAGGAGATTGACCCAGATGTCAGGGAGCAGTTCTACAGAGACCAGAATCGCAAGCTCCTCAAGCAAGTCAAATATCTATCTGTCAATCAGCCTTGCATAGAATGTGGATCACAGCGGCACACCACTACTGAGTGCCCACACACTGAGCAAGTCAGAATGGCAGAGACACATGAAGAGGCAGCTTACGCTGGGGTCCAAATCGCTACATGGGAGATCAAAGGTTCTATCAGCCTCAGTAGAACCAAGGTCCTCCTAGGAACCCCCCACCCTACAGAGCTCTAGGACATCCAGAAAGGGATCAAAAGAAGGATGATCTGCAGCTGATCCTTGAGGAGATGCGTCGGAATCAGGGCACCATCAACAACCAGTTCCTGAACATCACTACTAAATTTGGAGAACTGGACATCTGGAAAAGGGGAATAGAGACCCAAATAGGTCAAATCGCTGCACAGATCCCACGACCATCCGGACAGCTCCCTGGGCAAACAGAACCAAATCCTAAAGGGAAGACCGGACACGTCGCCGCTATCAAACTCAGAAGTGGGCATCAATTACACGAGCCAGAGGTCGGGAAACAGCAAGGCAAGGCGGAGCAGCAACTCGAGACAGAGCAAAGCCTACTTGATCTCGAGGAGAGCGTACTCGATCTCGACAAGCCACTACTCGACATAGACCAGAAGCTGAGCTCGGACTCCACTGCGCAGGCCAACAATTCCAAATCGATAACCCAAGTCGATCTCGAGAAGCCACTAGTCGAGATCGAGGAGAAAAATCTGGCCGAGGTCGACAACTCTGCAGCACCTCTAATAGCTGATCTGGCCCCGAAGCAGAAAAAGCCACTGCCTTTCCCTTCAAAAGCACAGAAAGATCCCACTGCAGGTAGGTTTACCAGATTTATTAATATGCTACAAGAACTGAATGTTTCTATTCCTTTTACAGAAGCCCTGCAAGAGATGCCTGGATATGTCAAATTTCTAAAGGAAATCCTGAGCAAGAAGCGATCCATCTCAAAGATCGCAGGCGAATGTAAAGTACTCCACTTCCCTGAAAAGAGACCTGACCCTGGTAAGTTTTCTGTTACTGTGGGTTTTGGGCAATATAAATATGATTCTCTGTGCGATTTAGGAGCAAGTGTGAGCATCATGCCTTTATCAATCTGGCGGAAGGTAAAGATAGGATGCATAGAGCCTGTGGATGCCAAACTATACATGGCAAACAATACAGTGGTCATCCCTACAGGTATAGTTGAGAATGTCCCCGTCCAGGTTGGTAAATTCTTTGTTCCAGCAGATTTCCTTATCATAGACTGTGCTGAAGATCCTACTAGCCCTATTATTCTTGGTAGACCATTCTTAGCAACTGCAGATGCTAGAATTAGTGTTAAGAATCGATCGCTCACCTTCACCATAGGCGATGAGGTTTTAGATTTCTCTTTTGGCCCTGCAAAAGAGGAAATTTCATGGCTGGAGGTGAAAAGCATCAGCAACCACGGGACCCAACAAACAGCGGAGGAAAGCAAGAACACTGTACTCGAGGTCGACGAGACCAACTCGATCTCGACAAGCACTCTACTCGATCTCGACAAGACCTTGTCGAGGTCGACAACCTCTGCTGAGCCACTGACTTGCCCAGAACCTAAGTATGGGGTCCCTGTACTCGAGGTCGACCAGCCGTACTCGACATCGACTAGCCCCAAGCCCAAAGTTTTCTGTTTAGGGTCCGAAAAGGTAAGTTCAGGTATGAATCCTACTCCCCCTCAGTCCATAAAGAAATTTTTCAATAATTTAAGGGGAGGTAAGGCCCCGTGGCGAGAAAATATGCGAAAGCTAAGGGCTGGAAGGAAGAAAAAGAAAGAGAAGGGAGATGATGCAAGCAACCACCTATCAGCTGAGCTTGCATACTACCATCAAGACCTAGATGATCCAGGAGAAGGGCCAAGCATGAGCGGGCCCCACACAAATGGTCCTTAAGCGCAAACGGAGAAGTCGGCCTAGCGACTCTAAAATCTAGAGCATGTATATAAACTTTATGAATTTTGAGACTTTTTGAACTTTTTTTGGTTTTTGGTTTTTGGTTTTATATCTTTTAGAATACTTCATGTGGATAGTCTTGTTTTTGTGTACAATCTTACATTTTTAGGTCGGCAAGCAAATAAGGATCGCGAAAAGTGGAATGAAGAGGTCCCTGAAAAACAGTCAAAATCGACGAAGGCCAAGTCGACAACGACAAGGAGGAGCAGCCCAGACACTCGTCGATATCGAGTAGGCCAACTCGAGATCGACAAAGCCCAGAATGCCCCTCGACTTCAGAAACCACTGGACGCAGAAAAGCTCCTCGAGATCGAGTACACTGTACTCGAGATCGACAAGGCTTTTTCCTCGACATGCACTGATTTGCCCTCCTCGATATGTTATCCTGTGAGTTCCTTCCTTTACTCTTGTTTTTATTTGATTTTATACAGTGGGGACACTGTAAATTTTAAGTATGGAGTGGGGGAAGGGCTCATTATCATTATCATATGTTTTAGTCTTGCTTTTGGTTTTACATGGTGAAATTTTAATTTTTATGTTATGCATTCATATTTAAATTTTATGCATTTAAGTTTTTGTCATACCTTAGTCTTGTTTCTTTTTGCATAAGAAAAAAAATAAAAATAGAAAAAAAATATAGAAAATGTCGAAAAAAAGAAAAAAAAATAATGTATGTTTAATTTTTGCATTGTCTTAGTTTTTATACCCTCACTTAGATGTCCTATGATGATAAATAATGACTGACTTGATCATATAAATCCTATGGCATGTTTGGAAGGTTTAGCCTAAGTCCTCGAAATTGTTTTTTATGTGGATTGTGAACTTGTGATGAAATTTAGCACATATGATCTTAAGCTAAAGGTTAAAATCCAACAAAAATTGTCCTAGTGAGAATTTTGGCCTTATAGGGAGAACATAAAAAAATCCCTCTGCTTTCTTGAGTGTATTTACTCTTCCTATGCATCTCTAAATATTGTGATAGTTATTCAAAGCCAATGCATTTATATGTTTATGTTGATGAGAATTAAATGATGGAGGCACCTTTTAAGCCAATTTTATCCTCTCTTTATCTACCTTGCATTATCCCTGCTTGAAGCCAGAACATTAGCCTGAGACTTTTATTGTGAACTCCACAAAAATATCCTTAGCCAAATTGAGCCTGACCTCCATTTGGGAATTAAGACTTAGAGTTGGTTGGAATGATGATTTGTGGAAAGAATAAGCTTATGTTGCATTTCAAGTAGGAAGGATTGTTGAAATTATTGAAACATGGGTTGGTTTTACATTTTTATCTTGCTATGCATACTATGTAAAAGGATTTTTGGCTCACCTTATAAATGCACCATTAGTTTTATTTTATTTTCGTTTCAAAAAAAAAATCAAAAAAAGAAGAAGTACATATGTTTGTGAATAAAGTGCATGAGCCAAATTTACCTTATTTCTTTCATTATTTCGCAAGATACATACTTGGGAGAGGTTGAGAAAGTTTGAAAGGTTACATACTTCATTGAGATAAATTGGAGAGTTTGGTGGATGCATATGATTGAGAAGTTATGGTTTGGTTGTGTTGGAAATTTAGGAGTCTTGATTCCCGAATTTTATTAAGCACCACATGGCCAAATAATTCCATACCTTATTATTTCTTACCAAGCCTCATTACAACCCCGCCGAATGGAATCTTCTTTGAAGACTTCTATTGAGCGAAGTCCTCCTGATAATTCTTGTTGCATTTTCATAATTGGTTGCGAAGTGGATACATATTTAAATTGCAATGTTTATGAGATTGTATATGGAATTGAGTTGAGAGTCGATATACATAGCCTAAACACATTTGAGAGTTGAGTGTAAACACATTATCCCTGTGAGGTTGGATTTATATTGCCTATGCCTATGGATCGCTCATATATGTGATGACGTTAAATTCACTTGTCTTACATTGCTACTACTTGAGATGTTGCTTTTGACAAAGGCGAAGACTCGAAGGATGTGTTATAGGTCTTGGTTATTGTTTGGTTATTGCTTGAGAACAAGCAAGTCTAAGTATGGGGTGATTTGATGTCTCCAAAGTAGCCATGTCTTTATGCATATTTTAGTTCCATATTCTTTACATTTTGCATATTTCTGGTTGGGAATATGTCGGATTTATGCAGTATATGCTTATTTGTCAGAAATGAAGATCTACATAAGTTTCTGTTTAATATTGCAGAATATGGAATCATTTCGGGAGAAAATCAAGAAGCGAGAACCAGAGCACAAAGCTACTCGACATCGACAAGCCTTAGTCGATCTCGACAAGCCATGCCTAGACACCTGCCAGGATCGAGGAGCCTATGTCGAGAAGCTGCAGACAAAGAACCCGACTCCCGAACCTTCGTCGAGATCGAGTTAGGCTACTCGAGATCGAGGAGTGTTCCTCGAGATCGACAAAGCCGAGGAGCCACACCCGGGCATATCGAGAAGATCTACCCGACGCTGCCGAGAAGACCCAGTCGATGAGTCACCCAACTCGATGTCGAGTAAGGGTCCTCGAGATCGACGAAGCCCTTGAGCCATGACCGAGCAGCATCGAGCACCAGCTAGCCGAGACACCGATTCAAGCCCAGTCGACCGACAATCCTACTCGAGATCGATGAGCCCTTTGTCGAGATCGAGGAGACTTCCAGAAACCGCGTAACGCGGTTTGATCAATTCTACTCGGTGTGGGATTACTTGGGCCCGAAGATTGCCGATTCTATCAAGATACACCATCTATCCACTTGAAGACTATTTAGATATAATTGCCTATTTTAGATTTAATTTCTTTATAGCTTTTATTTATCTTTAAAGTTTTAGATATAGTTTTAGATATAGATAAAGATTTCTATCTTTGAGTAGCAAGGTTTAGATGCCTATAAATAAAGCCTTAGAGGCTCAGTTTTATTCATTCAATTTCAGTAGGAGAAGTAGTAGGAGAGAGAGAGAGAGAGAGTGACCAAGAGGAGTTGGTGAAGCGAGAGCGGAATTGGCTTCCTTTGGTTGTAAGCTCTATTTTATTTTATTAATGCAAGTTTATTTCCTTTTATTATTGATGTCTTTAATTATGATGAAGCGCGAGTAGTCCACCCACTTCTAGGGTTGGGGTGAGCCCAACGATAGCCATGCATAATTGAGGTAAAGATCCGACTTTTATCGTGTTTGAGCATCTACTACTTGTTTATGTGTTTATTACCCATCTAATGGACGTCCATGATAACAACTTGGATTGTAAACATAAAATCAGTAGAGACAATTAGGGTTTCTTGAAAGAGTTGTCTAATTATTGGAAAAGGCGAAAGCTAGTCCTTTGATGCGATTCACATGATTATCTGTTTGGTTCTGCCTTATGCACGCTTGGTTATCGTTGTTGCAAACCCCAATCTTGGAAGTCTTTTTCATATAGTTTATTTCGAGATCCCAAAGCATTTGTTTTTATTTCCTTTCATTTTAGTTTCTTCCCTTACTCGATATCGAATAGCACTCGTCGATCTCGACTACTGATTTTCGACCAAGGTCGTTGTAGCTTCTGTGTGCAGGTACTCGACGAGCCAAGCCGACGTCGACCAAGACTCTACTCGATCTCGAGTAAGGCCTTGTCGAGATCGACCACCAGTGCCTGTGCTTGCTGCTGCTGTGTTCGACTGTCCGATCTTCTGTCGAGTTGCTGTACTCGAGATCTAGGACCCTGTAGTCGACTTCCGTGAGATTTCACCGCTGCCTAGGATCCGCTGACACGCTTCCTCGTGGATCGATCCTGACTTCCCACTACTGCATCGGGAGGAAGTCTTGTAATTATTTGCAAGGGACGGAATCTGGTTTGTTGTGATTTATTTATATTTTAATTTGCATACTCGATTTCCTCCTACAACAATCACGTGATGCCATATTCGATGAGACTAGCTTTGAGCCCTAGGCCTAGGGAGATAGACCAAGAGGATGTTGACCCATCATCAGATCCAATGGAAACCGAGGAGCCGACGTCTGCACTTGGACCTAGGGTCACTAGGTCTATGACACGCGCTAGCTTGCTACAAGCACCAAGCATCGAAGTCGTTGACCCAAAGCCACCGCTCGACAAAGGCTCCCTAGCTACAGGGCCAAGGGCACTAAAGTGCATGGCCATGGGCGTACCTGGGGAAGACACTAGCGATGGTAGCAATGGTGAGAACATGCACTCGACGCATGCGAGTGACGATGAGGTCGAAGCTCCTACTTCGACGTCCCACACACCCAAGCGACAACGAGGGCACTCCGCACTCTTAGTAGGACATACGTATCCTGAACCAATATTTCAAGTCTTCTTGATGGAGGGTTCTAGGAATAAAGAAGGTCAAATCATCTCATATCTACATATGGATGAGGATCCTAAGACCTTAACCGAGGCAATGAGTTCTCAAGATGTCGCATTTTGGAAAGAAGAAATCCAAGATGAGATGGGCTCTATTGTTGGCAATAACACTTGGGAGTTGTCAGACCTTCCAACCGGGTGCAAACCTCTAGGTTGTAAATGGATCTTCAAAAGGAAGATGAAGGCCGATGGGTCCATTGACAAATTTAAAGCCCGATTGGTAATCCAAGGTTTTAAACAAAGAGAAGGAGTCGATTATTTCGACACCTATGCCCCCGTGGCTAGAATCACCGCTATAAGACTTTTAATTGCCTTAGCAAGCATTCATGGTCTTGTCATCCATCAAATGGACGTAAAAACGGCCTTCCTCAATGGAGATTTGGATGAAGAGGTTTACATGAAGCAACCCGAAGGCTTCATAGTAAAAGGTCAAGAACACAAAGTGTGTCGATTAATCAAGTCCCTCTATGGACTTAAACAAGCGCCAAAACAATGGCATCAAAAGTTTGATGAAGTGATTTTGGGTGATGGCTTCAAAATCAATCAAGCTGATAAGTGTGTATATAGTAAGTTTAATAAATCCGGTCAAGGAGTTATAATCTGTCTATATGTAGATGACATGCTTATATTTGGCACAAACCAAATAGAAGTGGACAAAACTAAGGAGTTCTTGTCTACTAAGTTCTCCATGAAGGATCTAGAAGAAGCTGATGTGATCTTGGGAATTAAGATCAAGCGGGAAGGAAAGGGTTTAACCCTAACACAATCCCATTACATCGAAAAGGTGGTAAAACGTTTCCAATGTGATAAATCCACCCCGGTTAGTACACCTATGGATCCAAGTGAGAAACTTCGCCCTAACTTAGGAGAACCAATCTCACAACTTGAGTATTCTCAAGTGATAGGATGTCTAATGTATGCCATGACGAGTACTCGCCCCGACATAGCATTTGTCGTGGGTAAGTTAAGTCGATATACAAGTCGACCGAGCTCAAGTCATTGAAAAGCCCTTAGAAGAGTACTTAGGTACTTGAAAGGGACAATGACATATGAAATTGCATATGTGGGTTCTCCCTCCACTTTGGAAGGATACACTAATGCAAGTTGGATCACCAATATGGAAGATCACTCTTCAACGAGTGGTTGGGTATTTTTATTAGGTGGTGGTGCGATTTCTTGGGCGTCTAAGAAGCAATCGTGCATAACAACCTCGACGATGGAGTCGGAGTTTGTTGCACTTTCCGCGGCCGGCAAGGAAGCGGAATGACTTAGGAATCTCATACATGAGATACCATTGTGGCAAAAACCAATATCCCCTATTGCTATCTTTTGTGATAGCCAAAGTACTTTGGCAAAGGCCTATAGCCAAATATACAACGGGAAGTCACGACATCTAGGTGTAAGACATAGTTCCATTCGAGAACTAATCACACATGGAGTCATATCGGTTGTCTTTGTGCGAACTCAAAAAAATCTTGCTGATCACTTAACCAAGAGTTTGGCAAAAGAGTTGGTGTACAAAGAATCTCGAGGGATGGGGTTAAAATCTTAAATGAACCTATGACTTGGACCAGGCCCGTCCATTGGGGTGTGCAAACAGCCCAACATAACAGGGCCCCCATTTTATATGGAGCCCCAACTAGTAATTATTTTATAGTTATTATATTTGTTTCCTCAAACTTCATTGTGTTTTCTTAGCCAAGTGGTAAATAACTCATTAAAACCCTTGGGGAGTGGGGAGTTCGATTCTCAACAACTGCTTCCATTTATTCATTTTTTTGGCCCTTTTTGACGTTCTTTATACTGTGTACGTAGTATACTAGTGTAGTTCATGACATTTTATTATTTCCAACATATCCTACAATTAGCTCCATGCACATAGTTTTGTTTTTTTCCCCCTTACTTTCTTTTGAAATATTTTTTTTTTCCAAAAAACTCTTCTGACTTGTAAGAAAAACATAAATTAGCAATTTAAATTGTTTGAAAATTTCTTATGCAACAAATTTTGAATTGTAAATTAAAACTCGACTTAGTTGAGTAACTCCGTTCAGAAATATAAGTCCATTGACTTTTTGGCACGCTTTTTAATGAGTTAAAGACTATATAAAATAATAATTTTTTATTAGTTTTTTTACATAACTATATACTTATTAGTAATATTTATAAGACTATCTAAAAAAATTAATGAAAAAAATATTATTTTATATAGTTTTTAACTCCTTAAAAAGCGTGTCAAAAAGTCAATGGACTTATATTTCCGAACGGAGATTAAAAATGTGAAAAAAATAAAACATATATGTAACAATATAAATACAATGAGTTAAAATCTAATACTTCGCACAAAGTAGTCATATATTAAATTTATTAAATATTTTTAATACTAATTTACTTCATATTTTGTAATTTTGTAACTAAAATTTAGTATACACTCTTGATTGAACAGGGCCCCCAAAAATCATTGGACGGCCCTGACTTGGACGCCCAATTCCCCCTTACCGAAAGGTGTAGGGTAGAATTCAATGTGGTAGGCCAAGGACGTAGAGTTTTAGAGCAATCAACAACCCATCAAGGTAATCTGCTCTAGTCTACATGAAAAGAAAAGTTGAAACATAGTTTCTTAATGAATTTTGGAAATGCATTTTTTAGGTGCAAATTAGAAATTCAACTAAGCATATGTGGAAGTGCAAGGCTTCTTCCAAAAGAGTTTAAGGATGACTCGTCTCGAAGCATATGTGAAGGACAAGGGACGTAAAGCCTCAAAACGTCAAATTTTAGTGTATATACATTATGTAACTCATGTTGTAATTTTTATTACGTGTGCTTAGACAAGTTGATGTGGTTCAAGTCTTAGAACACCACGATTCTTTAGTACATGATTGTAATTTTTATAAGATATAAATTCAAATCCAATGGATATTTATGTCTATACAAAAGTTTGTAAATTGTTCAAGGATTTATGACATTTTTCAAATGGGGGAGGAATGTTGGTGATTTGTGAAAAGTCATCAATTCATTTGTCTGAAATCATAAATGTTAAGTGTGAGAATTACTAAGAGCATCACTCGGGCTTAGGGTGTGCGGGAGGCACGACCCATGTGATCGGCCCTAAGTAATTCTAAGATTTTAAGGGGAAAGGAAATCATGAGGAAAGACCCATGCAATGATATCAACCTTGACAAAGTCGGTCTTGAGCTTGTTCGGATGCTTTCCATAAAAGTGAGCAATAGGGATATGCTCGGTATTCGATCTAATATGGTTATGATCAAGTTTTGTTCACTTATAGTGAGTTAAATCACCCTCTCATGATTTGTAAAGGAAGATATTAAGTTCTAAAGCCTTGGTGCAAAATTTGAGAGCTACCCGCGCTTCGAAACTCCAAAAATGACCTAGCTCTAATTTTGAGCTTGATTAGGGTTTTAGCTTCATTGAAGCTTTAGCTTAGTCATTTTAGCTGCATGGTAGCTACACCCAGCTTCGTATAAATGTCATGCACATTTTATATTTTATGAGTAACCTAGCTTCATCATGCTAGCTCTATCATGCTAGCTTGTCCTTAATTGGGTTGATTCATATTGGGCCTTTATTGGGCCAGCGGTTGAGGGTAGTTATTGGGGGGTAACCGCCCAACCACCATAACTACCCATAACCACCAATAACTACCAATAATACCCACAACCACCCAAAAACTACCACCCCATTTTGCCTATAAAAGGCCTTTGTCATCCACTTGGAAAGGCATGAGTTTTCCGATATCTCTCTCAATCGGAATAAAAAATACTTAAAACACAAACAAGGTATGTATATATGCAACAATGAAATGGGATGCCACCCTTTTATTGTATAGGAAACGTTTTATCCCACAACGTTATTGTAGTGCAACCCTTTGGCATATAGGGGCAATAAACATTGAAGGAAAACTTGATTTATTTGAGTGACTCGTTTGCCATTATCCAAGCCATTTTATTTATCTTTTCTAAAGGTCTTAAACACTTAGTTTTGTCACCTAAAAGAATTCGGTGGAGATTGCCTTTTTGGCCTACTCATTCGGGATTATCTTTCGAGGTCTACCCATGAGATTACCCTTTTTGTGTCTACTCAACTTATCTTGATTATCCGCAAGGATATAAAAGAACCGAATTTACCTTCAACCCATTAAAACAACATTACCTATAAACCTAACAAACAATTTCTCGAATCATACTTGTCCAAATCAAGAGGAAGTATCAAATTTTCCAACTCACCCAAAATCTTGTTTTACCAAAATATTCCGGCATTTTGGTTTTCAACAACAAATCCCTAAAGAGATAATTCCGAAACTTGAAAATCTCTTTTAAAATAATTTACCAAGCAATACTTTAACTAAAAAATACAATACCAAACTTAAATACTCTTTACTATTCATGTTTATAAAGCAAAGCCAATAAATCAATTCAAAATCCCAAGTCACATTTTAACATCATATAACAACATTTTCCAAATAATACTATTTCTAAAACAACTTAAATATATATATATAACAATTTCAGAATATAATATTTCCAACAACAGGATAATATAATAGTAATACTATAATAAAATAACACACATAACATTTTTATCTTTATGAAACAAGTAACAATTAACATTAGCAATTAACATTAACAACAAAACAACCCAACCCAATACCCAGAAGCCCAAAATCCAGATCCAAGCCCAGCTCCAAACCCAACCGAAAGGAATTTAAGTGAACCGGAAATTAGGCCCAACCCGGCAGGTTCAGGAAAAGAAAACAAGGAACCGACCCACTGGAACTCATCTTCAACCTCAAATCTCAGATCAGGGCAACAACGACAACGGAAAATAGGGGTGTGCAGAAAAACCCGAAACGACTTATACGGCACGAAAACACGACAAGAAAAAACCCGAAACCGAAAAGACAAGACACGAAAATGACACGAATCGCTAAAACACGACATTAAATGGTTCGTGTTCGGTTCGGGCAAATCCCCTTATCGGATACCCGACACGAACCGTTTAATTTTTTTTTAATTTAAATATATATATATATGTAATATATAATAAGTATTTTTCAATCCTTCATAAGACACAATGCTGCAATGGCCCAATTGGTTTTGAACCAGAAATGCTTTTAACAAGCCTTGGGATCGAATCCCCCATCCCTTCAAAAAGGTGTTTTTGAATTATTTTCCCTGCTTTTCATTTTTTTATTTAATTTTTTCCCCTTTGCCTTACATAACCCTAAATGAAAAAACCCTAGTTTCATTTTCACACATACACGTCGCCTCTTCCTCTCTCTCCTCTCTCTCCCTCAAACTCAAAGCAATTCCCATCTCCAGATCCATCAGATCCCCATTTCCGACTTCTCCAATAGGGGTTATTCTCCAATCTCCATCTTCGGCTCCTCCTACGACTGCAATGACGACGATTTTTTCTCCAATCCATCTCCAGAGGTCTGACGAGACGGCGAGCGGTAACTAATCCGCCAGATCTACATCTTCTCCAACGAGTTGTTCGATCTCCATCTTCGGCTTCTCTCGCTAACGGTGACAGGTTGTTCTTCATCTTTGATGATCTAACGAGGCGGCGACAATTGGCTACCGTCTTCCCTTCTTTAAATTTCATTTCTCTTCTCTCCATTTTCTTTAGGATGGAACGATTGTGTGATGTTTTATGGCTGCTACAGCAAATCAATCCAAGGATTTCAAGGCTTGTGATTTGTAATTTTATATAGATATATTATTGAACAGAAACCCAAATCCCCCAATTGCATGATCTATTTGAGAATTTGACCAAATGGTTCGTGTCGGGTAATCCTGTATTCGACACGGAACCGTTTTGTGTTTTCGTGTAGGATACCCAAAATTAAGCGTGTCGTGTTCGGATTGGGGTTTTCACCTTTAACGGTTTCGGTTATCCGACCACTACAAAAGAAAAGCCTTTCAGCGACCAAAATTTTAGCGATGAATTATTTTTCCTCGGTAAATATGGGCTTTGGCGACGAACATATTCGCTCCTCTTAAAATGGCACATGAACTTTAGCAAGAAACCTATATTCCTCGTTAAAAGTGGTATTCAACGACATTTTTTTTGACTCGTCGCTAATTGTTAGTATAATGTGGTCACTAAAACCATAAGAAAAATAGCGACGAATTTAGAGCTTTTATCGATGAATGTTTTCATCGCTAAAAATACTTTCATCAAGGAATTTTTAATTTCTTCGTTATTTGTTTGATAAGAATTACGTAAAACCCGCCAAATTGATTAGCGACAAAGATTGTAGTTCCTCGCTAAAAGTATGTGGTTCTCGAGGAAATATTTTGTCGCTAAACATATTAATCAACGAGGAAATTATATTTTCGTCGTTATTGGCTTGGGTGAAATATAGAAAATGGCTCAAATTTATTAACGAGAAAATTTTCAATTCCTCGCCATATGTTGATATTTTACGAGTAATATTTTTTTCTTTGAAATAACTATTTAGCAAGAAAATATCACTTTCGTCGCACTTATATGGTGAAAACTTACCAAATTTATAGGCGATAAATATTGTTATTTGTTACTAAAGTATTTATTTCTCGATGACAATATGTATATTAAGATATTTTTTTTGTAAGGAAATAAAAATAAGAAAATAAAAATAAATAAGGAATATATATATATATATATATATTAAGATTTTAAATAATATTATTAATTATCAATATATTGAATTTTTTTATTAAGATATTCAATATATATTAAGATAAAGAAGGAAATAAAAATAAAATTAAGGTATATTTAGGTATCAAAAAAGGTAAATATATATAATAGTGTAATTTGGTTACAAATGGTGACAAAGACCAAACTAAGGTATTCAATATATATTGAGATAAATAAGGAAATAAAAATAAATTTAAGGTCTATTTGGATCTGAAAAAAGGTGGATGAATCCCTAGAGCATAGAATAGAAAAATCGATACATATAATAGTGTAATTTTGTTACAAGCGGCGACAAAGACCTCCAATTTTTACTAAAAAAGACCCTTCAGTTCTCTCCTCTAGTAGCTATAACCGTCTCTAGTTTCAACCTCAGTCTACAATCAGACAGGTCTCGTAGGACTTCCTACCAATCTACTTTCTCACTGGAAAGCTCCTAATAACCGTCTCTAGTTTCAACCTCAGTCTGCAATCAGACAGGTCTCGTAGGACTTCATACCAATCTACAATATCAGTTTTTTGTTTAATATAAATTAATAATTACAATATCCAAGTATATATTGTTAATTGTCCTTCAACATTTTTTTAGCGAGCATGAGGATGAACTGAAGCAGACTAGTGAAGATGATTTATATAAAAGACAAGAAGAAGAATTCCCTAGTTGGTTTGAAAGAAGAGTATGTATTGTTCTCTAAGTGTTGAATTTATGGAATTTGAATCATTAGTTTTTTTTTTTATAATGTACTGAGTTCATTTATATTATTTTTAGATGAGTCGTGCAATGGAAAGTGGGGAGGTGGCTGAAAATGATGACCTTTACTACTTGGCATGTGGACCAGATCCACGAGTCCATACATTTACTGGTTGTGTTGTTGGTGGATTGAGGTATCACACAAAAGAACTCGATGATCGTCGTACTACACAAAATAGTGGCATTTATGTCCCTGGACAATATGTTGGGGGAACACATGATTATTATGGTGTTCTGCTTAATATTGTGAAGTTGAGTTACATGGATATGCATCACGTTTACCTATTTAAGTGCAAGTGGTTCAATACAAACGAGTCGGGAAGAAACGGGACTAGGAGAGTACAACGAGATTATAATCTTATGAGCATTAATACAGAGTTTTTGTGGTACGAGGATGAACCTTTTATACTAGCCAGTGAAGCGCAACAAGTGTTTTATCTAGATGATCCAAAATTACAACATGGATGGAAAGTTGTTCAAAAAGCAGAAATGCGGAATGTGTGGGATGTCCCAGAGATTGATTTGGAAGAAGGAGAAAATATAATTGAGGAAGATTTTGTTCCTGAGTACAATTATGAGACTCAACAAAATGAGTTTAATGCAGCTCCTTGGTTGGTAGAGGAAGAACTTCTTGAAAATCCCGAACTACATCAAGAAGATGGCGAGGCTCAAGTCATTGATTCAAATATCGATGTCAGCACAAGAAGTACTAGAGACATTGATTCTACAAGTGATGATTATGAAGAAACTGATAGGGATGATGTGGACAATGAAGAAATGATCTCAAGTGATGATGATGATGATGACGATAGTGATTAAGTTTGAGGATAGCTTCATTTTTTTTTTCCAGAATTTTGCAATTACTGTCATTTATGTTTATTTTTGGATAAATTTGTGTTCGGTTTAGTTCTTGGAAATTTCAAATCCATTTTGACATTTGATTTCATTGATATAAACATAGCCTATGCGGGATTTGAACCTGCATCTTTGTGATTAGACACAATGCTTTTCCATTTAAGCTAATAGGCTTGAAATCCATTGAGTATGGATTTTATGAAACAATAACTAAACACTTCAGCAGGAAAAGCATTGAGAGCAAATGAATTTAAAATGTAAAATTGATTTTATACCTTTTTGAAACAAATCAGCACTGAGAACTGATATTGTAAAATGTAAACGAATTTAAAATGTAAAGTCATGGATTTTATACCTTTTTGAACTTTAGCAGATAAGTTTTTGAGAGCAAATGAATTTAAAATGTAAAATTGATAGTGTTGCTGTCATGACAGCAGGTTGAGAAATAGGGATTTCCATTTTACCTTACCTTTGAGTAAGCCTTAGAATTGTCCTTACATATCTGCTTTGCAATGAGAGGATCAGACACAATGAGATTTATTGTCAATTAAGGTTAACTATAAAATGTTTTCTATCTGTGCAAACTGAAAGAGAAGTAGTTGGATGTTATTTTGATATAACTCGATCAGTATTTGTTACCCAATTGAATATGTGGATTTCCTTGTCAGAAAAATACAATAATAAGATTATTTCCACCATCAGTGACAACAATGATATTTCCCCTGCTCTTTCACACATACACTCCAGGGTCAAGCATACCGAATCGAGTTCACAGTTTTTGTACGATTCAATTTATGAGAATTTTATAATTGTATTTGTTTAAGAGTATACAACTTAAAGTTTGAGGTACATTCTGTTTAGGAGTATACAACTTACATATTAAAGAATGACTGACCAAAGTTCACAAGTATAAAATTAGCAAAAAAAAAAAAAAAGACCCACCAGTGAGTTAGGTTTGGACAATGCTGTAATCTCTAAGAAGCAGCATCTTGCAGCTTAATTGATTAGATTCCTGACACCAGATCTTGTATCTTAGTCTAAACTAATCAAAGAAGATATATTACATTATAATCACAAAACTACAAGAACAAATCAGACAGCTAATGTTTGATCAGTATAAGGCTTTTTCTGTGATGCTTTTTTTTTTATCAATATAATAAAAAGCATCAATCAGTTTACCAAAAAAAGCATGAATGAGCATTCAGTAGATAGCTATTTAACATAAAAAAAAAGCATCAGTGAGTATACTGATTCAATTCCAAATTCCTAATTCCAAAACAAATTCAATCCTATTTGTCGGACACAATTCACTTCCTAAATCCTACAAATTCAATCCCAAATTCAAAACAAATTCAAATCTTAAATCCAACCAATTCAATTCCAAATTCCTAATTCCAAAACCCTAAGTCTAAAACTAAAACTAAAAGCTACAGATGGTTTTCAATTCAACATAAATTCAACAACCTAGGATGAAATTGAAGAAAACATACCTGATTTTGCAGTTAGACCTTAGAAGAACAGATTTTGTCTTGAAAAATTCAAGAGTGAGCCACTGAGATTGAGCCGAGATGCGAGATGACAGTGGAAGATGGAAGACGACGTCCGGGCGACAGGAGGAAGGTCGAAGGAGGCTGGCACTCAGGTTGCGGTTGGAGGGAGTCAAGGAGTGGCCGACGCCGAGAGGGAGCCCCTGGATGCCGGCGGGAGGCGGGTGAACGTGCACGCATACAGAAACATCGGAACTGGGGAGCGGAGCCGGACTTGGAGATTCTTTGAAAGCTTTAAGAAGCTTTGTTCTGATATAAAATAAAAAGATTTGCTCAAAAAAAGAAATATACTATAAAATAAAAAGCTTAAAGCTTTGTTGCTTATATTTATATTTACGATATAAAATAAATATTTTCAGTTTTTTTTCGATCATATTTTAAAATTTACTCTATAATAAATGTTTTCAGTATTTGTTACCCAAATAATTTTAGATATCATTTTATCTTAACTAATTTTATTTTATTTTTTGATGAAATTTAAAATTTACTTTTATTTGCACAAAATAAAAATGAAATAAAAACACTTGTACTTCATTTAACGTGATAAATCTTGAATATTTAGACCGTATGTGGCATATTTAATATGTAGGCTCTTATTTTGAAACTTATGATTTTAATAGTTTTGAAGAACATAAAATTGAGATATTGTATATTGTTTATATTCTCTTAACTTGATTGATAAATCGCATCTCAAGGTTTTAAAAGCTCTACTTTTTTATATTTACAAATATATTATTTCTCTTCTCTTTCATCATATATTTGTATGAATTACCCTATTAGATAGAGTTATCAAACATTTTCACATCTTATAATACATTATAATTGTTTAATTTAATATTTATCTTATAAATATAAGTAACCTATCATATTTGAATAGTAAATTAGTTATCATATTACCCCGAATATGAAAATTTTGGTTATTATAATTAATTTGTGTCTTGAAGGCACGAGAACTATACTAGTAGTCTAGTACATATACTCAAATCGATGCGCTATTTGACGTGTTGTGGTTGATTATAGAAAAAAAATTCACCAAATAATATATTGTCATAATTTATAAAAAGTTATATAAGTTACAATCTATTTATATATATATATATATATATATATATATATATATATATATATATATATATATATATATATATATATATTACTTAAAGTACTTTATTGATCGAAATGTCTTCATATAATTAATAGTTTTCCCCAAAATGATATAATTGATTTTTTACATTTATAACTTTCAATTTAAAAAAATTTAAAAAAATTACTATATTATGTGAGGTGATTTTGTTTACAAAATAGATATTGGTGTTTAAATTGAATAAGACTTCCAATTTGAATAAAAACATAATCAGAAAATTATAATTAATGACCTACTTGTATAATATGCTAATGGAATTAAAAAAAATTATAATTACAATAATAACTAGTTAGCAGTCTTATAATAATAATAATAATAATAATAAGTAAATAAATAAAAATAAAATATTAGCCCGTAGACATAATAATAAAATAAAATTATAATAATAATAATAAATTCTATATCCCCTTACAAAATTGTTCAAAATACGAAATTTCATAAAAAAAAAATGGAAGCATAAACATTAGCCCGTAGGCATCATATTTCTAAAACTAAAAAGTCAAATTCTAAAATCCCACCAAAAATTGAAATCCCTAGTAATTTTAGGCGGTAAAGTAAAAAATTATCCCACATTTTTTGACGGCCTCCACCCACATTAAAGGGATAAATGAAAATCCCTAGAACAGTCGTATCTCAACTTCTCTATCGTGCGTCCGCCTACCTGCGCGGCTGCGTCCTTCTTCTACCGGTTGCACTCTTGAGTTCCGACGCTTGTAGATCTTCGCTCATCTACTTCGACCCTCCGCGAGTCTACTCTAGCACTCCAGACACCTCTCGTTAGTCAAGGTTTGAAAGTTCAATTCAAATTGGGTATATTGAGTTGGTTCTAATTTCAGTTGATTGTTAATTGTTGTTCGACGGCTTATAAGTTCAGTCAATTTCATTTGTTGTTCGATAATTGCTGGATATAGATATAAATTTAAATCCATAGTTGTTGCTCAGTAGTTGCTATTTCATATGAATTTCACTTCGATTTCGGTTTTACGTACTTGTTGTTTGATGTTTGACGGTTCCTAAAACACCTCTGATAAGATATTTTGCCTCTGATTCTACCTCTGATATTGCTATTCAATTCGATTTCGGTTTATGTAGTTGCTGTTTGATGTTCGACAGTTCCAATCACCTCTGATCAGATATTGCGTTTGATTTTGATGTACAATTCGATTTCTGAGTTTGCCTCTGATTTTGCTGCAAAGATATTGCCTCAATTCTTGTTCAAGATTAGGATACAGTACATATACCTAGACACCTTTGATCAGATTTTTTTTTTGTTGGTTAAGGTTTTTTGCTGTCATATTTTTTTTTGGATCAAGGTTTTTTTGCTGTTATATTTTTTTTTTGGGTCAAGTCTTTTTTTGCCATGTCAAATTAATTTTCACTCAAATATCACAATTTTGCTATTTGCCTTGCTATCATCTTTTTATATTTTTTGGTCAAGGTTAGGTTGATGGGTTAGGTAGCTATCGTACTTTTTTTTGGGTCAAGGTTAGGTTGCTTTCATAGTATAGGTTGCTGTCATAATATATCCAATAGTCATTGCTATCATATACAATATATTTTTGCTATCCAATAGTCATTGCTGTCATTGCTATCATATACAATATACAATATATAATATACAATATTTTTGTTAAGACCCTTGATCTGTCATCTAACTAATGAGAGAGAGCATGAGAGTGTTTTAGGATAGAACTGTATCTTTGATTGATTATTGAATAAATCTCTTGTTCCACACATACAAGGTATTTATACCCAATTTCCTAACAATCAATGTCCTAACATTACTCCCTCCCTTACAAAGACCTTGCCCTCAAAGTCTAATTCAAGGAAAATCAGTAGACCACTATGAGTATGACAGCAATCATCAAATTGCTACCAACTCCCAAAAGGTACCTATAAAAGAAAAGTCTTCAACTAAGCCTTTATGTTGTTGCTGCAGTAAAGTCTTCAATGGTAGTGTGTAGTGTAGTCATTGCCTCCATGAACTTGCAGTACTCTCTCTTGTACATTGCCTTCCTATATATGACATCATGGTAGTGTGCAATAGCCTCCTATATATGACAACACAGTACAATAACATGCATGCCTAACCCCTTCCTTGTGCACACTCCCCCTGTCAATGCTTCTTCCACACTCGAGGGCGTAATCTTCAACAACACAAGCCTCACACAATAGTACTAAGAACCACACCCACAGGAGCACCAAGCAGTAGATTTCACAGCTTCCATCCAGTTCTTGTCAATACCACCTGGATCAAAAACAAAACCGGAAATTTTATGTAATACGACTAACATTATTTGTAATACGACTATTTAAAATGCAAAGAAATTTTATGTTTAAGGATCATATATAACTTCATCATGTCGCAATTGCAAGCTGTTGCTGTCCTGATAAATCAAACTAGTGCTTCTGTCTTTTCTCTATTTGCTATTTGTTTTCTATTTTGTTAGTTATAGTAGTTCTCTGTATAGCTATATGTAATTTTGATCACTTTACTTGTTATATTATGTCTCAGACTCGCTATGATTGATTTTATATACTTTATTATTGGATTAGATAATATGATAATATTTAAGGATAATCATAAAGGTTAATCAGACAAACATAGGACAAATATTTTTTAAGCAATTCTAAGTAAAAGTTTTTTATATTCTATTGCAATATTAATTTAACATATTACTATACATTCGTTTATATTTAGTTGCTAAATAAGATAGTGAATATTTCAATGTATCATGAACATAAGGTTTATAACAATAGTGGATCATACTACGTTTGTTTTTAGTTAGTCCTTATATTATTATTATATTTGGTGAAATTATGGTTGTATGAATTCTTATAAGTTGTGTTTTCTTTATGCCATTATTTATGGTCACAGTGACAATGTCAAAGTCGAGTAAGCGTATTTTCGTGCCTAATACAACACGCGGTATTGTTGGTATGTAAAATCATTGTCAATAAAATTATTATCCTTTTCTTTTTGTACATAATACATTAATATGGTCTCGAAAAAATATATCCTCCCCACCTAATGGTTAAACTTCATACTAAATTCACAGATTCATTTGCGCGTAAAAGGTCACGTGTGCAAGGAGATAGGACTGCCATTGAAACTGATATGCAATCTACTGTCACTACTCCAAGTAATGAAATTATTATCTTTTGTTCATAATACATCAATATATTATAAAAAAATTATTTTCTTGCTCCCTCCTTAATGGTTAAATTTCATTTTAAATTCACAGAAATTTTGGCGTGTAAAGGTGTACGTGTTCAGGCAGCTGAGCCTCATTCCACAGAAACTGATTTGCAACCCACACGTAAAAGTGTACATGTACAGGCAGCTGCGCCTCCTTCCACAGAAACTGATTTACAACCCACACCCGTTATTCCAAATAACGCAAACTCTACCGGAATGAATGGAGATGTTGATTTTGATTCGACAACCATTACACAAAGGCCTATTGCTGGTAATTAAATGTTCTTAACATTATTTATACATAAATTTGTTAAGATTGATTTTTTTTAATAACAAGATTTTTCTACACACTAGGTGAGTCAATGAATGATGCCTCTATTGAGTTCCAATCTATTTTACCTCGTATATACTTGTTTTATTTTTTAAGACTTTATCATCTCTAGTACTTTAGTTTATGTGTACTTGTAACTCATTATCCTCCCTCCCCCAGACTTACCGAAGAAGAAAACACGTGGAAAGAATAGAGGACTCAACGCTGATAGGGTTCATGAGATGCTTGGTAAAAAAATTCCAATCACGGTGGATGTGGCCATTGGTAGACCTACTTGTCAATATGCAGAGATGTTTGCCAGGGAGATTGGGTTTGTAGTCAGAAATTATGCACCAATGACAGTAGAACAATGGAAGAATGTATCTTCTGAAGATCTTTCAAAATTGGTCAAACGGTTATCTGTGAGTGATACAACTTTTCCTTTTTTAACTATATAATAAGCACAGTTTGTTCTATTATTTTGTTTGAAACTATGTCACTTATTGCAGACCAAGTATGACTTTGACATGTCTCAAACTGGGGTTGATAGATATGTGCACAAGACTTTTTCGTCTTGTTTTACAAACTTCCGTACTATGTTGAAGAACTATTTTAAGACATTCTCAACTATGGAGGAAGCTTTAAAAAACAGACACAAGCAAGTCAAATCAGATGAAGAGTGGATATTTCTGTGCAATTATTTTTCAAGTGCAAAATTCAAGGTAAGATATGAAAGAAAAGTGCAAATGCATTTGATGTGAACTTCAACTTTTACACATTATAATAATGGTTGCTTTGCATATGTTTTCTTTTGTAGGCTCTTTCTGAAAAAAATGCAATCAACAGGTCAAAGCTACTATATCACCATAAAGCTGGATCTAGGTCATTTATGGCATTGGTATTTCCTGAATTTCTTTATTAATGCTTGTTTGTCAAACATTTATCTTCCTTGTTATAATGTGTAGTGTTTTATTGCATTGGTATTTCCTAATTTTTGTAGGCTGCAAGATCTACTGAGACACTGGGAGCAATTGAACTCTTTGAAAGTGAGTACAAGAGTGGTGCAAAAGGCTGGGATTCGGGAGCTAAGCAAAAACATGTATGTCATTTGTTTTTTTTTTGTTTTTTTTAACTCCATGTTGTTTATGATTTTGGTTTCATGATTTGAAGTTGTTATGTTTCCAAATACATTTCTCTAAGCATAGACAAATACCAAGATAAAACCATATCTAAATTTAGGAGACAAAAAAAAAAAGAGTATTTATTTTGATGATTTAATAAACAATTATCCTTCTCTTATATACTCCTTACTAATGTTGTGTATGAAATCACAACCAATAATATGGAATAGCTTAAAGTTTAAAAGTTGTCACCTTTATACTCAATACTCATGCTTGACTTCATTTGTAGGATGAAATGGTGTTGCTTCGAGATGAGACAACTCAAGAAGATGGAACTCGCACAATGACAGATGAAGAAATCTGCCGACAAGTTCTTGGAGTAAAATCGGGATACATTAAAGGTTGTGGTTTCGGACCTCGACCAACACCGATTAAGCCTTCTCAGCCGTCTTTCCATGAAATGTATGAGAAGAATAAAGCCTTAGAAGACAAGATCAAGGATCAAAATGAGCAGATAACTGATTTACGAAAGAAGATGGAACAATTCATGGCAAGCTACTCTACCCCACAGCTAGAGAAATAGAGATCGACTTTTTTTGGCATTTTATTTGGAATTTAGTAGAATTTCTAGTTATGATAGACGTAGATACTTATTTAGCTATTTCAGTTTGTTTACATAATTTCTAAGATACTTATGGCAAGTATTGTTTAGTTATTTTGCTAGGTGCAAATGATATTATTTAATTTAGTCATTTTCAAAGCACCACCCGAGTGCTTTATTTTCTTGAATGAAAAGCACAAATATTTATATTATAATTTTAATATAATATGCATTCTTTCCTCGTGAAAAGTAAAAGTCAATAGCGATGAAATTATATTTTCTCTTTGATCCAAAATACGATATATGAAATATATTTTCTAGTTGAAGACTAGGCTACGGCGAGGAATGACTTCTTCGCCCTAAACTATTTTTAGCGATGAAAGGATATTTCTCGCTACAAATGCAATTTCTATACACCCACAAAATGAAATCGTCGTTAGTTGGTATATGTACCGAGACAATATTTTCTCGCTAAAGGGATACAAATATCGAGGGATTTTGATCTTCTCGCGGAAAATAATTATTCTTGAGAAAATAATCCCTCGCTGATATTATTTTTAACGACAAATATATGTTCCTCGGCAAAAATAATATTTTAAATTATTTTTTAATTTCTAATGTGTTAAATACTAGTCATCATTAACGAGGAAATAAAAACAATAGCAACAAATTTTATTTCGTCGACAAATATATTCGACGACCATTTTCAAATCCCAGAACTTATTCAGCAACGAAAATGTTTGACTTTTGACGAGAAAAATATTCGTCGCTAAATTATAACTGCGACAAATTATACCCTTAAAGTTGCCGACGAGGAATTGTTTTTTTCCTCGTTAATACTTTCATCGACGAGCTTTCATCGACCACCCGGCAAGGAAATTTATTTCCTCGCTGAACACTTTTAGCGAGAAAATCGGTATTTTTAACGAGGAAAAAATTCCTCGTAGATAGCCTATTCTGTTGTAGTGGACACGGTTAACCGTGTCATCTCGGATACTCGGATCTGCACACCTCTAACGAAAAACGAAAGAGAAGGAAGGAAAGAAATCTGACCCGCCGACGACTCCTCTCCGACGCTAATCTCACCCAATCAGACCGAACCCTGATCCCGACGACAACTCAAACGAAGAAATCCAAACGCGAGTGAAGGAGAGAGAGAGAGAAATAGAGAGGTTACTCACATGTTGAGTAAGAAGCGATGCCGGGGGGTGCTTCGAGGGCGGCCCCGGCTGTACTCGATGGGGAAGGAGTGCTGCTCGAGCCTCGAAAGGGAGAAGGTTGAGTAAGAACGTGATTGAAGGATATTTGGATCGAAAACAACATGAAAAGCGAGATCGAACCTTGAACGGAAAAGAAGGGTAAAGGAGGTCCACATACAGCGCTAGCGGCCTTTCTAGCCGCTCTTGGATGTTGTTGACGCTTCTGGGTTTAGCTCGGCTTCTGAGGATTTGCTGGCGGCTCGTTCGTGGCAGTCGGCCTCGGTTTCTCCTCCTTCTCCTTGCGGCAGAGCAGGGCGGCGCTGCTTCTCGGTTTAATGACGACGATGACGGACAAGGGGACGGAAGGGCTTCTGGTGGTGGAGGATACGGTGGCCGGAAACGAATGACTGGTGGAGGAGGGATGGTGCTCTAATGGCTGGCGACAACTCAAGAACAAGGGAGAGGTTTAGTGGTGTGATTTTTCTAGGTTTCCTGGGATCTACAAGTAATGAAACGGGAGAGAGAGGGGAACGTTCCCCTGAGCTTTTGCAGAGAGTCAAATGGGATAAAGGAGGAAAGCTTTCCTTTGGGTTTGTGGGTGGAAATGCTGGTTAAGAGAGAGTAAGGCAGAGGGGGATTTTATGGTGTGAAAGGGGAACAAAACAACAAACAATTGTAGCTGTACATTACAAGGCAAGGCAAGGGATCCTCAACAGAATTTTGCACGAGAGAGAGAGGGGGAGAGGAAAAAGAAAAAGAAAATAGGGAGAGGAGTGGGCCCCACGATGACAAAATTTAAATCCCGCAAATCAAAACTCGAAACCCGCTAATCCCGACTCTAGAAAATTCCAATCGAATTTTAAATCATTTCGGAATTAAAATAATTTATAAAGACTCGGAGCTCTAAAACGGAATTAAATTTCGTCAAAATCCAAATTCTAAAACGATGCCGGAAAGATTTTAAAATCGAAACTTATGCTCGAGGACGAGTTTTCTCTCACTTTTACAAATTTAATAAAATATTAATATGTTTAATCATAAAACAATATCAAATATATTCGGTCTTTACATTATCTTGAGTCACAAGTTTGTGGTGTATATAGTAAAGTATGTGGGTGCAAATAGTAACACCCTTTTTAAATCATTTTTTATTTATTATGCATCTTTTTATTTTTTAAAATTATTTTTATCCTCTAATTTATAACCTACGGAGTATAATATGTAGTTAAAATTACAAATAATAATTCTATATTATCGAATTTAAATTGATAAATTTTAATCCACCCGGGCCTAAAGTGTGGGCCTCCAATTCAGATCACATGTTACACTTTTTGTGTTACACTCCCTATTACACTTATTAAATTTGATCTAAATTATGAATCAAACTATGATATGACATCTTAGGTTTAAACATATATATAAACCGAAGTTGTCAAAGTATAAAAAATATATTTTGCATGTATATTTTAATGTTTTAGCTTCTTAAGGTTTATGCACCCACTCATAGGGTATTTTTTTTATAAAAGGCTAAAAAGTTATAAAAATACATTTTAAACATCAATTTTTTTTAATGCTTTAGCTTCTAGGGTTTATAGATTTAACCTAAAGTATCTTTTTTTTCAATTTTATTTATAATTTATATCAACTTAAATGTAACACAGAGGGTAACATGAAAAGTATAACAGGGAATTCATACCCGTGGTGTGCCTCGTACTAATTCACATCAATTTTCTTCTCATTTTTTTTTGGGGTTCACAAGCCATTAACACGTTTCAGTTCCCAATTACAATGGGCTTTTTGAGCCCAAGAATAAAGGCTGCAATGAAAGCCCATTAAAGAAGGGCAATTTATTAGGGTTTCTGGAACTCCTTAGGGTTTTTATTCTCATCGCCTCTTCATCAACTCCGATCCTCTTCCATTTCACCGTGTGCGAGACGCTGAGAGAGGAGCTCCTTAGGCCGTGCGAAAATGGTGCAACGTCTTGTATACCGCACACGCCATAGCTATGCTACCAAGTCCAACCAGCACAGGATTGTGAAAACCCCTGGTACTCGTCCCTTTTCAACTCTTTCTCTCATCTCTGTGGTTTGGTTGATCTATTTTTTGTTGCTCTTAGTTTCAACTTCATCTGATGAATTTTGATAAGTTTATGACCTTGTAGATCAAAAGATACTGCTTATTTACGGAGTTTTTCTTTGTGCTTTGTTATTTTGATTAGCTTATTTCTCGCATGAGATTTGGTTGATTAGCTCACCCGACTGTTAAAATAAATTTCAAGTCCATCTCAATCATGTCGATTTGTTTACATATCTTCTTCATTTGTTCCCACGGATCCCAAGGATGTAATATGGTTTGTACTGATTTTGGATTGATGTAGGTGGAAAGCTTGTGTACCAGACCACGAAAAAGAGGGCCAGTGGACCTAAATGCCCCGTTACTGGAAAGAGAATTCAAGGAGTATGTTCTAGTTTCTTTGACAATGTCTTCGTTTTGGCTATGATATTGTATTTTTTAGCTAGTTTTAAGTTAATTACACATCTTGCTATTTTATGGTTGGTTGTACTTAATCAATTCCTTGATATGTTCGGTTTTTGGTTTACATTATTTGCAATGCATTAGGATTTTGTTGGGAGAAGTTTGAGAATTTGTTCAAGATTCAACATTCGACATTGGTTAATATTCATCTTTACAACGGGATGCATCTATATATAACATCTGTTATTCAGTGAATATTAATGAAATTCAATGTCATATTTTTTAGTACTAAGATTATTTCTTATTTTCCTTAATTTGCCAAGTGTGTTCACTCTTATATTTCAGTTCGTCACTTATCAACTGCATTATCTTATTATAATTTACATTGGTACATCAGATTCCACACTTGAGGCCTACTGAGTACAAGAGGTCTAGATTGTCCAGGAACAGGCGCACAGTCAACCGTGCTTATGGTGGTGTTCTTTCTGGCAGTGCTGTCCGTGAAAGGTATGCTGTACTAAAATTAATTCTAGTTCATTCCTGAACCAAAAATTGAGTATGTTTTTTTTTTATTAATTCATTATACAGAATTGTGAGGGCCTTCTTGATCGAGGAGCAGAAGATTGTGAAGAAGGTTTTGAAGATTCAGAAGGCCAAAGAAAAGCAGGCTGCAAGGACCTAGATGCCTATAATGGCTTTAACTTGCATTGCCTTATCCGTTCTCAGCTTTCTTAGATTCAAGTTTTGTTTATTTCTTTGGAAGATACAAGCATGACTTCGACAATGGTGTTTATGTTTGTGCACGATACTAGTACTAAGGTGATTGTTTCTTTTTCCAGTGAGCTGTTTTCGATTAAATCTGTTTCCCATTGCCCCGTATTGAATGCCTTGGTGATCTTAGTTCTTCAGGTGGGCAAGTAGCATTGCATTTTCAATTTTTGACTGCGTTTTCAATCTTGGTGATTGAGTTCTCCCGTGGGAGTAGATGGGGCAATCGGGGGGGTTTGGATATACCAATTTGGGTTTGGATATGTCGTTTAGGGGTGGATTGGTACGTTACCAATTTATTTTTCCGTCAATGTACCAACTAATTTGAATTGATAATCGTAAAACCTCTACCATTACTAACCACCAAAGGGGTTGTACCAACTTAGGGTGTGTTTGGGTGTAGGATGTATGGGCTTGGGGGGGTGAGAAAACTGTCTCGGGTTTCCCACCAGCATGATTGGTCGATCGTGTTTATTGGGTGTGAGGGTTGGGTTTCAGGGGGTTTCAGGGATGGCGCGGGATGGGAATTGGATCCTTTCTAGAGGAGGTTTGATGGATGGGGCATCCAGCAAGCGCTTCGAAATGTCCTTCGCATATCTCCTAGTTTTGACCGAGCCCTCGTATCTGCGCAAGCTCCCTCCTTCCTCGGACGACCAAGCCCACCCTTCCTCCACCGCCACCTTCTCCGCCGACACCCACGCTGGCGCCCTCACCTCCAACGATGACTCCGATGTCGCTGTTCGATCGGCTCAAAGGCAGTACGGAGGATGGAATAGAACTTCTCCAATCCGAGCACAGCCTCTGGGAGTTCTTTCGCCAGTTCCGACGAGCCTCATGAGTTCTTCCGCCATAGATGTGCGCTAAAGCACGACGAAACTATCGAATCAAATCCGGCCGGTTTTTGCGCAATTTACGCCTGAATCAGTCTCGGATGACCGGAAATCACCATGGAAAAGCATAGCCATGACTTTGTATAATAATTCGATCAAGTTGATTTGCCGACTTACACATAGATCGAATCAAATCGATTCGTAGTTAGACATGGCCACGGGTCACGAGTCGAGTGGGTGACCCGTGACCCGCCGGGTCAGGGTCCACGGGTCCGAGGGTCGGCTCGGGTTGAGGGTCAGGGTTAGGGTCGAGGAAAAGATAACCCGTGACCCGGCGAGTCCGACTCGGTTCGACCCACCGGGTCAACCCGCCATTTTAAAATATTTTTTTTTGAAAAATTTATTTTTAATAAAATAAATTTATAATTATTATTATGTAAATTATATAAATTATTCTTAGAATAATTTATATTATTACATAAACTAATACGCAATGGCAATGTGAGACAAATGAACCCCATGCTTCTCCTTTTATAGACTTAGCGCCCCCCTTTCCTCTAGTTTTCAATGTGGGACAAGAACAAGGGTAGAAACTACACCATGTCTTCACAACTATCAATTAAACGAGAAAGTTTAACATATCTATATGAAGATGAACCTAGATTTGAAATCATTGATCAAGAAATTAACATAATAATGCAAGTAAAATAAAATACTTATGATTGATTAATGGATCAACACAACTATCAATTAAATTAAATAGAAAGATTAATCCAACATAACTTGATATATTGTATCATGATGTTTCATCACCATGTGTTATTCATTTCATTAAATCCTAAGAGGTAAACACTTTAATTATATTATATGTTACATCATATAATCCAAATACTTAAATTAAATTATATTCCACATATAATCCAAAGACTTTAATTACATTACATTTTACATCATATAATTTGATTCGTCGAAACATCAATTTCTCACATTTTCTTTCATATCTCATATTTCTGTCCCACATCGAAAGTGGGCTATATACCTCTATTTTCTCTATATATAGATCCTCATACCCTACTTGTCATTCCCACAATCCAACATTTTCTTTCCCACATCTAAAGTGTGATGAAATGATGGGAGTGGAATGAAGATATATATATATATATATATATATATATATATATATATATATATATATATATATATATATAAGGGTTGGTTCAGGTGTACTCAACCCTTAACGTGTATCATGAGAACACATCTGGGCCGTTGATTGGATGAAATGGATGGTTGAGATTAAAAGACAATTTTAGCATTTTTTTAATTAAAAATCAGTAGGACCCACGTTTTTTCTTGCTCACTTGCTGAATTGGGGCGTGTGTGATGCACTCTCTTGAAATTATTTGATAGTATATCTGGATTATTCGATCGTATTGACGGATTATGCGATGGTATCGATGAATTATTCTAATAATTATTCGATGATATCACTTTATTATTTGATAATATCGCTTGATTATTCGATGGTATAGCTTAATTATTCGATGATGTTACAATATTATTCGGTTACTTATGTCATTTTAACAAATAACTAAATATTATTCGATGGTATCGCTGGATTATTCGATGGTATCACATGATTATTCGATAGTATAGATGCATTTTTCATTCATATAATCGTCAACCTTGAAAAACAACTCATCTCCTTACACACAAAATCGGTTCAGACACGTGAATAATTCGGTCCATACACCTGAATAATTCGGCTTTTCTCTCGAATACCTCAGAGATTGAATAATGAACCGACAATTTAGGAAATTGCAGGCAACAATGAAATTGAAATTGCAGGCAACATTAACATTCAACCTTCAAAAATGAAATTGCAGGCAACCTTCAACATATTATGGCTGCCCTTGCCTCCTTCAAATCCAGGCTTCGTAATCGTCGGCCATCTTCGCAAATCGCAATCCAGATACACATCCTCTTCCCCTGTTTCCCTGCAAATCAACGATTTCACAATTTCAACAATTGATTCGCTGCTACAGAAACTCCATGAATTCCATCAATCAATTGATCCTCGTCGATCAACGGATCCTAATTGGTTCAATTTCATAGTTAGCAGTGCAATTGAAGATTAGCGGAACTGAATATCGACGGGGGTCAAATATTAATTAATATATATATATGCATAAACAAAGATTCTGAAGAGAAGGATGGGGAGGAGGACGCCACGGATATGGAAGAAAGGGGCAATGAGGCAGCAAACTCAGATCTAGAAGAGAGGACCATATTTGAGGAGAACGAAAGCATACCTTCAAGAATCGGATGACTCTAAGCTACAATCATTGTAATAACATCGAGATTGGGAAGGATTTGAGGAGAGAAACCCAGATCTGGCCATCAAACTGTCGCTGCCGCCATGGGATAATCCGACCTAGATCTTCGATTTTGGTTCTCCTGAATCGCACAGCAGTATCATCATCATCGCCTTCATACCCTAACAACTTCTTCAACAACTCCTTTCTTGAAGAGCTGTCATCGAAATCATAATCGAAGAGGATGGCACTTAATTCGAGCAAGAGCCAGGCGACGGCGGCAGTGGCAACGACCATATCGACCGGCGCCTACTCTTCATCGGCCTTCACCTCTCGCTGCCTCCAATCGTGTAACGTTCCGCCCTCCCATTGACTGAATCTCCGGCCTTCGCCGCCCTCCCACTGACTTCGATGCTCCGCCGGCCTTTGCACACGATTAGCCTTCAAATGGCCACTGGGGAAGAATGCTTAAGAACTGATTGAAAGACGTGGGCAATTAGGGTTTTAGAGTTTCATCCTACACGCTCCACGCGCTTCACAATATTGGATTGGGCATCTTTTTTCCAATTTTTTTACAAAATTTACCATAATACGTGGCACAATCCTAACCATTTATTTTCTTTAAATCAACGGCTGTGATTTGTTCACATGATACACAATAAGAGGTGAGTACATATGATCTATCCTCTATATATATATATATATATATATATATATATATATATCTTCCCACATACCATGTTTTGTCAACCTTAAATCTTTTCATTTCGAAAGTGTGGTGAAATACTTGAGTTGAGTTTTATTTTGGGTTTAAAACAATTTTTTTAAAATAAAAAATGGTTGACCTGGCGGGTCGACCCGCAAAACCCGTTGGGTACCCGATTTGGTGCCACGTGGCCGACCCGGCAGTCCGACCCGCCGACCCGCCGGGTCACCTAACCCGTCGACCCGTCCGAACCGCGGGTCAGGGTTAGGGTCACCCTCCACGGGTTGTCGGACCCGTGGCCATGTCTATTCGTAGTTTTGATTTGGATTGTGGAGAAGGACGACGAGGAAGAGATTGAGGAGATGGAATAGGAGTTGCGAAGGAGGGGAGTCGGTTATGGAGGCCGGTGGTGAGGAGATGAAGTCGGCCGGAGCAGGCAGCAACGCGAATCGGAGCAGCGGCGAAGTCGGCCGGAGCAACTAGAGGAGGGAGATGAACTTTCGCCCACACGCTTTGTTCACCGAGGGGTATGAAGATGGGGGCAATTTTGTTTCTTTCCTCTGCGTAAGTGGGGATAATTCGGTCTTTTTCCCTCTCTCCATCCACCAAAAAATCAAAATACATTCAAACACAAAACCCAAAAAATTGGGTGTTGAGTTTCCATCTCTTCCATCCCAAAAATCCATCCCCATCCCCCACATCCACAAAAATGCCTCAAATCCACTAAAATCCATCCCGTTCCCAAACACACCCTTAATTGGTTACCAATTAAGTTGGTTGGTACGTGTTGGTAATGGTAATTTACCCACTTTCGAGTGTTTTTAAAAAAAATATGCAAATACAATACAACTTAATTAAAACGTATAAATTATTCCAATGCTTAGTTTTCATCCGAACCGAATATATTTGAGGACGAAATCAACATAAAACTTTAAAGTTATTACAACGTGTTTAAACACTAAAGCAAAAGCAACATACTAGTAAGAATGTATTATTCCGACTAACGCTATAGGTTTTCGTCTTAATCGAGGTCAAGTTAGTATTCCTCCCTTGATTAAAAACATTTTCTAAAGAAAAAAAAAGTTAAAAAAATAAAAACAAAAGTTAAAATTTAAAACAGTTTACAAAATAAATTTAAAAAATAAAAATAAAACTAGATATAATTGGTTTGGTAGGAATTGGTTGGTATTCCCATACCAACCAATTTGAAATTGATTGGTAATGGTAATACCAGCTTTTTCATTCTCATTACCGTTACCGTACCAAGTTTTGGAACTTGGTTCGGTATGCCGAACCAATTATATTGGTAACCAATATAATTAGTTACCAATTATGTTGGTTTGGTTGGTAAATATTGGTTTAGTTTTCATGGTAATTTTTACCCATCCCTAAATTGTCGTTTATGTTGTATGTTTGATGAGGTTCGGGTTAGGTCGGGTAAGTTTGTGTCAAATGAATTTCAGATTGGGTTAAGTCATGTCACATTTAGTTTTATTATACAATGGTTATTATTTTTTGTTTATCTTAATTATTGACTAATCACTCTGTTAATTAAAACTTGACATTTTATTATTTAAGCATGTTTTTTTAGGTGTTAAAAACTATATAGAATATTAACTTTTTTAATAAATATTTTTAATAATTTCATATGCAATACAATTAAGTATGAATTTATAATATGAAAAAATGTTAATATTTTATATAGTTTTTAACATTCTAAAAAAGTGTGCATAAATAGTAACGATAAGTTTTAATTAACAAAGGGAGTATTAAACATCGTTTATTTGGTTATATTATGTCTTGTTATATGTAATTCACAATATTTAAGACAATTAAATTAATTAAAAAGATGAGCGGGGTCTTGTTCAGGATGGGTCAGAAATGGGTCGGGTCAAGCTTAGGTTCATTCATATATCGAATTAAAGTGAGTTCGGGCTCAGGTCTGGGTTCGAGTAAGTTGGGTCGGTTTCTCTAGTAAAATGCCCGCTCTTAACATAACTAAGCAGAGAAATTACATAGTTCGTTTCCGGGTTAGATTTTACCGGCTCATGGGAGATTGGGTGAGAACCTTCCTCTCCCATGCCCACAAATTCAAATCTGAAAATCCCCAATTCACAATCTTAAATTCACAAATTCAAACTAAAAATCTCAAATTCAAAACCCCAAAATTTTTCCAAACATCGAGCTACCAATTCGAAACTGAATCCTCAATTCCCAAATTCAAACAAAAAATCCTCAATTCTAATTCCTTATTTTTGATATTTTTGAATTATTATTTCCAAGGAAAACTAAACCGCAAATCTTTAGTGTGGTTGGTATATCCGGTTTCGATTCATAATTATTGATACATTCAGAGGTAGACACATCCGGACACTACCAATTTTTAAACCTTTCTTAATAAACCTATCTTATTACGATTTGCTGTCCCGACATCCCTGTCCTCTTACTGTCCCCTCTCACAATATCTCCCACCCCCCTTAACCCTTTTTCTTATTTTTTTTCAAATTCTAATTATTATTACTCCGTATTATTTTTGAATTCGGGAGGTGATGAGGAATATTCAAAACAGTGGACAAAATGAAAACCCTAAAACGCTCTCTGTGTGAGCCGCGCCGTTTCACCCTTTCCTTCACCTTTCCCATCGCCGATAAGCCCTTCCGGCCTTTGCCGGCTGCAATTGCCATCCACTTGCTTCCTAATCTCAATAGATCCCTGCGTTTCCATCAGAACTTAAAAAAATTTCAGAGGGTAGCTCCCCCCTGCTCAATTCTCGCCTTCTTTGCGAGAGTTCACTTCCGGAATGAAATTTGCCCTGTGGTCGGCTCTCTTGTTGTGCTGGCTGATTCCTACTGCACCTATGGAAGTCGGATCTCCTCTTTTCTTTGCAAGTGGTGTGCTCTAGTTTTCCTATCGGAACAGAGCCTAATTTGGCCTTGACGATGGGGCTTCGGTTGGAGATGTGGGTGCGGCTCCGCTTCCGTTTTCTCGCTCGGTTGGCCCGGTGACGTCTTTAGGGCGGTTTGCTCCGTCCATTACAATTACCACTTGAAGCTACCATCAAATCAGGTTCTATCCTCTCAACAGAGCTCTCTTAATTACATTACACTTTCTACTGTTTATCTGAGACTGGAATCTTGTTGTTTCATCATTACCATGAGCCTTTATCAACCCTGTTCTTATGAGGCTAATCCTCAAGCTTTCTCATTACTTCTTGCTTTATTCACTCTTCTACTTACTATCTGCTTTCATAAACCCTGTTCGATGTCGATCATGCTACCATCAACATGCTACTCGACCTACAAAATCTTTCAGCCAAAACATGGCAATCAAATACAATATTGGGATCACCACCCTTGTATTTTTTACTTTAGAAATTCTGGGCAGTTTCTCTTATACATATCATGTGTTGCTAAGAATTTGTTTTCTTCCATTCACTACTGTGAGGTACCCTATTACTGTGATATATATGTTGTCCCATACTTTCCCATGAAAAAGGGTTTTTCATGGTCTCGGATGTGTACTGTGTACAATATTATGTTATGTCCACCCTTTATGCTGCACTTTTGGCCGATTACTCCTGCTCACATTATGTCTTCTGTTGGCAACTCGATTTGCTTTGGTCATATCAATTTTGTCTTCATTCTAAATTAATAAATATGCTTATGTGTTTACCACGTTCATGGACTACTCTTGAATATTATATAAGGTCTTTACTACCCTCTTTATTTTCTTTACCAAGATCTTCCCATGTTATTGTTTTTTTATGAATCTTTGCTCTTGGAACTGTCGAGGTTTACGACGACGCAATTTGTGGACCTCTGTCGATACGCTTTCAAAGTCTCATTATTTCAATGCTTTTGTCTTAATGGAAACAAAATCTAATGTCCTACCTGAGGATCATTTGTGGAAAAGAAATGGATTTACAAATATAGCATTTGCTCCTGCTACTGGCTTTGCGGGGGGCCTTTGTTTTATTTGGAAAGAACTTTGTTGTGAGGAGGAAATCGAGTATGAAATATAACAAAATAGATCAAACCAGATTTAGGCCCACGCAAATAATTACAAGACTCCTCCAATGCAGTAATGGGAAGTCAGGATCGAATCCTCGAGGAAGCATGTCAGCGGATCCTAGGTAGCTGTAAATCTCACAGAAAAGCAACAGAAGACAGAAACAAAGGAACAAAGAAAGAAAGACAAACGAAAGCAAGAAATAAAAGCAAAGACAGAAGCTACTCGATCTCGACAAGCTGTTACTCGAGATCGACTACCAACAATAAAAGACAGAAACTGAAAATCGACGACAGAAACTCGACTCAGACAACACAGTACTCGATCTCGACAAGAGGCTACTCGAGATCGACAAGAAATAGTAAAAACAGAAACTTCAGAATCGAAAATAGAAATTCAACTCGATATAGACAAGAGACAACTCGATCTCGACAAGGGTCTACTCGAGATCGACAAGACTCTCCTCTGTCTCGACTAGGCTCTACTCTGTATCGACTAAGCTCTACTCTGTATCGACTAAAACTCAGAAACTTTAAATTTGCAGATTCGAACAGAAAATTCAGATTTTTAACAGAAATAAATCAATATATAAAAAAACTTCCAAAGCCAGGGTATCAACACCACAACGATAACCATGTAAAGTAACACATAAAGGCATAAAAGATCATGCTTTCCATCAAAATAACTTTCGTTACTAACAAATAGACATATAGAGGCTTTCGCATAAACCCTAATTGTTACTAACCCTTTTCACATAATTAATCCAAGTTGCATTAAGATCACTTTCGCTTCAATAATACAAACAAGGATCACCTTCAACTCTCGCAAAAGAATCATGCTCATAGGGATAGAAGATGAATTGCATAACAAGATCTGACCTTTACCGCATCACCTCACATGACCACCGTCGGGCTCACCCCAGCCCCAGAAATGGGTGGACTACTCACGCCTCATTGCAATAGCAGGCATTGATGTATAAAAAGAAACTTGCATTAAACTATATTCAAAGTCTTTACAATCCCGGCAATCAACTTTCGCGGAATGCCAAAACCCTAAAACCTTTGAACTTCCTAAAACTTCTCTGTGTAACTACTTGTCTCTGACTGAAATTGAATTCAATGAAAAACCAGCCCCTAGGGCTTTATTTATAGTGATCAAACCCCGCTAATCAAGGAAAGAATCATCTATCTATATCTACTTCTAATTATCTAAAAGCTTAAAAGATAAATAAATTGCTTAAGGGAAATAAATCTTTTAAAGGAAAATATATCTAAAGTTGCAAAAATATCTTCCAAGTGGGTAGAACTTCTCTTCCATAGATAGACTTGATCAAATTGGATAGAATCTCGGCCAACTCGACTTCCTTCGTGCCCAAGTAACTCCAACTCGACAAGGACTCCTCAAACCGCGTAACGCGCTCCCGGACGCGGCTCGTCGATCTCGACTAGGGCTCGTCGATCTCGAGTACGGTGGTCGTCGACTGGGGCTGACTGGCTTGGTCGGGTAGCTCTGCTCGACAAGGCTCGGATCTTGGCTCCTGGCTCCTCGTCGATCTCGACTAAGCCTCGTCGAGATCGAGTAGAGGTGGTGCTCGGCTTCTCCGTTTTCGGCTTCTCGACTTGTTACAACTCGTCGACTCCGGACTTGGTACTGAGGTGTAGTCGATCTCGACTAGAGGTACTCGAGATCGAGTAGGGTCCGGGAGTCGGGTTGCTCTGGCTCAGTGTCCTCGATCAGCTCTGCTCGACCAGGTGTGCTCGGACAGCCCTCGTCGAGATCGAGTAGGGTACTCGAGATCGAGTACAGTTTTCTCAGCTTTCTGCTCTGTTCTTGAAACGCACTTTTCCGAGTCCTCGTTTGTCGGATTGACGCATATGACCATGCGTTGGAAAGCTCTTTCCGAGGGTTACAACTCTTATGAAGACATCAAAGCTTGATTCAGAACGAAGAATGGTGAAAAATCGCCTTTTCTCCAGCTGCACCATTCTTAGCTTCTCCATGAGTTTCCTTTAAGCTCCAAAGTGCGTCCGATTTCTGCGAAATATAACCAAAACTTGTGTAGACCTCCATATATTGCAAATAAGTGTAAAATACACAGATTCTGTATTATTCTAACCCAAATGCATGCAATGTATGCAGAAATCGATATAAAAGTAACTATAAAACATGGCAATTTAGGCTCACAACAAACACCCCATACTTAAGCTTGCTTGTCCTCAAGCAATACTTTTATTTGTCATTCAGGGGAAGAAATCAAAACTCTCAACATCTTAGATTCATTCCCATATGTCCCCTGCAATCAATTACCATCCTCGAAAAGGTACTAGTGTCACAAATTAATGCATGTGCAATTATACAAAAGCAACATCTACTCACAAAAGGAGGGTTATGCAAAATACAATTCATGTGACAAAGCATTAATAATCAAGAGGACTTTAATTTAAACTCAAATAAGGAGTAGATTGGTAAAAGGCTAAAGGTGGGCAATTTCTGGCAATGTGGTGCTAATGATCCGGGGAAATGGAGTATTTCCAAACTGAATTTCATACCACATTCTTTCTCATAAGATTCATCACCTTCCATAATGCTTTTTTCAATAATAATGCTTTTACCTCTCTAACCTCAGCACTGCCTTCTCGCGAGTCGCAAACATGGGTGTCATGAATGGCCCCGGATACTTAGTGCTTTGGACTCCTCACCTGGTGTCCCATCTCGCCAAACTATTATCTCAGCGAGCAGGGTCGATCTTTGATCGGATTTTCTTTCACTCATTAAATTTTCCATATATTTCAAATAATTCCGCCCAAACTCCAATAATGATAACAACAACACAAACACCATATAACATCTCCATAATGGAACATCATTCTCAACATAATCCCCGGATAGGAAATAAGGTAAAGAATGGCAATATTTGGATCATGTGGAGCAATTTATGAAATAAGGCATAATATGGCTTTTGTGATGCATAAGCATAGGTAAGGCTAGGATTATAACAATGAGCATTATATGGAAATATAAAGTCCTCCATCCTCTTATCATGCAACATGTCAAAAGCAACTTCAAATTTTACCGCCTTTCATGGTTTTCAATAAATAATGCACTTCGTTGTGACTTCCCTTTACTAGGCAATTTCATGCTATGTCTCTAATGAATCCAATTTTGCATCGTCGAGTTCAGTATAAGCTTCCATGACATTAATCAAAAATTTTCAATGGGGGTCATTTTTCTTCAAATTTTGGAAAACATGCATATAAGCACATAGATCAATAATGCATTCCAAAATGGCCATGTATAAGCATTTCAAGAAATAAAACTTTAAACATGCAAAAAAAATGTCAAATATGCACAAAGTAAGCCCTTCCCCCACCCCATACTTAAACATTACAGTGTCCTCACTGTATAAAAACAAGGGTAAAGAAAGAAACTCACTAGACAGGTGTGCAGGGCCTCTTAATTTTGAATGAAAGAATCGCATGGGCCGAGTCTGAATATGGCTTGCTTCTATCCATGTACCTGAAAAGTATAGAAGACATATACCCATAATAGAAAAACTAAAAGTTCAAAACCAAAAACAAGTAAAACAATGTCCAAAACTAAATGTCTATGTACAAGCTCTAGATTTTATAGTCGCTAGGCCGACTTTTCATTTATGCTCAAGGTGGCATCTGCAGGGCCCATGTAGCCTGGGCTTCAAATAGGACTCCATTCTTGTCCATCAGCTGCAATCCTCCAGAGTGGATTTTGTTCACCACGAAAGGCCCCATCCTCTTCTTGTTGAATTTGTTAGGGAACCAATGATCCTTTGATTTAGAGACATAGAGCTTGTCTCCAACTTCATAGTCCTTAGGCTCATCATTGGATATCCTACATAAGCGCACATACCAAGGCAAACCTCTCTCATGTATAGATAGATCTTTAATGGAAATGGGGGAAGAAAGATCCATACCTTGGCTTACCTTCGCGGAGACGGAATCGGGGACAACAGTGTTTGGTCGATCTCGAGTAGGAGTACTCGATCTCGACGAGGTTTCAGATTCTGGTGGTGAGCTGCTCGAGGATGCGGAAGCTGGTGGAGGGGAGGGCTGGTCAACATCGAGTGGGCTACTCGATCTCGAGTAGCCTGGCTGGTCTGGTGGCTTCAGTGTCGAGGAAGGTGAAGTCGAGGCGGTACAGTGGTGGTCGATCTCGAGTACCGTACTAGATCTCGAGTAGCCCTCAGCTTCTGTGTTGCTGCTCGACGACGCTGGTGCTGGTGGAGTCTCTTGGTTTTGGTCGAGATCGACTAGAGTCCTTGATGTCGAGGAGTCTTGGTCGATCTTGACCCCATACTTGGTTCCTGTCAAGGCATCCGAAAAATAATTAGTCCATAACGACGTACCTTGGTTTGTGTCGATTGGATTTTCTGTGTCCTCCTTTAGGATTGCCATGATCTCCTCCACCTGGGCCTCCATGTCCCTTTTTTCCAGCTCCTCAGGGGTCATATTTCTTACCTTGGGTTCCCCGCAGGTGATGTAGCCAACTGAGATAGATTTTACCTCTTCCATTGGACCTGTATGCCTTTCAGTTTTATTAAAGGAATACTCAATTACCTCATCGCTGATGTTGAAGGTGAGTACTCCTTTCCTTACGCTTATGTTGGCATCCACCGTCACCAAGAAGGGTCTTCCTAGAATAATTGGACAAGCAGGATCTTCTTGCATATCAACAACTAAGAAATCAGCAGGGACAAAGAATTTACCTACTTGTACTGGCACATTGTCCACCATGCCTGTTGGAATGACCACCGTGTTGTTGGCCATGTAAAGTCTAGCATCTACAGGCTCTAGGACACCTATCTTAATCTTGGACCAAATTGTTAAAGGCATTATACTTACACTAGCTCCAAGATCACATAAAGCATTAATTTTGTATGGACCAAATCCAATGGTTATAGCAAACTTACCTGGATCTGGCCTCTTCTCCAGTATGTCCAAATGGCTGCACTCCTCTGTAATTTCAGTCATTGATCGCTTTTTGCTCAGAATCTCCTTCAGGAACTTGACATAGGATGGCATTTCATTGAGAGCTTCTGTGAAGGGGATGGTGACGTTGAGCTTCTGAAGCATCTTGATGAAGCGCTGAAATTTCTTCTCTGCTGGGTCCTTTGGAGATTTTGTGGGGAAAGGAAGCTTCTTTTTCTGATTCGGAGCTAGAACAGACGTCGGAGGTGCTGCAGTTTTCTCAATCTCATCCTGCCCTTCCTCGATGTCCACCACGTCCTTGCCGATCTCGACCAAATTGGGTGGTGTCGAGTTGCTGTGCAGTGCAGACAAGGGCTTCTGTATTTTCTCCTCGAGATCGAGCAGACCCTCCTCAAGATCGACCAAGCTCTGGTTGACTTGCTGGTCTTCTTCATTCTGCTGCTTTCCGACCTCTAGCTCTTGCAGTTGATGGCCGCTTCTAAGTTTTACAGCAGCGATGTGTCCGGTCTTTCCTTTGGGATTTGGTTCTGAAGATCCTGGGAGTGACCCTGTTTGTCTGGGGATTCCTGCTGCTAGCTGACCAATCTGTGTATCAACTGTTTTCCTCCATATATCAATCTTCCCAAGCCTAGAGTTGACACCCTGAATCTGAGTGTAGACTGAGTTGAAGGATTGCCTGGTTTCTGTATGATTTCTCCTTATTTCCTCCAATACAGTTTGTAGATCATCCTTTTTCTGATCCCTTTCTGGATGTCCTAGAGCTCTGTAGGGCGGGGGGTTCCTAGGGGCACCTTGGTTCCATTGTGGTTGCTGAAACCTTTGGTCCCCCATGTAGCGATTGGGACCCCCTGTGTAAGCTGCCTCTTCGTGGTATTCTGCCAGCCTGACTTGCTCAGTGTGTGGGCACTCAGTAGTGGTGTGCCTCTGTGATCCGCATTCAATACAAGGCTGGTTGACAGAAAGGTACTTTACTTGTTTGAGAAGCTTCTTATTCTGATCCCTGTAGTACTGCTCCCTTACATCTGGATCAATCTCCTTAGGGGGCTCATATAAGGGCATGGATGGTGCTGGCCTGGCGTAGGGGTTCTCCTCATAGTTGACTGGAGTCCCATACTTGTTATCATAGTTGGTCAGCTTGTCTAGAGCAGCCCATGCGTTAGGAGGCGGCATTGTCAGATACTCATAGTGAGTATATGTGTTGATTCTGTCCTTTGCAGCCAAGTCCAGAGAATTGAAGAAGATCTCTTGAACTACGCAGGGTTGCTGTCCATGTGTAGGGCATGATCGCAGCAGATCCTTATAGCGTTCCCATGCCTTTGCTAGCGTCTCCCCAGGCTGCTGTTTGAAAGATGTGATCTTTTGGCGCAGGAGTGCTGTCTTTACAGGAGGAAAGAACTTATTCAGAAATTCCTGCTTCACCTGAGCCCATGTCGTGAGAGATCGTGGTTTCAGCCCTTCCAACCATTTCAGTGCAGGCCCAGCCAGAGACCAACGGAAAGCTTTCATCAGGATGTACTCCAAGTTGGTACCTTCAGAAAGAGTACGACACATGTCAGTAAAGTTGGTAATATGGCGCAGAGGGCATTCATTAAATCTACCATGAAAAGCATGATTTTTAATTTCAATAAGGAATTGAGTGCGAATTTCATAGTTGTATTCAGGGATTAGAATGGCCGATTCAGGCACGACGAGAGTCGGGTGCATATAATCCTCTGCAGTGGTTGGGTAGAGGGCAAGCTCATCTGCCAGCTGCCTTGCACGTTCAGCTTCTTGTTTCCTTCCTGCTCTCTCAGCGGCGAGAGCAGCATCTTTGGCGGCTAGATCCCTTGTGAGCCTCTCGATCAGCTGTTCCTGTGTCTCTGCAGCTGCCATGGCTCTTTGTAGTTTAGCTCTGATGTGTAGAAGGCGTTCTGGTTCGTCTAAGCCGTCAAACTCAGGTGGTTGACCAGAACGGCGCATACACCTGTAAAGTAACTCAAAGAAAAAATGAGAACTAACTACCTAAGGCGCGAATGATAGCTTCCCCGGCAACGGCGCCAATTTGTTGTGAGGAGGAAATCGAGTATGAAATATAACAAAATAGATCAAACCAGATTTAGGCTCACGCAAATAATTACAAGACTCATCCAATGCAGTAATGGGAAGTCAGGATCGAATCCTCGAGGAAGCGTGTCAGCGGATCCTAGGTAGCTGTAAATCTCACAGAAAAGCAACAGAAGACAGAAACAAAGGAACAAAGAAAGAAAGACAAACGAAAGCAAGAAATAAAAGCAAAGACAGAAGCTACTCGATCTCGGCAAGCTGTTACTCGAGATCGACTACCAATAGTAAAAGACAGAAACTGAAAATCGACGACAGAAACTCGACTCAGACAACATAGTACTCGATCTCGACAAGAGGCTACTCGAGATTGACAAGAAATAGTAAAAACAGAAACTTTGGAATCGAAAACAGAAATTCAACTCGATATAGACAAGAGACAACTCGATCTCGACAAGGGTCTACTCGAGATCGACAAGACTCTCCTCTGTCTCGACTAGGCTCTACTCTGTATCGACTAAGCTCTACTCTGTATCGACTAAAACTCAGAAACTTTAAATTTGCAGATTCGAACACAAAATTCAGATTTTCGACAGAAATAAATCAATATATAAAAAAACTTCCAAAGCCAGGGTATCAACACCATAACGATAACCATGTAAAGTAACACATAAAGGCATAAAAGATCATGCTTTCCATCAAAATAACTTTCGTTACTAACAAATAGACATATAGAGGCTTTCGCAAAAACCCTAATTGTGACTAACCCTTTTCACATAATTAATCCAAGTTGCATTAAGATCACTTTCACTTCAATAATACAAACAAGGATCACCTTCAACTCTCGCAAGAGAATCATGCTCATAGGGATAGAAGATGAATTGCATAACAAGATCTGACCTTTACCGCATCACCTCACATGGCCACCGTCGGGCTCACCCCAGCCCCAGAAGTGGGTGGACTACTCACGCCTCATTGCAATAGCAGGCATTGATGTATAAAAAGAAACTTGCATTAAACTATATTCAAAGCCTTTACAATCCCGGCAATCAACTTTCGCGGAATGCCAAAACCCTAAAACCTTTGAACTTCCTAAAACTTCTCTGTGGAATTACTTGTCTCTGACTGAAATTGAATTCAATGAAAAACCAGCCCCTAGGGCTTTATTTATAGTGATCAAACCCCGCTAATCAAGGAAAGAATCATCTATCTATATCTACTTCTAATTATCTAAAAGCTTAAAAGATAAATAAATTGCTTAAGGGAAATAAATCTTTTAAAGGAAAATATATCTAAAGTTGCAAAATATCTTCCAAGTGGGTAGAAGTTCTCTTCCATAGATAGACTTGATCAAATTGGATAGAATCTCGGCCAACTCGACTTCCTTCGTGCCCAAGTAACTCCAACTCGACAAGGACTGCTCAAACCGCGTAACGCGCTCCCGGACGCGGCTCGTCGATCTCGACTAGTGCTCGTCGATCTCGAGTACGGTGGTCGTCCACTGGGGCTGACTGGCTTGGTCGGGTAGCTCTGCTCGACAAGGCTCGGATCTTGGCTCCTGGCTCCTCGTCGATCTCGACTAAGCCTCGTCGAGATCGAGTAGAGGTGGTGCTCGGCTTCTCCGTTTTCGGCTTCTCGACTTGTCACAACTCGTCGACTCCGGACTTGGTATTGGGGTGTAGTCGATCTCGACTAGAGGTACTCGAGATCGAGTAGGGTCCGGGAGTCGGGTTGCTCTGGCTTAGTGTCCTCGATCAGCTCTGCTCGACCAGGTGTGCTCGGACAGCCCTCGTCGAGATCGAGTAGGGTACTCGAGATCGAGTACAGTTTTCTCAGCTTTCTGCTCTGTTCTTGAAACGCACTTTTCCGAGTCCTCGTTTGTCGGATTGACGCATATGACCATGCGTTGGAAAGCTCTTTCCGAGGGTTACAACTCTTATGAAGACATCAAAGCTTGATTCAGAACGAAGAATGGTGAAAAATCGCCTTTTCTCCAGCTGCACCATTCTTAGCTTCTCCATGAGTTTCCTTTAAGCTCCAAAGTGCGTCCGATTTCTGCGAAATATAACCAAAACTTGTGTAGACCTCCATATATTGCAAATAAGTGTAAAATACATAGATTCTGTATTATTCTAACCCAAATGCATGCAATGTATGCAGAAATCGATATAAAAGTAACTATAAAACATGGCAAATTAGGCTCACAAAAACCTTCCAATGGCAGAGGGTTCTATTGACCTTGTCCTCGTTTCCACTCGGTTTATTCATTTCAATTATTACGATCCAATCCAATCCAGGTCCATAGCGGTCCTTCTCGTTTACGTTCCACCTGATAATAGGGACAAGGACGCATTTTGGCAGCTCATTTACGAGTACACCTCGTCTCTCACCTTACCCATTTGCATTATGGGCGACTTGAATGATATCATTCACCCATCCGAAAAGTCTGGTGGTTCAGAACCTCTTCCTAGCCGTTTCACCCGGCTGAATTTAGTCATTAATAACCTTAACCTCTGTTCTCTTCCTTCATCTGGAGGCACTTTCACTTGGCGTAAGCGTAAGGGTGGACCGAATAATAGCCTAGCTAAGCTAAACCGTTGCCTTGTGCAACACGATGTGCTCATCCAATTTGACCATTTGTCAATTATTAATCATCCATTCAAGTCCTCCGATCACTGCCCGATCTCGGTCGATTTTAGACACTCTATTGTTTTCAATAATCGTCCATTCAAATTCGAATTAGCATGGACTAAACGTCGGGATTTTGACAACGTGGTTAAACAAGCATGGAGGCTAGACTACCCGGGGTCTTTTATGTTTAAATTAGTCAAAAAAAACAAACTACTCAAAGTGTTGGCCACAAAATGGCACAAGGCAACTTCTGGCAATGTCCTAAAACAACTTAAAGAGTCGGACGCTGCTTTGCTTCAGCTGCAACAACTCCTTCTTATCGATGGCTCTTCTGCTAACTATAGACTTCAACTACAATTGCTCAATAAGCATGAACGTCTACTAGACTTTCAACGTACTTACTGGAGACAACGGGCAAAAATTAAGCATGTTAAACTTTCTGATACAAATACGGGTTATTATCATCGTATTGCCTCGATCAAACTGAATAGACAAGTCATAAAAACGCTAACAACTGCGGATGGGTTACACCTGTCGGACAATGGATTAATCAAACAAGAATTTGAACGTGAATTCTCTAGACGATTCACCTCATCTAACCATAATCATCACAATATCGAGTCAGACTTGGAAGTCATACAGGAGGATGTTTCTGCTTCGGATAATATTGCTTTGATTGCTCCGGTATCTAATGCAGAAATTAGGAAAGCGGTGTTTTCTATCGCACTTGAAAAGGCTCCTGGCCCGGACGGCTTTCCGGCTGGGTTTTATCAAAAATATTGGCGCGTCGTTGGTCCTTCTGTTACTAAAGTAATAAAGAGTTTCTTCAGATCTGGCAAGCTGTTAAAACAAACTAACCACACATTCATCACTCTCATTCCTAAAGTCGACTCACCGTCCTTGGTTAATCACTACAGACCTATAAGTCTCTGTTCAACTACGTATAAAATTATTGCTAAAATCATTGCAACTCGGCTAGCTCCAATAGTTGATCGTTTAGTGCACCCTTTGCAGGGGGCTTTTGCGAAATGTCGCTCTATTCAGGATAACATTCTTATTGCTTATGAAGCTTTCCACTCTTTTAGAAAGAAGAAGGGTAAGGCGGGATTACTGGTCATCAAGCTTGATCTAGAGAAAGCATACGACCGTGTAGAGTGGTCTTTTTTGTACAGAATTCTCGGTCGTTTTGGTTTCCATCCGACTTTTGTTGGTTGGATTGCGGAATGTATTTCGACTGTATCTTTCTCTGTGCTTGTTAATGATGGGCCAACTAATCAATTCTTTCCTATGAGAGGTCTGCGCCAAGGTGATCCCTTGTCACCGTTTCTCTTCATCCTATCTGCTGAGATCCTAGCACGTACATTACAAAAAGAGGCAATCTCTCATAAGGACCTAGGCTTATCCTTCTCAAAAAATGGCGTCAAGATCCCTTTCTTGGCCTTCGCAGATGATATCATCATTTTCTCCCAAGCTTCAGATTCAGCGGCTAGGAAAATTTCCGCCTCCTTGACTCGTTACTGCCAGATTTTAGGTTAGAAAATAAACTATCATAAATCTTGTTTCCAGGTTTCTTCTAATGTACAAAATTCTACCATTGCAACTCTTAAGTCTTGTTTGAGCATCGATCACACAGTTGCTATAGAAAAATATCTTGGCTGCCCGGTCATTAATGGAAAAGTAAACAAAGACACTTTTGCTGAAGTGGTTCTTAAGACTAAAAAACAACTTTCTAAATGGAAGGCGTCCACACTATCTGCTGAAGGCAGGAAAGTTCTTATTGAGTCTAACTTGGCATCTCAACCTCTTTTCATCATGCAATCCTTCATGCTACCTAAGTCAATTTTAATCGAGCTTGACAAGGTATACAGGTCATTCTTCTGGAATAAACAAGCTGTCTTTACGCCCCTTATTAGCTGGGACAAAATATGCTCTGACACATTGGATGGGGGTCTTGGTTTGTACAAGGCTGAAACCATGAATACAGCCCTCCAAATGAAATTATTGTGGAAAATCTTAGCTGAGCCGCATAATGTATGGGTAAAAGTCATCTCAGAAAAATATCTTAAAACAAAAGATCTGTTTTCTTATTCACAATGTGGTTCCTCCTCTTGGCAGTGGGCAAAGTTGTTGCCACTGCGTCCATTGTTTGCTTCTGGTTTGCACTGGAGCGTGGGGGACGGCCACACTGTCCGATTCTGGTATGACAGATGGGCTTATGATTCTTGTTTACTTGACCTTTCGCTTACCCATCCTTCTGAAGATCAGCTCCTTTGGAAGGCTGATCGATGTATTCTCCCAAATGGTTCTTGGAACAAGGAGCTTCTGCGGGAGGACCTCCTACATTTACTACCAAACTTGGTGATCAGTCACCTAAATACCATCCACCTACCTGTCACACCGGTTACAGATCGTCTGTATTGGGATCCTAGCTCGTCTGGCTGGTTTACAACCAAATCAGCTTCTTCACTGATACCAAACGGCAACAAACTGGCTTCTTTCAAACGTCCTTGGATTTGGAAACTTGACGTCCCACCAAAAGTTAGACACTTCCTCTGGAAAATCTCACGTGATGGTTTACCCACAAAAGAACGTTTACAACGGTCTCATATCTCAGTTCCTATGCCTTGTGTTTTCTGTGATTGCCCTTACGAAACAACCCAGCATATCCTCATAAATTGTCCAACGACTAAAAAACTCCTATGCGTTCTTAACGTCTCTGTTCCAACTGCCGATTTGTGTCAGTTTGTGTTTAACAGAAACGATGTTGCTCTAAACAACATTCACTCCCATATTGGCCCTCAAGCCATGATAAATGTGGCCTTCACCTGGTGGGCTATGTGGTTTCATAGAAACAACTATGTGTTTGACAATAATGTCCGCATTGATTTACACCAAATTAAGGTTTTCATGCTTACAACTAAACATACATGGTCACAAGCCAGACTATTTAACACTGATTCGGATGAAGTTATGCACAATCCTCCTACGAATCTAAAATCGAACTACGATAGAAAAGTCATACCTAAACGGCTTCGCAAATCCATACTCTGGGAATCTCCACCACCAAATTCTTGCAAACTTAACTTTGACGATTCGTTCGATAAAAGTGGTAACGCTTCTTATGGTTTCATCATTCGTAACGACCTTGCCAATCCAATTAGCTGCGGTTCTGGTCTTTGCCTGGGTGTCCCAATTGTTTTTGCGGAGGCTTTGGCCTTGCTCAAAGGAATTTTAAGAGCTAAACAACTTGGGGTGGAAAACCTCCTCATAGAAGGTGATAACTTGATGGTCATCAACGCCAGTTTGGGTATCTGGCAATGCTCGTGGGTCATCGATTTGCTGGTGACTGGTATTATTCATTTAGTAAGTTCTTTTAATTCGATTTCTATTCGTCATATTTTCAGGGAATCTAATACAGTTGCTGATAGGATCGCTCATCTAGCCTACTGTATCCCTGCCGACGAAGATTTATTGCAAGATCCAGAGCTTCGAGTTCTCGTCCGAAAGGACGCTCTAGGACTGGAATGACCTGTATTTGGTCTTTCCGTCTCTAACTTCTTTCCTTGTTGTCTAAAAAAAAAAGAGACGGGAGCTTTTGGAATAGGTGATGTCAATGGGCTTTTGGACTAGGTGATGTCAATGGACCTTATTGAGGTAATGTTAAACCTGCCAAAAGAATGAAATTTTGACTCAATTTTTATAGGCCAAAATTTTGAAGGTTTAAATCCGTAATTTGTTGTTAAACCTTCAAAACATCAGATTGAAACCCCAACAACGGTACTTGAAATCCATTTCGAAGCACCACTCATCTTGGTCTAATCAATATTGGTGGATAGGATTAGGGGTTAATGGTTTTTTTTTTTGTTTATATAGAGTAAGTCGGTGCAAATCACATGCAACATATGTGATGCACCACAATATTATTTGACGTATAATTTTATTTTGGAAAAAATATATTTATGTTTCATACCCTTATATTTATATATCTATAAAAATTTATTATGAAAAAATATATAATTAAAAGATGGATTTTATTATTTTATAATTTTATATTTTTTCTAAAAATTTCTAGACATATAAATATAAGTATGTACTCCATATTTTTTTTAAATGAAAGGACATGGCCACTAATTAACTAATTAACTGTAATTGACCTAGGATTTTTTTTCATTAAGTGTCCATTTTGAACATGACATTTTGCAAAATATTCACTTTCATATTCCCTTTTACAAAATGTCCATTATGACATTTGTGCCCTTCTTTCTCATTTTTCATTTGACTTCTTCCTTCCCATTTTTATTTTGATCATTGACCGGTCAAAGTCAATGACTTTGATAACACAACTTTTGTGACACGTATGTGGTCATAAACAAATTTTTTGGTAATATTTTTTTGCCTTTCTGAATTGTTCAAACTTCTTGCCTTCCATCTAGTAGTAGATGCTTTAGCTTTCGTAAAATCTGTTTGGTTTCCAATTTGAATCTGGACGTGTGCTTCTTTTTTACATATTGCATTTGGATTAGACTGCATTTGAATCAGGTCTAGGGTTTTCATTTTGGTTAATTATTTTTCAATCTAGGGTTTACAATTTCGATCCTGAGTTTTCGTTTTGGTTGTGTTATCAAGAGATGTTGTGAATAACAATGGGAGTATGCCCCTGTTCAATGATTCAACCTAAAGACGCAGTCAAGCAATATAATCTAGGGTTTTGAGGTCAGCAGAGGAGTTGTGCAATACACCACTCAACATACCCTATAAGTTCTCTAGTTGTTTCTCCTATTTCTCGCATTCCACAATGTTGAGAATGTGAAGAGACCAAAAGAATCCCACATCGACAATATGAACAAAGAAGCCTTAGTATATAAAGCTAGTGGGTTACTCCTCCTATTGCCAATTGGCTTTAGAATGGAACCCTACTCGGCTTGTGTGCTAGGCTACTAGCGCATGTGAGCCCGTGCACACGACCCCCAGTCATCGGTCCTATTCGGACTTTGATATGGTATCAGAGCGGAAAAGTCAAACGGACCAACTCTCGATCTTGGGCTAGCTAAAAAGATAATGAGATGCTAGACCCGTTGTCCAATCCTCAACTAGAGGCGAAAAACGAACCCTAGTTGCACTTGCGGGGGCGTGTTGAGAGAATGAAAGCATGTGAAGAGACCAAAAGAGTCCCCACATGGAAAATATGAAAAGATCAAGCCTTAGTATATAACCTAGTGGGTTACCCCACCTAATGCCAATTGGTTTTAGGATGGAACCCCGCTCGACTTATGTGTTAGGCTATTAGTGCAAGGGCGCACACGTATGCACACGACCCTCGATCCCGAGTCCCAACGGACTTCAGTATAAATCCTCGATCCCTGCTATGTTATCTATGATTGTTTTATTACTGATTTACTTCCCGGGGTTTCATGTTTAAGATGGAATGCATGTTTCTGCCTTTTTCCTTCAATCAAGGAGAAAACTTTTATGTATGGACAAGGATAAAACTCCGCTTCGTTTTTTCTTATTACTGCTAGATATTCGTAGAACGTTCACCTTCTACAATCTAGATGGACATTAAAAGATGAGAATTATTGATACGTTTGGAATTCCCGATCCTTCGCCTGTGGGCTCACAATCAAGAACCACGCCGTATATTTGCCCCGTTCTTGCAATGTCCTTTGATATCTCCTGATTGGAACGAATTTAAACAAGTGATTAAAATCTATAATTGCGACGGTTTCACACAAAATAAAATTTAGCGAAAACAGTAGCGACGAAAAGAGAAGAGAAGCGAGAGCAGGAGCGCGCGAGTGTCCGATGTCCGAGAGTCCCGTACTGCGTCCGCTGGCAGCGAGGGTGATCCGCGGGAGCGAAGCCGAAGACACCGAGTACACGCGAGCGCCAGATGCACGATGGTTCTCGGGAGCGCAGGAGCGAATGGCTTCTTAGGGTGCACGCCGAGTGCTCGCAAGTGCGCGGGACAGCGCCGCTCCTAGCGAAGCTGTTTGCGAGCGAAGCCAAGCGTCCGGTGTTCCTTTTCTAGCGTTGGTTCGGTGTTGGTTGGCGATTCGGTTGTGAAGGTGACGATGGTGATGGTTGTGGTGTAGCCGAATGAACAAGAGCATAAAGAAAGTAAAGGCCTTGGATTGGCTAATCGTGGAAACCTTTACTCCTATAAAGGTTCCACAATTCTATATTCCAATCTAAGGTTCTTGAATGAATTACAAAGTGTTTTAATAGAAATTTCATAACCAATTCCATCTTGCAAAGATAGAGGATTGGTATCTAAAGATAGAAATTGCATAACCAATTCCATCTTGCAAAGATAGAGGTTTGGTATCGAAAGATAAATCAAATATCCTAATAATTCAAAACCTAAGTAAGATAGAATTTCTAAAACTTAGTGGACAAGAATTCTATCTAGAGGAGATATAATTCTTCCACCTAATTATTACTAAGTTGCATAAAATAAACGAAGTGTAACAACTAATAAAACCAGCCCACTCATCACAAGGTGCTCGATCGACATGGGCCAAGGCCTACTCGACATTCCTCCTTCTCACTCGACATAGGCTTGGGCCGAGTGACATATGTGTGTGTTGATCAAAGAGGATGTTGACGAGTCTTCATGAGCTCCGTGTGTGGACGCAAGCTCACCTCCTGTGCTGGCGGTGTTGTCTTGAGCAAAGTGACCCAGGGTGGCCTGAATCCTTACTCCATAGTTCCTTGGTAACAGACAAGAAGGGCTTTAGTTGTATATTGGATTTTATTGGCCCTTGCACGAGTGATAGGACCATCGAATGGAACATTCATGTTGTCCTCAATGTCACCAGGAGTCATCGACAATTGCACTGCATCAATTATTTTTGAATGGTGTTATTTGAATGATTTATATCATGTTACTTGTTTGGTAATCTGTTGGCTTAAATATGTATGGTGTCTTGGCATCGACATTTAGTCATTTTTCTTGTAATTTTAGGTTATGTTATCATGAATCAGCTTGTTACTCATATTCCTATGGGTATTGCCATTCGTTGTGTCTTAGATGCATTGCGTAAACCTGCAGACTCAAAGGTAAGTTTAATTGTTTAATTTTTCTTATATTCATGTCAGTACACTACAGGAAAACAGTGTCAATTTCGACACTTTTTATAACCAATCTCGATGCTTTAAAGCATCACAAATTTCAATTTCGACGCTTTTAAAAAGCGTCGAAAATTCTTGCATCACGAATGGCAAATGCAATTTTCGACGCAAAATTCCGTCGAAACCAATTTCGATGTCCTAAAGCGTCGGAAATGGCATGTTATTTTCGACGCCATAGGGCGTCGGAAATGACATGCTAATTTCGACACCCTAAAGCGTCGAAATTGGCATGTTATTTTTCAAAAAAAAAAAAAAAAAGCGTATTTTTCTTCTTTCACCCCCTTTCATTACACATTAATTCAAATCCTTTAATGAACAAAAAAAAAACATTAACACAAATCCAATAAGGCATTAGTCAAATGAATCAAGAAAACACAACTCTTTTTTTCAAGGTTACTTACCCTTTTTACAATTGAGATTAACACCAATAAGACTGATGAGGGGAACTAATGTACCTAAGTGTTGAGTTAATTAGCAGCAACCTTCTGAGCGGCTGATTCAACTGCAGCGGCTGATGCTTGCCCTGCTGCCTCGTCTGGTGCTGAGACCAATACCCGTGGGCAGCCAGCACCCTGTCCAGGAGCTCCTGGGGCACAGGCTCCCCCCCCCCCCCTTGTTGCGGGGAGATTCTCGTCGTGTGGACCAGTGTCTTCCACTTATCCTACATGTAGGATACTTCAGAAGCAGCTTCGTCGGAGGCCACTGCAGTACAACCATGTGTGGATCACATTTGTTCAATCAGAGAAAGAACGTGAAGAAATCAGACTCAGCAGATGCATTCGTGGAGGTTCCAGTGCAGAACAAAGTGGCTTCAATGTGGGCTCCTCAAGCCAAAGAGCCAGATCAAGATACCATGATTCCATGAAGCAGAAAAACACCACCTGTGTACAAGATACCATGATTCAATGGAAAAGAAAACACCGCAAGTGTACAAGTAGCCAAGTGGCTTCCCAAGGAATTATCGTATTCAAATTGTACTACTTCAATAATTGAACTGAAAGCTATGGTTAGTTTATGCTATTTATATGTTCTGTGGAGCTCATGTGGAACCTCTATGGTCTGTACTAGGATACAATTTTCAGTCTAATGAATATTACAGTATGTGTTTTAGAAAGAGCTCTACTCAAATTCCCAATTTGTGCTGCCTTAAAAAAGCAAATACAATTCAGCAAAATGAAGATCTCAGTGTACCTGTGCTTGTCAGTTGTCACCAAGGAAGCTCTCATTTTGAAGAAGTATCAAACCAAGAGATCGCTAATCAATGAACTGAGTAAATTCCCTGTTAGAACTGCAAGAAACAAAACAGGTTATGTGTGAATAGATCATCTGCTAACACTGCAATCCAAGTCGCATAAACTCCATTTTGCTTAACACACATCAACATAACATAATGTGACACACTAAGAGCAAGCTTATGATACTAATTAGAAAGAAAATGATGCAATCCAGCACCAAGATTCATCACTTGCTCCTCGAATGTGGCAAACTCAAACACGATACTCAGACAGTGCAGAAACACAGTGCAAGGGAACTAGGGTTACAAAGATAAGTAAGAATGTAAACCAAATCCTTTATTTTCATACCTCATTCATTTGACCTTTTCAGCTTCAATGGATTTTCACTCTCCTTTCATACCCGAGAAGTGAGATATCCAGTGCAAAGTATTTTCCATTTTGGAGGGATTTAAACTTAGGATCTGAGATCAAAAGCTGAATGATTAGGCCTATGCTTGTTTATTAATTACCTTACTAATTTTAGCCTTTCCTTTAATAATCTTAGACAACAACACAGATGGAAGTGATTTGATTTCTCAGTTGTCACTGTCATCAAATCCATAAATCTAGAAGTATACAGAGTCATCAACCAACAGTAGAACAAAGGCAGATCAAACTCAACAAAGAGCTTTATCATATTCATTCAAGTGCTGGAGAAAATGAAAGCAAAACAACATACAGTTGTAAGCTACCTTGACGTGGGAGTTCCATGAAAACAGTTTGGTGAACTAATCAGGCAGATGCAGAAAGTCATGCAACGATCCATTCTTGTGAAATTCATAAACCAACAGGTGTTGTCCATGCTCTGAGCAGTACCCTATAAGCTTGGTTATATTTGGGTGATTAAACCGCGAGATACTGGCAACAAACACGGTGAAATCCTCTGGATAGCTAGAAATGATAGTTGAATCTATCTTTTTGATAGCAAGCACCTACCAAGAACAACATTAACACAGTTAACATTAATTATTTATTTTTTTAAAAAAAAAGAGAAAAAAAAATAAACCCTAGTCAACAGAGAAGGATGTTTTTCAGGAGGTGCACGGGTAAATTACCTTAAACCATATTTTATGCTATTTTTACTAAATTTCACTTATATGCAGATTGTGCATTATCTTCTTAATGAAAGGATTTAGGGCATCTATGCACTTTATGGAAGCATGAAGCATTCATGACATCATTATGGTGCTTCAGTTCTTACTTCTTAGCACGTCTATAAGGTTAATGGAATGCAAATCTTGTCCATAAATGGCAATGACTTATGTTATGTTGCTCCAGTGCAAGGGAGGTATAAATATACCTAAATACATCAAATGTTCCCATTAATAGTATGCTTACCTCTCCATCATCAAACTCAGCGTGATAAATGCGTCCACCATTATGATACTCACAATAGATGATAGATTCCACTCAATATAAGGATCCTTATACCTCACCAAATGCTTCAATTTATTAATAGTGGCAAGCATTTGCTTGGCTTTTTCACCAGTAAACCATAGTAAGAAAAAAATTAGAATCTCAGGCAAGAAAAACATGCAACAAAAATTGTCTTTTACCTATTCCGAGAAGCGTCTTGTTTGGCAATATATATCAAATGCTCTCATCCTGCTCTTGTGCAACATCTCTCCATTCATATAGTCCCTGCAAAAGCACAAGGTTGCAAACTAAGAAGAAAGATTTTCCCTAATTAAGTTGTTACAGTCCTGATTTTCTAGTAATTATAATAAATTCATCAGACATGACTCTCATGAGTATGGTAGCAACAACTGAAAACTCACTACTTTCCATTCTTCAGTCACAAACAGCCCCCTACACTTGCTAAGTTGGTGAAGGAAAACAATATCTCATAGGTATGATCTTATATACTCTCCAAACAGGAAATTCTATATGTTGTATATGTAGGTTGAAGTTTTCTTCAAATTTAAATTTCTCGTCCTAGCCTAACGCAAATCCACCATTTACTGTAATATTTAAAAGAACAGAGAAAAAGAGGCAAAACACTCCCTTAAGATTATCTAAGGAATGATAATCCCCACTCTCTATGCTATATTTTTCAGATATAGCAAAGAAAGCCGAAGGAACACAAAACTATGCAATGATGCACAATACTGCACATGATAGTAGTCTAAAGTATTCTCAAGCATTTACACATCGGAGAGACAACTCCAAAAGCATGGGATGGCTTACCCTCCTCTCTGTATATCTCAGCCACAAAACAAGGGAAGGAAGTGTCAGGGTTAGTAAAAAGAACATGGAAACGGAGACAGGTGAGCAAACCTCATCTTCGAGAATGGAAGTGGGAGAATCAGCAACAGTGACGGTTGCCATTTTTCAAAATCCTAATCTCCCTGCCATTTTTCATAAACTAAAGAAATAATCAACCAGAGGAAAATCGAATGGAAGACTCGCAAATGAAATGGAAGAGCTGCAAACTGGAACACGCCTCTCAAATCTGTGAACTAGAAAATGTCGATGGAAGACTCTCGAATCAGCGCTAAATTGGACACCTTCACTGCTACAAGATGAATCTCAAATCGAATTCAAAATGGAACACGATTCTAGAATCCGTGAACTAGAACAATTTGTCGATGAAAGACTCTCGTTTCAACATCAAACTAGAAACCCTTGCCGCTGGAAGATGTGTCTCGAATCGAATTGGAAGCCCTATGAACTGGAACAAGACGCTCAAATCCACGAACTAGAAAACCTAGTCAATGAATCTCGAATCGAATTCAAACTGGAAGAAGTTGGTGAGAGGCATTGGCGGAATTGGCGTTGAGGGAAAGGGTTGGCAAAGGGGGTTCGTGAAATCTGAGAGGGGTTAGGTTTACTCGAGATTTTCGTCATATTATTAATATTAATAATTATTAATAAGTCATTCCATTTTCGACGCATAAAAAACGTCGAGAAGGGTCAACTAAAATATGGACACCAAAAGCAGTCGAAAATTACCGACGCTAATGAATAGCGTCGAGCAAAAAACGTCGAGATTTATCTACTTTTCTAGTAGTGGTAGAAGATGAAATCATGGGTGAGTTATGATTAGACCTGTCAAACGGATCATTCGGGTCGGGTTCGGGTTGGGTCACTTCGGGTCTCGGGTAAAACGGGTTCCGGGTAAAACGGGTCCCGGGTATTTCCGGGTTGACTAGAACCCGGGTTTGACCGGGTTTTGGGTCATTTCGGGTCGATTTCGGGTTTGTCGATTTTTTCCATTTTAAATTAAAAAAATCATGATTTGACAATTTTGCAATAAATTTTAATTATATATAAAAAAAATTAATTATATTTAATTAAAAATCAATCGGGTCACCGGGTCAATCGGGTAAAATCGGGTCAAAATTACCGGGTCAATCGGGTCACCGGGTCGAAACCCAGATGACCCGGAAAACTTCCGGTTTTTCGGGTTCGGATCGAAAAAAATTTCCGGGTTCGGGTCGAAAAATTTCCGGGCGGTCGGATCGAGTCGATCGGATCGGGTTGTGTTTTGACAGGTTTAGTTATGCGCAATTTATCAGTCGTTTAGATGAAAAGCTCCAGTACTGCAATCATATCTTACAAATTTCCCATCATTGTGGTACTCATCCGGAATTGGTTGCATATATTGAAGGGGTGCTCAATAGGAGAGCACATAGAGGAAATGGTCCTCTTGGTGATCACCTTGGCATACCTACTTCAGTTACCAATGCAAATGAGGTAAATTATTATCCAAATTTATTATTTTTGTCCTGTGTATATATGTGATAGTATCAATCAGCTTTCTAGCAATATTAGGACGTACATTGGCATATAGGTTGCCAAGGATATTATCTTATACTAATTTATGTAGTTGGAGATGTTCTTAACATGTACCTATTGCGTAAAATACTACTTTTTAGCATTTGTTGAAGCAAAATCATCTTCGAATGAATATCATACAATGAGAAAAAAAAAAGTATATATATCAAGATTCCAAGAAATAGGTACATGTTAAGAATGTAGTCTTTATGTGCAACTTCTATTACAGTATTGTTTTTGGATAAATGGTCTTTTACTATTATTGATTAGACATGTTTGAGTGTTCAAGAAGAGAACCCTCTCATCTCTGCTAGAATAATTAAGCTGCATGTACGGTTTTTTCAAAATATATGGAATTAATGAAGGGCTCCAGAAAATTTCCTTAAAAAATATCTCCAAATAATAAAGGACTCTCTGTAATTAGAAACTACTACTTGATAGAAGTAGCAGAAAGCCAGAAACTACAAAATGATTCCTCCATATATACCTAGGCTTCCATGTAGACACCCATAATCATATTAGTGTAACACCCCCTATAACTCGGATTTTCAAATCCTAATTTCAGGAAAAAGAAAATTAAAAATGAACTAAAACTGAATTTAAAAATCGTTTAGCGGATTCCGACCGGGATATAAAATTTGACGAATAATTTCCATCCTTTTTCCTCGAAAATTCAAAATAATTATCGGATAGCGATATCCTTGTCGATTTTAAAAAAAATCTAATTGATCGAGAGAACAATAGTCAGGAAAACTAACATTTGAAAACTAATTTCGGGATTCAAAATTCGCGTATTCGGGATTTATTTCCGGGTATTGGTTACCCAATTCAACACTCAATCGTCACCTACTCCCTCACCTCACCATACCCTTTCAAATCCATCCTCTCCCTCCATTGAAGGAATTGGTGTCCTTTAATTGATGTGTGAAATACTAATGATATAATAGGATTAAAATGGAGATTTATAATCTGAATAATTTAGGTAATTATAGTGCTTTGCTAGAAGCCAACTATAATTTATAGATTAAATTATATTTAATCTATTGCTATTTTATTCAGGTCCTATAAGGTCACACACAAAGAGTATTAGGAATTGGATAATTGATTAATAATAATAATAAGTTATTATTGTTGATATAGTTTGTGGATAGAAGATAAAAGATAAAGGTGACTTATTAGGAATAAGTTGACCTAGTTTCTACAATATATAAGGAGACTTATTGAGAATAAGTCTTAACCTTACATTGGATATATACGTGTCTCCAAAATCTCCTCCCACCACAAATCGCTTGCCTCCCTAACTCGTAGGGTGAGTTGCAATCCTTCGATCATTCGTTCTAGCAAACGGAGACAAGGAGATCCAATCCCGTGCTCGTGTGGACCAAGTAGAGGAGTCGCGCTTGAGGCTCTTTTCTCCAAAGGTGATTTCGAATCAAGGTTCCGCACAAGAAAGGTACGACTTTTCCCCTCTATATTGTTCATATCAATTCATGCATGAGATTCCGAATTAGATGTTAGAAAATAGTTTTCTTCCCTTCCGCTGCGCGTCTAATTTTCCTACAGTGGTATCAGAGCCTCTTGCATAAATTGATATGATCGATTGATTTTCTTGTTAGTTCTGATTCAATTTAGGAATACATTTGATATATGGAATAAATTATATAATTAGAATTATGATTTTAATTGATTGGATATGTAAAATTAAGTGAAATTAGTTCACGATTACTGTTTTTCACCGCTCGGTCGATCAAAGTTGTCCACTTTCACACTTACGTACATTGACGTTCACTTTTTGAAAGTGCGTGTTTGAATCAATGGTTGATTACAAGTAACTATGCAACAATTTGTGAAATTGGATGTACGGCATTAATGTATACTGTGTACGGCATTAATATTAATGCGTAAATTTTTTTTTTTTGGTGCGTAATTTGTTCGACATTAATGTTCCATTGAATCAATTTGTATAATTTATCCAAGAGATATGATTTCTTGTATAAATCTTGAAATATTTGATTTTATAAAAGTATAAGTTGATTTGAATCTTAGAAATTAAGAATTTCATGATTTTGATGTCAAGTTGATGGATTTTATGTGAATTTGATTCATATATTGACTTTTAAAAGTTTAAGTTTTATGAAAACTTACCATCTTAATTCTACCATTGTCAAAGTTTGTAATTGTTACAAAATTTGAGTGGGAGTGGATGGGGGCGGAATTAGGATTATGGAAGATATTTATGATTTTAGTGTAAAATCTTAAATTATCTTAATTAGATATGGTAGATATCTTATCCCTAATAAAAAAAAAATATTCTATCCAATTATACAAGGTAAGAGTTACCATAAAATTTATTCCATATATATGATTGCTAAATTTGAATTAAATATCAAGAATATTAAATTAGTTATTTTATTAGATAATTTAATTGATTTGAGTTAAATAGTTTATTGATATGATTAATATTCTATTTCTTGTTTATATTAATTTGATTAATATTTGATGTTATATTAATTGTGATTAATATTTTTAATATTTGATATTATTGCATGCGGTGACTAGTATGGCCCAAGTAGCATATAAATACGATCTGCGTATCGTTATGTATTTTTGTACACGATCTGCGTATCGTTATGTATTTTTGTAATTTAATTTTTGAAAGTAAATTTATTTATACATTGTACAAAAGAAGATGTTACAAGATTCAAGGATGGAGATCCAAAAGGCGATTCAAGGATGGAGATCCAAAAGGAGAATCAAGGATGAGGATCCAAGAAGTTAGAAGAACCTTGAAGATTTATCTTTTTGGTTTTCTTTTCATTAGGGGTCATACTAGGATCACAATTTATTTTGTGCATGTGTTTGGTTTATGCTTGCATGTTTGATTATGTTGTTTGTTCACTTGATAATTAGACTTGCATGACAAACCTAGTTCCCTTAAAAGAAAATTGAGAGTATGCCTTTCCAATTCATAACCTATGAGGCCCTTGGAATTTGATGGATAGGTTTTGCCAAAGCAAGGTGTCCATGCTTTAACCTTGGGATAGTACGGGTAAATCTATATAAGGGATTTATAGCCTTGAATTGGTTCTACTCAACAAAAGACCAAAAGACAAAGTTTTGGATTTTGAGGCATGGGATAGATTTACATAAGATGTGATCTATCAACCAAGAGTTATAAATGTTATAACTAGTAAAAGTTACTTACCTTGTCACATAAGAGTTAAGGTAGTGCCAAAGCACGCTAATGTCTTATCTGTAATAGGATCTTGGAATCATTTTATTCAAAGGGAAATTTATTTTATGGATAAAATGGCATTAGCTTATTTACATTTAAAGCATGTTTAAATTTTAAGCTTTTTGCATGACAAACATGATTTATAATTTGCATGTTCTATGTTGTAGATATCATGAACAGAAACGATAACCCAACCATCATCAATTTGCGTTCAATTCTTGAGAAGAATAAGTTGAACGACAATAATTTCCTCGATTGGAAAAAGAAAGGGGCATCTGGACAGCAGAAGAATGCAAAAGGGAAGGGTAAACCAGTTACCCAACCCAAGAACACTTCTGAGAAAGCTAAAGTAGCTGCTGACCATGATTGTTTCTACTGCCATACCAAGGGTCACTGGAAGAGAAATTGCCCAAACTATCTGGAGGATAAGAAGAATGGAACTATGAGTTCCAATTCAGGTACTCATGTTATAGAAGTCCTATCGGCTAATGCTTCTAGCTGGGTATTTGACTCAGGCTGTGCAGGTTCTCACATTATTACGAATGTGCAGGGCCTAAAAAGGCGTAGAAGCTTGGCCAAGGGAGAGGTAGATCTTCGAACTGGAACTGGAGCAAAGGCTGCTGCACTTGCTGTTGGAGATTATAGTCTACCTTTACCTTCTGGTTTAGTTTTAGAACTTAATAATTGTTATTTTGTTCCGTCTATTACTAGAAACCTTATTGCGGCTTCTGTTTGGGATTTAGAAGGCTACAATTATTCTTGCAAAGATCAACGCTTGTCTATTTTCAAAGATAACATTTTTTATGCCGATTTTGTGTTGAGTAATGGACTCTACATTTTGGATCAAACATCCGGCAGTTATAACGTAAGTACCAAAAGGCAAAAATCAGACGCAGGTGATAACACCTACCTATGGCATTGTCGATTGTGTCACATAGGCTTAAATCGCATGAAGAAGCTCCATAAAGATGGACTTTTGACATCAATTGATTGTGAATCATTTGACACATGTGAGTCATGTCTAATGGGAAAAATGACAAGGTCACCTTTTACTGGGGTAAGTGAAAGGGCAACTGAGCTCTTGGCACTAATACATACTGATGTATGTGGACCTATGAGTACAGAAGCTAGAGGTGGGTATAGATACTTCATAACCTTTACTGATGACTTGAGTAGATATGGCTATATCTACTTAATGAAGCATAAGTCTGAATCATTTGAAAATTCAAAGAATTTCAGAATGAAGTTGAAAACCAGCTTGACAAGAAAATTAAGGCACTCCGATCTGATCGTGGTGGTGAATATTTGAGTCAAGAGTTTGATCATCATTTGAAAAGTTGTGGGATATTATCACAACGAACTCCACCCGGAACACCCCAAATGAACGGTGTATCTGAAAGGAGAAATAGGACCCTGTTGGGCATGGTTCGGTCAATGATGAGTTTTGCTAATCTTCCAATATCTTTCTGGGGGTATGCTCTCACAACCGCAATGTTCACACTAAACATGACTCCATCTAAGGCTGTAGAAAAGACACCATATGAGTTATGGACTAGAAGAGTTCCAAGTTTGTCTTTTCTCAAGGTTTGGGGATGCGAAGCATACGTAAAATGTTTACTAGCAGATAAGCTCGCACCCAAATCAGATAAGTGCTTCTTTGTAGGGTACCCTAAGGAAACTAAAGGGTACTACTTCTACAATCCCACCGAGCACAAAGTGTTTGTTGCCAGGGATAGTGTCTTTTTGGAAAAAGAGTTTGTTTCCAAAAAGTCAAGTGGGAGAAATGTTGATCTCGAAGAGGTTCGAGAGAAGCAACAAACCGAGCAGCAAGAAGACATGGATCACTCCATGACTGAGGCTGTGAGCTTTGAGGACCTAATTCCAGAAGAAGATGGAACTCAAACTCATACAATGGAGGAGGTGGAATTGGAGGTGCAAGACCCCATTCCCAATAACCCACAAAATGTTGTGGTGGAACCTCTAGTTGCTCAACCCACGCGTAGATCAGAAAGGGCAAGATCGCTACCAAATAGATTTGCTGAATTCATATTGAATACAAGTCTAGACATTTTGTTGTTAGAAAGCGATGAACCCACTACATATAAGCAAGCTTTGATGAGTCCAGACTCCAAGAAGTGGCATGATGCCATGGTATCCGAAATGGATTCTATGTCTGAGAATCAAGTATGGGACTTGATAGATCCACCAGATGGGATAGTACCCATTGGGTGCAAATGGGTTTACAAACTCAAAACAGACAAGAATGGAAAGGTAAATCTATTCAAAGCAAGACTGGTTGCGAAAGGGTTTAAACAGATTCATGGTATTGACTATGATGAAACTTTCTCACCAGTCGTTATGATTAGATCCATCCGGATACTCCTAGCAATTGCAGCTCATTATGATTATGAGATTTGGCAAATGGATGTCAAGACCGCGTTTCTAAATGGATACTTAGAAGAGGATGTGTACATGACACAACCTGAAGGTTTTGAGGATCCACAAAATCCTAGGAAGGTATGCAAACTTAAGAAATCCATTTATGGACTTAAGCAAACATCAAGGAGTTGGAACCTTCGATTTGATGAAGTGATCAAACAGTTTGAATTCATCAGATGTGAAGAAGAACCTTGTGTTTACAAAAAGTTTAGTGGGAGCAAAGTTGTATTCTTGGTTTTGTATGTGGATGACATACTACTCATTGGGAATGACATTCAAATGCTTGAGTCTGTAAAAGACTGGCCCAAGAAGCATTTCTCAATGAAAGACCTTGGAGAGGCAGAGTACATTTTAGGCATCAAGATCTATAGGGATAGATCCAAGAGACTCATTGGACTAAGTCAGGGAACTTATATAGATAAGGTTCTAGACAGGTTCAAAATGAAAGATTCCAAAAAGGGATTTTTGCCCATGCAACATGGTCTATATCTAAGCAAGAAGCAGTGTCCAGTAACACCTACTGAGCTGGATAGAATGAGTCGGATCCCTTATGCATCAGCAATAGGATCCATTATGTATGCCATGATATGTACTCGCCCAGACGTTGCATTCGCCTTAAGTGTGTGCAGCAGATACCAATCGAGTCCAGGTGAAGCACATTGGAGTGCAGCTAAGAACATCCTCAAGTACTTGAGAAGAACTAAGGATGATTTCTTGGTGTATGGTGGTCATGATGAGTTGATCGTTCAAGGATACACTGATGCCAGCTTCCAGACAGATAGAGACGACTTCCGATCCCAATCCGGATACGTTTTTATTCTTAATGGAGGAGCTGTGAGCTAGAAGAGCTCAAAGCAAGACACAGTAGCTGATTCTACAACAGAGGCTGAGTACATCGCTGCAGTGGATGCTGCTAAGGAAGCTATCTGGATAAGGAAGTTTTTAGCCGAGCTTGGTGTGGTTCCCAAAGGGGTTGAAGCCATTGACATTTATTGTGACAACAATGGTGCCATTTCTCAATCCAAAGAACCAAGCTCCAATTCCAAATCCAGGCACGTGCTCAGGAAGTATCACGTCATACGAGACTATGTCCAAAGAGGTGACGTGAGACTATGCAAGATACACACGGATAACAACATAGCAGATCCGTTGACTAAACCTCTTCCCAAGCCCAAGCATGATAGTCACACTAGAGCTAAGGGACTCAAGTCCATTGGTGAATGGATTTGATTTATATGTTTAACGCATTAGATATTGATCAAGATTGTTGAAACATATTTTCATCATGTTTGTTTGAAATAAAATTTCACTATTATTCAATTATGGTTTAGAATTGAATAAAATGTCCTAATAATTTATGATTATCAAATAGGATCGCTGCGAAAGTCGTGGTGGTTGAGACCCTATTAAGTGAACTGATATTATGAATTATGCTTTGCCATAGTCTTAATCATTAAATGGGACATAAATGATTTAATATAGACTATTATGCAAGTTGATTGATAGCGCCAAGTTTCACGGGCTATAGGGACATAGAGATGTCTAATCAATTGTATAGACAAGTATGGTGGATACTTGTTAGGCAGACCTGCCTTAAGATTTTTCAAATAAGTTGAAGAATTAAAGGTTAAAATATTATTAGTAGGTTCCTCAGACATGAGTGTGATATCCCTCTCACTTGATGATTGGTAGCCTTTGACACTGTCAACCGCTGATCCGTAAAAGGCAGTCATAAAGGCAGTGATTGGGGTTGCTAAAATTTAAGTGGGAGCTATAGTCACGCAAGATTGGAGAAGTCCTCCTATTCTGGATATTAGGATATCTGAGTAGGAATAATGTTCTGGCCACTCGAAGAGTAAGAACTGTAAAATGCATGGCCATGCTCAAATGGATTAATACGTAATCATTTGTTTATTTGACAGCTCAAGCTCGGGATCGAGAAATAATTTGAATTGATATGGATAACATGAGATGCTATCATATCGTCAAATTGAACATTAAGTGACAAAGGAATTGAAACCGCACATCCACTTAAGGACAAGTGGGAGATTGAAGGAATTGGTGTCCTTTAATTGATGTGTGAAATACTAATGATATAATAGGATTAAAATGGAGATTTATAATCTGAATAATTTAGGTAATTATAGTGCTTTGCTAGAAGCCAACTATAATTTATAGATTAAATTATATTTAATCTATTGCTATTTTATTTAGGTCCTATAAGGTCACACACAAAGAGTATTAGGAATTGGATAATTGATTAATAATAATAATAAGTTATTATTGTTGATATAGTTTGTGGATAGAAGATAAAAGATAAAGGTGACTTATTAGGAATAAGTTGACCTAGTTTCTACAATATATAAGGAGACTTATTGAGAATAAGTCTTAACCTTACATTGGATATATACTTGTCTCCAAAATCTCCTCCCACCACAAATCGCTTGCCTCCCTAACTCGTAGGGTGAGTTGCAATCCTTCGATCATTCGTTCTAGCAAACGGAGACAAGGAGATCCAATCCCGTGCTCGTGTGGACCAAGTAGAGGAGTCGCGCTTGAGGCTCTTTTCTCCAAAGGTGATTTCGAATCAAGGTTCCGCACAAGAAAGGTACGACTTTTCCCCTCTATATTGTTCATATCAATTCATGCATGAGATCCCGAATTAGATGTTAGAAAATAGTTTTCTTCCCTTCCACTGCGCGTCTAATTTTCCTACATCCATCAGAAATAATGATCTCGCCATCACCCTCTCCTACTCTTTCTTTTTCAATCTAGTCCCATCCCAACCATTTCATTTTCAAACCTTATTCCCCCACTTCATTTTCGGTACCATCATCATCACTGTGTTCTTCACCGGCACCACCACCATCCCCTGTTCACGTCGCCAGACGCCACCACGCACCACCTTTCTCCAGAGCACCAAGTACAGCAGCCCTTCGACACTCCTCTGAGCCACCAGCAGCAGCGAAGCCGCCACCGGGAGCAGCCGAAGCGCCATCGACACTCACCTCCCCTATTCAAGCGTGTATAACGTTCCGGTAAGCCGTTCTCCTTCGTTTCCGATCCAAACCACTCTCGAGCCCTACCATCACGCTCACCCATGTCCGACGCAGGTCCGACGAGACATCGCAAGCCACCGATGACGCCCAGAACTCCGATCGAGAGCTCCGAAGTCGCGACCCCCCCCCCCCCCCCCGGTGAGCTTCCGCCTTTCCTTCCTCTGTTTTAATCCGATTTCTGTTTTGGGTCGGGCTGGGGGCGAGTCTGAGTGTGTGTGAGCTGAGTGCGGGGAGTCGGGTTGGGCTCGAGAGCTCTGGCGAGTTCGAGTGGGCGATGAGCGAGCGTCGACGGCCGAGTGCGCAAGCGAGGCGAGGCAGAGAAGCGAGCTAGCAGAGACACCGAGCGCGGGCGAGAGGCGACCAGCGGGAGCAGGGACGAGCAGCCAGGGTGGGTAGGCCAGGTAGCGCGAGCCGGCAGATGCGGGTGAGCCGAGGCGAGCACCGGCGAGCGCGAGTCGAGCAGGCGGGCGCGGGCTCTCCATTTTGAATCCGGGAAGATGGAGTTGACATGTCTCATGTGGGTCCCCCCTACTAACATATATGGAGTATGTAAGAGCTAATTGGGTACATAAATATATAATTGTTATTTGGTTAACCGGTTGGGATTTGTCGGTTCGGTTTGGGTTTATCGGTTTATTATTTAACTAATTAGCGGTGTTTAAATTATTATATAATATTTGAGGATTTAAAAGATAAAATATCTTTCGAGAGATTTATAAAGGGTTGGTTTCATCGAATACAAATGGATTGGAATTATTTCATAGAAGATTTAGAAATACTCTATAAAAGTGTTGATAAAATGGTGTTTAAAATATCTATAAAATCATTTGGGATTTAAATAAAATATTTGGATTTGTCGATTTAAAAAGAGAAGTTGGAAAAATGAATTTCAAGCTAGGAAATGATGTATTAAGTAATTAAAAAAGAGTTTTGCTAACATTTTTAAGAATTGGGATTTCTAACCGTTTGACTCGGATTTTGAAACGGCTTGGGACTAACTTGGGGATATGAGTTATTCCATGACTAACTAGCATGATGATATGATCAGTTGACTAACGGCATGATATGTGTGACTAATAGCATGACTTGTGGTGATTTATTATAAGAGGTTAAAAGGTTATATAATTGTGACGAGTTAGTAGAATATCATCGAACAAATTATATGCTTTATGAGTGTGATGAACTGTTGGGATATATGCGGATATGATGAGTATGAGCATGCAGATTTGGTTGATGATTTATGGTGAGCGATGTGACTTTATGGAACGTGCGATACAATGATATTTACGATATGTTACTTGTTCTATTGATTGGTGTGTGTATCTTATATGTTTCATATGTGACTTGTGTGCTTTGTGTAAATTAGACTTAGACTTATTATATTACTTATGGGATTACTAGGTGATCTATGATCTGTTGGATTGCTTGCCATGGCTGATCATTGTTTGGATTCTGCGTTTCTCCAGGTAAGTTCTTTGAACTTACTCATGATGGGCGCTCTATGCACTGGGTGTTATATAGTAGGCTAGTGTCCATGCACCATACGACCTAAAATCACGCTTAGGAGCTAAAATGAAAATCATATGATTGCTATATGTCTTTGCAAGAGAACGGCCGTTATCTGTGAAGTAACTAGAGTCTTTGCTAGGGTCATAGGACGACCCAGTCCCATCGGGTCCCGTCCTGAGTCAATCGAGTCATGGAAGTTCCTTTACTTATATTATGAGCATTATTGCGAAAGCTGCCTGCGGGCGTTATTATTTCTTATGGGGCGGGTTGGGCATACATGCCGCCCGATTATTATGGAATGCATTCACGAGCTGGCCAGTTTCCGCCCTATCGGAAGGGGGTGGAGGTAGGAGAGGGACATGCCACCTGGCATTCGGTGTGGATCCATTTATCGCTTCCTGCATTATATTAAACTGTGTATATATATATATATATATATATATATATATATATATATATATATATATATATGCGATTTAATTTCCGCACTGCATTACACATTTTATCTTAGGGATAGGATGCTTATTATATGCCTCTTAGAGTGTGGTTACACACGCGCATGAGTGACCTGATGATTGACCCAGATCCCCCTCTTTTTTTTAGATTCAGGTACCCGTTTCACTCCTTGATTTCGTGTTGTTATGACGGGGTCCATTCATATGGCGGAGAGTGGGTGTTGAACTATGACTTCACCAGATTTACACTTTTGGGGATTTCTTCCTACTTATACTCTGTTTGACCCGGCCTTGCCGCCAGGCACGGAACCAGAAATGAAAATCGGGATAGGCTGAAATCGCCTTATATAATTAATTTCTTAAAAGAGTTATTAATATTACATAATTCCTTATACAATTAAATCTTTTTAAGGTTTATTAATATTACCTATATAACACCAAATTGTTTTAAGAAATTAATATCATATATAATACTACACACCTAATGAATACAGTGTATATGTTAATATATATGTTCTGATGTTGCTGGTGTGACGTTAGGCTATGGAGTAAGGAGTACATAGGGAAAAAATTGGGAAAGGATGGGTCCAACAAGATTCGAACCCAGGTGGGTTTAAAAAACTCTAAAATAAACACAAAGGAACAACCAATTGGGCTAATCTAACTATGTGTCTTCAGCTTCTTCCTATTAATTTTATTTTGGATTTTTGGGGTGGGCAGCCCACCCCTAGATCCGTGCCTGCTTGCCGCGGAACTGGTTGTATTGTTTTCAGCACTTATGTCCATTGCATGATAAAATGTTTTCCGCGTTGTAGACTTAGGACAGGTACAGGGGTTTACCCCGGGGTCTCCAACGGACTTTCAGGATTTGGGTGCGAAATCCCTCTTTAAACTACAAATCTTCGGTTTCAAACCTTCAACCTGTACTCGGAGTGCAAGATCCTAACGAGGGGTTTTATCCCTCGAAACGTAACTCGGGAATCATAATCCTGAGCCGTTACACCCCCGTCCCACATCGGATATCATAAGGATGTTGGGAGTGATTTATAAGTGATTCAAGCCCTACCTATGTCACAAGAGCTCTTTCTTTTCAGGCTCCAAGTGAGGACAACGGACCTGAGATGGCTAGGTGGCATGGGTTGGCGCCTCTTAAGACCCCGGGTCTTATAGATGGTATCAGATCCGACTCCGATTTCGGAGGTGCACCGACAGTATGACCGGGTACGCTCCTCCCGGAGGGCAGTCTCTTGGGCCTGACGGGGTCGTTAGTGCTTTAAGTGGGGGAGATTGTAACTCCCCGTCCCACATCGGATATCATAAGGATATTGAGAGTGATTTATAAGTGATTCAAGCCCTACCTATGTCACAAGAGCTCTTCATTTTCAGGATTCAAGTGAGGACAACGGACCTGAGATAGCTAGGTGGCATGGGCTGGCGCCTCTTAAGACCCCGGGTCTTACAATTAGATCTAGATGTTGCTCGATCAAAGTACTCTAGACAAGCAATAGTGCCTTAAAAAATATCTCCAAATAATAAAGGACTTTCTTTTTCTTGTGAGAATTTATATATATATATATATATATATATATATATATATATATATATATATGTACCTCATTAATGAATTGTGCTGTTAGTTAGCTAGAGTACGTTTGTCCTTCAATAGTACCTTGATTTTTTTGTTGACATTACAGGGAGAAATCAATTTTTTAGTGTGTCATCAACAATCTAGAGAAACAACATGGGCTTGCTGCAATTTAGTCCGAGGAAGAAGTCAGAGGTTTTTCCCTAAGTATCCAGAGAAGCAGCTTGGGCTTGCTGCAGTTACTCAGCTCATTGTATGGGTAGTCAGAGGGAGAAGTTTGTAAGGTAATGGTGGAATGAAGCGTGTTTTTACTCTCCTTATATTTTGTTTGGCTTTGTTTTTTTTCTTTATACTCGAACCATTTGTTATAAATTTTGTATGATTTATTGTAATATGAGATTAGGTTTAATAAATGTCTTTCTTAATTTTCACATGCTCTTTTTGCTATTATGTAAGAACATTCTATCTAATTTAAAGCCTATTAGCTCAAATGGTAGAGTTTTGCGTTCAAACACAAAGATGCGGGTTCAAATCCCGCATAGGCTACGATAATAATAAAAATCACAAATATGTCATTACACATCAGGTAATAGCCGATGTCTTTCAAAAAAACAAAATCGATGTCTATGTTGGTGATGTAAAAACTCAAAACTTTTTAACATCGGTTAATAGCCAATGTGTTTCTATGTTATAACATCGGGTTATATTTTATAATCGATGTTAAAGACATCGGATTTAAAAATATAAACGATGTTATAACATACAAAGACATCGGGTTCTGGCCGATGTAAAAAACTTTTGACTTTTTACATCACCCACATAGACATCGATTTTTTTTTAAAGACATCGATTTTTTTTTTAAAGACATCGGCTATTACCCGATGTTAAATAACAAATTTCTAGTAGTGATTTAATATGGATAAAAGTCATAAAACTCATCTATTGAACTCACCCATGGTTGTTCGCTCTCTAAATATACATGATGACTCATTCCGTCCTCGAGAAGATAATGAGTAAATACTTGGCCCACAAACACCATACTTAAGTGTTATTGGTGCGTTGATGTACCTAGCCAACAATACAAGGCCTAGTATTGTCTTCGCTGTAAACTTGTTCTTAAGATACAGCTCAGTTGCAACAAGGAGACGTTGGAACGGAATTAAGCATTTGTTCTGTTATCTCAGAGGTACACATGATCTTGGTTTATTTTAACAAAACTTCTCAAATGCCACTCTTGTTCGTTATGCAGATGCAGGATATCTATCAAACCCACACAAGACTAAATCTCAAAATGGATATGTCTTCACTTATGGAAATACAACCATATCATGGAAATCCACAAAGAAAACTCTAATTGCTAAATCGTCAAACCATGCCAATTGATAGCATTGTACGAAGCGGGAAGAGAATACGTGTGGCTAAGATCGGTGATAAAATATATACAGAAGGAATCTGGAATCAAGTCCATCAAAGGTAGCCCGACCGTGATATACGGAGACAACTCCGCACGTGTCACTCAAGTGAAGGAATGATGCATCAAAAGGGATCGGACTAAGCGCATATCACCAAAATTCTTCTTTACTCATGAACTTGAGAAGAAAGGGAAAATTGAAGTCCAACAAATCCAATCAGATGAGAACCTCGTCGATTTGTTCACCAAATCATTAACTCCCAAGAAGTTCTAGCAACTTGTGCGCAAGATCGAAATGTTTCGGCTTCGAGAAGCTCATTAGACATGTCAAATTCAGGAGGAGAATTATACGCGCTGCACTCTTTTTTTCTCCGATCGGGTTTTTATCCAACTGGGTTTTTCCCTGACAAGGTTTTTAACGAGGCAGCACCATCAATGCTTATAATAAGATTAAACTTGTGTAAAATCCCTTAGATTCATGATATAAGGTGAATATTCAAGGGGAGTGTTGTAATATTTTATTGTTGTGTGGTAAATATTTCACCTTATCGTAAAATATCCCCCAAAATTAGGGATATTTTTGTGGTTATGGGGTTGGGAATCCGGATCATCTCCCCATATTAGGACTCCTAATAAATGAATCACAACCCTTCAAATAATTCAATGGTCAGGATCTTTTGATTTAGGAAAAAAAAAAACCCTTTTTGCCTTCTCTTTCCCACAGCCTACCCTCCTCCCCCGCCTGATTCCCAATCCCAGCCAACATCGTCGCCGACGCCGCCTCTCTTCCGTCCACCTCCTTGCTGCACCGCCCACGTCGCCGCCTGCAGCCCACCATTGTCGCAGCCGCCTGCAACCACCATTGTTCCCCTCCGTCTCCCACCACTGGCACCGCCCCCTCCTCTCTCCCTCCTTCCACCTACGCCGCATCCGCCTCCTCCTTCGCCCCACTCTCTTCGCCTCCTTCTCTCTCCCTCCTTCCTCCACCTCCGCTGCCTCCGCCCCACTCTTTTCTCCCTCTCCATCTCCGGCCTCCGGCCCCTTCCTCTTCTCCTCTTCCCTCCCCCGCCTCCCCCACGACTCCCCCTGGCTCACCCCCTCCCGATTCCCATCCAACTCCCCCTTCTCCGACCTCCAATCTCACTTCTCCCACGCCCGCACCGCCTCTCTCGGCCGCAAGATCTACCAGCTGGGCCTCCACGCCGTCGCCGAGTTCGACGCTTGGACCTCCCCCGTCCTCCTCCGTCCCCCGATGCTCTCCCTGCTGCCGCCGCTGCCGGGATCTTTTGACGCCTGGGTTTACTGAATTACTCTTGAGGAGAAGACAAAAATGGTTTTTTTTTCTAAATCAAAAGATCCTGACCATTGAATGATTTGGAGGGTGGAGATTCATTTATTAGGAGTCCTAATATGGGGAGAGGATCCGGATCCTGGGGTTGGGCCTCTAATATAAAAGGAGGATCCGAGTTGTTGTAAAATATGCAAGAAATCAGATAAACAAAGTACGATTACAAGTACAAACAATCTGGTTCTCTTGTTTACCACTATAATTATCACACGTGTATATATATATTTTATAACTCGCTATTTAAAAATATATATTTTTTTATAGATGGAATTTCACATTGATATATTTACCTTGAACAAATCTTAAAGGAGCTAAATCCCACAAGGACTTGAAAAATCCCGAAAGGGTTTGAATAACCAAATTTATTGAAATAAATTTTCCGAAAGGGTTTTGTGAAAATTAAAATAATTAAATAAAATATATTTCAACCTTGAATAAACCCATCCGAAAGGGTCCGATAAAAATCCCTTGAGGGCCTTGATAAAATCCCGAAAAGGGTTTTTTAGTGCGTTTGTCCTAGGTTGGTTATCGGCTACATTTTCAGTTGTTCTTGGCGGTCCTAGTCTGAGTTGGGGGCTCTGCCATCCAGTGTCGGGTCTGAATGGGGTCGAGGCGGTGTGCATCGAGGCGACTCCGTATTCCGGAAATTTCCTTGGAGGTTCGTCTTCATCGCCCACAGGTACTCCTGATTTATCACTGACTAGCAGTGTCATCACTTGGTGGCGCTTGGTTTCGGGTTTAGTTTATGTTACCCTCAGCTTTTCTCGGATAGGCTCGTTTGTTTCGAATGGGGTTGTTTAATTACCGCTTTTTGTATAGCACCGTTTTTCATTGTACGTAGACCTTTCAAACAGGTCGGGTTGTCTCGGGTTCGGGTCCATTTCGGGTCGGGTCATTTCGGGTTACGGGTCGTGAAATGCTCAAACCAGACCCATATTTAACGGGTTCGGGTTGACCCAACAGGTCAAAAGCGCTACTCATCCATAATTTTTTAAATGTCATTTACTATTTATACACGTTATTTTAAAATGATAAAATTATGTAAAATATCAATAAAATTTTATTACTTGTTATAATTTCATTCTTTTTAGTTTTTGAAGTATGAAATTATATATAATATATAAATTGATATTTTATATAATTATTATCATCCTTAAAACCATACATGAATAGTAAACGACATTTAAAAGTAAACAGATGGAGTATTTTTAATGACTATTTACATAGTTCCTAAATGTAAAATTGTTATATTATCCTAATAATAGTTATATTATTGAAAAATAATAATTAATGTTGCTACAATAGTAATATGTAATTTTATATACATAAGAAATTGTAATGTTAAAGTATAAAGTAAAGTTGATGATGAAAAATATAATATTCAATCCTAATTATTATCAATAATATATTTCAATAAGGTTAAATTGTAATTTATTTATATTTTTATTATTTTAAAGCTTGACCCAACGGGTGACCCACGGGTTGACCCAACCCGACCCAGAAATTTGCGGGTTGAACGGGTTCGGGTTGCTTCGGGTTTCGGGTTGAAATATTTGCGCAAAAACCCACGTTTTACGGGTCGGGTCGGGTTCTCGGGTCGGGTCACGTTTTGACAGGTCTAATTGCACGTTATATGTTTTAACGGTTCGTCATTTACCGACTTTATCGGCCTCTCGAAGAGTGTTCCCTGACCCGTCCCCCAAAGCCCACACGGCCGACCCGACCCACTAAATTCCTCGCGGACCCAGGTTGTACTCTTCTCCACCGGAGGAAAATGGCTACGTAGAGCTTACTGATCGAAGGGCCCGGGGGAGTGCTTTACGATCCCCCAAATTCCACTACACGGTGGTAATGGCAAGGATCCGAAGCAGTTGGATTAATTTGAAACCCGCTGTTTTCATCTGGTCTCTCTCCGTTATCCTCTTCTACTGTGCTTTTCAGATGGCGCTGCGCAATTCCTTTGTCAGCCACTCTCCTCCTAATTCAGGTAAAACGATCCATTTTTTTTTTTTTTACTTATTTGATTTACGCTTTATGGTGTTTCTTTCTCTTGTTTCGGATTTTAGTGATTCACGCTTTGTATTGCGGATCTATCGATCAATATTAGTTGTCAATGTTTGTGTATTCTGTAATTGCAGAATCTAAATTGATTATTAGTTATAAATTGGGCCACACAATGAATGTTTATTTGAATTTATGGAAAGAGCTTCTATTGAATTTGGGTGTCAAAAGGGGCTAATTTGTGTCTAATTGCCACAATGGGATCTTTGATCTAGAAAATCACTCAAGAAATAGAAAAAGCTCAAACAAATTGATTGCAAGTCATTAACAATTAGAAGAATACAGAAACAGAATGCAAAATGAAAACACAAATTGATTGGGAGGAGAAAGTAGAAGAATCAGTACATAGTGGGAAGAAGGGAAGATTCCGAAACATTCAATAACATCACCTTGTATCGATGAACTAAGTTATTAATTACATTTTTAATCAGCTAAGACTAAGACTAACTGGAAGATCCCTAGTAAATTGTTACTGTTGACTTGTGACAAGGTCCAAGCTAGCTTCTCTCATCTAATCAAGCTAAAGTTACCTAGCCAGGAAATCATGTGGTCCATAGTCACTGCTAACAGGTTAGAGCATCAGCAACGGAATGTTTTGTGGATAAGAAAATTGAGCTGGGAATTCGGAAAATGGTAACTCATTATTTTCCCACTTGAATTATTCTTATTCCTGCGTCAGCGAGATTGGCTCCACGATAAATGCTAACTACCAAGATCTAAGGATGGTGATTGAGGAGATGGGATGTATTAAGCCTGATTTATTTTGGGCTATGATACAAGTAAAAAAGCCAATCATGTATCCTGTCCAATTTATTGTGTCTACCAATGACTACCAATGTCATATCAAATCTTATGAAGGATACAATTATCCTGTCTAATTTATCCTGTCCAATTTATTAACTTTCTGATGAATAGATTCTGCTATCATTTTTTCTAATTACTTGCATTTCCTTGGAATGATGCTCTCATTTTTAACACTACATTTCACTTCTAAAATGGAAAATGATACAAGTGTATGAAGTGGAATGACAGACCATCCAGTTTCAAGTGGGGATCAAAGATTGAGACTATATGATAAAATGGGAAAGGACTTGGATGAACACGGTGCAGCATTCCTTAAACATGGTGAAACTTCTCAGTCATTGTCTCTTTCGGATATTTTCACTAAAAAGGATGGTTGCGTGACGCCTAAGCTCAAGGTGATGTGTGAATGGCCTAACCTCTTTGTATATAGTGTAGCGATCATCTAGAATTTCTTATTTATTTAATAATTCTTGTCCTTATATTACAGGCAGCAAATCCTCCTGTACGAGCTAATGTTTTGTATTTGAGTACAAATTATTCTATCCCGATTTCGTAAGGATTCATTTTTTTTTTATTTTTTTTTTGGTAATTTATACTCAAAGAAACAGGTAAGCTTTATTGATTGATACTTGGTTTGCTTGTTGCAGGGATGCAGTACAGAATGTATTCTCTCCTTATTTTGATCGAGGTAAAATCTGGTCTCTTTACATGCCCAATGTACTAGTGTAATGGATTGCCTTTGTAACTTACAAAGGCAATCCATTACACTAGTACATTGGGCATGATTGTATAGAATTAGTTGCATAAATGAATGTATAAGTTTAGTTAGTTTGCAACTTGGGTGATGGGAATGCTCTAAACTGTGATCAGATTATGAGCTTGTGATTTCAAATTCAAAATATTCATTTGGTTCTGCAGAGGCATTCAAAAGCAAAATTTGAGATTGTCACATAATTTGGTAGATTATATCAAAGTCCACATTTAGAGATTTCTTGGGTTACATTGATTTGTGGAAAAGGTGGTTTTACACATTCAAGGGGAAAAACATGTAAAACCACTTAGAAGAAACGATGTTTTCTTTAATAATAACTAGTAGGTGTAAGTGTTATGCACTGCTTATTTCCATCTTTTTCTTGCTTACGTTTGGTGCACTTAGCTATCTGGTTTCAGAATTCAAGTATGTACCATTTCAGCTTGTTCCATGCCTCACACCATATCTCACCGGTTCCTGCTACAGATGTTGAAGTAAGTTCCTCCCTAGAAAAAACACATTTCGGTAATTGAAAATGATTAACCACGATGTATCTTCAATATTAACGTATTCTTAATTCATAAGATTGAAGCTGAAGCAAATGCAGTCAGCAAAATTGCTAAGACAGTCTGCCCATTGAAGATTGTATTAGATAGGGTGGTCTTGACTTCAACTGGTGTCCTTCTTGGTTGCTGGCAGGTAACCATTCCCTGTGACATTTTTCAGTGTCCAACACTTGTCACTTTGTTTCACATACACCCTGATAGTGCATTGAAATATCACGCAGCTTCCTTTTTATATGGTGCTAATTCTAGAAGAGTAGAAGACCTTCCTTTAAATGGATGGATTAACTTCTAAAATAAAATACGTCTTCATGTGGGAATTCTTTATATTTATACATTTTGTCTTGCAAACAGCAAGTTGATTTCTCTACATTTTCCTCATTAGGTGGTGTCTGGTACAGATCCCATCAATGTGCGTGCTAAATTGAGATCTACTCTTCCACGTGCCCCGGAGAAGCAGCTTGTAAGAACCAAAAGTATCGTTTGAATATTGATTAGCCAACAAGGTAGACTAGGACATATGGCCTTGCTCTTATACTTACTTTTTCCATGCTGCTGCAGTATGATGCTGCAATTCTTCATACATCATTCGCAAGGCTTCTGGGTTCGCCAACTATTCCTCATGAGGTTAGTAAGCCAGCGTAGAAGTCTGCAACTTTGGATTGGTAATACTCCATGCCAATGGCATTTTTGTCATGATAGAACCATAGGCATATTACAGCGTAAAAATAAGGCAACCGATTTGCCTTTCTGATAGATTGCTTTTTATGGATTTTGGCGGACCCTGCTTCATCTCGGGATTTACTGGGTTGTTGTTGTTGTTGGATTATTTGCCAAAATTGAACAGGAAATAGGCTTTACTTATTTTGTGTCAAGATTTTGAGACAAGAATAGAACAGTGGTTCTCATTTATATATGATATGAAAAAACGAAACAATTCCATGGTGCAATTAGATTTGTACTAAGCATCTAATTATCTGTGCAGGAATCAGAAAGATATCCAAATGAACTCCAATTCTTTCACAAGCTGGTTGTTCGTCTAAATGATAAAATCCGTGGATTTGAGGTATCGCGATTTACTTATGTCAGGATGGATCAAAATTGCTTTCCATTAGGAGGGCTATAATGGTAGATCCTATCCTATTGAAATGCGATCCTCACATGCTATCTTGCTTTATGGTACTGAAATCAGGCTATTGTGTCCGAGCTCTGGTATGTGGAGGAGTTCGATGTCTTGGCCCTCGCTTTGAACGGAAGAATGAAGGTTAGACGATTCAAGCTTGGTTGCTCAAAACCTGTAGTAACATGAAGTAAATGGCACAATGCTGCTGATCACAGATGAAGTTGAGCCTATGGCCTTGAGACTTGAGAGAAGCCTTCAATTTTCATGTCTTGTCTGCTGTTTGTAGATTATCAGTATTCATCATATCTGTATATCTATATATCTATATGTACACAGATGTTTCAGATAATCTTTTTTTTTTTTTTTTGAGAAACATTTTTTTTCTTAGTGAAAGTATATGTGTAATCTACCGGACCCCATTGATAATTTGATACAGTATATTTTTAAATTTTGGTCAACCTCAACCCGAGTTACCAAGCTATCAAAGTGAGGATCATGTCTATTGTGGCGAGCCTCGGAGGTGACTATTAGCATGGTTAGCCTTTGAGCTCAACATATAACTATGGAAGTCACTCGGATTGGGGAGGAGCTGTGGATCTTCTCTGCGATCTATGGTGCCCCGGAGAGAGTAGGAGATTGGAGCTGTGGAATTCCCTAGAGGAGTTTGCCTTGGTGAACAACAAGCCCTGGTTATTGGCGGGCGATTTCAATGCAGTGCTACATCTGGCTGAGAGGTCGTCTTCATCGGTGGGCTCAAACCGCTCGATTTAGAGATTCGTTGAATTTGTGGAGTTGCTCCAGCTTGTAGACCTCGGGTATGAGGGAATTCCCTATACATATTGGCATGGGAACGACCCTGCTACCCGGTATACTGCGAGACTCGACCGTGCCCTCTGCTCGACCGACTGGAGGCTAAGGTTTCCACACGCGGTAGTGAGACACCTAACAGCACCCCACTCGGATCACTCACCTCTGTTGATCGAGCTCAACCCATCTGCTAGCCATTTTAATCGGCCCTTTAGATTTTTGGCTCCCTGGTTGCTACATGAAAGCTTCAAAGATTTTATGCGGGATCACTGGATGAGCCAAGCCCCGACAAGTGCAGCGCTGGAGGTTTTCACCAAGGATTTAAAGGTGTGGAACAAGGAGGTGTATGGTAACATATTCAAGCGAAAGCGAGAACTGTGGGCGAGACTGGAAGGGGTTCGGAAGAAGCTCGCAGCTCATGTCTCTCGCCACTATCTTGACATGGAAAGTCGTCTGTGCAGTGAGCTCTCGGAAGTTCTTAACCACGAACAACTCCTTTGGTTCCAAAAATCCCGCTCAAGCTTCCTTGTAGATGGCGATCGAAATACGAAACTCTTCCACCTTTCCACGATGGTTAGACGGAGACACAACAGAATCTCGGCCCTTCAAACAACAACGGGAGACTGGGTTGAAGAAGATGGCTTGGTGAGAACTCTTGTCTTGGATTTCTTCAGAGCCATATACACGGCTGAGGGTCAGGGGCTGAGTGAAAGGCCTCATTCTTCAGTCTCTGAATTCCCACCGATTGAAGCTGATCAGTTACATCGTCGACTGAGCTCCCCCTTTGAGCCAGCGGATGTTTGGGATGCTCTAAAGCGTATGGGACCGCACAAAGCTCCAGGGCCGAACAGTTTCCCATCGATTTTCTATCAAAAGAATTGGGAGACTGTCGGACAACAAGTGACAGAGACGGTTTTGAATATGCTAAACAATGCCACATTCCCGGATAAAATAGTCGATGCTCTCATTGTGTTAATTCCGAAAGTGCAAGTGCCCACTCGTCCATCACAGCTCCGCCCTATTGCACTCCTGAACGCCGTCTTCAAGATCGCCACTAAATGCATTGTTAACCGGTTGAAGCCAATGCTGGAAAATCTGATTGCTCCTACCCAAGCTAACTTTGTGCCGGGCCGACAGATTATCGACAACGTCGTCATAGTACAAGAGGTGCTTCACTCAATGGCAGAACGAAGAAGACGGCGATGGATGATGGTCAAGGTTGATTTAGAAAAGGCATATGATTGCATTAGTTGGGATTTTTTGCAAGAGACCTTGGAGCTTGCTAGAATCCCTCAACATTTGATCAATGTCATCATGAAGTGTCAAACGGTTGGTAGAATGGAGTTGTTATGGAATGGGGAAGTGGCTGGAGGGATCTCGACGTCTAGGGGTATCCGCCAAGGAGATCTGCTCTCGCCTTACCTCTTCGTCATGTGCATGGAAAGACTCTCACAAAGCATAACCGCATCTGTTCATAGGGGGGATTGGAAGCCGGTGGAAGTTGGTGGTGTAAGGCTTTCACACCTTTTCTTCACCGATGACCTGGTTCTGATGGCAGAGGCCTCGGTGGAATAGGGAGATGCAATTAAGAGTTGTCTAGACATCTTTTGCTCACGATCGGGGGAGAAGGTGAAATATGCTAAGAGCACGGTGTTGTTCTCTCGCAATGTCCCTGCAAACGCTAAAGACGCCATAAGTGGCGCCCTGGGGATCTCGGTTTCAAGGGAGTTTGGCAATTATCTGGGCGTACCAACGGCAACAGGGCGAATGACCAAGGATCGATACAATTTTTTACTAGAAAAGGTGACGAAGAGGCTTCAAGGTTGGAAAGCGAAGACGCTCTCCTTTGCAGGAAGGGTGACGCTCGCCAATTCAGTCTTGACAAGCCTTCCAGTTTACTCGATGCAATCCACCATGATTCCGAGGGGTATATGTGATATTGTGATGCTATTGATAAAGAAATTAGAGGCTTTATTTGGGGATCAACTAGTGAAGAAAGGAAGCCTCATCTGCTCAGATGGAAAAAGCTTACATCCGCAAGGCAGGAGGGTGGACTCGGGGTGCGATCGATGCGAATCTCCAACCAAGCTCCCCTAACAAAGCTTAGTTGGCGCCTGCTGAACAAGCCGGACACCCTTTGGAGTCGGATCATCCGAGTTAAATACTGTCACGGACGTGCTGATGTCGACATGTTCGAGAGGAGATCGAGTTCTTCATCCATGTGGAAAGGCATCGTACATGGGGTGAAGCTCTAACCCCGCACTTGAGAGTGGCGGTCGGCAATGGAGATTCCACTTTATTTTGGATGCATCCATGGCTCCTTGACTCACCACTCATGGACATCGCCACTCAACCAGTGTCGGAGCCGCTACTAGGTGCCACTGTTGCCGAGATGAAAGAGGCCAGAACCTGGAATTGGCCGGTTTTGTCTCATTACATGGAGCCGGAAATTCTTCAAAGATTGCAGTCAATCTATTTGAAAGAGGGCAGTGATCATAACGACAGGATCGTGTGAGGACTGAACTGACACCTTCAGAGGAATTCTCCTCAAGCTCGATGTCAAAGGCGATTCGCCTCAACCAAAGCGGGCCACAGATAAAGGAAGATTGGCATCATATATGGCGAACTCCAGTCCAACAGAGAGCGAGGACATTTCTCTATATGGCGGCACATGACTGCATTCTCTCGAATGCAAACCGAGCCAGACGCCATCTCACGGTGTCGGGGGCCTGTCCGAGATGTTCAGACATTGAAACGAGCCTACATTTGCTACGAGACTGCCCGAGGATTCGAGAACAATGGGAGAAGGCGAGGATTTATGATCAGTCCGCCTTCTTCTTGGAGTCGAACATCAAGGGCTGGATTTTCGAATGCACGAGAAAGGAAGATAGGAAAGCAACCTACTTCTACTCCATGTTATGGACTATTTAGAAGTGCAAAAAACAAACTAGTCTTCGGAGGAAAGGATGAAGTGGAAAGAGTTGTTGCGAAGGCAGCCCAGGATGCTCGAGATTATATCGACAAAGCTACTTCTCCACAACTGAGTTTGAATCCCCCACCTGGAGGCTCGGAGAGTCGCTTGAATTGGTGCCCTCCACCACCAGGATGGGTGAAGCTCAATTTCACAGGGGAAACAAGGGAGTTTAAACTCGCCTTCAGCTTTGTGTGTGGCCGCTGTATGATTTGGGCATCCTACCATGGGATAAAAATGGCGAGAACACACAATTTCACCAGAGTAATGCTCGAAACGGACTCAATGGAGGCTTATGAATTACTCACCAGCAGGAGGAAAGCTACGGGCCTAGAATGTCACCGTGTCACACAATGCAGGGAATGATTGGATACACCGAGCTGGAAAGTCGTAGTCTCACACGTTAAGCGCCGAGCGAACAGCTTGGCCGATGCCATGGCCCTATTTGTAGCTTGTTTAATTCCTCTGCAATTTACGTAGTATATCAATAACTAAAGGCAGCTTGCCTTCTTTGGGATCAAAAGAAATTAAAAAAAAAAAATTGTAATTTTGCAAATTATTTTAATAGTCAACGCTTTTTTAAATTTTATTTTTAAAAATTTGACTCCCACCTCAGCCTAACACCCACGACTCGACATGTCTGAGATCACCCTACCCTGCACTCCTGCAGTGTAACCTACTTGATCAGCCGACTTTGAAGATCCAAGGAAAGATATTCATGCTGAAATCAAGAGTTTCTTTGAAAAAGAAGACAATGAGACCCGAAACCTATCTTAGGTATTTGCACTTCATTGAGGGGGTGAGTGATGACAGACCACAATATATCATCGTGGGTTAAAATTCATCAACGGTGCTGATTCAAGAATTAATAGAGGGCAAGGATTCCGCTTATTATACAGCCCCAGTTAGTTCTACAGAAAAGGGCAAGAGGGTGTTCGATTAGGCACTCAACCCTGCACTGCAATCAAATCTTCTGCCTCAGATATCTCCTCCTCTTCAACGTGCTCATCGCCTTCACCATCTTCAGCCACTACAGACTCGGACAAGATCTCTTGAGCTTCAGCAAGTGCTGTTTCCCTTTCATCTGTTGCGTACAAGATCTTCTTGACTGCAACAGCCATCTGCATTACAGTAATAGCATGACATCATATCCCATATCATCAACCTTATAACCCAGTAGCTACTGTAATAAGGAGTACTACATATGATCATGGTATACTCCTATCTGAAGTGACTGATATAAAATTCATAAAGAATTAATTAAATCCAATAAATAAGAAGGAAAAAAAAAAAAAAGGCATCAGTGGCATTCTTACTGGGAGGTTCTCCACTTGAGGATCCTGACAGAGTATCTCAATGTCGCGCAATTTTCCAAAGTAATAGTCTCTTTCTGTCTCCAACAGGTCAACAGAGAGCTTCAAGTCTGTCACCTGTAGCCAACAAGTGATCAATGAATTTCCGTGCTATATCACAGAAAACCTTGTTCAAGCATCCATTCCTCTTTTTCTTTTTTGAAATTGTCTTGTGTGACTTGTGAACAGAGAATTATTAAATAATAAAGAATTATTAATTTTATATATATATATATGGGTATCAAGTAAATAAGGACCACATATTACCTCCTTAGTTAAAGCTTGCATCTCTTCTCTAGAATCTAGCCCAGAAGCAGCGGATATTGTCTTTCCTTGTCTAGGTCCTGTGTGTAGTAGAGTAGAACTCAATATAGCATACTCAAGCCTACCACCCAATATAATGAGATTCAGAGAAGAAAAAAAATAGCCGTCTATGTGAGATCAAATTAAAGATGAAAATGAAGTTCTTAGTGAAAGAGCGAAATTCTTGTGGTAGCAGGTTATCAGCTGACCATAAGTCTTGTTAAGAGCCACTGTATCAGACGATCCAGAGTTGAATGAATTGTTTGTTTGCAAGGACTTCGAAGCTTTTTGACCCTTTGGGTGTCGGTCTTTTCCTCCCTTGCTCCTCCTTTCAACAGGGTTATAGTTTCTGACAAAGGCACACTTGGTAAATATATCAGGAAGATAAAATAAAGAGCAGAGTCATGTGAATCTTTACATACTCATTCATAATCCCGCCATTCACAGAATCACAGTGGCGTTTGAGCCACTGTAGAAACTCAAGATTGTCAAGTGGCCTGCCTTTGATTAGTCTGTTGACTTCAACATGCTGGCAAGTGGCAACCAATGCAGTAAAGCAAATCAGTCACCAAACACGGGTTGCGTACAACCAACATTATCAGCAGTATTAAACAAAAGAATGAAGAAGCTCATAGCAGGTTGTGGCACAATACTGTAACTGTAATTGCACAATACACTCTTTAACCATTAATCAACAAACACTCTCAATACTCAAAAACTTCGTTCCATTTCATAAGAGCACTTCCTCAAAACAACCCTAGGAAACCACCTCCCTGCAACTGATCTGAACCACCCACTATCCTAGTCCCCACCTGCTGGCCCAAGCGAAACAAAAATAGGCAAGCTGAGAACTCAAACAGCTTTCTGCTAATATGTAGCTCAATTCTTTTATACAAACATCTTTCACTTTGTCCAACTTAACATCAGGAAGAAGGAATGAAATGCATATGTTATGTTTTCTAGGGCTCAAAAGGACATGACAGCTTTTGTATCCCACACAACAAATTTTCTGACCCTTGTGCGCGTGTGTGTTTTATCTGATACGTTTTACATGATTTTGAAGTGACCATGATGTCTTACTTAAATCCTGAACTTTTTCTCATAGTTTGTGTCTGAGCAATTGGTTATTTTTAATGAAAATCAGCCTAAAAGAGCCAGATTCTTACATTACTTCTAAAAGACTAGATTACCTTCTCAATTTTCAGTTTGTTAAAGACATCTTGGAGAACCTTGTAATTTTGGATCATATCATATTCTGTCTTTGCATCAAAATTCACCTGCAGCATACAAGATTGACATGTGAAATCAATATGCAAGTAAGTGAAGAGTCACGACAGCATGCACCCAAATTAATATTTAACGGTACAAAAGGATGTCAAAACCTTGTGCATGGGAACAACTCCTGAATAGGTCATGTCCATCATTTGGCATTGCACAGCACCAGATGCAGCCTAGTCACCATCATATTCAAGGAACAAGGGACACAAATCAATGTTTTATCAAGGTAAATCAGGAAAAACATCAAGGAAAAAATCAGATTAAGATATGCCTGCATGTCATCCACCACAGGCGCAATAGGCTGAGTTCTAGTTGTGAAACTTATGCTCAAGATTGGCTCTGAGAAAGTTGTTATTAACAAACAAGAAATGGAGACAGATATTCTACTTCTTTTACCTTCCTACTATATGCAACCAAGTATAAACCTCTTTTCCCCTGTTGTACAGGTTGATTAGCACACAATCAATTACAATTTTTTTAACTCCCTACTACATGAGCTGGAAAGTGAACTTCCAATCCAATCTTATATCTTACACATTCACCAACTGTAGAAAACTCCAGTCTTAGAGGAACCCTTGGATATCCAAAAGCCTATAATCTTGATTTAATTAATTTCAGCCTCGTAGTTAAATGTTCAACACAGATAATGTCATTTAGCATGTCAAACAGTCTTTCCGCAACAAATTTACAGTTTCAGTTGGTCCATTAACTCGTCAAAAAATGATTTTATACAACCATATCTAGCAGAGAAAAAATAACCCTCATTATAAACATTATTGATTATAGTCCTCAATCAAACAAGCAATCAAGCACGAGAAGGATTGAGACATATAACTATTTTATTGTACTATTATGGTGGTTAAAAAGAAACCACTATTTGAATATTTTGAGCAATCTAATACAGATTTAATAATGACTAATTCTGATCTTTCCTCCCATACCAAGCCAAGTCATGCCATTAGCATCTCTACACATCTTAAGAGTAAAGTTTCATCCAACACCTTTACACCTACGTAACCACTTTAGGGACCACCTCCCTCAATAGGAGGGTATCATATATGAAATGGTTATCGCTGATCACTTTCAGTAATTAATCTTCCAATGTCATTATCAGATTTCACCTAATTTCAGCACTTACAATCATCAACCAGACAAATTTGCCGATGCAAGAACCAAAGGAAAGAACGGCGAACAAACATACAAACCGTTGATGTCTAACAAGAATCCATCAAAACCTTCAACGAACAATTAAGCGAGAGAAATAGGAACATGCATTTGAGAAAAGGTACAGAAAACAAAGGAAACCTCCTCAATCTTGGAGAGCTTAAGCTGGAGCCTGGCATTGATCCATTGCAGAATCTCATTCCTTCCGACGAAGTAAGCACTGTCCATCATCCCTATGTTAGTGGCCATTATCGCCTCGTATCTCGATTGCTTCCTCTCCCGCCTCCGAAAAAAGATGCGTCGGAGAGGGCAACGGAAAAGGAAAAGGTCGATTAGAAGTGAAAATGAGGGATTCGATTACAGACAAGAAGAAACGGAGATTGAAAAGGAATTCACAGGACGTGAAATCTCGGAAGAGGTTTCAGTTCGAGATGCTATAGGGTTGGGATCTGAGGGGAAATGAGATTTCCTTGCGCTTTTATTGCGAGAAATGGAAATGAGAAGAGAGGGAGATGGGGGGTGGATGGGTATTTTCCTTTTTATTACTCCCTCCGTTCTTTAATATTTGACACTTTACTATTTAGGCACGTTTTTTAAGGTACTAAAAATTATATAAAATATTAATTTTTTTAAAAAAAATTAAAATAATTTCGTATTTTGTTCACTTTCATTCTTGGGTTCCAATATAGAGGTTTCGGGATCCGCCGGGGTAATAAGTATAATATTATTAAAAAAAATTGAATAAAAAATTAATATTTTATATAATTTTTACCTTCCTAAAAAAACGTACAGAATTGAAAAAGACAAATGTTAAGGAACGGAGGGAGTATTTAGTAACTAGGGTCTTAGAGCGTGAGCAACAATGAGTTTTGCTCACCTAAAGGTTGCTAAAGGGTAATTCCATAGTTGTAGGCAAAACTTTAAGGTAAAGAGAGGACCTTGGTGTGGAGAGGTGGGAAGTGTCTTGGACTATTTGCAAAAGCATGCTTTATTTATTTTTATGTTTTTTATTTAACTAATAATATTATGATTGGTGGAAATAATATAGGGTGTGTATGGATGCAATTTTAGTAGTTAATAAACTAGTAAAATTGGGGTTGAAAATTTTAACATTGTATGGGGAGGGGTTATTTAGTAGATTTTAGTTTATTTGGGGGTTTATTTAATAAGCTATTTTTGATAGCTTTTTGGGAGTTTATGTGGTTTATTTGATTTGAAAATACCATAATATCCCTAATAATAACAAAATAAACTACACTTTTTACAAATAAACTGTTTTCACCCCATACGGAGTTTATATTTTTTCATAAATTTTTAACTACTTTTTATCAACAGTTTATAAATTTTAGTCAGTTTATTAACTCCGTCTCATACGAACCCATAGTAGGTATAAATAAATGAGAAAAAGAGAAGAATGAGGTAAACTCATGGTTGTGGAGTAAAAATATGAAAATCTTAAATAAAGAGGTTGATAAAATGAAAAATTATTTAAAAGAAAAAAAATGAGGTGTCAAAATATTATAGGGAGAGAGGAAAAAAATTGGATAAGAGGTAATCTTATGGTTGCGGATGGTCTTGGCCCGTGCGTATGGGACTAATTTTTTTATACAGTATAAGTTAGGGGTGGGCACAAATCCCGCAAATCCCGGGCCTGTCCCAATCCCGGTGGGATTTAAAAAAAAATAGTGAATCCCGTCCCGGTCCTGTCCCCCAAAAATTATGCAGGACGGGAAGCGGGACGAGAATTTTCTTATCCCGCAAATCACATCTCGTCCCGCATATATATTATAATAATAATAATAATAACAACAACAACAATAATATACAGTTTATATATATACGCTTTGTATAATTGTATATACTGTGTATCTATATATACACACACTTTTACAGTGTGTATATGTATGGTATATATACATTTTTTGTGTACTTTGTATAATTGTATATGACTAAACCAGTGCTAAAAACATCTGTCGAAACATAAAGAGTACCAAACAATTAAGAACAAACAAGAAACTCATTTTATTATAATCCGCGCACAAAAGTCCAAAAAACCACTCAAAGGCGATCGTCCGCGGATGAAAAAGAACAGATACGTGGCAACCATGCCCACTTCCCACGAGTATAACACGTGTTGAAAGTTGAGCACCACGTGGCGTAACATGCAAGAGAATCAAGGATCTATAAATAGGGAAAAGCTTCATAGGAAAAGGGACTTTTTGGAAACGAACGGAAAGGAAGAGGGCGGAACAAGACATAGTGAACCCAGAAGAAAGAAGATCGAGAAGCAATCATACGCGTAGAAAGAAATCTGATAAATTGAAGAGAGTCTACATCGTTCACAACGTCAAACTCCGCGGATGAAAACCCTGTCCGTTTTTAGTGTAAAATTCTATTAAGGATTGACGTTAATAAATCTCAAGACATTCAACAACGACAGGTAAAGCAAGTCAAGTTTCCAAATTGTCTAGGAAAAACTCGATAAGGGAACCGTCCTTCGTAATTAAAGTCAATTAGCATAACTTCCCGCGGCACAGGTTGGGCCGCGTCGATTTCTTCGACGCGGGTCAGGTAAGTCCGTCGTGAAGGTCGGTCATTTCATTAGGTAGGTTCCCGGGCCCCACAAAAAATGGTGGTCTTTATGTATCGGGGCTTTTTCACTGGCGCCGTCTGTGGGAACCCCCTCACACTAAGGGGTTTCCTTTTTAAATTGATTAAAATCTATAAATACAAGTTTTCAGATATCTAACATCGAACTTTCTTTTGATAGTTAGATTCACAATAACAAGAAGATGAGTGATAGCCAGAATTATCAGACTCAGAACATGAGTCAAGGGGTTCACCAAGATCAAGAAGCCTCTAGCATTTATGTCCCGCTGACGCCACTAACCAATCTTAGTGCTGAAATGGGGGAACAGAACCTTGAAACTCCTCCTCAACCCTATGGTAATCAGTATGGACTAGACGGAGGATTCATCCCACAAAACTTCGGGTATTATGAAGCGCGACATGAACAGCCAAACCCTTTTCAACAGGAGCAGGCTCAGTACTTTTACTATGATCAATGGGGGCAGAATCCGCGTCAGCAAGGAAACTATAGGCCAGAAGGACAGTATGGGAATTTTGATCGACGTAACACTGCTTATGATAATCCCAGTAACTGGAACTATGGTTTTCAGAACCAAGAAATACCATACCAGACGTGGCAAAATGATCACTATTACAGAGAAAATAAACATCGACGCGGGGATAAGTCGACAGATGTTTCTACCTCTACAAAATCTGACTCTGTAGAGAAAAAAAACGAAAATGCACCAGCCGGTTTCCCATCAGTGTTTACTCAAGAGATTTGCTCTGCGACAGTACCAAAGCGGTGGAGAGATGTGAACCTCATGAAGTATGATGGAACAACTGATCCTGAAGATCATCTCTGTCATTTTGCTACTGCAATGGGGATAAACGAGTATAATGATGCCATGTTATGCAGAACGTTCCCTTCAACCTTAACAAAGATCGCGCTAACTTGGTTCACCAACCTTCCCAAGGGGTCCGTGACCAATTTCGCCCAGATGTCCCACATCTTCACTTCTCACTTCGGGAGTGCGCGGTCAAGAAAGAAGACTATGCTCGACTTGAATTCCATTAGGCAAGGAGCTGGGGAATCCTTGGGGCATTTTTTCACTCGATTCACCAGTATGGTAGTCCAAATCCCTAACTTCAATCACGAATCGGCTATTATCATACTTATGGGCAATCTAGCTGAAGGAGATTTCAAGACATATTTGTTTCGAAAGAAGCCCACAAGTTATGATGACTTAAGAGAGCGGGTCTCTAGACAGATTGAAGCAGAAGAAGCAGCCGCGTCCAGCTCCAAGGCGAATACTGGAAATTCAGGTCCTTTTGGGAAATTGATAGAAAAATTCAGAAAAGAGAAAGCCAAGCCTCCTAGACATCATTCAGAGGCAATAGATTTCCGTCCCCACCGTGATGAAGTGCATATGAACTTAGAAAGGGGTCAAGGATCTCGTCGTAGGGAAAATCATCCGCGTTCTCATCATCCACGAGAGAATCAACACAGAAATCGCGATATGAGATCTCCACCTAGGAGGGAGAACCGACCCGATCACAGACCTCGATGGGAGGACCGAAATCCTAGGTTTGACGAATCTCGGAATCCACAAGAACGATTTGATAGGCAACAAGATCCGCGTAGGGATCTCCCATTCCACAACCGGGGAAGGGGGAGAGGAAGAAGAGGACGCGGAGGAAGGTACAACAACACGCCCGTAGCCCAGAGATCTGTCAATCAGAGAGAAGCTCAAAAGACAGAAGCAGGTCAAATACCAGAACCAGAAGGCTTCATCAACACCCTCGCAGGAGGTTTGTCTATGGCCGGGTCCAGTAGGCAGGAAAAAAAAAACTATGAAAGGGAAGGAAGACAGCCACCATCCGCGTCAAGTAGAAGAATTTCTCTCACGCAGCATGAGAATATTTCCTTCACTCCAAAAGACGCGGAGGAAATAAGAATGCCGCACTCAGACCCGCTGGTCATTCACGCACAGATAGCTGCCAAGACCGTAAAAAGAGTATTTATTGATACTGGGTCTTCTGTGGACATCCTGTCATGGGAAGCTTTTTCTCAAATGGGAATCTCCGCGGCTTCGTTGAAACCGTATCCAGGAACGCTGATCACATTTTCGGGAGGAGAAGTACAAGTGGCTGGCACAATCGAGCTTACAGTTGTTCTGGGGACGCCTCCTAACAGACGTATGGAAAATATTGTGTTCACAGTAGTGAAAATTCCCACTGTGTATAATGCTTTGTTGGGCCGTGTCTCGCTCTACAAATTCCAAATGGTAGTTTCAATCTACCACTTTTTAGGAAAATTCCCGTTGCCAGGAGGAGGAATAGGCGAGGTCCGCGGACAACAACCAGAAAGTAGAAGTTGTTATTTAACCTCCATCAAGAAAAATAAAGAAGTGATGTGTATTAGTGAGAATTGTGAATCCGAGGTCGGAGACAATGACTCAGTTGAACTCTCAGAAGCTGAACTAGAGGTCCGGCCGACAGAAGTCAAGGTGTCTACCGCGGACGAGAAAATTGCATTTACACCCTTTCCTAATCCAAAGGAGAAAGTCTATCTGGGACAAGCACTGGAAACAAGAGAAAGAGTTAGAGTTTTAGAAATCATAACAAGGTCAAGAGACATCTTTGCGTGGAGTCCTCGAGACCTGCTAGGTGTCCCGTCTGCGATAGCTTTACATACTTTAAGGATTCATCCAGGAACGAAACCCATAGTGCAAAAGAGGAGAAAAATGGCTCCAGAAAAAGCTGCCGCGGCAAGAGAGGAAACTAATAAACTTTTAGAAGCGGGCTTCATAGAGGAAGTGGAAGATTCTGAATGGCTCTCAAACGTAGTTCTAGTGAAGAAATCTAATGGGAAGTGGAGGATGTGTATCGATTTTACTGATCTTAACAAATCCTGCCTAAAAGATAGTTATCCACTACCATCCATAGATGAGCTTGTCGATGGAACCGCGGGGAACAAAGTCCTTAGTTTTCTTGATGCTTACTCAGGATACAATCAGATAAACCTGGATCCTTCAGACAAAAAAGCTACGACTTTCATCACCAGTCAGGGAATTTTTTGCTACCGCGTCATGCCTTTTGGACTCAGAAATGCTGGGGCAACGTTTCAGAGAACAGTCGATCGGATCTTCCGTAGTCAAATTGGCAGGAATGTATCAATTTATGTTGATGATATTGTCGTCAAAAGTGAAAGAGCAGAGGATCACGCCGCGGATCTACAGGAAACTTTTGATTCTCTTCGAAGAGGAGGTTTGAATTTAAACGCAGAAAAATGTGTCTTTGGGGTTGATTCTGGGAAATTCCTCGGTTTTATGGTTAGCCATAGAGGAATTGACGTAAATCCTGAAAAAGTTACAGCAATTCAAAATCTTCAACCACCGCGAACGATCAAAGAGTTACAATCTTTAAATGGAGCAGTGAACTATTTGAGCCGTTTTTGCTCCTGTTTGGCGGATAAGTCATTGCCTTTCTTTACTCTGCTCAAGAAAAAGGGACCGATACGGTGGACTCCTGAATTACAGGAAGCTTTTGGAAATTTAAAACTTTTTCTGACATCGCTTCCTACCCTTCACCAACCTGAGAGACAAGAGGTCCTCCATCTGTATTTATCTGTAAAAAATGTCACCATCAGTGCAGTCTTGACGCGAGAAGAAAAATTCCCGGTCTACTACATCAGTCGTGTTCTTCAGGACGCGGAGACAAGATATGAACCAGTGGAGAAAATGATCCTGTGCTTAATATTCGCGACAAGAAGGCTAAGGCCTTATTTTCAAGATCATCCTATCCGAGTTATGACAGATTTGCCGATGCGACAGATCCTTCACTCACCATGTTTATCAGGAAGAATGATGAAGTGGGCAGTCGAACTCACAGAATTTGAAATAGAGTACACTCCGCGGAAAGCAACCCTCGCTCAATCTCTGGCCGATTTCATCAGCGAGACAAGTTTCGAATCGGGTTCTCTAACAGAAAGAAGTGAGTGGACACTCAGGGTAGATGGTGCAACTAAAAAAGATGGATGCGGAGCAGGGGTTACGTTAACGGCACCTGATGAACGGCAGTACAATTATGCCTACAAGTTGGATTTCCAAGCTACCAATAATGAAGCCGAATATGAAGCCTTACTAGCTGGACTGGAAATAGCTTTGATTAAAGGTGCTAGACAAGTATCAGTTTACACCGATTCAGAAGTAGTGACGCGGCAAATAACAGAGGAATATGAGGCAAGAACTGGATTAATGCCAGATTACCAGAGAAAAGCGCGAGCACTCTCCAAAGCTTTTTTGAGTTTTTGTTTGACGGCTGTTCCTAGGAATGATAACCAGCAGGCGGACGCGTTGGCACGGTTGGGAGCTGTAATGCCAGATGAAGTAGGAAGAGAGGTGATTCTTGAAAGGATGAGTAACCGAAGACTTATCCAAGAAATCTATTAGGTACAAGAAATGGAGATGGAAGACTGGAGAGCACCGATCGCGGACTATTTAGGCAAGGGTACCCTACCTGAAGACAGAGCCGCTGCTAAGAAGATACTCGTTAAATCCTCTCGATTCACTATCAGGGAAGGAAAACTGTACAAGAGAGGGTATTGCTTACCAGATCTATTGTGCATATCGTCAGAAGAAGGAAGTCAAGTAGTGGAAGAGCTGCATGATGGAATTTGCTCGCATCACCAGGGATGGAGAGCTATTGTGGCCAAAGCAATCAAGCTAGGATATTATTGGCCTACTATGAGACATGATGTCCAAAGTTATGTACAGAAATGTGACGCGTGCCAAAGGTTCGGAAATCTAAATCACCGTCCTTCTGAGACAATGAAGAGCATAACCGGAGCTTGCCCTTTTTCCGTTTGGGGAATGGACATTCTCGGTCCATTTCCCACTGCTCCCGGACAGTTGAGATATGTTTTGGTCCTAGTTGATTATTTCACCAAATGGGTGGAAGCCGAAGCAATGGGATTAATAACCGCGGAAAAGGTGAGAAAGTTTTTGTGGAAAAATGTTGTTTGCCGCTTCGGAGTACCCGAAACAATAATTACAGACCATGAACCTCAATTTTATTGCGAAACGATCAGAGATTTCTGTGTGGGGCTGGGCATCAATCTTAAAATCTCATCTGTGGCTCACCCACAAACGAATGGGCAGGCGGAAACAACTAACCGACAGTTGTTACATGGGATACAAAAGAAACTCGGCAACACAGCAAAAGGGCGTTGGGCAGAACTTTTACCATTAGTACTCTGGTCCTACCGCACATCAGCAAAGACTCCCACTGGAGAAACCCCATTCTCTTTAGTCTTTGGTATGGGCGCGGTTATCCCAGTTGAAAGATTGATACCGTCAGCACGGATAATGACCTACGACCCGGACATCAATGATGAAGCGCTGGAATTTGAGCTCCATCTCATAGAAGAACGCAGAATGACAACCGCTTTGAAGGAGCTAGAATACAAGAGGAGGCTTTCCAAGTATCAAAATAGACGAATTTCCCCGCGGCATCTTAAGGAAAGAGATCTAGTGCTACGACAAGCTACCTCAGGGGGGAAGCTAGATCCCAACTGGGAAGGACCATATATAATCATCAAAGAAGTTCAAAAAGGCGCATATAAACTCAGCACTCCCGAAGGAATCATCCTGAACAAGACTTGGAACGCGGACAATCTAAAAAAGTATTATGTGTAATCGCTAAACAGCTAAATAAATATAAAACTGAGTCGCCCCCGCAAGAATCAAATAAGGCGGTTAGAGGGCGCTTTCTATGATGATTCGCACTTAATGATACTTCATATAAAGTCCTAAGACGCTGGAGCTTATATCCGCGTCAGGCCTCTGATCGAATCTGCATTCTCAGAGATGATACTTCATATAAAGTCCTAAGACGCTGGAGCTTATATCCGCGTCAGGCCTCTGATCGAATCTGCATTCTCAGAGATGATACTTCATATAAAGTCCTAAGACGCTGGAGCTTATATCCACGTCAGGCCTCTGATCGAATCTGCATTCTCAGAGATAATATTTCATATAAAGTCCTAAGACGCTGGAGCTTATATCCGCGTCAGGCCTCTGATCGAATCTGCATTCTCAGAGATGATACTTCATATAAAGTCCTAAGACGCTGGAGCTTATATCCGCGTCAGGCCTCTGATCGAATCTGCATTCTCAGAGATAATATTTCATATAAAGTCCTAAGACGCTGGAGCTTATATCCGCGTCAGGCCTCTGATCGAATCTGCATTCTCAGAGATAATATTTCATATAAAGTCCTAAGACGCTGGAGCTTGGCTCCGCGTCAGGCCTCTGATCGAATCTGCATTCTCAGAGATAATATTTCATATAAAGTCCTAAGACGCTGGAGCTTATATCCGCGTCAGGCCTCTGATCGAATCTGCATTCTCAGAGATAATATTTCATATAAAGTCCTAAGACGCTGGAGCTTGGCTCCGCGTCAGGCCTCTGATCGAATCTGCATTCTCAGAGATAATATTTCATATAAAGTCCTAAGACGCTGGAGCTTATATCCGCGTCAGGCCTCTGATCGAATCTGCATTCTCAGAGATAATATTTCATATAAAGTCCTAAGACGCTGGAGCTTGGCTCCGCGTCAGGCCTCTGATCGAATCTGCATTCTCAGAGATAATATTTCATATAAAGTCCTAAGACGCTGGAGCTTATATCCGCGTCAGGCCTCTGATCGAATCTGCATTCTCAGAGATAATATTTCATATAAAGTCCTAGGACGCTGGAGCTTGGCTCCGCATCAGGCCTCTGATCGAATCTGCATTCTCAGAGATAATACTTCATATAAGGTCCTAAGACGCTGGAGCTTAGCTCCGCGTCAGGCTTCTAATCGAATCCACATTCTCAGAGCAAATACTTCGTAGAAAGACCTAAGACGTTGGAGCTTATATCCGCGTCAGGCCTCCAATTGAATCTACATTCTCAAAGACGACACTTCATTATTAATCAGGACACTAGAGTTTGAAATATAGCCAACCTTTCCAAGATCCAAACTCATCGGTGGACCACCATTGAAATATTACAAAAGAGATGCTCTTTAGGGATTCCCAAAAAGTATCATAATTATTGAAAGAAATCACAGCGATTGACACATGATTAAAGCGAAAAGAAACCTAGGAAAAAGCGGGACACAATGATTAAAAGGGGTTGGCAATCTCACATAAAGAAAAAACAAACATCCATCAACTTATATCCGCGGAAAACGCCCTGGGATGATGCAAGTTCTGCCCTGACTTAAACGAAATCCATTTGAAGGGGGACCATCTGACTCCGTAGAGGCCCACTCCGCGTCCACCTCATCCCCCACAGCATCTAAGATCTGGACATCGAAGCGATTCCCTCCTTTGTGAATAAAGGTAAGAGAAGAACCAATATGGACGCTGTGAGTCTCAGCAAAGTCATTCCAACCACCCCTCAAAAATGGAACCCTATAGTCTCCACGCGTAACCTCCACCGGGAAATCACGAAGAATCCTAGTGGACAGAAGGACATTCCTGGGAAGATCTGGCCCAAGTCTATCTTCGAAACATAGGGGCAAAGACTAACAAAAACAACAGATTTCAAGAGATGCTAGTAGATAGACTAACTTGATAGAAAGAAAAAATCAACAATGAACAAACTAACCAGACGGAGAAGTTGCTCAGGAAAGCTAATCCTCTCAAAGAAGGACCAAGGTAAACCATCCATAGAAGGCATCATGAGAGCGCAGCAACGGGTTCAATGGTTTCTTTCTCACACTCTCTTTTTTATATAACAAAGATCTGGACATGTGTCGAAAAGCAGAAATATTGAACAAATAAGTTTGAAATGTCACATCATTGAGACAAGAACCACAAGCACCATGCATGAGATAAATAGTAAACACTATTACTGAATTTCTCAGAAATCCTGTGAGGTGAACATCATGACAAATAGACCTCGAAAGACTAAAAAACAACATGCATAAATAGAGAGATTCCCAGAAGTAATTGCCATAAGCTGGATAAACCTCTACATTACGAAACAGTTGGAAGAACCTAAAACCTTGTTCAGGGCTAGGCATTTTAAGAACCATTTGAAATTGTTTCTGGAGGAGCACGATCATCGTTATTTCCCCCACGCGGATCCACCACCTGAACTTCGAAGTGAGCCTCACCCATATGAGTGAAAATCATAGAGACCCCCTGCTCGAAGCCATGAGAATCTACAAAGTCTTTCCATCCGCGGCCAAAGTAAAGAAGACCACCGTTACGCTGCTCTATGCAAACCAGGAAGTTGTGCAGTAGATAAGATGAAAGAAAAACCTGACTAGGGATAGCATCGGCATACTCCTCCTCAAACCGAAGTGGAAGTAACTAAAAAATAAAGAAGTATTAGTTAAAAGTAAGCTTTCTAAAGATTTTCAATATAGTTAGCTCACCAATTGCAAGAGCTGTTCTGGATAATCGATCGCTTGAAAGAAAGCCCAACGGGTCTCCGACTCGACAACCCCCTCTGCCCTAAATGACAAGGGAGGAACTATAATAGATCCCCGCATCTCGATGAGGTAGGAAAAAACAGTAAAAAACCCTTTACTTATCAGCCACAGGGGGACAGTCAAACAAGAAAAAGAAACACATGCGTGACATGCAACGGGTGACACAACCACCAAGGGCACGCGTCCCACTTTTTCCGAGACAAATCAACCAGATGTTAGACCTTTTCCCAAAATCGATAAAAGTAAAATTTCAGTAAAGGAAATTAAAATTACTTATCGGTAAAAAGCGACGAAACCAAGGACAGGAAAACCTCATGAAACGAATATAAAACACACCCAAAACATCCATGAGTAAAGAGCAATCTTAAAAACAAAATGGATCCAAACCCACAGCCTAGGGCTTTCTACAGAGTCATCATGAGGGAAGAACAACTTCAAACCCTTCGCCTCCCTCTCATGTATGTCCTAATCGACGAAGACGCTCATACTCAGGCTAGACTCTGGTCCCGCTCCAACCAGGAACACGAGGTGAAGGTAGACAAAGATGAAGACGGCCTTTTCTGGCTAACCCAAGGGTGGCGCGACTTCACACAAGCAAATCGAGTCAATGTCGGGTCCGCGTTGATCTTCACCTACATGGGTGATTCTATCTTTGAAGTCGACGTTGTTAGCCCAGATAGCGAAGAAAATGGAGAGATAGGCCATCCTTGATCTCCCAATAAATTCTCCGCGTCAACGATGTAACGAGTTTAGAGGGATCCAACCCCTGTGAAAGGTTTTTGTACGCAGTTTCTATTATTAATAATAAAGATCCCTCCCTTTATTTCAGTTTGAGAAAACATATGAAAATAGTAAGGAAATCATGAATTCCCTTTTTTGCTTTATTTTATTCCACTAAAAAGCTTATATCAAGAGACAAGCTTGAAGAACTACAAAAGGACAACGCGGAAATAACTCAATTAGAAGTGCACGATGAAGAGACTGAGTCCGAAGTAGCTTTAGGTTCATCCACGACTTCACGACGCGGACAAACTTGAAAGGAAACATTGCCCTTATGAAAAAACATCATCGCGCTTCCTATTCCCAGGTGATGAAGCATAAGGAATTCATCCCAACCATTGTCAATTTGAAAAAGACCGTTTTCACTCCATGATACGGCCACAGGAAAGTCGCGGACGAGATAAGACGAAAGAAAGGCCCATCGAGGCGGGAGAGGTCCATACTCGGCCTCAAATTGGGGAGGCATAACCTACGTATGAATCAAATCAAGGCTTAAGTTGAGAAAGCTTAAACTTCATTTAAAACAAAATTAAAAGAAACTCACTAGCCGAGAAAGTTGTTCCATATTCTCAATCTTTTGAAAAAAGGCCCAAGGATTAAAATTTCCGGAGGACATGATACTTGCAGTAGCACGACCGGTTAATGCAACTCAAGAGATAACAAAAGATAGAGATCGGGGCCTTAAGAAGAGAAATTCATCCGAAAGAATAAAGACAAGTGGTGACGAATTTTGAACACTAGGACTAACCCATTCAACACTTGGAAGATCCGGAAAATAAATATATAAATATTTACTACAGATAAAGCATGCAAGCAACGCAAATGTCTTAGCCAGAGAGATCTTCAACCTGTTTTCAAAACAAAGGAAGTATCTCAATAATACACCAAAAACCAGGAAACCATATACAGATTCCCAATGTTTCATCACCACACAAAAAACCCAAAATACCAAAGTCTTTCAAGGAGAGGTTGCCTTCTCAACTACTTCCTCCGCTTCATCATCATCATCATCTTCAGAATAAGAGTCTTCCGCGTCCATCTCCTCTTTAGAAAGACCCCAGTCAGCACTCTCCAAGCTAGGCTCGAATTTTTCCAAAGGAACACCTGGGTTGCTTGATGAACGCGTCACACTCTGGTTGATCCCTGCAACCATTCCCTTCCGAAAATAACTAAAGCATTTGTCTTTCATAATACTGGAGCCTTTTGGAGTCTGAAGACAGGCCTTCGCCGCGGAGGATAGGAAAGAGAGACCAGCCTCAGTTTTGATCCACTCAGAGGATAGATGCTTCAAACCCTCAGGACTCTGAAGCCATTGCAGGGCCACGTCTTGATCCGAGCGCGCCTTAACGATGTCAAGCTCCTGTCTGGTGATGGATAGCTCCTCGCGAAGAATGGAAAAGTCTTCCTCCATCTTATCTATGGTAGCCTGTTTAGTTTGAAGAAGCTTCTGCGAGACACCATCAGAAGCCTCTAGCTCTTTGACGCGGGAGGCAGCAGAATTTGAAGAAATTTTCAAATCATCATGTTTCTTCTGTAAAACTGCCATGGCCTCTTTCAGAGTTTGCACCTCCTCGTGAAGGTCAACCGATCTTTTCTTAAACTTTTCCACTGAAGCCGGATCCCCTACTGTATTCCCCAATATGCGAAGCTGGTGGTTCAATTTTTTGATTTCTTCATCCTTCTTCTTAAGATCTTCCTCTCCGCATACCATGCGTCTTTCAACATCCGGTTGAATCACCCTCAACTGTAAAAAATCGGAGTAAAATAAAACGCGTCAAGAAAGTCAAGAAAGTTAATGGGAAACAACAAAAGGATTTAAACTTACCCACTGAATTAAACGATCGAAGTTAGCGAAGAGAGCGACAGGGTCCAAGCGTTTAACATATCCTTGCTCTGGGAAGCAACGCTTCTTGGCTGGAAAAGCGAGACCTTGTAGGTCAACTGGATCGAAACCTGGGATAGGAAATTCACGAAGAGTTGCCACACCCTTCAAAAAGAGCCCCTTTTTATCTGAAGCGGATGGCCCGACAGCTATGGCAAATTTCCTCTTTTTGGATCTCGAAGATTCCGGCGCGGATGGACAAGTGCGTTTCTCTCGAGAGGCAGGAACCAATGATGAAGATTCAACTAAAGCGCCAGTCTCGTCCGCGGCACTTACATCAACATTTGATGTCACTTCTAAAACAGGAGGAGGAACAGGAGGATCATTGTCTACAGAACTTGATTTCCTCTTCTTTCCCGATTTGGCTTTGTGCCGCTTCAAAAGCGCATCCAGATCCATTTTGTCTGAAAAACACAATACATTTCCCAATAAGTTATCCATTTTAAGAAAGGTAAAGTATGAAAACGAAAATTATTAAACAAAAAAGCCACCTAGTCGCGGATGAGGCATGCTCAAGCCAGCCATCTCAAGACGAAACGCGGATAACATTTTATCCCATGGAAACCTAGGAATATGAGAAAAGGACAGCTTGAACTGAGAAAGATTGGAAATTTTTGGTTTTGAGGCAGAGCAAAAAGGCCCTGGGACCGTTCGACAACTAAAGCCTTGTCCGGATCTGTCGCGGACCAAAAACCACTTATATTTCCAATTTGGTTTACTAGACAACCTCTCCATGTACTTACAACTTGAGTTGCATTGGTAAAATCTTGTGTCTTGAGTCCCCTTTTTCAAAGAAAAAATACTGAGCATCAACTTCAATGATGGGGCAACACCAATTTCCTTGCATCTCATAACAAAACTTGTAAAGAACATCCAACCATTAGGAACAATCTGAGCAGGACTCAGGTTATATTCCTCCAAAAACTTCGAAAAAAGGGGGTGAAGAGGAAGTCGGAAACCCTGAGATAGACTAGCTGCATATACGACTAAGCAATCTTCGTAAGCATCCAAACAACCACCTCCTTCCTCGGGAAGACAGAATTCAACACCTGCTGGCCATGGGAAGACTTGCGAAAGAGCATCAAGATCTCCAAGGTTCAATAGAGTAGTACAACCCCTTAATTTACTCACTGGGGACCTCCATGGATGAACCTTCTCAAGCACAACTGGTGGACGGCTGGTTGGAGGGGGAAGAGGTTTGAAATCCCCCAAAAAGAGACAAGAATCAAGATCCCCTAAGTCGTACACAGGGGTGTCCAAGTCACTCAAGTTCTCCTTAGAACGAATTACCTTAGGGGCTTCTGCCAAACCAATAGGAGGAAGCTCATAAGGAATCCAAACTTCCTCCGACTCTTGATCCGCCGACTAAGACGCGGACAAGGTCCCCGCATCCACAGAAGAACTAGCACCTGAGTCATCCACAGCCTTTGGATTTTCACCGTCCGCGCATCCCTTCGAAGAAGAAGAAACTGAGTAAGGTGAAGAATAGTAATCAGGGTTAGAACGCTTCCGACGCCTTCTCACCTTAATAGGGCTACCAGTAGGACCAACTCGATCCGGGATAGACGCGGATGTAGAAGAAGATGACTCCGACGAGGAATCATCAGAGGAAGAAGAAGAACTCCCAGAGGAGGAAGAAAGTGTCTCTGGAAACGGACGCGCTTAAGAGGATGAAGCAACGCCACCTCTCCATCCTTCATCCCTCTCAAAATCTTCTAGTGAATCACCCTCCTTGTTGAGATTAGCCATTTCTAAAAGAAACTAGAAGAAAATTGTACGAAGTCTTACTCACACAAAGAAAAATTTCATCCAAAAAACACCCTTGAGACGATTCCATACCCAAATCTACGATCTAAAAGTCAAAAAATCAAAGAACTCAATGAAGAAAACTCAAGAACAGCCAAGAGCAAGAAGAAATACCTTGAAGAAATTGAAGAAAACCACCAAAAACCTCAAGCAAGCAGCCGGAACCCTAGAAAACCGCCGCCGGAAAACTAAAGATAAGGATAAGGATTAAATATTGCGGAAAGTAGAAGAAGACAAATGTTGGGTGAAAAAGAGAACGGAACGGGGTAACTTATAGGAAAATTACCGACGTTTGAAATTCCAAACATAAAGGGGCCTAATGGGCCCAAGTTGGGCCGTAACTCGATAAAGGAAAGGCCCATCAACCCCATCGGAATCAATAACGGCAACAAAACTACAGATGTTTATATTTTTTGTCGATCCGCGTCAATTACTAGACAGAATCAACACGGCCCGAGGAGCTGTGACTAAACCAGTGCTAAAAACATCTGTCGAAACATAAAGAGTACCAAACAATTAAGAACAAACAAGAAACTCATTTTATTATAATCCGCGCACAAAAGTCCAAAAAACCACTCAAAGGCGATCGTCCGCGGATGAAAAAGAACAGATACGTGGCAACCATGCCCACTTCCCACGAGTATAACACGTGTTGAAAGTTGAGCACCACGTGGCGTAACATGCAAGAGAATCAAGGATCTATAAATAGGGAAAAGCTTCATAGGAAAAGGGACTTTTTGGAAACGAACGGAAAGGAAGAGGGCGGAACAAGACATAGTGAACCCAGAAGAAAGAAGATCGAGAAGCAATCATACGCGTAGAAAGAAATCTGATAAATTGAAGAGAGTCTACATCGTTCACAACGTCAAACTCCGCGGATGAAAACCCTGTCCGTTTTTAGTGTAAAATTCTATTAAGGATTGACGTTAATAAATCTCAAGACATTCAACGACGACAGGTAAAGCAAGTCAAGTTTCCAAATTGTCTAGGAAAAACTCGATAAGGGAACCGTCCTTAGTAATTAAAGTCAATTAGCATAACTTCCCGCGGCACAGGTTGGGCCGCGTCGATTTCTTCGACGCGGGTCAGGTAAGTCCGTCGTGAAGGTCGGTCATTTCATTAGGTAGGTTCCCGGGCCCCACTAAAAATGGTGGTCTTTATGTATCGGGGCTTTTTCAGTATATATATATATATATATATATATATATATATATATATATATATATATATATATATATATATATATATATATATATATATATATATATATAGACACACTTTTACAGTATATATATATATAGGGAGTGGTTCCCTTGTGCACACCCCTTATAGTGTATTTAGTGCACAAATACTAGTCATAGATCTGAGTGAATTGAATGACCGAGATTACGCCATGTGTGCGTCTTTCAAAAAAAAAAAAAAAAGGGAAACCAAAGAAGAAAGTGGGCGTGTGCAACCCAAAAAGTCATTAAAACCCTAGAAGACCAAAATCATCCTTTTTCAACGTCAATGAGGTACCAGCGAACGTCCAGCGGCGCTCACCCCCACCACACCGAAAGTGTACCAGCGGCGCCTATTCCGGCCCACCGACGTCGATTGCAGCGGCCACCGGTGCATAGCAGCAGCGCAGACGAGCGGAGGCGCATCCCGTCTCGGCCTCAGTCCTCCGTCCAACGACGCCGGTCACAAAATCCGACCTCCGTCCTCCGTCTCGGCTTCAGGCCTCAGTCCTCCATCCCGTCTCGGCGTCGATTGTGACCTAGGTGCCTTCTCTGTCCGGTTGGTTCAATTGTAGAAAAGGACTCCATCAATGGGTAAGGATAAAGCTATTTGGATTATTTTTTTTAAATATTTAGGGTTTTTATTGGTTAATAAGTTGCAATTCATCTCTTTGGTTTGAATTTTTCTGCGATTTTGGTTGTTTTGTTGAATGATTGCTTGCTTCCGCTTAATCTAGGCTATTTTGGGTGATTAATTTGTTGTTTTTGGATAACAACGTGTGATTCATAATTTTGTTCTTTGATTGTCACCAAATTACACATTGATATGGTATTATGTTGATGATTTTGACCGAATTGTACTTGGTTATGGTCTTTTATTTGAGTGTAATCATGATTTGTGTGCAAATATGGTGATTATTAAGGGTTTTCTTTGGATAAGAAACAGTGAATTAGATGTTTGGTATTTGAATGTGGAGGTTTTTCCCAACATTATCTGGCTTTGTGTGATTATTCGGCGGCATGGGTGTTTTTTGTTAGGGTTACCGTTTGTTTGATATATAATCTATGGTGTATTATATATTCAGTTAAAATAACAACGTTTATTCATAAGAATTGATGTTTTTTCCATTAAAAGTTCCACAAGATTGAATGCAACGATGGGTATTTCAGAGCAAACATACGAGTTTGATATTGTGGAAGATTGGTAGTTTGATATGGGTTTTTTTTATGGCTTGTAATTTGTATAGGTGGGTATTGGTTATCTTGTGATAACATTTCGTTGAGATGATAAGGAATTTGGATTATTCGGTTAAATAACATCTATTATTCAGTGGTATGTGTGTTTCTTTGTATCCTTATTGAGTGGAATGCTGGATTTTTCAATGGAAAATAATAACTTTGAGGTGTGTTTTTGGATGATTGCTTGCAACAAGTGAAAATGGTCATTTTGGGTGATTAAGTGGGTTTTTTTTGGACAAGGACTTGTGATTACTTAGGGTTTTTGCTTGCATCTTTGGGGTTTGAGTTTTTAATAGATCTCATGAATCAAATGTTTGTTATGTTAATGTGGGTGATTTTCCATGAAATCTGCGAGTTTTTTGGTATTTATTCGGCGGGTGTGATGTTTTTTTTGGGTTACCATTTGGTGGAGATAAAAAGGATGGTGTATTATTCAGGTAAATAACAACGTTTATTCATACTAATTGAATTTTTTGGGGGAATTATTCATTTGGAAGGGTGGTTTTGCTGGTATTACAAATGTTTTATTGGGGAATTATTCGTCTAGTAGTTCTTTTGGTGGTGGTGCGGCGGTGTGCAGTGGTGGCGGCGGTGTCCGACTCGTGAAAGGGGGCGATCGGCGGCAGTGGGGAAGATCGATGGCCGTAAAATTTATCGCATTGTGCACTCTGTTATTGCTCATTTACAAAAACAAGAAAGGAGAAATTTATGAGAATAATATTTTTTTTATTTGGCTTTTTTCTATGTACCTTGTAAAAATAAGAATTTCCCTGAATAATTTACCAATTATTGTTTAATGTATGTGTTAAATTGACCGATTCAATCGAATAATTCTAAAAATTTACTTAATCGCAACGGTTATGTAATTGTTTGTTGATTATGTGTACCTCGTAAAAAAAAAAGAATTCCACTAAATAATATCCCAATTGTCGTTCAATGTGTGTCTTAAATCGATCTATTCTATCGATTTATTCTAAAAATTACTTATTCACAACGGTTATACAATTAGTCATCGTTTCTATGTACCTCATAAAAATAAGGATTCAACTAAATAATCTCCTAATTATTGTTTGATATACGCGTTAAATAGACCGATTCAATCGAAACCGTTCATTTACTGTATTTTTGAGAATAAGAAAAGGGTGTTTTAATGATTTTATGCAATTATTCTCCACTTTTGTGTACCTCGTAAAAAAAATAATTCCACTTAATAATCTCTCAATTATCGTTCAATGTGCGCGTTAAATCGATCGATTCTTTTAACATCTCCCAATTAAATATATATCTTTACATATAAAAAAATAGGGATAAATTACTCAATTAAAAAAAACGGAAGAGAGTTCAATTTTTTTTTTAAAAAAAGATATGTACTCAATTAAAGATATGTACTGGAGTAAAAAAATAGTTCAATTGAAGTATGTACTCAATTAAAGATATGTACTTAAAAAAGGCAGAGAGTTCAATTAAAATTAAATAAAAAATAAGATGTGTACCTCATAAAAAAAACAGAAGATAGTTCAATTAAAGATTTTTACTGCTCCGTAAAAAAAAAAAAAACTATGTACATTTTCCTCAATATTGTCTAGCGGGTCCCACAAAACTCCATATCACCTCCCTCTCAAATTCTCAATCACGCACTCACACGCTCAGCAATAAGAGAATAAGGCTTAATTCAATGCGGGCCCCACTTATTATTTATATAAAAAAGGAGAAAAATGCCTTTTAATCTGGGCCATTCATCACACACGATGAAGGATCCACAATTGTGCACAAAGTACACCCTAAGAGGTGTGCACAATATATTCATACTCTCTCTTTATCTCTCTCTCTCCCTCTCTCTCTCTCTCTCTCTCTCTCTCTCTCTCTCTCTCTCTCTCTATATATATATATATATATATATATATATATATATATATATATATATATTTGAACCGGAAAGAATTCGAGAACCAAACAACCTTGGTATCTCGAGGGACCGAAATATCGGTAACCGGAAAACTAGAAGTAACAACACACATACAACAACAAACCGACCAAACAAAATAGAAACAAACAAAAGTGAACAAAGGATGGCTCAGAGATCAGACGCATAATGTGGTAGCAAAGTCCGCATGAGCTCAGTCGTGGAAGTCACAAAGGGGAGATGTGACACAGGCAACGACCTGGGGAACAACAGTGGAGACCTCAGATTACAGTGTGTATATATGTATGATATACATTGTGTGTGTGCATATGAAAGTTTTATCAATATGTATACCAATGTGTGTGTGTATGTATGTATGTATATGTATATATATATATATATATATATATATATATATATATATATATATATATATATATATATATATATATATATATATATATATATATTATATGTTATGTCTTTGAAAACCGTAAAATATATAGGTATTTTAGAATTTTTTTTATAATGTTTATTAATTGAGGGACAAGGCACATCCCGTCCCGGTCCCGTCCCATCCCGTGAGGGACAAGGCCCGCGCGGGATTGAGAAAAAAATAGTGAATCCCGTTCCGGTCCCGTCCCGCAAAAATTACACGGAATGGGACGCGAGACGACCCCCATCCCGTCCCGTCCCACGCCCTTAGTATAAGTTATATATAAAATATTTTATACTTATATAATTTATTTTTATAATAAATTACCATTGAGAAAGTTTTTAAACAAATATATTTATATTTTTTATAGTTAACATTAACCGCTAAATTATAATCAAATGTATAGTTTTTCTAACTTTATACTCGTATTTATATTTAATATCACAAACATTATACAATTTAACATTTTACTCGTTTCTATTCATTCTTAAAATTTAAGATATTGATTTTTTAAATAAATAAAGACAATTGTATGCAAAATTATAAATTCTATGATATATTATGGTGTGTGCTATATATTAATTTTAAAATGGTTAATCTAAACAATTGTATAGTCGTCACTGTTGTTAATCTAAAAAAAAATTTGATTGTTGAGGAAACATTTAGTTAATAAATTTATTGGGCAAAAAACCTCTTTTATAAGTTAATTCTTGCATTTAAGATATTTTTCAATAAAATAAATTATCGATGTTTATGCAAATTCATATGAAATATTATGATTCATAATATTATTTTTAATTAAAAGGGTTATTCTAAATAAATATATTTTAATTATTTTTAATCTTAAATATTTTTTAATTTTTTTATATTATCACCTAGTCTTATTATGATAGATTCTAAACTTATTACTATGTAAAAAAATCAATAATATCCTGAATTATGACCAAAAATATTGAAAATTAATAAAAATATATTATTATTATTATTATTATTATTATTATATATTATTATTATTATTATTATTATTATAAATTAGGTGGTTTATTTTTTTTAACAAATGTGGTTTGGCTATCAATTGGGCATTAAATGGGCAAAAAAAACTCTTTTATATGTTATATATAGATATCCTGAATTATGACCAAAAATATTAAAAATTAATAAAAAAAATTTATTATAATAATAATAATAATAATAATAATAATAATTATTATTATTATTATTATTATTATTATTATTATAAATTAGGTGGTTTATCTTTTTTTTTTTTAACAAATGTGGTTTGGCTTTCAATTGGACATTAAATGGGCAAAAAAGGCTCTTTTATATGTTACTAGTAAGCATGCCCGTGCGATGCACGGGACTTGTTTTAGTTAAATTGTTTGTCCACTCTCAGGGGTAGTGCCACACACCAGACAAAGAGTTAATCACCGTAAGGCTATCGCCTTCAAGAGCAACCCGTCAGTAGCTCAAGTCTCTGACAGTAATTCGGTCGGAGTGGAGCGCAAGGGCTACAACCAGCAAATGTTTTAGTATGTATAACCGACTCGTCAAATGTAATTTGATTTACATGTTACTTATTTTTTAATTAATATTGTATTAAAGATAATCAAAATTCATGTAACAAATGCACAAATAAATAAATGATAAAAGACACCAAAATATAAAGGGCAAAATAAATTTAATATCCAAATATTTTATATATATAATGAATCCCTATATGCTCTTTGAGCTTGGAATTCATACATCTTACTGTGATGGGATTCACCACCAATCAAGGATGAATTACCAATGGACAGGCCTTGCATGCTTCTGGGCAGCCCAGGAGATGGGATTCTACCTATATCCGGCGTTATAGGTCTCTTTTCATGACCAAGTGATGGAAAATCCCTTTCAAATGACAACTTCTCCGTAACAGCAATAGCACCAGCACATAACTATCAAGATAAGGAAGGGTCGAAATTACCAGCACATAACAGCATCTTCACCAATTGTATTGCGGGGGGCAACCTTTGTAAATTTAATCAAAGTAAGTATTTGAACTAAATTCAATAGTAACCTGGGAAAAAGAATCCAGTGTCATCAAACAAACACATAGCTATCAAGATATTCACCTCATCTTCAGAAGAATCACTCTCATCAACAGCTTGAGGTCCCTCGTCACTTGCATTTCCAGCATCATTGACAATCACAAATGCAACTGCTGACAAAGCATTTCAACAATATGCAAAATTGCTTCCTCACACACACTAAAATGGTTTCATTTGTTAAGATAATGATGAAATATAATAAAAATAAAAAATATATTTTGGGCATCTACTAAGTAACTTCCTATTAAACATATTGCAAGTTTAAGCGATAATGAGAAATTTGGTGGGAACGGGAATTACCATGTACCTCAGCTTCAGAGGATTCAGCTCCGCTCTATTTTGCTTGCCTAATTTGATTTCAATCTTCATCCGAAACCTCCTGTAACATCCCAAAAAAAAAGGGACATTTTTTAGTGTTGAACAAAACTATAAACCTGGCATACTGCATACACAAAATAAACCACAAAAGCAATGCAACATCAGGAATTCGCTTACTGATTGATGAATAAGTTCTCTGGCATCACGTTACGACCTCTTCACCTTACGTTCTCTCATCTTCTCCTTCTTCCCCTTGACATCCACCACTGTATCCATGGGATTCTCCTTGTCTTCCTTGTTACTCGAATTCTTCTTTTCATTTTCTCCGGTTCATCCATGGCGGCAACACGAACTTCCCTTCTTCCCATGGCAGCGACGTCTCGTCGAGATAAAACATAACAAAATAAACTTGGGCCGCTAGCCAAATTGAGAAAGTACAAAAGACAATACACTCATGAAAACACAAAGTAAACAAACCCTGCAAGTGCAAAGACAAACAAACCTGCTAACGAAATATATTGAAATTTAATCTAAATACTTCGGATGTTGATAAACTGACAGAACAGAAATTTAATCGAAAGTTAATCAAAATCTTACTATAAGATTAGAGAGAGCGAGAGGTGTTGAGTATTGAAAAAGAGGAGAGAGACCTCCACAATGTTTAGAGAGAGCGACCAACCTCTTTCAGAGATGGAATTTGAAATCGATAGAGAGAGAGTATTTCAATCACCTGTTTCAACTCCAAGTTTTGCCTTATTGCACATAACCTAAAGCAACCACTTACAATATTCCTACAAGATCGAGAGAGATAGCGAGTGAAATTTAATCTAAATATTTCGGATGTAGATAAACTGACAGAACAGAAATTTAATCGAAAGTTAATCAAAATCTTACTATAGATTAGAGAGAGCGAGAGGTGTTGAGTATTGAAAAAGAGGAGAGCGACCTCCGACCTCCACAATGTTTAGAGAGAGCGACCAACCTCTTTCAGAGATGGAATTTGAAATCGAAAGAGAGAGTATTTCAATCACTTGTTTCAACTCCAAGTTTTGCCTTATTGCACAGAACCTTAAGCAACCACTTACAATATTCCTGCAAAATTCCACATTGGTCTAAACTCTGAAAGTTAAAGACAATAGATTGCATACAAAGCCGATGGATTTAATAATTAACTTTCAGATTTTCGATCAATGTGGAATTTTGAGCTTTTCAAAGGAAGGAATGGATGAACAAACAGGACAAGGCAAGAGAGAACAATGATTATTAGATTTATATTTACAGAGAGACTCTAAATTCCAAGTAATGAAGTCCAAAATGGAGTTTAAAGTAGCAAAGAACCTGTGTATCTACTCGCCAAGACAAAAGTAAGTAGCAAGTGAGGCCATCTGAAAAGCAAAACATGAGCCATCAAAATTAATATTAAGATGTGATGAAAACAAATCAAGGATGATGTTGAGAAATGTATCTCTCTCCCACCAGACTTTCAATATTTTAATGGTGGTGTGATTGTTGACCAAGACTTCCATTTTGGTCTACTAAAATATGTCAAAAGTCCAACATCTGTTTTCATATCTAATTACTCCAGAATACACCATTAATGAAGAAAAAGACTATATGGAGATTTGGAGAGGTACAGTGCCTATCAAATACTATAGGTTTGAATATTTCAACAGAGTAAAAAAGGATGTGCAGAAGGTAAATTCCAGCCAGAAACATACTTACAGAGATAGTCCAAAATAAATGCATAAATTGGTTTTACAAATGCAGAAATTGGTTTCACAAATGCAGTTTGTCATCTGACTCAATTTATATAAAGATGCATAAACCGATGCACACAAATCATAATCAGTGAACATTCCTGTTCTTGATTTCAGTTTGCAAAATCTTTCAAAATATAGCTTTCCCTCTTTCTGTACCACAAGTAGATCTACTATTGTATATTTGCTAAGGCAGATAAGAGAGAAAGAGATGCAGACAAAAACCTGGTAGGATGAAGTGACGATAATGCCTACCCCTGCCTCCGGATATTCCGAGTGAACCTATAAAAAAAATTCCATAGAAATCTGAGATTTCATCTCACAAAAATTAAAACTCTACAATGGAAAATACTACTAACCTTGAGCTACATATCTAGTACCATTTGATCTATAGATTGATCAAAATACACGTTGAGGCACGACCCCATTCTATTACCGACGAATACTCACTTTTTTAGGCTTACCTTCCATACATATAAAGATATTGCTTATGATACATGTAGATATACAATAGAGCAATGTTAGTCAGTGAACCAAACAGATGAAGATGATTTTTCTTCAGAAAAAGAAGAAAAGAAAAGGCATTCATATTTTAGATTGCAAATAGATAGTTATAGATTGGATCAGATCTAAAAAGGTATTGGTTTTTCACATAGTCGTTCTAATCTGTGGGAAATGGAAATCATTTCACCAATCCGAAAAAAGGCAATTGATTTATTCATGTCCTATGACGAATCTATTGATATAGTCGGAGATTTTGAAGAATCTAATAAACGACGGAATAGATTCAACCAATAATCAATTACTATACTACAAAACACAACAGCAGGATCAAGCAGAAATTTGAAAATACTTCCTCAGTTACAGAATTAGGTCTAGAATCACAAGAAATTCCAAAATTAGTGTTCGATTTAGAATCTCATGGAGGCTTACTCGATCTCGCGATCAAAATCCTTTCTAATCCAAGTGAATCGGATAGAGTAACAGAAAATAGAGCGAGAGAAGAAAAGGGAGTTTCAAAACCTAAAATCAATGTACCTCTCACGACGATAGGTTGTCGGAGACAACCTCTAGAGTGCACAGAATCCATCGCTACTGCACCACCAGAATCACCACTACTGCCCCACCAGAATCCCGCAGTTTGACATATACATGAGAGCGCTCATCTGAAGTACTCCAGTTGGTGATGATTAGCTCAGTTGGCAACTTCCGATTCCATCATATTGGTTTCCAGTTTGCTTGCCAAGGGGTTTGGATCTGAGACCCGAATTGATCGGAGAAGAAGTGGAAATGCCTGATTAGAGCAGCAATTCATGGATGTGCAAAGCGAATTCCGCGATTCAGACTCTCCCTGGTTACTAAGGTTGATTAGCCCTAAACATTCAAAAGAAATGGGAAGAAGACAGAGGAAGAAGTAAGGGAGATATCTCACAAGCCTCTTGCTAATAGCCAACCTTGATGGCGCTGAGGATCGCCGCCTTGGTTGCGACCGCGCTGCCTTCCAAGGTTCCGAAGCCGATGAACGGCATGCTCGCTTTGCAATCAGGTTCCCCGCTGCAACTGATCCTGATCGCCATTACTTCAAATTTAGGGTTACAGAAACTGAAAAAGGAGAGAAACTAAATAATGGAGGAGATTGGGAGAGCAAAAGCAATTTACAGGTCGAGAATATAGAGGCTTCAAAAATCGAATGGAAGTGATTGAGAGAGTGAAATCGATCGACATGGGAATCAAGAGGTGAAACGGCTGGGAGCACTAACGCCTCAACTTTTTTTTGATAAGAAAACGCCTGTCAGTTACAATTTTGGACCCTGGTAAATGACAGGCTATTATAATTATTGAATTTCAATTTTGTCGAACGGATAACCGAGAATATTATAGATTGGAATTGGATAACCGAGAACGCAATTATAGCATTTATGGTGGGGGCTGAACACAACTTTTACTAGATATATATTATAGATATATATAGATATCGATTATTCGGCTGTTCAAGTGTAATCCCGAAGAACCAATAGCATACTTTGGTTAAGAAATGTTTGGTTAAGAAAGGTTGTTCTTAAAGTTTATAGAAGCTTGGTGTATTGCATAACTATAATTGCACGACATCCCAACGATCATAGAATTACCATTGTTGCGAATAGAATTACCATTGTTGCGAATGTAAGTAAAGCTATATTATTAATCATATTCATATTCGCTATTTCAATCATTGTTAGTTTAGATTTATATTGCTTTCTACTATTGCTTCGTTACATTTGCTTTGCATCTGTGTTTGAGAAATGTGCTCTTTGTGGGATTGACCCTTTGCTTTATGGATACTACCTATTACTTAATTAAGTGGGCTTGGGTACTATTTGGAGATAATTAAATCACGACATTAATTGTCCATCAGAGAGGCAAGATTTTTGGGGGAGGGATGGTAGATTTGGTGGTGGAGAAGATCCCGATGATGGAGAAGGAGGAGGATATCTGGGATGGCGGCGAGGGTTTTGAGGGAGTGAGGGTTAGAGGAGAGGATTTGGAGGTTGAGAGAAATAAAAGGGTAGGCTTTATCTTTCACGAGTATTTCAATATACATTTGAGTGGGTTTTCAAATTTTTTCTAAGTATTTCAGTTTCGTGCGTTTCAACTTGTAAAATTCAAAACCGCGCGTTTTAACTTTTTATAGAATGAATAATTTTACATTTGAAAAAAAATTAGACATCGAAATTTAACCGATGTCTAATTTTTTTCAGCATCGCAAATTCATAAATTGATATAATAAACTAATTTAACATTCGATGTTTTTTTGACAGACTTAAATCACATGCTGTCTAATTGCAGTATTCTAGTGGTGATTGACGGTGAAGGATTGCAACTTCCACATAAGTCGACGCTCATGACCGAAGCGATGGCCCTGAAGATGGGGATCATGAAGGCAAAAGATCTTGGACTATCAAAGATTCAAGTGGAAGGTGACAACTTAATTGAGATCAATGCCATCAAAGGTTCTCGATCTAGCTCGTGGGAGATTGAGATGTTTATCACTGACATCCTCCTTTTGTTTCAATCTTTTGAGAGCGTGAGATTTAGGCATTGCTTTTGGGAGACCAATAGATGTACCGATTGTATCCCGCGTCTCTTCCAAACAGATGCCTCACCAGATGTTCGGCTAGACATGAACCTCAACATCGTCATCCACAAGGATGCTTTTGGTTGATAGTCCAGTAGAGACTGACCCCATCCAAAAATTTACTTGTATTAGAAAAAAAAGAGGCCTCTATGGTTGCAACTTGCAACAGAAAATCCATTCGAAATCATCACTCGCCCTCTCTCGAGTTTTTTCGAGCCGAGTACGAGCCGAACTCGAGCTACTCGTGTTCACATAACACCCCTAAAAATGAGATAAATGGAAGAAAGGATAAAATTGTCAATTATGGACAATTTTTTTTTTAAAAAAAGTGGGCATTTACTTAACTATGTCCATACTAAATTAAACAAAAAATCTACTTGATTTGGTAAAATAAAATAACCACTTAATGTAGTTTATAATTAGATGAAATCTTCCATTGAAATATTTCAAGGAAACTATTTTAACCTTCATACTTTAATAAAAAAATATAATTAATATAAAAAATATGTAGTATAATTATAAAGAAATCGCACAACACACAAGAGTGCGGGCAATAAGACTAGTGGAAGTGCAAGTCACCGGCGGATACTAGTTGGAAGCGTAGAGTGCTAGATAGATCACTGTGAGGTATTGTTGGATGAGTTGAGTGTACGTTGAGTTGGTGGCTTTTTGTGAGGTTTTTTGGAGGGTACAGAAGGACCATTCTGGATATACGGTTCCCTTTTTCATGAGACCCTTCGTTTGATCTTATCTTTTGTATTTAGGTGTTCACACTTCATCTCTATATTTGCCTTTTCAAGCGGGCAATAAGACTAATTTTTTAAAAAGTAAACCCGTGCTACAACGCCCAAAATCGAAATCAGCACTAACAGTTGGGATTTTCTACAACATTCTCTACAACCCTCCCTACCACACTAAATTTTTTTAAAATTTATTTAATCTTAAAAAAATTTATAAAAATAATATTTATATTCCTAACATCTAGTTTCATATATTTATAAAATTTTATTTTAAAAAATCTTGCTTTAAAATTTTTAATAATTGTATTTTATAAAATATTGTCTTTAAATTTTTTAAAAATTGTAAAACATGATTTTTTAAAATAAAATTTTATAACTATATAAAAATAGATGTTAGGAATGTAAATATAATTTTTTATAATTTTTTTAAGATTAAATAAAAGTTAAATATTTTTGTGATGTAGTGAGGGAAGTAAGGAAGTGTTGTTGGTAGGGCTGGGCATCCGGTCTGGACCGGATCGGAATTTTTTGAAACATGGACCGCGGATCGGACCGGGACCGAGAATAATGGTCCCGGGTTTTCCGGTCCGCGGACCGGAAAGACCGATTGGACCGCTTTATCCTGCAACCCCATTTTTAATTTTATTTTTTTGGGTTACCACTCACTGTTACAACAATCGACCATACAATGACATTATACTATCATTGTTGAAGATATACAAATTAAAATTCCTCCAAGATCTGAAATTGAAATTCCTCCGAATCTAAAAATTGAAATTTCTTCTCCAACATGTACACAAAACTAGATCTAACGATTTTAAAGTACAAATTGAAATTTCTATAAACCTAGATCTGAAAAGAGAGGGGAGAGAGAGGTCTACGACTGGCCGGTGGCGGATGAAGGTTGGCCGGCCGGTGGGGATGGCAGTGGCGACTGAAGAGGGTGAGGCTGAGGGTTGGCTCTGTGCGAGAGTGTGAGGCTGTGAGCCGAGCGTGAACTGTGTGCGAGTGTGAAGGCAGTGCGGACTGAAGAGAGAGGGGAGGGAGATGCTAGGCAGGAGGCTGATGGCTGATGAGTGGTGGCGAAGGGTGAGGGCGGTGGCGGTGGGCAGCGGCGACCGAGCGAGAGAGTCGGAGAGATTGAGAGAGCGGATAGTGTGAAACTGTGAAAGAGAGACTGTGAGAGATTTAGGGAGTTGAATGGATTTTTAGGGCCGGCAATGGGAGCTTTTAAAAATAAAAAGAAAGAAAAGGGACAAACGCTGGCAAGTGGCAACACTAATGAGAATTTGGGATTCCACTTACTGTCCAACTATTTTATTTTTTTTTAAATAAATAAATCCGGTCCAATTCCGGTCTGGTCCCGGGTTTGGACCGGAACCCGAAAATCCAAAAATCTTGGACCGTGGACCAGACCGTAATATTCCGGTCCGATCCAAAGACCGTAAATTCCGATCTGGTCCCGGTCCGATTATGGTCCGATCCAAATTTTGCCCAGCCCTAATTGTTGGAGATCTGCCTGCAGCACCAAACATCTTTTTGTTGACTTCCCAAATCCTCCAAAGTTGGAACCTTCTAGATCCTCCTCCCTGCCTCCAAAACCCCAAATCCCTAACTGCCAATCGATCGCCATTTACAGTCAAATCTTCCAAAAATGGGGATCGATTACTACAACATCCTCAAGGTCAATCGGCACGCCAGCGAGGAGGATCTCAAGAAAGCCTACCGTCGTCTGGCGATGATATGGCATCCTGACAAGAACCCTGATAACAAGCCTGAGAGCGAAGCCAAGTTCAAGCAGATCTCCGAGGCCTACGACGTCCTCAGCGATCCTCAGAAGCGCCAGATCTACGATCTCTATGGCGAGGAAGCCCTCAAATCCGGCCAGGTCCCTCCTACTCCGGCCTCCACTCGCGGCAGCGCCGGTGCCTCTTCCCGTGGTCAGCACCCTAATCCGTCGTTTACTTTTAACCCGAGGAATGCGGAGGATATATACGCCGAATTATTCGGGGAGAATGGCGGTGGCAGTGCTGGTGCTGGTGTGAGGGGTGCTAGGGGTTATAGGGACGGGTTCTTCAGGACTTCCAAGATGAATGGGGAGCATCCGGGATCGTCTTCGGCGGGATCCAGTAGGGGAGCTGGGATGAGGAAGGCGCCGCCGGTGGAGAATCCCTTGTCATGTAGTCTCGAGGAGCTTTACAAGGGAACTAAGAAGAAGATGAAGATTTCACGGACGATCATGGATAGCTCTGGGTATGTGCAAGTTTTGCTTTCTTCATTTTTAATGCCTTGTTTCCTATTTTAGCCCTTTGAGCGCTTTTTATGGTAATCTGCCATTGTATTTGTGTTAGAAATCAATTTTCAATCTGTTGCATACCGTGAAATGTGAATGCTTGATTAATTTATTTGTTCTGGTTGTTTTCTGTTGACCTAATTTTCTGAGTCGCTGATGTTTATGCTTAACTGATTGGATTGCTCTATAATTGCTAGTAATTTTGTCATAGCAGTTTGCCTAATCTTGTTTGTTCATGTGTGAGTGATGATAATGATGTTGGAGATTAATGTAACGTTTATGCTGATGATTATATATAACGAGGTTCTAATCTGGGTCTGCTTCTAGTGCAGCTTGTGAATAAAAAGTTAAGCTAGTGTTTAAATTTGATATGTTAAAAGGTAAGGACATGGTACGAATATTATGTAGATGAAGACAGGGATGGAGCCATAAAATTTTGAGCGGAGGGTCACCATAGTAGTAGACAATAAAATCGAGAAAAAAGTTGTAAAACACACAACATATTCGATAGTACAAACTAGTGCCAAACGATAGTAGAAGTGTCAAACGATATTACAAACTACTACAAAGATATAAAACAAAAATAAGGATATAAAACGAAAATAGGGGTATAAAACGTAATAAATATTGTATTCTTAACTTGTAATAATGTATAACTAGACATAAAAAATGTAAACTTGCGTAACTTCTTACCAAATTCTCAAAATAAATAATATAACCTATGGTTTCGAAGCTCCCGGGTTGAATTACAATATGTGAATGTCAATTTAAGTAAACTATAAAAGTATTATAGTATATTGAAATAAAATTAAAGTGATTAATACACCTAAAATTTTCAAACATTCATAACTTTTTACTCAGATGTCGAATGAGGGCGTATTATATATCAAAACGAAGCTATTGACGAGGAGAATACACCTAGGTAGTTTGTCGGATGAGGGGAGGGTCACGTGACCCCCGCACCCCTCCTAGCTCCGCCTCCGGATGAAGATGACATGGTGATATCTGGAATTCAGCTGAAGCGTGCTTGAATTATGTTTAATAATTGGGGCAGGCATGGTGTAGCCTTTGTTAAATACTAGAGAATTCCACTTACAGTGCCAAGAACTTTTGTAGTTTCTTTATCGTGCATACTTTATCAATAACTCAAAACTATCTTTCGTGTCGGAACTTACTCATAGCCTCTCATGTTTTATGTGGTGGAGGCGACCATATGCTATCCATCTTTGTTTATTACACAGCTGATTAACATGTTTTGGATGAGAAGAGCAAACTTATTTGGATCCGTTTGGATAGCCCTATATTATGACTTATAATGCACAATATTTCATTATAATATTTCATTATAATTATAATTATAATGCAATGTATATTATAAGTCATAATACATGGCTATCCAAACAAACCCAAATTTGTTGTAAATAGGCTATGTTTAGTGGCATTTACCTCATGTGTTTGAGTGGGTAGGTGCATCATTTGCTAAAAATGCAGAATCTGATAAATATAATTGAGTTAGTAGCACTGATCCGTGATTCAGTGTTGGAGGTTTGAGACTATTGTTTCCAGAGTCAATTTAAATTGTGAAATAGAATTCCTGGCCAAATTATTCATAGTTGAACAGAGGTCTATACTAGTGTTCAGTGGTCAACATGGGATGCTATTTTCTTGGAATACTTAACTCCTTTTGAATTGTGTACTTATTCTGCTTGAGTTAATATCCTCTATCTGGATCTTCCGAGGTGCTAACAGAGTAGCAATCTAAAATTTGTATGCATGCATGTTTTGTGTGCAAACACAACTTTTTGGGGGAGGTTGATATCTGGAGGTAGGTATGACTGCGCTTGTTGATATTTGAGGAATTTTAGAAATTGATACAGAATATTTGAGGGATTTGATTCCACATGCGTAGATGCAGCTCCTGAAATTGAAATAATAAATGAGTGTTTATTTGTTGCCTTTCGTGGGTCAGTTGACTCTTGCTAATCGGGGCCTTACATGTTGTGTGCAAGTAAACTGTGCATTGTATATACCCATATTCTTGAATCTTGATGCGATTATTCTTGTCTGAATAAACATAAAAGACAACCTTTGAAATATCTACTCAAGTCTTTTTAGTTAAATTAAGCATAATAGTTGATACAATAAATAATTTTCTATAATTACAGTTACAATGTATTTGAAAAGTATAGCCTCATTTTTGCTAGTTCATTCTTGTATCATGCCTAGAGATTTATGTGCTAAGCACAGTGTTATGAATACCATATGGATGGTTAGGTAAAATGATGTATACCTGTCCCATTCTTCTGTCTCGTCTAGATATTGAACATGATTTATTTGCTATACGTAGTATTAGGGGATATTCAGAGCATATGTCCAATCTCCCTCATTGCCCTTGCATGACTTAGTGGAGTCCTTATTAAAATCCATTTTTATCAATAAAAAGACTAGGCAAAATCAATGGAGGCCAACTGTTATTTAGGGAATTTTCGCAGCTACCACCGATTATATGTAAAATTGCAATGAACCACCTTATCGAATAGGTCGAAAAGCCTCCCGAACCCCAGTTCTGTCAGTTGACTATTAGCTTTGAATGCAATATCCCAACTTAACCCTTTTACACTACCCATGGGCGTAGGAGGCCAATGAGTCGTTTTGATTTCGTATAACAGAATGTTAAACGGGATAGGTGGTTAGGTTAAGATGGGCTAATGGTGATACTATCATGGGTGGTTCTTTGTAGATAGTTGTATTAGTGGTGGTTCATTGAATACAATCTTATTTAACAAGTGGTTTTCTGTACTTTTCTGAAAGCAAGTATATGGAGAACTTGGTAGCCCTCCAACTTTCTCTTGCAATATTTCATTGGACTGCTCAGGTTAACTGTGCTTGGTATATTTAGAGGACATTTTTTTTAATCCATGTTTTATTTTTGCAGACAAAACTCATTTCTTAATTGAGAAAAGATACTTTTCTTTTTGTAACACTTCCACCTTGCTTAAAATTGGAGAGGTTCAAATAATGCATTTCTAGTATTTTAACTTCTCAAAGTTGTCACTTATCTTCATAAGAGTTTTCTTTGAGCTAGTGTTATTTCTCTTTCAGTCTTTCTACAGCCCAGGATTTGTTGCCATATTATTATTGAATGGTGATAGCTAAATTATAGATATTGGTAGTTAGCCTGCTTAAATAAGAAAATAAATCTCCTTGTTTTCCATTTTTCGTGAGCTTTATCTCCCTGCTTTGGCGGTCATTTGAACCCTTGTTTAATTTGTTATAGAAAATAAACTTACATTGTTGGGGTTTAAATATTGATCCAAAAGATACCATGCCTTTGGCAATTCTTAATATCTCCTAGCTCAGTCCCATGCTTTGAGATTATATAGGTCCTGAATACAACAAAGGGATACCACCATGCCTTTGGCTTTATATTTGAGGTCCTGCCATCTGACAGGGATACCATCTTGTTGTAGGTTTGTATATATTTCTTGGAAAACTTATAATGCTCATGCTATAATACCTTGCTGTAATGGAAAATTTGAGATAGCAATTGGTTTATTGCTCTAATGAAGTGCAATAGATTGTGAATTGCACAATTCAGATTACGAATCAACTTTCTTTGGAGCTTGTTTGAGAAAGTAATAAACTAACTAGGGGAAAAAAATGCAAAACCTCGCTCCAGCTTAAAAAATGTGCACCCTCCTGTTCTCATAGCGAACTTGGTTTCTGTTGTCATTGATGAATTTCCTCCATCACCTAGGGTAATGAGGCTCATGTTTCTAATCAGTTTCTTTATGCTTCCAGTTTGCTCATTGCCTCTTTATAAACAAGCTTGGACATGAGACCGTATACCCATTTGTGTGCTTTCTTAGTTCAACTTGACTTTTTAAGTTTGAGTTTCGTGATAAGTTTTGGTTCAATTGACTTCTTTTGCCATGCAGTAAAGTTCGGACAGTAGAGGAGATAGTGAGCATTGAGATAAAGCCTGGATGGAAAAAGGGAACAAAAGTCACCTTTCCTGAGATGGGTAACCAGGAGCCAGGTGTCATTCCATCTGATCTCATCTTCGTGGTAGACGAAAAAACTCACCCCATTTACAAGAGGGATGGTAATGATCTGATTATCAATCAGGAGCTTACTCTTCTAGAGGCCCTTACAGGCAAGAACATTGAAATCACCACCCTATATGGGAGAAATCTCTCGCTCACGTTGACAAATATAATCAAACCTGGGTATGAGATGGTTGTCCCCCATGAAGGAATGCCCATTTCAAAGGACCCTCGGAGGAAGGGAGACTTGAAAATAAAATTTGATGTCAAGTACCCATCAAGACTTACTGAAGAACAAAAAGCTGATTTAAAGAGAGTCTTGGGAGGCAATTCTTGATGGTAAGAATACAGAGCAGGAGCAGATGTTTGAGTTTCCCATGTTCCATGCAATATTAGATGTAGATATAGAGATGCAGCTCATAAGTTAAAAAACTTAAAACTACACAATGTGAATACTAGGATGAGGAGATTCTTCTTAGAAGTTTGGAGTTCTAGACAAGAAGGATTCAGACTGACAAGTAGCTGGCCGTGTCTTCCGAGCAGTTTAGGCTATGAACTCAGACTGACATGTATGTATATTTAGTCCTCAGGAGGGATAATGTTTTTGTCCTTTGGATTATTCTTTCAATTGTTGAGTCTTTATTTAATTTTTTGCCCACCTGGGAAAATTTAGATTCCCTTGTGGTCTAGATTTGGTTGTGTCAAGCATTTTGATTGTGTTATTGGACAGTTTGACACTGGTAAGTGAGAAACATTCTTACCCAGTCTATATTTGCTTTATGAATTTTTGGTATCCTTTTTCGGGTTGATTGGCTTAGCCCGCAGGGGAAATGGAATCATATTGATGTGCTCTTGGATGGTGTTGGTGTGGAGACTTTGTGGGTTGAGGGTAGGGGTGGAAATGGGGCGGGTTATGGGTGGATGAAGGCACTCCATCACCCGCCCCGCGGGTAAAAACTTTCACCCGCTCCATCCATCACCCGCAAACCTTTTCACCCGCATTCGACCCGCGCTGGTGATGCGGGTGGAGCGGGTACCCAATGGGTGAAACAAAAGAAAAATCCAAATCAACACAAGTAGTCCAATTCTAATCAAAATTACAAAGAGGGTGGAGTTATGTATTTTTATTTTTATTTTTGATCGACAAAGCACTTAAATTACGAGCTAATTGAAATTTGAAAGTGGAAGGGTATATATCCCTATACTAATCATATATTAATCCAGTATATCCCTTGCTATACCGTGGAAAAGCAAGCCGAGAACATATCCATTCTAAATGAAATTTGGTGGGCAAAGCACTAATAAAGGATTAGGGTTTGTAGAAGTTAAACTTAAAAAGAGTAAAATAGTAAAATCACATACATTATGTATAAAAATTTTAGGATTTTATGCGGGTTTGCAATGCGGGTGTGCGGGGCGGGTTATGGGTGGAAAATCTTCACCCATAATCCATCCATCACCCGCTTCACCCGCACCCGCTCCACCCGTCACCCACTTTTTTGCGGGTTTTCACCCGCAAAATTAATGCGGGTAAAGTGGGTGGAGCGGGTACCCACGGGTTATTTCCAGCCCTAGTTGAGAGTTGAAGTTTCTTTAAAGATCTTTACTGGCACATCCCCTAGTACAAGTAATGTTCCAGCCAACGAGACAGACCATGAAGAAACTCAATGGCTACAAAATAGAATCTCAATTTCTTTATTTTGAACATTTGTTATCAAAGTATCTTATGATATCATGCAAACTAAGGTATGTATATTAATCCATGGGGGCAGATACAACACAAATAACGGAGATGAAAAATCAAGCGGCCCAGATAACTTAATGGGCATAACTAAAGGCCCAATATAGATTTAAATCAAAAGGAAAAAGAGAGGTACAAGTACAAATCTCTTTGGTCCTTATACCATCATTTTGTGGTCCATTTCATTCTTATTAGCATAAACGATACTGTACATTAATTATTACTCCGTATTATTATTAGATTTTTTTCTTCCTAAAATGCACTTTAGTTTTTCTAGCAAAACACCATATATATTTTTTAAACAAAAAACAACTTATATAATCTAATTCATTCAATTGTGGCACCAAAAAGACACCTCATATGATAGAGTTTTTTTTAAACAAAAACACATATTTTTTAATAACTAAACACCCAAAATAATACTATGCATAATCTATTAAATTGAACTAACAACCTCTATTTTTTTTAATCAAAATATTTTAATTTTTCGGTAATAATTTTAGTGACCGAATTAAATTGTCATTTCTTTCTAGTAGATTTTTAAAACATCTTGAATTTTGAATATGTAATTGATTCTTTTTTAACATATCTTAGAGAATCTTTACACTTGAGGTTTGAGAAATTCCGATTTTTAATTTATAAACAACCTGAAAAAAAAAAAAATACTAATTGGCAGTATTAATGTAGATAGTGACACATTTAGTGTCATTTTAAGACGAGGATATTTTCACATTCCGAAAATGGGTTGATGGTAGAGAAGAGGAAAGAGGATAGTCAAGTACAAAAGTCCAATAATTTTGTATAAATAAATACTCCTCCGGAATAGTAATAAAATCATTTAACGTGAAAAATTTTCTGAAATCGAAACACATCCAATTTACTCCGTATTACGTACGAAACGCTTAAAAAAAGAGGGGGGAAAACACTGCTGATTAGCATGAGAGGAAGGGCAAAACACTATGACTCGTTGAGGGATACGGAATGCGGTACGGAAGGTCCTTGTCAGTGGTGGGGACACCCTTAAAAAAAGGGACAAATTTGGAACGTGGATTTCTGACTCGATTTTGAAGTGAAAATCCAAATCCAGCACATTAAAAATAAAAATAAAATAAAAAGGAAATACTGAGTGAAAGGAGGCGGGTGGGAGGGGCTACTTTTAAATGCTGTTTGGCAGGACTCTAGATTTCCTAAGATTTAATGGAATTATGTGGTGGAAAATTTGCGATGGATGCACATTCATCCAAACGCGCCGCGACAACAGCATTATTACGTATAGAAGTTGGACATGTGGCACATGGTGTGATGGGTCCCATTATGCCTCCAACCCCATCAATAATTCAAAGGTAAAGGGAGTAATATGTATCATAACTAGACCTGTCAAAACACAACCCGATCCGGTCGATCCGACCCGAACAGCCGAAAAAATTTTGACCCGAACCTGGGAATTTCGACCCGGAAATTTTTTTCGACCCGAACCCGAAATACCCGGAAATTTTCTGGGTAATCCGGATTTCGACCCGGTGATCCGATTGACCCGGTAATTTTGACCCGATTTACCCATTTGACCCGGTGACCCGATTGATTTATAATTATATATGATTAAATTTTTTTATGGAGATTCCAATTTATTACATTTTATAATTACAATCACTTGCTCTTCCATTTTCAAATAAACTTTTATATTTATTTGTATTTTGTAATACTCCGTCCGATTGTAGTATTTGATTTTTTTTTTCAACAGACTTTTTTAAGAAGATAAAAATTCTAAAAAATATTAAAACAATTCTATGCTTATTACTAATTGCATGAAATTATTTTAAAAAAATTATTTGAAAATTTGATATTTTATATATTATTACATTTTATTAAAAATTACGAAAAATAATAAAGATCAAATATTTTAGATCAAATATAGTCTCATTCTTTAACTTATGAACAACATCTTTAACTTTAGAATTTTAAATTTATCACAAAATTATCAAATCATGATTTTTTTTAATTAAAAAAAAAATTGACCGACCCGAAATCGACCCGAAAACCCAGTCAAACCCGTATTACCCGGGACCCGAAAATACCCGAAACCCGTATTATCCGGGACCCGTATTACCCGAGACCCAAAGTGACCCGACCCGAACCCGACCCGAATGACCCGTTTGACAGGTCTAATAATAACCCATCACGCCATCACCATTCACCGATTCATCATCATCATCATCATCATCATATAATCATACTAATATATAGGGTCGTGCATCGGTTTAAAACCTAACCGAACTGGGCCAAACCGAACCGAACTGAAACCGAAAATCTCAAATTTTCAAACCAAAAGCCGAACCGAAAGCATTAACTTCGGTTCGATTATTTGCCGGTTTGGTTTGTGTTCGGTTCGATTTTAACATAATTGAACCAAATTTTCATTTTTTTAAGTATACAAATATATATATAATGATTAAAATATAGTATATATATACACATTCCAAAATATGTGTACATATTCCGAAATACTTTAAAGTATACAAATTTTAACAAATACAGTATATGTACATATACAATTATACATACACATGCAAATCTAGTGTATATATGTGTATTTATATACAATGTATGTATGTATACACAGTAGACACATTATATATTTATACAAATAAAGTAAGTATGTGTGTATATATGAAATATAAAAAAACATATATACAATGTATTTATGTAGTGTATAAAAAAATTCGGTTTAAAACAAACCAAAACGAAACCGAAAAATGGAAATTCTCGAACTGAAAAACTTCGGTTAGGTTCGGTTTGTGTTGGTTCGGCCCAAAAATTCGGTTTGGACGAAATCATGCACACCCCTAAAAATATACTATGAGCGTCTACAACAGCGAACTGGAAAGAAATTCGATTATCTAGACAAGCCTAGAGAAACCGAGGGGATGGACTAACCATCATGTACAACAACCGAAGCAAAAAACAGAAGCAAATTAATGAATGGAAATAACAAGAAGCCAATGACAGAAAGGAAAATACATAAATAAAGTACATGTCATCCTACACTATAAACTACAAGTTAGCAGAACTAACGAACCGACCCGGTAAAAGGAAGAGACACACAAAGAATTCTGGGGATCAATAGCGGACACCTCAAATTGGACTCCAAACAGAACCAACAGGTGTCAATCGCATTTCCACGACGTCTCTTAGCTTTGCAAATCAGTCATCGCTCACATAAAACCTGTACCACAACAAGAAAAGCAAAGTATACCAACCCGCAAACCAAAACCCAAACCAAACCATTGCTGAAACAAATCCCGAAAACCCAGCTCACACCCTCAAGGACGATAACAAGATCGTAAAAGCCACCACAAGGGTAAACCAAATAGAGGAAATGTATAAGCCGAGACAGGAATAAACAAACAACAACAATAAAAAGGCTTAGAGGTCGAAAAACGGATAGAAAATGAACCCAATAAGGCTCACAGACACTTCTTCTCCAATCTTTTTTTTTCTTTTTTGTGGGTTCGAAACCCACAAATGCATTTCAGAATAGGTGCTGAAGGCGACGATGTTCACGAAGTGTAAAGACCGAAATTTAATTAATATTTATAAAATATCTGTAGGATAACCCGAATATTATCCTCCCTTATGATTATGAAAACCGGGAAAATTTAAAATTTTTATGCCTAGCTTTACATGGATTTAATGATGGAAAAAATATACCCGAGCCATCTTTTCTCATATTTCACGAACTTAACGGATTTTAACGCGTCACGAGCTCGGGTTTTACGTTGTGCTAATATATAGATGCCACCCCATCAGCTATCCCAAGACACTTGACCCAACATGATCAACCACTACCTTGGAATATATAACACAAGCTAAGCTAGGCTCCTATTCAACTCACCCACTCCCATCCCCTCACTCCCATGCTTTGACTCAAGCAAAACCACCCCCTTCTCTTTATAACTGACCCAAAGGTCTCGGAAGTTGTCTCAAGTCCGTTCTTGGCATCCTCGCTAGGTAATCCCTCATCCGCCTTCCCCCTCTCTAGGAATAGATCCCGTGTGCTTGGAAAGGGCTTAGGAAGTGGAGCCTCTATGTGTTTTGGTTGCGTTTTGTAGCAAAAACGTCAAAAAAACAAAATGGATATATGTGCCTTTGTAATTTGGACTTTATTTCCAATCCAACAATCTGATTTGGCTGAAATATTAATATGATGTTCATGGCAATGTTATCTAACTTCCCTCCAAAAATGAGGGCGATCCAACGGTTGGATGAAGAGTTATTATAATTTTAGTAACCAATGTTTATAATGACTCGATTAAAAAACTTGGTTAAGGGAATGCTAAGAATATGGTTAAATATATGATGGCATAACCGAAACTTAGAGCATATAAAATACGGAAATGAAGTATACCCATAACTTGGCTTATGATCCGATAAGAAGAAAATCGATTATGTGATAATACGATATAGATTATAACTGGTTAAGTCCTGATCATTTAACTGAAGTACATAATCTATAGAATCGTGAACCTTATGTGGATGTATGTTTATTATTAGGTTGGGTTGGGTACCATGCATTAGAATACCACCTAATGAAAGCTTAATGAAATGACTAGGCTCTCGTTGATTGGATCCTTGGTTGCGCATTTTATTGCTTGCTTATTCTTCGGACTCCAGGTAAGTCCCTTGGACTTACTCATGATGGATTTATGTGATACTCTTTGTCTTATCGAGAGTCTTCATGCATCACTCAACCTAGTAACATGTTTAGGAATATAAACCGGTAATATGACGTAGGATGAACTTAGTAAATCCAACAATTCATATGTATGCTATGTGTCTATGGCAGAACGACCATCAAAATCTAAATAGATGACTTATACTAGATGGAAAAAGAATGAAATGATGAAAGACTTATGATGAGAAAGAATGAGTATGTTTGAGAAGGATGAGTACGTTTGAGAAGATATTATGATATGATGGTGATGATGATTATGATGATGAGACGAGCCCTTGTGTGTTTATTTCGCATTTATATATATATATATATATATATATATATATATATATATATATATATATATATATATATATATATATATATATATCTATACACTTGCTTATGTGTTACATTTTAACATTCACGTAGTTTAAGTATGGCTCTTTATATGTCATTGAGTGTGCATATTTCCGATGATTGACCCCGATTTATTTCTTGTTTTTATATTCAGGTACCCCTTACCCAATATGACTTACTTATATGGATGGTTGTCGGGACGGACCTTTTGGGACGATTAGAGCGAGTGAGGCATGACTTACACACTCTTTACTTTCTCGCTTACTTTGATTTGGTTTTGACCCGGCTATGCCGCGACCAATTTGATGTACGTTATTTCCGCACTTTATATTTCCGACTTGAAAATCATTTACACGATAGTACCTAGGACAGGTAAACGCCTCCAACGGGTGCGCGCATTTCTAGGGGTTTGAAATCCCCACTTTCGAAAACCATCGCTTCCGCTTAACAAATAACTTAACTAAATAACCCGTACTTGGTCATAAGATCGAAAGCTCACGGAAGAATTCAAAACTCTTCTATAACGTTTCCCGAATAACCGGATCATCCGAACCTTATAAATTCTCTAAGTGGATTTATGGAGGCATATTCGGATATCCATACTTTTGGGTCGTTACACGAAGAGGGCGGAAACCATGAAAGCCGAGGGCTGAGCCATGAGAGAGAAACCAGTGGAGATCGATAATCCAACCACGGAGAGCATAGAACTCCCGAAGAGGATAGCGGCTGAGTTAGGGTCGGAAGTCGGCATCAAAGCTACGAAGAGGCGTCAGGCTATCTTGAAGAAGAAGGCCGACCGGAGACAAAGGCGATAGAGCCGTGAGTACCGTGGTGGATGACGTAGTCCTTGTAGGACAAGGGAGACAGAGCCATGGAGGCTGGTGTGTGATAATCGAGATCGATGTGAGACCATCGGAGCCGAGTAGGAAGCCGACGAGCGACGGCCCAGGCCGTCGAGGAGGAACCGAAGTGCCTCAGGACGACCTGAAAAGAGGAGGAGGGGGAGCCGGTGTGGCCAAAGAAGGTCGGGTAAAAGCATCTGTGCTCGGACCTGGTGGTGAGCCGGGTGGAAGGGACATCATTGGTGGCGGCGGCGACGGAGAGTCCATTGCGGTTGGTAGCGTTTTAGGGTTGTAAAAATACAACATCGAACCTTTGGGTTAATGAGCTTGCCAGATGGAAAAAAAAGAAGAAAAATTACATGAATCCATGGGAAGGGATTGAACTGCAAGTAACCTAAAAAGTGAGGTTCATGGAGCCAAAACGCGACCAAACGCAGGTGGATGGAAAAAAAAAATGGAAGTGGGTTGCCACACCCACACAAGCCAATCATAGAGCGTCATGTGGCAGTAGAATAAAATCAAATCATAAATTTGATTTTTTTGTCATTTTCTATAACTAAACAAACAAAATTTATATTCAAGTGTGAATTAATTTTATCTACCCATAGACACTCACTATGCATATGTTTTTTTTAAAAAAAATATTCAAATAATACTCATATATTATTATGTTACCAAATAAAAAAAAGTGAATTTTCCACCCATTTTGCATTACCATATTTTGTTGAACACCCGTATAATTTATTGTCCGATATTATAATAATTATAATATCAACTAAACATAATCTTATAAAAATGGATAATATTATGAGTTTAATATAAGAAGATTTTATTTAATAAAAAAGGTAAATAAAGAAAAGTAAGTTATGAGTCCGAGGTCGGGGTTCATGAATGGGGGTGAAAAAATAATAATCTGAAATGGGGCCCTTAAGCTGACGTGACACTGAAAAAGTAAAAAGTAAGTTATGATCGAGACTGAGAAATGATTCACTAATGCAGATGGCCTTATACGTAAATAATTAAACACGACGACCGTTGGTTTTTCTTTGGTTTGTTTTTGGACCCTTCTTTAATATCGCGGATACTATATACACACAACTTATTATTCACAAGACTAGATTTGAGATTTTACATGCCTGAGGCGAAATACGAAAATCAGCCTTTTATGAAGCACATATCAGATTGTTGCTCTTTCAATTTTCTCTCTTTATCTTCACATAATTGTTTTCCCATAGACTTTTTGGCTCCAATTAATTATTTCCCTATCCACACTTTATAAGCTATAACCGCAAACGGTTAGATATATCATCAAACTTTCATTCTCAAATTATATATGTGTCCATGAATATAATTTGCCTTTGCCTGTATTCTAAAAATTAAGCTGCATGGATCATTAGGGACTTGCATAACAAAACTTAAAACATCACAACATTGACAGTCCCAGGGGCATTTGAGGCTTTATATTATACAATTAAGCTAAGATGGCAAATGGTTGAATTGTTGGAGCAATAGAGATCGCACCTAATTCTAAGCGAAAAAGGGAGTTTCATATAAAGCCCAAATCTAACAGTTACAGATTGCAATTCAAATTCGAATCATCAATCTTAGCAAACACCAATCCTAATTTCAAAACCCTAATTCCTAATTTACGCAAATCAAAATACTAGTTATTTTGATCTATTGATCTCGAGCTTTGAAATTGGAATGTCATGGAAGAAAGGGAAAGGTGTAGGAGAGCATTGCAACAATTCCCTCAACATACCTGATTCCTCGACCTTTCGCTCCACCGAGAGCTTCTTTTAAGTTTCGATTTTGTAGGAAATGTTCTTCAGTTCTTTCTTTCTTGGTCTATGTTGTTTCCTTCGTCATCAGATTCTTCCGTTCTTCGTTCTTTCCCTTATGCTAGTTGGGCCTGAGGCAAAGGCCTGTTAGGTCTCGCCTCAGGTTCGGCCTTGATTATCCGTTGTTCAACATCTAAACAAACGTTGTTGGCAACGAAATATGTTGTAATTAAAAAAAGTGGACATTATATAAATGGTTAATATGACGTTTACAATTACAACAACGTCAAATTGGACGTTACCTTGTGGAAGTCAAACGGGCTTAGCTCGGGCTTAGGTAGGATCACTGATGCAGTGCAATTATCGATGACTCCTGTGACATTGAGCACAATATGAAGGTTCCATTCGATGGTCTTATCCGTGCAAGGGCCAAGAGGATTCAAGATGCAACCAAAGCCCTTCTTGTCCGTTACCAAAGAATGATTGTTGTAGGGAGGAAATCGAGTTTAAAATATAATAAAATAGATCAAACTAGATTCGTGCCCACGCAAATAATTACAAGACTTCCTCCCTATGTAGCAGTGGGAAGTCAGGATCGATCCTCGAGGAAGCGTGTCAGCGGATCTCAGGTAGCGGAGGAATCTCACAGGCAGAAAATCAAACAGACAGACACAACAGAGAAAAGCAGAAAAGAAAGCAAAGACAGCAGCTTTGGTCGATATTGACTACTGTAACTCGATATCGACTAAGGAAATCGACTAACAGTGCTCAATATCGACTGACAGAAAGCAAAACTCAGCAAACTAGCTCAATTTCGACAAAACTCAACTCGACATCGACCAGATTCCTTGATGTCGACCAAATCTTCTCGATTTCGAGTAACTCAGAAACAAAAATTGCTACTTTTCGAACGAAAACGAATGTAAACACGAAATTAACTCAATAAACTAAAGACTTCAAAGATTAGGGTTTCAACACCACAACGATAACTATGTAAAATAACACATAAAGGCATAAAAGATCATGCTTTTCATCAAATAACTTTCGTTATTAACAAATAGGAAGATAGAGGCTTTCACATAAACCCTAATTGTTACTAACCCTTTTCACATAATTAATCCAAGTTGTATTAAGATCACTTTCGCTTCAATAACACAAACAAGGATCACCTTCAACTTTCGCAAAAGAATCATGCTTGCAGGGATAGAAGATGAATTGCATAAAAAGCTTGTACCTTTACCGCATCACCTCACATGGCCACCGTCAGGCTCACCCCGACCCTAGAAGTGGGTGGACTACTCGCTCTTCATTATGAATAAACTCATCAAAGATTTCAAGAAAATAAATTGCATTAAAAATAACCAAAACTTACAACTGATCGAAGCTAAATCCGCTCTCGCAAACTCCAACTCTTCTCGGCTACAAGCTCTCCCTCTCTCTACTTACTACCTCTTCTCCTTTTCTAGAATTGAATGAATAAAATCCAGCCCCTAAGGCTTTATTTATAGCCTTCATTCCTGCTCTAATTAGGAAAGAAAATTATATCTAAATCTATATCTATCTATCTTTTATCTAAAGATTAAAACATGGAAATAAATAAATAAACGAAAATTTCGCGAGGTACTCCTAAGGTATTGCAATTTTCGCGAGGTATACAACTCTTTTGCATATTTCGTGTGGTGCCCCTGAGGTTTTGGTATTTTTTGCCTCGTGCCCTTTGTCTGTTAAAATTCACGGAGCCTTCATCTCCGTTGCTTTTCAATTAAAAACAAAAAGAACAAAATAAAGCGAGAGAGAGAGTGAAGGTTGTGAGTGAAGGTTTTGAGTATGTGATTAGGGTTTGTAAATATGTGATTAGGGTTTGGGTTTTATTTTGTCTGACAGATATGATTACAGTCTTTCAATTCCAAGTTTGCATGATGTTGTTGCTTCTGTTTTTTTTATTACTTATGGTTGTTGTTGCTTCTATTGGATTATGTTAAACTTACTAGATCTATCTATCTATCTACTTTCATACTATAGTAAGGGAAGAAAAACAGGATGAACACATCAATAAGCTTATTCACACAAATTGTTCTGAAATTAGGATTTAGGTTGAGATAATGTGGCCTGTAAATTCTAAAATTTCTTTGTATTTCATTGTAGAAGTAGTAGATGCAGACAATTTTTTTGTCTCCAATTCAATAAGCTTATTCACACAAATTGCTTCTATTGGAGATTTTTTTTGTAAGGACTTCTATTAGTTCTAAATTTGTTAAACTGTGTAGACGATTCAATGTGTCACAATGATTGAAAGCAGAAGGTTCTAAATCCTGGTGGAGGGTATGTCTAAGAAATATATGGATAATATCATGGGCTTAATTACTTAATTGTAAGTCTCTTTATGTAGTTTTTTGGTGGAATCTTTTGTACAAAATACCCAATGTCACTTTCTAAAAGCAGGAATTATCCAAATATTTAGTAGCTCAAAACTACTCTTGAATTATAAGAAGTCGAATGACTTAAAAGTGTTGTAGAGGCGTTGGAACATGATGAAAGGTCTACTTCGGCTGTAGGCAAAGAGCCAAATTAAGAACGTATTTTTATGGAGAAATTTTAAATAAAACATATGGCATTTTATACCTTCTGCAACAACTATGAAATATCTATATTCTTCATTTGTATCTGTAGGAAACACGGGGCATTCTTGATTCAATCATGTTAACACTAAATGCTATTAGCACTTTCCCATCTTTCCAAAATTCTACATTGCCTTCTTTTACATGATATATATGGGATAATCAAGTCATTCCTGTCATTGACTCAGAAATCAGGAACTGTTAACACTAAAGTAAATAGCTAAAATTTGATATTTCACTTTTTAGCCTTTTAGCTCAAATGGGAGAGCGCTGTGTTCAATACACATAGACGTGGGTTCAAATCCCACATAGGCTACAAGCATTTCCAAATAGCTCTGATCGGTCTAAAACCACCACCCCGCAAGCGTACGGTGTCAATTGTAGTAATCGAGTGTCGAATCTCAGGGACCGTGTGAATACCAATTGCAAAACCTCAACTAGTTTACTAAGCCAAATAACGGAAGTGATTTTTGAAGAAATAAGAGAATAAGAAGAAGAAAAATGAAAAATTGCAAGTGTTTGAGAATATATGATGCGAAACATTCCAGAGTCAAGGTTCACCACAACAATGCATCTTCGATAGACTATATAATTTTCACGCTTGAACAAATTAAAAAGAGATATTTGAAGGTAAACTATCTAAATTCATTATCGCTCAGCCTACGCATGTTGCAATAACTATGTCCATTTCAATCAATTACCACTCAGCTTGCGCATGTTGCAGATTAATCAATCAAATTGGACTCATTAAGCACTTAGACCCTAGCGAGCAAATTGATCAAACAATCGCAGGCGCGATCCGTATAATCAATTCAAACATAGGTTGTCTACGATAGTTTATTATCCTCAAGAGAATTAAATAGATTGCTCATAAACAATTCTCAAGTTCAATCCATGTTTTCCAACAACTTTGTCTATGTATCCAATCTCAATTCGCAGCCGGCGCTTATCGAACATCAAAAGGATTCCAATCAATCATAGGATTAATCGGATTAAGAACTCATGGATCAAATCAAACAAACAATAGAATTCATTCAGGCAATCTTCACGCACATGTCTATCTCAGCATCGTTGGGATCACCCCAACCCCAGAACAAGAAAACTAGCCAGACACGGATTCAGACACAATCAAAGAATTCATGATGAAAGAATATAAAACTAGATTAACAAAACGTATTCTTGAATCCAGCAGAACAAACCTTCAGGAAGAAATCTCTGAAAAGGTCTAAAACTCTAATGTCTGCAACTAGCGTTTCTGACGTGAAAATTGGACGTCCCTCTAATCTAACCCTAATTTTCTATCTATATTCCTAAAAGAGATCTGAAAATAGTCCTAAAATAATAATAAAATATACCAAAAAGTCGTCCAATAAAAGATAAAAGCGAATAAAATATCCCGACGAAATAACGCTGAAGACAAGTATCGAGTCGATACTTCAGAGTATCGAGTCGATATGTAGCTACTGTAAAGCAATCTGGCTCGGAATGTGCAGGTATCGAGTCGATACATGTGGGTATCGAGGCGATATATAAAAGTTCCGGGTCGATACTTTGACTCAGCATCAGCTTCTTGGCTCGATTTCTCCATTTTGTAGGCCGAATTTGCAAAAGTGCTTAACATGAAAGTTGTAGGTCTCTGAATCAGCTTTCCAACAAGATATAGAGCGTCTCGATCCGAATTTTGTGGAGTGCAAACGACTCATTTTACTGATATGTTGCCAAACAGGATTTGTCCGAAATATGTCGGTTCGACAATGGACTCTTCTTAGCTTGATTTCTAGCACTTGAGACCGCTATGCAAGGCTCTTTCAGCGTCCATGAACATCTCAAACTTGGATTCAATGAATCTTATTCTATCGTGATTCCAAATTAACATCGAACAAGCTCCAAATCACCTGAAAACATATGAAAGACAAGTGTAGACATCTATTCTAGAAACTAAACCAAAACTTATATAAAAGACATGCAAACCATATAAAAATGACTTAAAAACGACTAAAAACTATTTCCTATAACACGTAGAATATGATGATATCAAAATACCCCATACTTAGACCTTGCTTGTCCCCAAGCAAGACTAGTCAATTGCAACCACAAGTGCAAGAAAGAATGTTTGCCTCAACTTATTCAAGCCCTTTCGATAATAATAATGCAATCAAAATCTCAAGACAAGTGTCATCATAGCATGTTTCCTCATTACCGAAGACAAAACTATGAAAAGACCTCAAACCTCACAAGGATATTTTATGTGAATCACTCTCACTCATACGTGTTTAAGGAATGAAATTTACGCTCGATCTCAACAATTGCGCTTATCTATACCATAGGCTTGCCCAGCGTTCTACATCACCGCTTGAGATCATGTACACAACAAAAATCATGAGGACTTTTATAAGGGTTGTAATGGGGCTAAGGTAAAGGAAAATAAGGCATGGAAATATTTAGGCAATGTGGTGCAAAGAATCCGGGAAAAATGGTTAGTCAACAACCGGTAAAACACCAATACCAAACACTTCAGAAACCAAACAAAAATGATACTCAACTCCATCACAGTTGATTTAATTTCTCCATTGAGCACTTCGAATTCAGTCAACCATTTTCTTTCTTTTTTTTCTTTGTTTTTTTTACTCTTTTCTTACCTCTCTGGCTTCAACACTGTTTTGCGCGAATACAAATATTTGTGATGAATGCACCCGGTTACTAAGTATTTCAGCCACCTCATCTGCATATTTTCCTCCTTGTGTGAATTTTATCCTCCACAAGCAGGATCGGTTACTAACCGTATTTTTTTCTTCTTGACTTTTGCCCAGGAGTGAATTTTATCCTCCTCATGTCCGAAGGAATTTCTGCAACAATGCATATATCATTCAAAGCATAATATATCAAACACATTATACCAATGATGTTCACCCCATACTTGGCTTTTTGCCACTTCATCATCACAACCATTCAATATAATCAGACCAATTTCCCGGATAGGTAAAAGGCTAAAATAATATGGCTTGTATAATTTTGTGGAGCTTCCAAAAGTTAGGCTATAGGCTCAAAGGGGTTTCAAGCATAGGGATCATGTAAAAGGTAGGTAAAGAGAGAAACAAAATGGCTAATGAAATCAATGCCTCAATCATTTTAATGTCATGTACACAAATCATATAATGCAACCTCAAGTAAGAGTCTAAAGCAAGTTCTGAAGATAGCAACAAAAGTGAGTGTCACACATGAAAAAGAATAAGAGGATCCATATAAACGTTAGTCATTTAGGCTCAAATCTCACAAGGCTTTTATTTAGGGACTAAATCATGCTTATCTTATCAAATAACTCCATGCTAGACAATTTATCAAAAAGATAATGACATATAACTATAAGGCGAATGTTAGCATCGTAGGCAAAAATCTCATCATAGTGGCTATTATGAAATTTTTGGGATATAATCAATCAATAAAACACTTCCATAGACTCTAAATAAAAGACTCAAACTAAAACAAATATGAGACAAACATGCATTTTTTTTTAATTTTATGACTTTTTTTTTGAATTTTCTAATTTTACATATGCAAAACATAAAAACAAAGGAATGAATATGACTATACCCCATACTTAAATCCTACATTGTCCCCAATGTAGAACTCAACCAAGAGGTACTACCCTAACTATATGCAAATGTATGAAAGTAATAAATAGAAAAGCAAGAGAAAACTAACCTTGGGTTGTCTCCCAAGAACCACTTTTTTTATTGGTTATTGGTTGGACCTTTCAGCACTTTCGAAAACGTTTGAACCTTCCAGAGTGAATGGTCCATGATTCTCTCCATCCGTCTAGTAGAGTCATTTTCGAGAAACAAAACATTGATCGTTTGATGCACTTGCTCTCAAAGTATGTGCTTCTCTTCCTTTTCTTGACTCTTGTTCCCCTTTTGCTTCCATCAGTACCCATATCTTCAAACAATTGGATTTCTCCCTGGGGTTTTGTGCGCGATGGTATGTCAGGTGGACGCACAATCACATGTACTTCTTGTAACTTGGAACAATGTGGTGCATCAGTGAAGATTTTTGTTTGTGGGTCATGCGTGTGCCACTTTGCAAGCATCCCTGAAAATGCCCCAAATTGTTGTTCCTTGTGTTCTTGCATCACCACTAGAGAGATGGGCAAGGGTGATGGGTAATCTGTGTGATCCGTGTATGGGGAACCTTCGAGGTCCGCGGATGAGTAATCTTCAGGCTCCGTGGATGTCTCGTCATTGGGCTTTTCTTTCGCAGACTCCTTGGTTTCAAGCGTGTCAACCCTTGAAAGATAGCGCTCTATTATTGAATTCCATACTTCATCGTCTACGACTTCCTCATCCTCTTCCAGCCTATCAAACTCAGGATCTTGCAGCTCATCTACATGGTTTTTCATCTCAACTGATGTGTCAATGTAATTGTAAGAATCATTGATCTCTTCCTCGCTACTTGGAGCCTCTGATAATGCTTGTAAATCAAAAGATTGTTGAGCTATTTGAGTCACAGGCATATCAAACCTTGTTGTCTCCCTGGCTTGTGATGCGAGGATTTGCATGCACATTTCCTCTACATTCCCCATTGACTGACAATCATGTTGAAAATGGCCAAAAACCTTGCAGAAGTTGCAAAAAGGCTCAGATGCTAATTGATAAATATTTTGGTTGGCTAAACGTTGTCTTTACGTCTGCTCCCCATTAGTTTTCGATTGGCAGGTTGGGTGACCATACAAACCACAATCATAGCAATAGAGAACGCAAGTCTGATGACCCCATCTTTGACAATATTCACAAAAGGGGTACTGGTTCATCTTTTAGAAAGTACCTGTAAAAAAAAAAAAAAGAAAAAACATCAAAAATAACAAAAGACTTAGAAAAACTAATTGATGTTACACAACTGATATTATTGACAGTCCCCGACAACGGCGCCAATAGCTCTAATCGGTCTAAAACCAACACCCCGCAAGCGTACGGTGTCAATTGTAGTAATCGAGTGTCGAATCTCAGGGACCGTGTGAATACCAATTGCAAAACCTCAACTAGTTTACTAAGCCAAATAACGGAAGTGATTTTTGAAGAAATAAGAGAATAAGAAGAAGAAAAATGACAAATTGCAAGTGTTTGAGAATATATGATGCGAAACATTCCAGAGTCAAGGTTCACCACAACAATGCATCTTCGATAGACTATATAATTTTCACGCTTGAACAAATTAAAAAGAGATATTTGAAGGTAAACTATCTAAATTCATTATCGCTCAGCCTACGCATGTTGCAATAACTATGTCCATTTCAATCAATTACCACTCAGCTTGCGCATGTTGCAGATTAATCAATCAAATTGGACTCATTAAGCACTTAGACCCTAGCGAGCAAATCGATCAAACAATCGCAGGCGCGATCCGTATAATCAATTCAAACATAGGTTGTCTACGATAGTTTATTATCCTCAAGAGAATTAAATAGATTGCTCATAAACAATTCTCAAGTTCAATCCATGTTTTCCAACAACTTTGTCTATGTATCCAATCTCAATTCGCAGCCGGCGCTTATCGAACATCAAAAGGATTCCAATCAATCATAGGATTAATCGGATTAAGAACTCATGGATCAAATCAAACAAACAATAGAATTCATTTAGGCAATCTTCACGCACATGTCTATCTCAGCATCGTTGGGATCACCCCAACCCCAGAACAAGAAAACTAGCCAGACATGGATTCAGACACAATCAAAGAATTCATGATGAAAGAATATAAAACTAGATTAACAAAACGTATTCTTGAATCCAGCAGAACAAACCTTCAGGAAGAAATCTCTGAAAAGGCCTAAAACTCTAATGTCTGCAACTAGCGTTTCTGACGTGAAAATTGGACGTCCCTCTAATCTAACCCTAATTTTCTATCTATATTCCTAAAAGAGATCTGAAAATAGTCCTAAAATAATAATAAAATATACCAAAAAGTCGTCCAATAAAAGATAAAAGCGAATAAAATATCCCGACGAAATAACGCTGAAGACAAGTATCGAGTCGATACTTCAGAGTATCGAGTCGATATGTAGATACTGTAAAGCAATCTGGCTCGGAATGTGCAGGTATCGAGTCGATACATGTGGGTATCGAGTCGATATATAAAAGTTCCGGGTCGATACTTTGACTCAGCATCAGATTCTTGGCTCGATTTCTCCATTTTGTAGGCCGAATTTGCAAAAGTGCTTAACATAAAAGTTGTAGGTCTCTGAATCAGCTTTCCAACAAGATATAGAAGGTCTCGATCCGAATTTTTTGCAGTGCAAACGACTCATTTTACTGATATGTCGCCAAACAGGATTTGTCCGAAATATGTCGGTTCGACAATGGGCTCTTCTTAGCTTGATTTCTAGCACTTGAGACCGCTATGCAAGGCTCTTTCGGCATCCATGAACATCTCAAACTTGGATTCAATGAATCTTATTCTATCGTGATTCCAAATTAACATCGAACAAGCTCCAAATCACCTGAAAACATATGAAAGACAAGTGTAGACATCTATTCTAGAAACTAAACCAAAACTTATATAAAAGACATGCAAACCATATAAAAATGACTTAAAAACGACTAAAAACTATTTCCTATAACACGTAGAATATGATGATATCAAGCTCCAACCAGGTCTTTAATTTTCTGGATTGCATGATTGAATCACATATCGAAACCTTAAATCTGAATAGCTTTCAATCTATTAGTTCCTGTCATAAGCTATTTTATAATGAATCTTGTTTGCCGTCATAATCTATTTTTGCTCTCATAAGCTATTTTTACAATGCATCTTGTTTGTTGTCATAATACTTTCACAGAGGTGAAAGAATTATTTTTAAAGAATTCCAATTTATTAGTATGACAGATAAAATCAGAGTGATTTGGGAAAGAATTTCAATTAATTGTCTCAAATTCAGTTAACAAAATACTTAAATGGTTCTAGAATTCAATTAGCCTATGTGAAATTCGAACCCACGTCTTTGTGCGTGAGCACAATGCTCTCCCGTTTGAGCTAATAGGCTAAAAACAACACACATATTGTCATAGCTTTGAAACTCAATGGGTATGTTGAAACTTGAAATTGTGTTATGCATTTTTCTTTTCATTTTCATTGTCGTGCTCACCTAGTTATTGCCATTTAAGTTGTTGTTTCTTATCTATATATTGCTAGAGTTGCTTTAATTTTCCAGGTTTAGGATTCTCTTGGCTGAAATTTGATATGTTCAATTGAAGGTGACTATGAAAGCAAGGTCAATAAATTGAACAAATCAACATAGCCCATATCTTATATAGCTAATGTCTTGCATAAACAGATAGCAAGAGAGAAATGCTTACACTTAACCATGGCTCCAAATAGTGTGGAAAAACATGAAATGGGGGTGAAATCTCCAAATAGTGTCAGATTTGCCTAATTTCCAATCAATTTGAAGGAACATGTCAAGTGCACTCCCTCTACCATTAAGGAAGATAAATGACGAGAGTTTTAGAAGACATTGTCTATTGCAATAGGAAAAATAAAGATCATCCCCAACAAGAAGCAGTGAAATAGACAATGAAAGGAGGCTAGGTTGCCATTGATGTCAAATGAAGAGAACAAAGGCATCAAATGAAGAGAACAAAGACAATACACTGCAAACAAAAGTGAGAGCTTTCATAGCTGATTTAGCACAAACTCTACAAGTAATCAAAATGAAGTTCTGGTGGTCACTAACACAAGACAAGTAAATGACAACTAAAATGTCAAATATTTCTTCCTTTTCTAAGTAGCTAATCAAATTAAAATAAAGTGCAGATTCGTATATAAAACATTTTCAGACTGGATGAATTTCAAGAGATGAAGTTTAAACTAAAGTCAAGAATCATGGAGAATAAAAGGCATACCATGACTGACGACGATCAATGATGGGAGTAGAGGCCCCGATAGGTGATGGTGACAGAGTGGGCGAACGAGAATCGCCGCCTTCAACTTCAATTGACCGGTGTTGCCATCTTTGTACCTCGGCGGCGGCCGGCTGCTCGGAGCAAGAAGAGTCCTCTAGCAGAGCAATTTGGGCATTAGGGTTCTATACGTGAAATTGACGAGTATCGAGTAAGGAGAAACAAACCCTCTCTCTGTCGCCCTCGCCAACACCGCATTCCTCCACCAGCCCTCCTCTTCACGGCTCACCTTCCTCTCCCTCGTCATCCTCGCCGGGGTCAGATCTGGTCTCTCTCTTCGCTTCTCTCCAGAGAGGGTGATGGATTGGCTTGGGAGAGAGAAAAGCTAAGAGGGTTCCCAATTTCCCAAAGCCCTCAGGGTTCGTCTATTCCTTCTTTTTTTTTCTTTTTTTTTTAATATTGAAAACTAACGGAATAGGTTAAATTTAACCGGGAAGGGCACGATACGAAAAAATTCAAAACCTCAAGGGTACCACGTGAAATATGCAAAAGAGTTGTATACCTCGTGAAAATTGCAATACCTCAGGGGTACCTCGCGAAATTTCCGATAAATAAATCTAAAAGGAATTATATCTAATTGTGGATAAATCCTCCTTGGACTTGATAGATCTTGATAGAATTTGCTCTTGCAGATATCTTCATTGGATTCGGGATAGAAACTTAACAAGAGTCGGATAGTTTGATGTCGGCCACTGTTGGTCAACTCGATATCGAGTAGCTGCCTCGATATCGACCAGAATTTCTCGCGTCTTCAGCTCAGCTACTCGATTCCGGCCTCCAGAGTAAAAATCGACCAACTTTTACTCGATATCGACTTGTACTGGTCGATATCGACTTGAATTCTTCTTGGCTCAGCATCCTTGTCGATTTCTGGGACTCCAGCTCGATTTGGGCTTGGTCGTCTTCGACCAATTTGGTCGATGTCGAGCAAATGTGACAGCTCTCAACTTTCTGCTCCGTTCTTGAAACGCACTTTCCCGAGTCCTCGTTCGTCGGATTGACGTATATGACAATGCGTTGGAAAGCTCTTTTCGAGGGCTACAACTCTCATGAAGACATCAAAGCTTGACTCAGAAGGATGAATGGTGAAAAATGGCGTTTTCTCCAACTGCACCATCCTTAGCTTCTTCATGAGTTTCCTTTAAGCTCCAAAGTGCGTCTGATTTCTGCGAAATCAAACAAAAACTTGTGTAGACTCTATAATTTGGCAAATAAGTATAAACTACATAGATTCTGTACTATTCTAGCCCAAATGTATGAAATGCATGTAGAAAATGATATAAAAGTAACTATAAAACATGGAGAATTGGGCTCACATCAAACACCCCATATTTAAGCTTGCTTGTCCTCAAGCAATACTTTTAATTGTCATTCAGGGGAAGAATTCAAAACTCTCAACATCATCGATTCATTCTCATATAACCCTGCAATCAATTACTATCCTCGAAAAGGTACTAATGTCACAAATCCATGCATGTGCAATAAAAAAGCAACATCTACTTATAAAAGGAGGGTTATGCAAAAACAATTCATGTGACAAAGCAACAATAATCAAGAGGACTTTAATTAAGCTCAATAAGGAGTAGATTGGTAAAAGGCTAAAGGTGGGCAATATTTGGCAATGTGGTGCTAATAATCCGGGGAAATGCATTATTTCCAAACTTTCTTTACCACATCCCTTCTCCATAAGATTCTTCACCTTCCATAATGCTTTTATCAATAATAATGCTTTTACCCCTCTAACCTCAGCACTGCCTTCTCGCGAGTCGCAAACATGGGTGTCATGAATGACCCGGGATACTTAGTGCTTTGGAATCCTCACCTGTGTGTCCCATCTCACTGAACTATTATCTCAGTAAGCAGGGTCGATCTACCTTTATCTCCTGAGGTGACCGGATTTTCTTTCACTCATTAAATTTTCCATATATTTCAATTTCCTACCAAACACCAATAATGATAACAACAACACAAACACCATATGATAATCTCCATAATGTAACATCATTCTCAACATAATCCCCGGATGGAAATAAGGTAAAGAATGAGCAATATTTAGATCATGTGGAGCAAGATATGAAATAAGGCATAATATGGCTTTTTGTGATGCTTAAGCATAGGTATGGCTAGGATATAACAATATGAGCATTATATGGAAATATAGAGTCCTCCATCCTTTTATCATGCAACATGTCAAAAGCAACATCAAATTTTACCTCCTTTCATGGTTTCAAGAAATAATGCACTTCATTGTGACTTCCCTTTACTAGGCAATTTCATGCTATATCTCTAATGAATCCAATTTTGCACCGTCGAGTTCAATATAAGCTTCCATGACACTAATCAAAATTTTCAATGGGGGTCATTTTTATAAACTTTGGAAAACCTGCATGTAAGCCCATAAATCAATAATGAATTCCAAAATAGCCATGTATAAGCAATTCAAGAAATAAACTTAAAATATGCACATATATGTCAAATAGATCAAATATGCATGAAGTAAGCCCTTCCCCCACCCCATACTTAAACATTACAGTGTCCTCACTGTATAAAAGAATAAGGGTAAAGAAAGAAACTCACTAGACAGGTGTACAAATCGTCGAAATTGAGTATAATGCTGTTGCAGAGGTGGTCGACATCGACATGGGCTGGTCGATTTCGAGGAAGTTGGTCGATGTCGACCAAGGCTTCTCGAGATCGAGTAAAGTGATGCCTCCAGGGTGGTTCTCCTCGACCACAGGCTCCTTTTTGCTCGATGTTTTTGGTCGATGTCGAGTAACTTACTCGACGTTTGCTCGATGTTTTTGGTCGATATCGAGTAACTTACTCGACGTCGAGTAAGTCTGCAGCTTTTTCTTCCCTGCAAGATTCGTTAGAAAAGAAATACCCACAACAGAAAAACTTAAAAACAATGTCCAAAAACAACAACAACAAAAAAAAAAAAACAAAAGCAACAATGTCCAAAAATCCCAAAAATAAATGTTTATTTACAAGCTCTAGATTTTATAGTCGCTAGGCCGACTTTCTCCGTTAAGCTCAAGGTGGCATTTGCAGGGCCCATGTAGCATGGGCTTCAAACATGACTCCTTTCTTGTCCATCAGCTGCAGTCCGCCTGAATGGATCTTGTTCACCGTGAAGGGCCCCATCTTCTTCTTGTTGAATTTGTTGGGAAACCAATGATCCTTTGATTTGGCGACATAGACATTGTCACCAACTTCATACTTATTAGGCTCATCATTGGAAATCCTACATAATCGCACATACCAAGGCAAAGCTCTCCCATGTATAGATAAATCTTTAAAGGAAATAGGAGAAGAAGGATCCATACCTTGGCTTACCATCGCAGAATCGGATTCGGGGACCTCCTGTTCTGGTCGATTTCGAGTAAGATTACTCGACATCGAGGAATTCGGCTCGTCTGGTGGACTACTGGTCGAGGAAGAGGAAGTCGAGGAAGAAGGATTTTGGTCGACTTCGACCAATTTGGTCGATGTCGAGTTGTCTGCTCAACGCTGTTGCTGTTGGTGGAGTGCTATGATTTTGGTCGACGTCGACCAAGTTACTCGACGTCGAGTAACTCTGGTCGACTTCGACCCCATACTTGAATCCTGTCAAGGCATCCGAAAAGAAGTTAGTCGACGTTGACTTACCTTGGTCGATGTCGAGCAGATCCACTGTATCGTCATTCAGAATGGCCATGATCTCCTCCACCTAGGCTTCCATATCCCTCTTCTCTAGCTCTTTAGGAGTCATATTTCTTACCTTAGTCTCCCCGAAGTTGATGTACCTAGCTGATATAGATTTGACCTCTTCCATGTGACCTGTATGCCTTTTAGTTTTATTAAAGGAATACTCAATTACCTCATCGCTGATGTTGAAAGTGAGCACTCCTTTCCTTACGCTTATGTTGGAATCCACCGTCGCCAAGAAAGGTCTTCCTAGAATAATTGGACAAGCAGGGTCCTCCGCCATATCAATAACTAGAAAATCATCAGGGACAAAGAACTTACCTACTTGCACTGGTACATTGTCCACCATGCCTGTTGGGATGACCACTGTGTTGTTTGCCATGTATTGCTTTGCATCCACAGGCTCTAGGGCACCTATCTTAATCTTGGACCATATTGATAGAGGCATTATACTCACTCTGGCTCCAAGATCACACAATCCATTAAATTTATATTGACCAAATCCAATGATTATAGCAAACTTACCTAGATCTGGCCTTTTCTCAAGTACGTCCATCTGGTTGCACTCCTCCGCGATCTCAGCCATTGACTGCTTTTTGCTTAGGATCTTCTTAAGGAATTTGACATAGGATGACATTTCATTAAGAGCTTCTGTGAATGGTATGGTGACATTGAGCCTCTAAAGCATCTTGATGAAGCGTTGGAATTTCTTTTCTGCTGGATCCTTTGGAGATTTCGTCGGGAAAGGCAGCTACTTTTTCTGCTTCGGAGCCAGAATAGATGTCGGAGGTGTTGCAGCGTCCTCGTTGTCGGCTTGATTCTCCTCGATGTCGACTTGATGTTGCTCGACATCAACCACTGTAGTCGATTTCGAGTTGGAGTGCTGTGCAGACGAATCTTGGCCAAGCTGTTGCTCGATTTCGAGTTGATTTTTCTCGACATCGACCAAATTTTGGTCGACATCGACTTGCTGTTGGTCGTTGTCGAGTTGTTTCTCAGCTTCGTCCTGCTGCTTTCCGACCTCTGGCTCGCGTAGTTGGTACCCGCTCCTGAGCTTTACGGCTGCAACGTGTCCGGTCTTCCCCTTGGGATTTGGTTCTGTTTTCCCAGGGAGTTGCCCGGTCTGTCGTGGAATTTGTGCCGCGAATTGACCCATCTGGGTCTCTATGTTCCTCTTCCAGATGTCCATTTCTCCAAATCTTGTATTGAGGTTCTGGAGCTGATTGTTGATGGCGCTTGTAGACTGCTGCTGTTGTGCCTGATTCTGGCACATCTCATCGAGGATCATCTGTAGATCATCCTTCCGTTGATCTCTTTCTGGATGTCCTGGAGCTCTGTATGGCAGGGGGTTCCTAGGGGCACCTTGGTTCCATTGTGGTTGCTGAAACCTTTGCTCCCCCATATAGCGATTGGGACCCCCTGCGTAAGCTACCTCTTCGTGGGTTTCTGCCATCCTGACTTGCTCTGTATGTGGGCACTTAGTAGTGGTGTGCCGCTGTGAGCCGCATTCGATGCAGGGCTGGTTGGCAGAAAGATACTTGACTTGCTTGAGGAGCTTGCGATTCTGATCTCTGTAGTACCGCTCCTTGACATCTGGGTCAATCTCCTTAGAAGGCTCATAGAGGGGCATGGATGGGGCTGGCCTGGCATAGACATTCTCATCATAGTTTGTCGGAGTCCCATACTTATTGTCGTAGTTGGTAAGCTTGTCGAGGGCAGCCCATGCGTCAGCTGGTGGCATTGTCAGATACTCATAATGAGTATATTGGTTGATCCTATCCTTAGCGGCCAGATCAAGAGAATTGAAGAAGATCTCCTGAATGATATAGAGTGGCTGTCCATGTGTAGGGCAGGATCGCAGTAGATCCTTATATCGTTCCCATGCTTTTGCTAGCGGCTCTCTAGGCTTCTGTTTGAAAGCTGTAATCTTCTGGTGGAGGAGCGCTGTCTTGGCAGGAGGAAAGAATTTGTTGAGAAATTTCCGCCTTACTTCAGCCCATGTTATGAGGGACCGTGGAGGGAGACCTTCAAGCCACTTCAATGCTGGACTGGCCAGAGACCATTGAAAAGCTTTCATCTTGACATATTCCAGAGTAGTACCTTCAGCAAGAGTATGTCACATGTCAGAAAAATTGGTAATATGTTCAAGAGGGCATTCATTAAATCTTCCATAGAGGGCATTCATTAAATCTTCCATAGAAGGCATTCTTTTTAATCTCAATCAGGAAAGGAGTGCGAATTTCAAAATTATTTTCAGGGATTAGAATGGCCGATTCAGGCACGACGAGAGTCGGGTGCATGTAATCCTCTGCAGTGGTAGGGTATTGGGCAAGCTCAGCTTCTGCTTGCCTCCTTCGCTCAGCTTCCTGTGCAGTGCGTGCTCTCTCAGTGGTGAGAGCAGTATCCTTGGCGGCTAGTTCCCTCTGAAGCCTCTCAATCATCTCAGCTTGTGTTTCGGCGGTCGCCATGATCCTTTTCAGTCTAGAATGGATGGGTATAAGACGTTCCAGATTGTCTAAGGCGTTAAACTCAGGTGGTTGACCAGAACGGCGCATACACCTGCAAAATCAAAACTTAAAGAAAACGTGAGATCTAACTACCTAAGGCGCGAATGATTGCTTCTCCGGCAACGGCGCCAATTTGTTGTAGGGAGGAAATCGAGTTTAAAATATAATAAAATAGATCAAACCAGATCCGTGCCCACGCAAATAATTACAAGACTTCCTCCCGATGTAGAAGTGGGAAGTCAGGATCGATCCTCGATGAAGTGTGTCAGCGGATCTCAGGTAGCGGAGGAATCTCACAGGCAGAAAATCAAACGGACAGACACAACAGAGAAAAGCAGAAAAGAAAGCAAAGACAGCAGCTTTGGTCGATATCGACTACTGTAACTCGATATCGACTAACAATGCTCAATATCGACTGACATAAAGCAAAACTCAGCAAACTAACTCGATTTCGACAAAACTCAACTCGACATCGACCAGATTCCTCGATGTCGACCAAATCTTCTCGATTTCGAGTAACTCAGAAACAGAAATTGCAACTTTTTGAAAGAAATCGAATGTAAACACGAAATTAACTCAATAAACTAAAGACTTCCAAGATCAGGATTTGAACACCACAACGATAACGATGTAAAATAACACATAAACGCATAAAAGATCATGATTTTCATCAAATAACTTTCGTTATTAACAAATAGGAAGATAGAGGCTTTTGCATAAACCCTAATTGTTACTAACCCTTTTCACATAATTAATCCAAGTTGTATTAAGATCACTTTCGTTTCAATAACACAAACAAGGATCACCTTCAACTTTCGCAAAAGAATCATGCTTGCAGGGATAGAAGATGAATTGCATAAAAAGCTTGTACCTTTATCGCATCACCTCACATGGCTACCGTCGGGCTCACCCCGACCCTACACGTGGGTGGACTACTCGCTCTTCATCATGAATAAACTCATCAAAGATTTCAGGAAAATAAATTGCATTAAAAATAACCAAAACTTACAATCGATCGAAGCCAAATCCGCTCTTGCAAACTCCAACTCTTCTCGACTACAAGCTCTCCCCCTCTCTACTTACTACCTCTTCTCCTTTTCTAGAATTGAATGAATAAAATCCAGCCCCTAAGGCTTTATTTATAGCCTTCATTCCCGCTCTAATTAGGAAAGAAAACTATATCTATCTATCTTTTATCTAAAGATTAAAACATGGAAATAAATAAATAAATCTAAAAGGAATTATATCTAATTGTGGATAAATCCTCCTTGGACTTTATAGATCTTGATAGAATTTGCTTTTGCGGATATCTTCATTGGATTCGGGATAGAAACTTAACAAGACCCGGATAGTTCGATGTCGGCCACTGTTGGTCAACTCGATATCGAGTAGCTTCCTCGATATCGACCAGAATTTCTCGCGTCTTCAACTCAGCTACTCGATTCCGGCCTCCAGAGTGAAAATTGACCAACTTTTACTCGATATCGACTTGTACTGGTCGATATCGACTTGAATTCTTCTTGGCTCAGCATCCTTGTCGATTTCTGGGACTCCAGCTCGATTTGGGCTTGGTCTACTTCGACCAATTTGGTCGATGTCGAGCAATTGTGACAGCTCTCAGCTTTCTACTCTGTTCTTGAAGCGCACTTTCCCGAGTCCTCGTTCGTCGGATTGACGCATATGACCATGCGTTGGAAAGCTCTTTTCGAGGGATACAACTCTCATGAAGACATCAAAGCTTGATTCAGAAGGATGAATGGTGAAAAATGGCGTTTTCTCCAGCTGCATCATCCTTAGCTTCTTCATGAGTTATTTTTAAGCTCCAAAGTGCGTCTGATTTCTGCGAAATTAAGTAGAAACTTGTGTAGACTCCATAATTTGGAAAATAACTGTAAACTACATAGATTATGTACTATTATAGCCCAAATGTATGAAATGCATGCAGAAAATGATATAAAAGTAACTATAAAACATGGCGAATTGGGCTCACATCAATGATGGAGTAAGGATTCAGGCCACCCTGGATCACTTGGCTCAAGACTACACAACCAGATCAAGAGATGAGCTTTCGTCCACAAACCAAGCTCATGCAGATTCGCCATCATCCACCTTGAACTCGGCATGCATTCGACATCCACTCGGTATGGGCTCTTGTCGAGTGGATCCACACATATGTCGAGTGGTCCTTGGAACTTGACCGAGTGTTTCTTGTTGGGCCGAGTAGTTTTATCTACTTAATTAATTAGTGTTATTTTATGTAAGTAGAATTAATGAGTTACTAGGGTTATATATCTTATAGATTAATTCTTGTACACCAAGTTATTCAATTTTTATCTTTAATAGGAATTACTTATCTTAGGATTGTTTTAATTATCTTTAGATAAATTAGATCTATCCAAACCCCTTTCCTTTGCAAGGAAGGATTGATTAGAAATCGATATACATGTACTTTGAATTTCTCAGATTGAATAGAATTGAAGAAACCCCTTTTTGGATTAAAGGGTTCTTCAATTTCAATTCCAAAAGCTATCTTGCTCTTGTGATCTATGTTACATTCGGCCAACACAACCACCATCACCATCTTGATTACCTTCGGCAACAAGAAACCAAACACAAACCCTAACCCTTGAATCCATCGCAAGAAGGAAGGTCGCCCTTGGCGTGGTCTCGCGGGCTCGCACGCCTAGGCGCTCGGCGCTGGCTCTCGCAAGCGCTCGACATCCTCGGCGTCATTCCCCTACAAGCGCTCGCGCATCCTCGGTCTCGGCACCCTCGTGCCCTCGCTCGCCAGCACTCTCGCTCCCAGCTAAGCGCACCCGGACACCCGTACCCTCGGCACTCCTGCACACCCTGAGGACTCCGCGTCCTATGTGCCCGAGCACCTGTGCTCTCACTTCCGGCCTTCTTACCTAATTAGTTTAATTAATTGTTCAATCAGTAGATATTGAAAGAACATTGCAAGATCGGGCAAATATCAAATGGTATCCCAAATGTATCAAGTGGTATCGGAGCTCAGGTGTATGCAAGCTCTTTACTCTTTTGATTCTTTAATTGAGTGATTTATTTTCGTGCCTTATTTTTTCCTATCCCGCTGCATAAAATTTAAATCTTTATTATTCACCCTAAAAATTGGTACTTTATTTTAGTTCTTTCTTGTTTGGATCTTTAATTTGGAAGATATTGAGTTCTTGATTGCAAGTTTTAATCTTTTATTCCTTGTTGCTACATATCATGCCTACGAATGTGATTCTTGAATTTAAACATTATATGAACTTGCACCACTAAAGAACCCTAAATTTTCCAGTTTCTAGCCTTTTCTCTTATTTCTTTATTTTTTGCTTACTTTTAGATCATCGTAGTTTTTTTTTTCTTTTGTTCTCTATTTCTGTCAATTCTACAACACTTTTACAGTAGCTATTTCGTAGCCCAAAAAAAAAAAACCAGAAAAGCCGAGAGCAACATTCAAAAAAAAAAAAAGAATAGCATACCTTGCATTGTTTGAGTTAGTAACTCATTACATCTTGTTATTTCTTTTCTTTGCTACTTGTTAGATGATCTATTTGGTTTCAAGCATTACAAAAGAACCCTACTTTGTGTGATTTTGTGATGTGCCGACACAGGAGCCTTGGTGACACCCCTCTTTCTCTGAACCGTGTTGCAACCGTCAAATAATAGTTGACGGAGTGTGTGCACTTGCTTACCCTTGTGATTGCATTGCTTCTACCATCATCTAGATCGATTGTTTTGCATCACATTGTATTCTTTTCTTATTCATTAGCCGCTTGTTTATACTTGCTATCCTTGATATCCGACTTGTGGCTGATTTAATTTGCAATTTTGATTATTACTTGCTGTCTTCAATATTGCAAAATTCTGTGTCCAGGGGAATTGCTTGAATATAGTGCCTTGTTTTTCTCACCTCTTTGATTTCTAAAACTGAATCACTCTTAGGAATCAATAGGGCTTGCATTACTTAGTTTCTGGTCTTTGCTTCGTTTACTTGTTGCTCTTCTGATATTGTAGGAACATGTCGAACGATAGCGACCCCAACCCTTCCCCTACCCCACCTGCTGGTCTTTTTGCATCTGATATGTAGTACATCATTACCTCTGCCTCCCAATCGGTTACCCTGGCTATGCGAAAGGAGCTGGCGGAGGATGACAATCGTCGAGCCATCGAACGTTCTGAGGATCGTGCGCATTTCTCCGCCCTGATCAACCAGGTAGTTGCTCGGCAAATTGAGGAGGCGAAACAGATGGAGGCTTCTGGATCTACACCCCCATCAGGTGGTAAGCCGCCTCCCTCAGGTAATACACCTCTTCCAAGTAATACACCTCCTACAGGTAATAACCCCCTACAGGTAATACCCCCTGCTAGTCAACCACCCCCTTCTGGTCAATTATATTTTAAGCTTAAGTCTGCTACTCCTAACCCTTTTAGTGGAGAGAATGATAACGATCATCTAGCGGGCTTCAGTGGTAACCAGGATCTCCGAGACCACTCACCCCCTTGGCATTACCAACAGGGTCGGCCACATCAGCAACATCAACAGCACACGAATCCGCTGTTCATTAGATCTAACTGGGATGACAGCCGCAACAATGCTGATTTGCGCGACATGCCCCACTTGGAGGACGCATACCAAGAGGTAGATCCTAACTTTGATGATTTACCTCCTCCTAATTTTGGTCGTCCTAGATTTGATAATGCACGGGCTATACAACGACGCGATGTTAAAATTAAGTTAGAAACTTTTGATGGAACCAGTGATCCTGAATGTTATCTTGTTTGGGAAAATCATACTAACTATTTGCTTGAACACCTGCGCTATGAGGAAACAGGGAAGTTGGAATTTGTTATATTACATTTGACAGGTAAGGCTCGTATCTGGTGGTTCCGCACTCGTGAGATGCGCCGTCGTTAGGACAAGCAACCTGTTAAGACTTGGCCACAACTTCGCTAGCTTTTGAAGAAACGACATGTGCCTGAGTAGTACACGGAGACCATGAGGATGCACCTAGCTTTTTGCCGCCAAGCAGCAACTACGATAGAGGACCAGATTCGAACAGCCCTCCCAAGGTCGCATGTTTGTCCCTTTTAACTCTTCTGGTCAATCTAAATCTACTTCTAACCCTTCTATGCAGCAAAAGAGAGTTTCCAACTCACCTCAATAAGGTTATCAGGTTGAAACTAGAAGGGTTGCTGCACCATCTAAGGAACGCACAAAAGACATCCGCTGCTTCACTTGTGGTGGTTCTGGGCATGTCTCTCGCGAATGCCCTCAGAAAAGGAAGGTCCTTCTCAATGATTTGGGAGAACACTACTATGAGGAGGAGACTGTTGAGGACCATGTAATTTCAAGCGAAGTGGAAGAGGACCAGCCGTTTGAGCCTAATGGAGAGATCGACACCACGGAGTTTGACGACGTGCTCTGCCTTGTCAATCGATGGGTCCTACACATTCAGGAGTCTCCCATGGCTGATCAAAGGGAGAACATCTTCCACACCAAGTGTGTGGTTCGCGAGGCTACCTTAAGCGTCATCATCGACGGTGGGAGTTGCTGCCATCTCATCAATGAAAAGGTAGTAGATTTCCTCCATTTACCTACTACTCCTAGAGCTACTCACTATGGTTTAAATGACATAACTGATGATGGATCTGATATAATGGTCACCAAACAATGTTTAGTTTCATTTTCTATTGGATCATATCATGATAAATTGTTATGTGATGTTGCTCGAATGGATTGTAGTCATATTTTGCTAGGTCGTCCCTTGTTATATGATCGTTCTGTTATTCATGATGGTCGTGCGAATACATATGCCTTCACCTTTGATGGGAGGAGAGTTACTCTCCTACCGCTTTCGCCTCAAGCTGTTTTGAAGGAACAGGTTTGCAAGAAACAACAGCAGGACGCTCAGAAGGAGGCCCAGAGGAAGGAGAAACACCAAGGAGGCTCGGCTGCACACACCGCCCCCACGACCATCACTGCCGCGCCCACGGCCCCTAACCTCGCACCCGCGGCCCCCTCGGCGCCAGCCCCCTCCCACTTGGCATCAACACTTCCCTCCCATACTTCGCTCAAGGGCTTTGTTGAACGCCGCTCCCTGGTCTCTCAACCACAAAAAGAGACCATCACCTGGAATGCACATCGACTTCACATCCTATTGGTAATGAAAGATGTATTGCTAAATGTTGTGGATTTGAGTCATATTCCTGCACCTATTTCTGCTCTGTTACAGGATTATCTAGATGTCCTTCCAGCTGATCTACCACAAGGATTGCCGCCTGTTCGAGGGATTGAGCATCAGATTGACTTCGTCCCTGACGCAGCCTTGCCTAATCGTGCCGCCTATAGAGCTAGTCCTGAGGAGACAAACGAGCTGCAACGCCAAGTCACGGAGCTGATGGATAAGAGCTTTGTTCGCGAAAGCCTCTCACCCTGTGCCGTGCCTGTCATCTTAGTTCCAAAGAAGGATGGCTCCTGACGCATGTGTGTTGATTGTCGCGCAATCAACCAAATAACAGTTAAATATCGTCACCCTATTCCTTGTTTAGATGATACGCTTGATGAACTTCATGGTGCTTGTATTTTTTCTAAAATTGACCTTAGAAGTGGATATCATCAAATTAGGATGAACGAGGGAGATGAATGGAAAACGGCTTTTAAAACTAAGTATGGTTTATATGAATGGTTAGTAATGCCTTTTGGGTTAACAAATGCTCCTTCTACTTTTTTGAGGCTTATGAACCATGCCCTTAGGAGATACTTAGGTAAATTTGTCGTTGTATACTTTGACGATATATTAATCTATAGCAAGAACCTGCATGATCACCTTAATCATTTAAAATTGGTTTTTGATTGTCTTAGAAAAAAGAAATTATATGCCAATTTAAAGAAATGTTCTTTTGCATCCGAGTCTACCATTTTCCTTGGTTTTGTAGTATCTGCATCTGGATTAAAGGTGGATGAGGAGAAGGTTTGTGCTATTCAGGAGTGGTCCCAGCCCCAGACTCCTATCATGTCCGCTCATTTCTGGGCCTTGCTGGCTTCTATCGACGCTTCGTCAAGGATTTCAGCACTGTTGCTGCCCCCCCTTCATGAGTTGACCAAAAAGGATGTGCCATTTTGCTGGACTGACGCACATCAGCGGGCATTCGACACTCTCAAGGATCGCCTCACCCATGCCCCTGTGTTGCAATTACCCGACTTCCAACAACCGTTCTAGCTCGAGTATGATGCTTCTGGCACAGACATTGGTGGAGTTATTCTTAAAAATAGGCGCCCTATTGCCTATTTCAGCAAGAAGTTGGGCCCCGCAGAGCTCAACTATTCTACCTACGACAAGGAGCTGTTTGCGCTAGTGCGCTGCTTACAAATATGACAACACTACCTCTGTCCTAAGGAGTTTGTGATTCATTCGGATAATGAAGCTCTGAAATACCTCAAAGGACAAATAGTGCTCAGCAGCCGACTTGCTCGATGGGTGGAGTTTTTGGAGACCTTTTCCTATGTGGTTCACCACAAGAAGGGAAAGGATAATGTGGTAGCAGACGCGCTATCACGCAGGTATGTCCTCCTAAACCATATGGATGCACATGTTTTGGGTTTTGCTTTGATAAAGAAACTGTATGCTTTTGATGGTTTCTTTAAACATATATATGCTCAATGTGTGCAGTTCAACGTTGGTGATCTGGTATGGCTGCATCTCAGGAAGGAAAGGTTTTCGCAACAACGGAAATCAAAGCTGGACCCCAAGGGAGATGGACCATTTAGAGTGGTTCAGAAGATGGGTCCTAATGCATACTTGTTGGTTCTCCCTACCGATAAGTACAGCGTCCATTCTACATTCAACGTCGTCGATCTATCCCTGTTCGTGCCTGACGATGACTCTGACGACGATTTGAGGACAAATCGAAATCAAGTGGAGGAGAATGATGCAGTGTAATTATCGATGACTCCTGGTGACATTGAGGACAATATGAAGGTTCCATTCGATGGTCCTATCACTCGTGCAAGGGCCAAGATGATTCAAGATGCAACAAAAGCCCTTCTTGTCCGTTACCAAGGAACGATGAAGCAAGGATTCAGGCCACCCTGGATCACTTGGCTCAAGACTACACAACCGGAGCAAGAGATGAGCTTTCGTCCACAAACCAAGCTCATGCAGGCTCGCCATCATCCACCTTGAACTCGGCATGCACTCGACATCCACTCGGTATGGGCTCTTGTCGAGTGGATCCACACATATGTCGAGTGGGCCTAGGAACTTGGCCGAGTGTCTCTTGTTGGGCCGAGTTGTTTTATCTACTTAATTAATTAGTGTTATTTTATGTAAGTAGAATTAATAAGTTACAAGGATTATATCTCTTCTAGATTAATTCTTGTACACCAAGTTATTCATTTTCTATCTTTAATAGGAATTACTTATCTTAGGATTGTTTTAATTATCTTTAGATAAATTAGATCTATCCAAACCCCTTTCCTTTGCAAGGGAGGATTGGTTCGATCTTCCATAGCTTTTCTATTTAATCATACACATGTACTTTGAATTTCTCAGATTGAATAGAATTGAAGAAACCCCTTTCTGGATTAAAGGGTTCTTCGATTTCAATCGCAAAAGCTATCTTGCTCTTGTGATCTATGTTACAATCCGCCAACACAACAACCATCACCATCTTAATTACCTTCGGCAACAAGAAACCAAACACAAACCCTAACCCTTGAATCCGTCGCAAGAAGGAAGGTCGCCCTTGGCGTGGTCTCGCGAACTTGCGTGCCTAGGCGCTCGGCGCTGGCTCTCGCAAGCGCTCGGCATCCTCGACATCGCTCCCCTGCAAGCGCTCGCGCATCCCCGGTCTCGACACCCTCGCGCCCTCGCTCGCCAGCACTCTCGCTCCCAGTGAAGCGCACCCGGACACCCGCACCCTCGGCACTCCCGCACACCCTGAGGACTCCGCGTCCTGTGTGCCCGAGCACCTGCGCTCTCGCTTCCGGCCTTCTTCCCTCTCTTTCCCTTTTCCGTCTCTATAATTAGTATACCTAATTAGTTTAATTAATTGTTCAATTATGAGATATTGGAAGAGCATTGCAAGATCGACAAATATACGGCGTGTTTCTTGATCTTGAGCCCACAGGCGAAGGATCGGGTATCCCAAACGTATTAATCTCGATGTCCTATAGGACGCTAGATAAACGTCCAAAGAGATTATGGTATAACGTCCAATTTGACATTGTAATTCTCCTAGGAGAAAACAAAGTCGACATTACAACACTATGTAAACCATTTAGGTTTATTGAAAATAGAAATTACTCCATGTATTGCGAAGAATGAAACTCATCCATAACTATGTATAGTTATGGATGAATTTTTTTCCCATTGCAAAAAAATTGAGTTAGAGGATTATACTATTTTAAAACGATCGAATCACTACTACAAAACTTCAATTTTATTACATAGTAATATTATCACAGATCCCTTATATCAGTGATATTATGCCCTTAAAAATACTCCCTCCGTATCAAAATACTTGTTGTTTTAGTTTGGGCACATTTTTTAAGAACGATTAAAACTATATAAAATATCAATGATTTTATTAATTATCTATAAAATTATGAAAAAAAATTATGAAAAAAATTAATATTTTATAGATTTTTTCGCTGCTTAAAAAGCGTGCCAAAAAGTAAAATGACAAGTATTTTGAGACGGAGGTAGTAAGTTATTTTAATTTTTTAATGACTAAAAGCCTAATATTATGGAAATCAGTCCAAAAATCCATATTAGAGGTGGATAGGAGAGGTGTGATAGAAACTAAGAGGTGGATAGGAGAGAGGTTCAATGCTTAATGTGTTATGGCATCAAGTTGATTGCGGATTTGTGATTTTGGGAAAATGTGGTCGATATCTTATAGCTATTGATTTATATATTCTTTGAAGTGTTACTTGGATTAGTCGATTCAAACTAACATGGTGAGAAGCAATGCTACCTCTGATCTCGAGAAAGAAATGGTACCTTTCTATTCTCTTTCTCAAGGTTTGTTTCAATTTGGGCTGAATTCTAAGGCAATTGATGGTAATTTTATTTTATTTTTTTTGTTGATTATTCACATCTGTTTGATCGTATCTCTGGCTGTATTTTAGACCTTATTGAAATCGAATGGGAGTGAAACAGAAGAAATGACATTGTTTTTGCTGAATAGTTGTATTTCAATTTGTGACATTGTCTTTCCATTTGTGAGTGTCCTATCTATTTGATCCTATTTTTATCTCCGATGTGGGTCTTTATGGTTGAAATTGAATGGGAATGAAGCTAAAGGAATGAAATTATTTTTTATTTCATTTGTGAGAATTCTGAGAGAGAGGGAATAGTTGTGATTTTCAGGAAATCTAATGTCTTCAAATAACATGACGACATATTTCCTTTGTATCTTTCATTTGTCAATTTGTCAAAATTAATTTGAATGAGCTGAAGGGGGAATGGAGTTTATGCTTGCCATATTTCGATGAATTTAAATCAAGGAGCAAGTTGTCACGGAAAATACTTCAGACCGCGCAACTTGATTTTAATTGCTAATCTCGAATTTGACCGGGATGGGAAATTTTCACTTTGAAAATTGATGTGATGAGTTATAACTTAATCTTTTTTTTTTATGAAAAAAATCAAGTAAGAGATTGCATATTTGTTTACTATTTTAGCCATCAATCTTGTCGACTTAGGATGTTATAAGATATATTGTTGAGTAGATTTGATGATTAGGGATGCTAACAAGCCATGTAATGTGAGCTAAGGATATGAATTGGTATAAGTTAGGTCGTTGAGCTCATTATCTAGAATAGTATTGTAAATGCACACTACTAAAAACGCATGAAATAGTTACGACAAATAGCAATGGATTTAGTCACGAATGACCGTGGCTAACCGGTTTAGCCACGGAATCAGCAATGGGCGGGGCATCCGTATTCATATGCCTCGTGACTAATAGCTACGACTTTTTAGCGATGGATTTAGCAACGAAAAAATATCATCGTGGCTACGCCCGTGGCTAAGCATAGACATACTATGTCGTGGTTGTGGCACCAAAAACATCAATGGATTTAGCAACGAAAATGTCGTGGCTAAGTTCGTAGCTGAATTTGTTGCTGCAAATAGGTCATGGTCCTAGCTAATTCCGTAGCTGAGCCACTGCTATGGTCGTTGCTCGTTTCATTAGTAATGTTGTTTCTAGGGTTGTTAGTAACGCCAACATTAGTGTCATTTCTATTTTTGAGCCTAAAGTCATGGCTGATGTTGATTTTCATTTCATTCATAATTTCGTTGCACATTTTATATCCCCGCATTTTCATTTCATTCATAATTTTGTTGCACATTTTATATCCCCACAATTTGAATACATTCAAAGGAATAACAAATCCAAATATACATAAATGGAGTAGTACAAAAATAAGGAACATATTCTAGATACAAAATAAACTAGTATGCTTCTCTATCCAACAACCGGCTCATCTCATACGAAGGGACTTGGTTCAAGCTCCCAAATTTCCCAGTAGCTTCCCTGCATTAAATCAAACCCCTACAATCAGTATCGCTTTGAAAACCAATTATTTTCTTCTTTCTATTTTTTTTTGTAATCAACATTTTTTCTCTTTTAATTATTAAAGGTTACAATAAACTACAAAGACCCATGAAGTAAAATTAACACAAACTAATCACTCCTAAGTCCCAACCTATCGCTATCGATTTATAAACCAACAAATAGGCCATCCCCTGCCATCAAAAGAGAACATACATATGTGACAGATACAAGGTGAAAAATCAGAACAAGGTGGTGAATCATATATGGTAGAGAAATTTGTACCTTTGGAGGACGCTTGTTCAAAACGAGCAACTGTGGCTTGAACAAGGAGAAGGACACAACCGGTGTGTTTCTCAGCCATTTCCTTCATCCGCTGAATGTGGTCACCAGAGCCATTTCAACAGGTCGGAATCGAGAGGGAAGGAGGACGGAGAAGGGTGGGCGTCTTCGATGATGGGCGATAGAAGGCACGAGAGGACGAGGAAGAGGACAGCCGTGGGAGAGGCGGAGTACAAGGACGGGCAAGCGGGATCCATAGGGTGGAGGTTCAGGCTTGAAGAGGGAGAAAGTTGGGCATGGGAGGTCGGAGTTCGAGGGTCGAGCGAAAAACGTTTTTCAGATCTGAGAAATGGAGGAGAGGCGGTGAAGACTGAAGCAATGAAGAAGGAGAGGCGGTGAAGAAGGAAGAGGGGTTAGGGTTAGAAAGTGTAAAAGTTCCCTTTTATACCCACTTTGGGCCACCCATCTAAATTTTAAAAGCCCGGGAAGTTTCCCCTCAAAAATACTGGGTATATTATACCTAGGGGTGGGCATTTCCAATTAATTGTTCATTCAATTAATTGTAAAGCAATTAATTGATATATCAATTACCAAAATTTCAATACCATAATTGAATTAAAAAGAGCAATTAATTGGATACCAATTAATTGTTAATTTCAATACAATTCTTCAATTAATTGATAATTGTTTTCCTCAATTGGGTGAGTTTGAGTTTAATATTACTTCTTCAATTGAAACCCGTTAGCCAGTAGCCACCTAGCCCCGCCAACAAACTACAATATTGTGCCCATTTTACCATTTATTCCACCCCAACCCCACTTTAATTAGAGGAAAATGCACAAAGTAATCCAAAAAACCGGAAGTATTGCAAAGTTAACCCAATCCGGTTTAAAATTGGGTTACTTTTGCAAATGGCCCAAAGTATAATCTCTACAATTGATTTTACTTTAATTTATTTTACAATTGATTGAACGCTTTATTAAAATATTTCAAGCATAAAATTTCATAAAAAATATTTCAAATAAATTCACATAATAAAATATCATTAAAAAAAATATTGTGTTATTTTCCAATAATTAAAGGGGCCATTTGCAAAAGTAACCCAAAAAACCGGTTGAGTTGCACCCCATATCCCTTATCCATATTAATTGCAAAAGGTTAACCCTAATCCTTAAAAAATTGCATTCCCAACTGGTTACAATTGAGGGAGAGACCGGTTGCAGTTGTGGAGGAGAGAGAGTGAGACGGGTGGGGGGGGGGGGGGGGGGGGGGGGGAGGGGGGAGAGAATTGACAGGTTTTTAAAAAAACCTGTCAACTCAATTGTCGATTAGAGAGAGGGTTAATAAAGGGGAAGGGGGAGACCGATAGTTACTCCATCTCTCTCTCTCTCTCTCTCTCTGAAAATCGAAAACGGAAGGAAGAAGAGGAAGGAGTTCGAAGAAGAACAAGAGCAAGTCTGCAGAGGAGAAGAAGAGGCGGACATCAAACAGGCTACACACCCCGAAAATGGATATATTGGTTGTAGTTAGATGGGGAAATTGGGGGAATGGGGGGGGGGGGGGGGGTGGATTGGCAAAATTGGAGGAATTGGGGATTTTGGGGGAATTGGGGAACGGCTATGTGGAATACTAAATACCAGAAGTAGGGCGACTTGGATATGTTTAATCTTGCGATACCTTTGAACATTTAATGGATTTTCCGACACTTTGATTTCTGTCATGTTTTTAGCAGTCAGATGTCATGTTTGTAACTCAACCTGTCATGTTTGTAGTAGTCAGGCGAGGTATGGTTTGCGTAGTGTTGATCAACGGAATTTCGTATTGTCGATGCGCAACTGACATTTTCACCCCATTGTGCAGGCCATTTATGCTGCATAATTGGAGAGAGAAAGAAAAACAACATGACATTACTATAATTTGAATTAAATCTTAAGTTTCAGAGAAAAATCATCGAAGGAGAAGCAAGTGATCGAGCTGGGGTTTATTTGCAGTTTGACGTGTAAGCAGTTAGTTTTAACTGGACACCAAAAGCAAAACGACATGCCACCTATTGGAACCGACTGGACAAGAGTTATCGGAGAAACAGATTCACCATCGTCTTCGGATAAAATATGGGTAAGTTTGCTTTCGATAAAAAAATCAGAAAGAGAGAGCAAGAGAAAGTCTGCAGAGGAGAGAGAGAGAGAGAGAGAGAGAGAGAGAGAGGAGAGTGAAAAAGAAAAGTAAAGTTGCAGAGGAGAGAGAGAGAGATTAGTGAGGATAGGACATAGAGAGAGAAAAGTAAAAGAAAGTCTGCAGTGGAGAGAGAAAGCCTGCGGAGGAGAGAGAGAGTGTGTGTGAAAAAATAAAGTAAAGTTGCAGAGGAGAGAGAGAGAAATAAGTGAGGATAGGGCAGAGAGAGATGTAAGAGTCCTCTCTCCTCTGCAACTTTACTGTTGCTGTTTCACTTCGAAGAAAAAGCAATTGGGTGGGGGTTTATTTGCAGGTTAACATGTAAGCAGTTAATTTTAACTAGACACCCAAAGCAAAACGAAATGACACATATTGAAATCGACTGGACAAGATTTATCGGAGAAACAGATTCTCCATCGACTTCGGAAAAAAAATGGGCAAGTTTGCTTCAGATTTGAGAGAGACACTTCTCGCATAACGTTTATCGAAAGCAAACTTGCCCATTTTCTTTCCGAAGTCGATGGAGAATCTGTTTCTCCGATAAATCTTGTCCAGTCGATTCCAATATGTGTCATGTCGTTTTGCTTTGAGTGTCCAGTTAAAACTAACTGCTTACACGTCAACCTGCAAATAAATTCTTACTCAATTGCTTCTTCTTCGAAGTGAAACAGAAATAGTAAAGTTGTAGATGAGAGAGGACTCTTCCATCTCTCTGTCATATCCTCACTGATCTCTCTCTCTCTCCTCTGCAACTTTACTTTTTTTTTTCACACACACTCTCTCTCCTCTGCAGGCTTTCTCTCCGGCCCACTGCGGGCTTACCTTCTTTTACTTAAATTTCTCTCTCTCTCTCTCTCTCTCTCTCTCTCTCTCTCTCTCTCTCACACCCTTTTTGATTTTTGCGAGGTGCCAATCACTGGAAGCCCAAATGCCCATATTTTATGTTTTTTCGTAAAATACCCAAACCGTAACTTTAAAGTTTTCTCAAATCAACCATATTTTATGTTTTTAAATAAATGTTTAAAAGACTATCCTTCCTTACATTTTGTTAATTGAAAGACATCATTCTTATTACATTAATGAAAATTTCAAAATACTATACTTATAGTTTCTTAAAATGATATTTTTTTACTACTCTATCTATTAATTAAAACATTTGCATGTTTTTTTAGAATGATCTAAACTATCCAATTTCAACCATTTTTATCAATTTCATATTTCATCAATTTCTCCCAATTTTATGTGTTTTTCTTAAAATATCCAAACTGCAATTTTAAAGTTTTCTCAAATCAACCACACTTTATGTTTTCAAATAAAATACCCAAATGATAACTATTAGTTTTTTTAATCAACTCGATTTTAATTAGATAACAACAACAGCAACAGCAGCAGCAACAACAACAACAACAACAACAACAAATATCAACTTTTTTACATTTGTTTTTATAAATTCATAAGCATGAAATTGCTAAAAAAATGTTTAAAAAGTTAATATTTTACTATATAGTTTTTAACACCTAAACAACATGCACAAATAGTAAAATATCAAGTTTTAATTAATGGAATGAGTATTATATATAACAATTTACGAGAAAAATAACCCAATTGGAACTATGTGCACCTATGAATATTTACAGGCATATAAAAAAGTAATGTGTACAACAACAACAACAACAACAACAACAACAACAACAACAACGACAACGACAACGACAACAACGACAACAACAACAACAACAACGACAACAACAACAACAACAACAACAACAACAACGACAACAACGACAACAACAACAACGACAACAACAACAACAACGACAACAACAACGACAACAACAACAACAACAACGACAACAACAACAACAACAACAACGACGACAACGACAACGACAACGACAACGACGACGACAACAATGACAACAACGACAACAACGACAACGACAACGACGACAACGACGACGACAACAACGACAACAACGACAACAACGACAACAACAACAACGACAACAACGACAACAACGACAACGACAACAACAACGACAACGACAACAACGACAACGACAACAACAACGACAACGACAACAACGACAACGACAACAACAACGACAACAACAACGACAACAACGACAACAACGACAACAACGACAACAACGACAACAACGACAACAACAACAACAACAACAACGACAACATTTTTTAAAAGACTACCCTTATTTGCATTTTCTTAATTGAAATACATCATTCTTATTTACTATTAATTAAAACATGTTATTTACTATTCATACACGCTTTTTTAGAATAATATAAACTATATAAAATATCAACTTTTTTACATTTGTTTTTATAAATTCATAAGCATGAAATTGCTAAAAAAATGTTTAAAAAGTTAATATTTTACTATATAGTTTTTAACACCTAAACAACATGCATAAAAAGTAATGTGTACAATTTTATAAGGAAAACAACCAAGTTATAACTATTGACACATGAATATTTACTTGCATATAAAAAGTAATGTGAACAATTTAAATATGATTAAACCGCGCGCACTCGCGCGCGGCATTTGGCCTAGTAATCAAGAAATATATGACGATAGTGTTTAATGTATAAATTACAAAGGCTGTATTCACTCGATTGCCATAATACGTAATAGATTTTTTTAAAAAAAAATTATGGACTTATTTGATAAAAATATGTGGAAAATATAAAATGGTATATTGAATCACCTCCTCTTACGATAAATTGGTTTGCTAAAAAAAATGGCTTAAAGAAAAAAATTAAAAGATAAGTTTGGCCAAATACAATGTGGTGAAAGAATTAATATGTAGATATTTATATTCAATTTTGAGCAAATATTAGATAGATTATTGATCTTAAAAGATAAGTTTTTTACCTATATATATTGGCTTATTAATTGATGTGGCCTAAAAATATAATATCATTTTAATCCAGAAAATGTCACGTATGCAAAAATAATCCCGTTTTAATCAAGAAAACGCACCAGAGGCCGTTTCAGGCTTCTGTTTTAGTATTTTATATAGATATTATTTATATATATATATATATATATATATATATATATATATATATATTGATATTGATTTTTAAGTCAATGTGGTCTAATTTTAAACAATCATATAATAATTTTTAGTTATGCTATGTTATTATTATTGGTTTGTCAAATTCATCGTAATTTTCAATTAATCAATACATATATGGTATCTAAAACTATAATTAAATATTAAGAGGCACGAAACCATTTAAGATTTTAAAAATATGTTATAACATAGCATTACGTAAAAAAATTGTTATAGTATTACGTAATATTAGATACACGCAATATAATTCTACGTTCTACTTTTTATATCCCCAAAATCCTAATATTACTTTTAAAAAAGTACATATAAAAAATGTTTTTATATGCTCAAAATTTTTTGCCAACATGAATAATATTAGATAGATTTATCTAAAACGATAATTTTTTTATTATATTGGTTTATTAATTGATATCGCTCAAAAAGATAATAACATTATTTGATCTAGAAAGATAAGATTTTTACCCAACTATATTAGTTTATTAATTGATGTGGCCTATAAATATAATACCACTTTAATCCAGAAAATGCCACACAGACAGAAATAATACTGCTTTAATCCAGAAAATTCCGTGGCCACGAGGCCGCGCCAGTGACCTCCGTTTTAGTATATTATATATATATATATATATATATAGATTACAAAAAAATAAATAAATTGATTTAAAAAAAAAGGATATTTCGAATTTTAGGAGGATGTATACCGCTTTTTCAAAGTGTAAAATCATTATATTGTCAGACCAAATATATATTTTTTTTGGTCCAAAAGCGGGCTTTGTCAGACCAAATAAATAATGTGGCTATCACATTCGGATGTAATTGAACGATATATTCATGCACAAATTGTGTGAAAGAAAATAATTAATATACACTATTATTTTGCTAGATTTAAAAAAACGGTCTTTCAAATTTTAAAAATTTAAACCCTTAGAATTTAATTAAACCAGCTCGACATCGGAAGTCCATTGAATAGACAAATTTTTAGACAATGTTGCATATGGTAAAAAACACACACAAAGCTGAAGACACTGCTGCATTACAACTTCCATGATCAAAACACTCTTAAAGGTCGGAAGACAGTGATGCATTACATAACAACTTAAGTAGTTCCCAATTAGTATAAGGTCCAACAGTACTTACTAAACCAGTTCAAGAGACAATGAGGATATGAGAATCTATCAGAATATAAACAAAAAACAAATTCTTCAATTCAGGGTCTTCATTAATCATCATAAGAACAATTTAGACAACAACAACACATGACAGCCTCCAGTAGGCAGCAGAACGAAGACAACTATAAGCAAACCTCCAGTAGACAGCAGCAACACATGACACAAAAATGAAAGATCTTCCAAAAGGCAGAACACAGTTTGTAAGCAAAAGGCAGAACGAAGAGATTCAGTGATGACTAGCTAGAAGCAAAATTAACAATGAATAGAGAACTTACATATTTTGAGCAAAACTCACTCATCAATCTCAATCAAAGGTTGCTCCAAAATCAAGTCATTCATACCTACCATATAAATAAATAAATTAGAGAAAACATTTCAATTTTTCAAATTCATTAATTAGAATTGTACAAAATAATAAACTAACCTTTTTCCAACTCCTCTAACTCAAGTATATTCTATTCAACTGCAATAGGAGCCATAGAAGTGCGCTTCCAATCTTGGCAACAAACTAAGGCTTCCACCATACGTGGCGTCAATGATGTGCGGAAAGAATCAAGCACACGCCCCCCAGTGCTAAAAGCAGACTCAGAAGCAACTGTAGACACCGGTATCGCCAGCACATCTCGAGTAATCATTGAAAGAACAGGGTATCTATTCTGATTATTATTCCACCATTGCAATATATCAAAACCATCATCATCATTTTCACATTCTTCGTTCAATTACTTATCCAACTCTGTTTTCTTTTCAATAGTATCCAATGTCCCCATTTTCATTTTCTATTTGAGCTTCAAGCGTAGCTGATAATCCACCCCTGCAACCAGATCACTCAAAGAGCTATGTGATAGGCTACTACTGCTGAGTTGATTAGGATCTCCCATTGGCTTCTTTAGACAGGCACTATATTCATCAAACAAAGATCGCAACGTATTTTTAATTCCTGACATCAACACTTTGCCATTTTCTTCACCATAAAAATTCTCGACCACAAATGTAACATACTCCAGATTATGCCTTGGGTCAAGAACAAAGGCAACAAATATGAGGACATTCACATTCTCAAATTTCCCCAATATTTGTCCAACTTGGCCGTCATTTGTTTTGCCATACCTTTTATGCCTACATCCTCACTCTCACAAAAAGTGGAAATCATATCTCCAATTCCACACAACTGAGGCACATAAGTATTCCCTGTCACATAGTTACTTCCTAAAAACTTCAACGTGGCTTCATAAAAAGTTCTCAAAAATGACAATAAACATCCAACTTTATTCCAATCTTCATCAGAAGGCAGACCACCAATCTTTTCAAATTCCTTAACAAAAGCACCACCTTTAGATTGTAAATTATCGAATGCCTTCCTAAACTTGATAGCAGTCTCAAGCATAAGGTAAGTAGAATTCCACCTAGTTTCAACATCCAGACAAACAAGACTTTTGCATTCTATTTTCTCCTCTTCTACACAACATTTAAATTTTTTAAGCCTAGCAGGAGAAGATCTCACATGTCTGACTGCAACACGAATTCTCAAAATGGATAGATCAAGGTCTTTCAAACCATCTTTCACAACTAAGTTCAAGATATGTGCAGCACATCTCATATGTAAATATTTACTATCCAACACACTACCACCCCAATGGTTCAATCTTCTTTGCAAATACCAAATAGCCAAATCATTAGAGCTAGCATTATCAACGGTAATAGTCATGACCTTTTTGATACCCCATTCAATCAAACACTTCTCAACAGCCTTGCCAATAAGCTCACCCGAATGACCCGAAATAGGACAAAAGTTAAGTATTCTCTTACGTAAGTTCCAATCATCATCAATAAAGTTCACAGTAAGACACATATAACTCAAATTTTGTCCAGAAGTCCAAGTATTAGTTGTAAGAGAGACCCTAGCAGATAAATTACAGAGAAAACTCTTCATTTTTTTCACTTCATCTACATAAAGGTCATAACAGTCTACAGTCACAGTTCTACGAGAAGGGGGAACAAACTCATGCTGTAATAGCTTGCAAAAATCACGAAATCCTTCACGCTCTACATGTGAGAATGGTAACTCATCCAAAATAAGCATTCTAGCACATCCTTTTCTAGCAGCTTCTTGATCAAAATGCCATGCAACTTGAGTGGGTGATCTTTCAAAATCAGTGACCTTTTGCTTCTTAGCCGATAAATTAAGGGGATACTTTTTACATCTATGTAAGTGATATTTCAAGCCACTTGTTCCCTTTTTCTTCGATGCCTGAATGATTTTCCCACAATATTTGCATCATCATCAATAATTGTGTCAAAATGACCCCAATATTCTGATCTCACCCTCTTTTCTACGGGTCCAGAAACACTTACAACTGAAGCGGAGGCAGCAGAAGTCGTTGTATTATCTGTAGGGGCCTTTTCAACCTCTTCTTTGAGTATCCTTTGACTTTCATCACTAATCTCCATCAAATTTGAGTTTGACATCTATTTCATAACAAAATGTGCATTAGTATTTGGAATTGACCTTATTTAGATTCATAATACACCATCTTGTAAATGTTCTAAAATAAACTAATCAGATCAACAAATAACACAATGCAAGGGCAAAACATCAGGGCAAAGCACAAGCATCTCTTACAAGTTAGAATCTGGACTACTGAATGCTAAAAAGACACTGCCTGCAGGATATATATCCCTGTCTTAAATTCTGTCACATTAACATATCAATCTGAATATATACTTTGGCTATCTATAATTGCAAGTTTTCTCTAATAAGGTATGATTAATCTGTATTAATATTGAGATAATAAAACAACATTCTCAATAAAGGGTCCAATTCAAAAACCTGCTAAGTCAATCATACCACTCAATGAAAAAGAAGATTCATGAAGAATAATGTAATGAAAACCAATAAAGTTCAACTTAATAAGCTGATTTTTTTCTGCAGAGCCTTGATGCCAAACTTTAAAAACTCAAAACCAGATCAATCAAAGTGCATTGAGAAATAAAAAAAGGGATTGTCAAGAAACCAAGCATCTCTTACAAGTTCCAGTATTTAGTAAATGGATGAGTAAATGATCAAACTGCTAATCATCTTGTAAATGTTTAGAATTTCAGAAATCAACAGCCAGTTCGATCCCAAAAATAGGAAATTGACGAACCTCAATTGGTGGGGTGACCGGATCGGTGAGGGCAAGCTGTGGCCAGAGAGACGAACAATCGAAGCCGAATCCGAAGGGAGAGAAGCCGAAGACGAATCCGAAGGGAGAGAAGCCGGACCGGTGAGGGCAAGCCGAATCCGAAGGGAGAGAAGTTGTGAACGGGGAAATCGAAAATTGCAAAGGGTCAGATCTGAACCACAAACAATCCAAGCCAAAGGGAGAGAAGATCAGAAGAACAAGAGAAAAGAGAGACAAACCTGCTCAGTGAAGGAGACGACGGAGCAAGATAACAGAGAGAGGCGATGAGGACTTTGTCTTCTGAGGTCGGGCAAGGGCCAAGGAGCGCTTCAAGGCATGACGGAGTCGGAGCGACAGAGAGGCGAGCGTGAAATTTACACAGGAGAGACAGAGAGAGGCGATGACGAGAGCGAGAGAACAGCGAGCGAAAGAAAAGCGAAGCGAACCGCCGAACCCTAGTGTTTCTATGAATTAATCAATTAATTGGTCCAATTAATTTATATTGATTTGAATTGTAAAATAAAACCAATTCAGTTAACTATCTTGAAGTGTATTTTTATTTCAAAACAGTTAATTGCAAAATGGAGCAATTTTTCAGTTTTTCAAATCAAATTTTCAATTTCAAGTAATTTTTCCCACCCCTAATTATACCACCCAAATATTTCAATTTAGCCCCAATTCCGCCAAAATGTCGAAAGAAAATTTTTCAACTTATATTAAATTTTTCTATATATATTGGATTTTTCTATTTTGAAACATACTAGTACAATATAAAACTTTAATATTATAAAATACTAATAAAAGTTTAGATATCCTTTAAAATAACAACAAAGTCAAATACTATTTAAATTTTATCGGAAATTGTAAAAAAAAAAATTACTTGTATATTATTCTCATAAAAATTTATTAATTGACATAAAAAATTTATATGAATTTTCCTCAAAACTTACTCTTATAATATTCTCACAAAATTTATTAGTTAATTTAAGGTTTTATTAAACCTTTATTCGTTACTTATATGAGTTTTCCTCAAAACATACCCTTATAGTATTCCAATAAAAAGTTATTGCTTAATATAATATTTTATTAAACATTTATTAGACACTTATATGAGTTTTCCTCAAAACATATCCTTATAGTATTCTAATAAGAATTTATTACTTAATATAAGGTTTTATTCAACACTTGTTAGTTACTTATATAAGTTTTCATCAAAACATACTCTTATAGTATTTTTCACAAGAATTTATTCATTACTATATGATTTTATTCAACAATTACTAGATACTTATATGAGTTTTCCTCAAAACATATACCTATAGTATTCTAATAAGAATTTATTAGTTAATATAAGGTTTTATTAAACATTTATTCGTTACTTACATGAATTTTCCTCAAAACATACCCTTATATTATTCTAATAAGAATTTATTACTTAATATAAGGTCTTATTAAACATTTATTAGTTACTTATATGAGTTTTCATCAAAACATACCCTTATAGCATTCTAATAAGAATTTATTACTTAATATAAGGTCTTATTAAACATTTATTAGTTACTTATATGAGTTTTTCTCAAAACATACCCTTATAGCATTCTAATAAGAATTTATTACTTAATATAATGTTTTATTAAACATTTATTAGACACTTATATGAGTTTTCCTCAAAACACACTCTTATAGTATTCTAATAAGAATTCATTACTTAATATAAGGTTTTATTTAACACTTATTAGTTACTTATATGAATTTTCCTCAAAACATACTCTTATAGTATTCTAATAAGAATTCATTACTTAATATAAGGTTTTATTTAACATTTATTAGTTACTTATATGAGTTTTCATCAAAACATACCCTTATAGCATTCTTATAACAATTTATTTGTTAATATAAGGTCTTATTAAACATTTATTAGTTACTTATATGAGTCTTCCTCAAAACATACTCTTATAGAATTCTACTAAGAATTTATTACTTAATATAATGTTTTATTAAACATTTATTAGACACGTATGAGTTTTCCTTGAAACATAACCTTATAGTATTCTAATAAGAATTTATTAATTAATATAAGGTTTTATTACACTTGTTAGTTACTTATATAAGTTTTCATCAAAACATACTCTTATAGTATTTTCACAAGAATTTATTGGTTACTATATGATTTTATTCAACAATTACTAGATACGTATATGAGTTTTCCTCAAAACATACACTTATAGTATTCTAATAAGAATTTATTAGTTAATATAAGGTTTTATTACACATTTATTCGTTACTTATATGAATTTTCCTCAAAACATACTCTTATAGTATTTTCATAAGAATTTATTAGTTACCATATGATTTTGTTCAACACTTATTAGTTACTTATATGAATATTTCCTCAAAACTTACTTTTATAATATTCTTATAAGAATTTATTAGTTTAATTTAGAAGACTTGTGATGATGTATCAACACCTTCTTTACTTAAATTTTTTTAACTAATCACAATTTTCTCTTATTATTTCTTTTTCTTTTTTCTCATCATCTCTTTCATACATTTATATTTTTTCCCTTTTATTTTTTTAACCATTTACTAACTATCTATATCTATATATCTTTATATCTATATAATATCTTAATTTATAAGACTTTTGATGATGTGTCAATACCTCCTTAATTTAAGGTTTATTAAACATTTATTAGTCACTTATATGAGTTTTCCTCAAAACATAAATTTATAATATTCTCATAAGAATTTATTAATTAGTTAATATATGTTTTTTCCAACACTTATTAATTTATACATAAAAAAAATTCACAGTCATATTTTGGGCCCATCAATGGGCCAATCGAGGATAGCATAGTCATGTTTGGGCCTATAATAAATTAAAGCTCATTTGAGCTCCCGTAAATAGGCACGGATTTAGCCACGGATATGACCGTAGTTAAAATTGTGGCTACTACGGATGGGCTCATTAATACGACGTACGATCGATTTATTGGGCTTGCATTCACTGAGCTTTGACTATTTCTAACGGGCTTGACCGCCTATAAGGCTTAAATATTGTTGGACTGCTATTCGGGTTGACGAACTTTAGTCGGATGCAACGTTTTACCACATCATGCCTTTCCCCCATCTATCACAACTTGCTTACGCGCATCTTTTACATCGTTTTTCCTTTATCAAATTTTGAATTACAGTTTATGTAGGATGTGTGCTACCATCGTCCCTTGATGTATTGTCTTTGGGTCACTAGGAAACACCCTCTCGACCTAGTCGAGGAAAGGGTGCGTACAATTCGACCCCCAGACCCTGCTCTTCGAGCGGGATATACTGGGCTTGTTGTTGTTGTTGTTGTTGTTGTTGTTGATTTAAAATTAATATTGGGCTCATCCGTGGCTATCCAGTATTTCCATGGATCGTTAAATTTCCGATTCTGAATAGTCACGAATAGTATATTGTGGCCATATCAGCTTCGAATACAGCCACGAATCTCCCATTTGTAGCTCTTTTTGTGGCTATTTAACATTACCAACCACCTATCAAACCACGAAATCAGCTACGGACATCGGGCTCGTTGCTACTAGCCACGAATTTTATGACGTGACATTCCAGGGTTACTACCAGCCACGAATATAGCCACAGATGATAATAGTCGTTGCCAATGTCATTGCTAGTGGCGACAAAAACAAGGTCGGCTAACATTCATGGCTAAAAATCTGTAGCTATTTCTTGTTTTTTTAGTAGTGGCATTCACTTGATAGAAGAATTCCTTTTGGCTAGTATCTGGTGGCTTAGTTCTTATGGAAATGTTTTGGCCAAATAGATTGTGGTTGACTAAATGTTAGTTCTTGTGTAATTATTTGTGTGTACTGATTTTCCCTAAATATTTATCTCTTTAGTGATACTGACCTAGGCAACCCATAACTCATGAATCAATGAGTCTTACTCATGGACATGTCTAGGACTTCTTTCCCACAAATATGAGACAAAGTATAATCGGCATGGGTCTTTTTAAACAGCATACTAAACTATTCATATTTAACGAAATGACTATCCATGAAGTCCAAACGTTAGGGACATGAATGGGTCGTTTGATAGATTAGAGACCTATTTGAGAAAATATCTTCTATTCATAGAGGAAGTGCTATCTAAGGGCAGTGAAATGTTGGAAACCAACTATGAATTTTACTCTAAAAAAGCAATAAAAGCTTCAAACAATAACATGATTTGAATAGTTTGGTGTAGAGTTGTCTCACTTCTCTTTTTCTTATTCACATTTGAGATGTACTCTATTAAATTCAAGTCCATTGTTCTTAAACATATAAAACCAAGGCGAATCACAACAATGCAGAAAACGACAATAGTTAAGAAAAAAGAAAAATTCTTGTTCCCGCGCCATATATACTAGGATACTTGGATGTGTAAGGAGGACGGGACTTTGTGTGATGCTTGGTCGAGACCATTGTAAGACTCGAGGTCTTAAGAGGCCCCAGCTGTTAGGAGGAAGAACTGATCAAACAAATATAAAGATAAATGCAAACCAACTTCTTATCCACACAAATACAAAACAAGACTTCCTCCTGCTGTAGCGGTAGGAGTCAGGATCGATCCACGAGGAAGCGTGTCAGCGCTCGCCTAGATAGTATCGTAAATAGCCCTTGTGTCGACCAGAAGCCACTCGATATCGACTGAAACAGTCAATGTCGAGTCAAGGCAATCGATTCTTAGTACTCAGCCTGCAAAATAACACGAACGCACTTGACGTCGAGTAGAAGGACTCGATGTCGACTCAGTACACTTGGTGCAGGACGAATGTCATGGGCACTTTCGCCCTTTGCTAAATAGTAATAATATCCTAACTCAAAGCTCAAAACCAATATATTAGTAAATCAATGAATTGATAAACCAAACAACTACTAGTATAGCGAAGAAGTCCGGAGTCAAACCCACGGAGAGAAGCGGATTACTACTCAATATCTCTAACAAAGATTCTTATGACAAAAACAATGACTTGTGACAAATTGATAAGAAAGTAAAGTAACCAACTTGATGAATGCAAAGTAATTGATAATAAAGTAGAGAAGATATTTCACCTATAATTCTCTGACAATGGTTGAGGTTCATGGTCCTAGGATTGATTCATTAATTACTCATATGCATATGTCTATTTGACTAAAGTTGAAGGATCTGCATGGATACAATCACCTTATTCAATATCATTAAAGAATAGCATTAAGGATTCAAGTAATTAGACCAATTGACACATCGATTCAATGCAATCAATGACAAATAGGCGCAAACCACACTCGACCCTAACAACATCTAGCGATATAGATCAATCGAAATCATCCACAACAAAGACAAAGAAATATCACTACTTCAATACCTTCGTTTGCTATCAAGAATATAATAACGAATTCATAGCTAAGATGCAATTCCTAACATGGTGATCAATCATAGAAAGGAACACAAATATAATCAATAGGCACAAGATGATAAATATACTCATAAAGAACTAAATAGAATCAAATCCTCACAATCTATTCAACCATGTCTTCGAATCACAGGCGAAACTATGAGTTTAGCAACTCATAGGCCAAAAACCTCTCTTCTCTCTCAAAGCGTTCATTGTCTAACCTCTACGTCACACACGACTGGAATAATAGAATAAAACCTAATAAAGAATCATGCAAACCCTAGAAATATAATAATATTATAATAGGAAATAGAATCTTCGGATCCAAATCTTGTTTGCTGAACACGACACCACGGCGGGCGCCGCTCTATGCAGTGACGGTTTTCCTTCTTTTCTTCAATGTTGTGCTTCATTGCTCCTTGATAGCATCGTCCTCAGCCTTCATATGCTCCAAAACATGTCTCCTAAGCTCTTCCAAGATCCCATCCAAGGTTGGAATGTAACTCTGCAGAATAAACACTAAAAAGGCGTAGATTCCGAACTCGAATACTTCACAAGCAAGATATGAAACTAGACTAAAACACATGCAAAACTCCTATCTAAATGCAATAAGAAATACCTATAATGCTTATATGATATATGTATTATCAACACTCGATATCAACTGATATGGGTCGATGTCGAGTCAATAAACAAAAAACAGAAATGTAAATTGATGTCAAAAAAGAATGTCCGAAGAGTGTAAGGATGGAATAGAAGGAATGAATAGAAATAACGCAGGTTTGATATCAATATTATAAAGGACTTCCAAATCCAGGGAATTTACCAAAATGATAAATGTGCAAGTAATATACCAAATTCATGAAAGAAACATGCTTTTCATGAAATAACTTTCGTTATTAACAAATAGGAATATAGATGCTCTCGTATAAACCCTAAGTGTTACTACCCTTTTTGATAATTATTCCAAATTCATAATAAGATCACTTTCACTTCAATATCATAAATATGGAATTATCTACTACTCTCGTAAAAGAATTATGCAAATAGGATAGAAGATGAAAATCACATAAAAGATCATACCTTTAGGATACTCACATGGCTATCGTCTAGCTCACCATGACCCTAGAATTAAGGTGACTACTCGCGCTTCATCATAGCAAACATCATCATTGACATGAAAAGACATAAACTTGGAATTGAAAATAACGTCGAAAGATTACAACCGAATGCTCCAAACTCTCACTCTTCACAATCGGCCCTCTCTCTCTTTATTGCTTAACTAGACTAAACTTGATTGATCAAGTGATTAGATGAATGAAAAACAAGCCCCCTAGGGCTTTATTTATAGGCTTCAATCCTTGCTAGCCAAGGAAAGAGCAATTCTATCTATTTCCTAAGATAAAACATTCCTAAATTAAAAGAAATAAAAGAAATAAAAATCCCTAGGGTAAAATAGAGTTTAACCCATGAGGATAATTGTTCATCAAAGAGGATAAAAGATCTTCAACTTCGTGGCTAAGCAATCCACCTTGAATCCGGATTTCCAAAAACGTGTTTTAGGCTTCTGGGACTTCACTCGATATCGAGTGTAATGACTCGATATCGAGTCACTTCATGTGCATCGAGTGACACCCACTTGATATCGGGTGAACTTGTGTGTGTCGAGTGGCATGACTCGATCTCGACTCCAAGTATTGATCATATGGACTCGACGTCGAGTCCATTCTCCAATCACCTCAAATTGTGACCCATATAGTGCTCAACTGTGTATGCTCCAACATTCTTGTGCAACTCTTTAATCATTTTAATAATTTCTAGAGGGATCCTCTCAGTGTTGTCCATTGCGCTCCACCTTCTCTCTTGAAACCACATTGTCAGTTTCTCTCTAATAAAGTTTAGCAGCGCAACAATGGGGTAATTTTTTTTACCTCTGAAAATGAAGTTTAAGCTTTCAACATTGTTTGATGTCACATATTATAGCTATCACCCTTATCGTATGCTTTAGCCCGCCATTCGAAACCTTCTAATATTAAATATGTGGACAGATTTGGACATGCTTCCTCTATAGGTGCAAACTGGTGGGTGAAATCGCTAATGGTGCAATTTTCCTTTGCTTTTCGGAGCATGTCTACTAGATGCTTTATTTTTCTTGAAAGTTGCTCTTATGTTTTGCTTTAAGTGCCACATGTGTGTGTGTGTGCGCGCGTGCAAAGTGTAGCATTAGGATAAACCTTGGAGATACCTTTTGCAATGCTTCCATGTCTATGAAAGACAAACACTAAGTCATCTAACATCGGTACAACCTTAAGGAGCTGCTGAAAGAACCATTCCCAAGAGTTGTTATTCTCTGTATCAACAATAACAAATGCAGCTTAGTGGGTATATATTCATATTTACATCTTACGTAACTGCTCCAAACAATGTCCCTCTATACTTCTCAGTTAAGAATGTGTCATCTATAACAACAACCTATAAAAAAATGCAGAAGGTAAAAAAATTTCTAAGAAATGCTTACAAGCTAGAACATATAAACACAAGCTGAATAAGATATGCTAACAAGAATAAATCTAAAGAATTTGCCGACTTAGAACTAATGATCCATCTATGCATACCTTCTTCAAGATAGGGAATACCCGAATGCATTGCCCGAATGATAGGAACAAGTACTTAAACCTGTCAGCACTATCTATTTACATAACAGCCATTGTCCCAGGATTATTCTCCATAAGCATGTGGCAAAATGACGATAATGCAGCAAAATTTGATTCCGGTGTCCCTTTTGCTCTCACTTGTGCTATCTGTGCTGACTTCCTTGCTTTTCAATAATTAATTGGAATCTTGCGTTATGTTCTCATCTTATCAATTATTTGCTTTGGGTTGCATCCAATGTCAACACATATTAATTACATAAGAATAAGAATACATGAAAATATTATATTCGATTAGGGAGAGGGGAGGAAGGAAAATGTTATGCTAACGGTAAGAATTCTATGCTGGCCGTAAAAAATAGCCACATTGATTATATGAGGCCTACAACCATATTGTAAGAGACTTGCCTACAATGTCTTATTTTGACTTCCCATGTGCATGTGTGTGTATCAATATGTAATATCACCTTATAACAAGTTGTTGACACCCTTTTACATGCAATTTCCATCCACAATTAGGCTATATACATGTGGCTTTATAATACTTTGGTTCGGATTTTTTAATCTCAAATTCAAATATGTCTGCCATCGATGTCATCTACATAATGTACAAAGCATCTTTCACTGCTTGTTTTGATTCAAAGGTTTTCCCAACATACATCAATCTTAAATCCTTGTTATCAAAATTGGCCATGCTAGAATTGTCAGCACCACAATCATCTATTATGTTACCCCTCCTTTTCATTGAAGCATAACGCCCGCTCTATTATTCAGATGTGTTTGCATTGTTTTTACTATTAAAATAATATAAAAAGAATTCACTATCCATATCCACTAGCCGCACACCCTTCATCTTATTATCAGCAATCAATGACTCACCGTGTCTTTCATTGCTATCAACAACATAATTATAATATTTATCTTCCTTCCAACTTAATTTATTAATAGATATATCTTCTATTATCTGCACACCATCAAAATATTGATTAGTTTCAAATGTTTTCCGGCTCTCTCTGTCCTCATTTTCAGTAAGCATATGTGTGGGAAGCTTGATGACAATTGACGAGCGATAAATCGATCATTCAATCTCGTCAAAGAAATCCCTAAATTCAAATACTAGTATAGAAGACAAGTCGAGGTATCAATCTTACATAGAGCATGTGATTAGTGGTTCTCTTGCTAACAATCAAAATAAAGGTGAGGGAGAGAAGAGTAAGAAAAAGTAGATCTTATAGAAAAGGGAGGGAGGGAGGGGGGGGGGGGGGGGGGGGAGAGAGAGAGAGTAAAAGTAAACCAAGTAACAAGCAAAGTAATGGAGAACAACGTTAGATAAATAAGTGGATGGTTTCACCCCGCTCATCACAACATGGTTGGTTTCTCGATCATCGAGCTTCTTCTATTTGTGATTATTCCAATTCCGGTTTGAATAGGTATCGAATGGCATCCCTTACTATAGCATTGGGGGGGGGGGGGTTGAGTAGCACTAAGTCCTAGAATGCAACGGCATCAAGATTGGATACTCACGTCTTATTCACATTGTCTCTTAGGTTATCAATCCAACCACCACTTCAATCAAGAGTAATTACACTAAAAGGGCAGTTCCTTCAATCAAGATGTCAATCTCCCTACACAATCCAGATTCCCGAACTGTTCCTACATGATGTGTTTATGATGCGGAGGGAAATCAAGTATGAAAATAAATCGAAATATAAAATCAAACCGACTCCATGTCTCAGCAAATAAAATACAAGAAACCCTCCTGTTGTAGTAGTAGGGTATTCAGGATCGTATCTACGAGGAAACTTGTCAACGCTCGCCTTTTCAGTCCCATAATCCTCTCGAAATCGACTCAGGAAGTACTCGACGTCGACCAGAGTCCTCGACGTTGACTACTCAGTCGAGTAAAACTGCAAAACAGAAATGCAAAAACAAAGCAAAACCCAGTCGATGTCGAGTAAAACTCCTCGATGTCGACTACAACCTACTCGATGTCGACTACCTATTGTCAATGTCGAGTACTCAGCAGAACAAAATTCGTAACTTTTCACAATGAAGAAAGACAGAATCAAACACGAAAAAGATGGGAATAAATCAAATAAACTAAAAGCTCCTAGAATCAGGGTTTCAACGCCACACCGATAACCATATATGACTAATGAACAAAGGTGTTGGAGGGTAAAATTACATGGATTTTATTGATCCATGATCTCATAAATAAGGTTATCACATTGATTATACCTTAAAAAAATAATGTGATTGACATCCTCTATTTAATCACAAAGCTCAACAATTAGACAAATCAAATCCTGGGCTCGATACAAGTCAAAAGGCCCAATAAGCCCAAAACTATATAGTGAATGTGAATCTGTGTCTATTGTACATACAGTTAACAAGATGGAAAAAAAACTGTAAAAGGAGGTGGAGCAGTTCGTGGTGCAGGAGGTTATTTAGTAACTGCTCCCATTTTCTCCTATAAAAGGCTGTCAGTTTCCAGGGGATCCGTTGCTTCCCCAACATCAGAAAGGTAGAAAACATAATCTACTTCCTCCTTCCCCAGCTTTGCAGTTACTTGCAAACAAAACACACAAAGCAGAAAAAAATTCCCAAAAGGTAGTAGTTTTGTTTGATCCTTGCTTGATTTCGGAATCCCGCCCTTGAAAACCTCGAGAGCTTTTCTCGTGGCATGGGTTCCGGAATCATCAATTCGCCTAAATCAAGTCGAAGTGCTGTCATAATTATGTCGTTTGTTCTTTCGATTCTCGTAACCCCGCCCTTGAAAACCTTACGAGCTTTTCATGTGGCCTGGGTTCCGGAATCAATAAATCATTCCAAATTGGGGTCGAGATGCTGCCCAATTTCAGTCAGGGGCGGAACTGATTTTCATCAGAGACTTTCCCCAAACAAATGGAGAGCCAACGTATGTTGCAGGCGAAAAAAGAAAGAGGGGAAAGAAGCAACTGTCATTTTTAACTCCTCGCACAAAAAACTTTAACTTGGATAAAATTGGACCCAAATAGAATTTTACTCAACCGAAAAAGAGAAATTATAAAGTAGATATCTAATTTGAAGCCTTCAAACGGTTGCAGAAATTCTAAACTTTGATTCAAGATTCACACAGATTCACAAAAGACTCGGTTGGGCGGGTATTACAGAGTTGAGGAGTAGAAATTAACTCCAAAAAAAAAAAACCTAAATTTGATTTCATGGTGAAAGCATAAAATCCAGACCTGTGAGATCTCTTTGGAACCCTTTTACTCCCCAAATTGACAAATCTTCAGCCCGGTACCCGGAACTTCTTGACCTTGGCCATTCAAATCTTCTCCGAGCCCCAAACGTTGCTGCACTTTCAAGTCTTCGATCGTCGAATGTCGGCGCTATGTGTTGTTTCGTTGTTCAATCTGAGGCGAGGCCGCTGTGTGCAGGGGACTGCGTAATTGCAAAGAAAAAAAGAGTTTATATTCAATTACACATGGGCTCAAAGAATAGAAAAGGAGACGCGGGCTTGGTTGACGTTTGGACACCGGCAAATTGAAATGGGCTTGCGGCAATATACCTGTTTTTGTTCTTTAAAAAGAACAAGTTGCAGTCAACCACCTATATACACACATGTATATACGATATATTTGAGAGGAGATTTAATTAATTGTAAAATTCACCCACTAAAATATATGAATTATAATTGATACAAATTAAGAATACGAGTTTGAGCAAAGCATAAAAATAAACTCGTCAAATATTCTTTGTCAATTAATTCTAGTGGGTCAATCTCAAACGGGCTCCTAAACACAAAAAACGGAGTCAAAATCTTAAATCGAGTTTCACCAAATATAAACTCGGTTAGACAGAACTACGCCTGATTTGATTCCGAGTTATCGGATACGTAGGCCACCGGACATAAAACTAAAGCTCGTCTGGTTCAATCGTCAACCACTAATTCAAATGATCCACTCCGACTCGATATAAAGCTTCCGCTCATCGAGTTAAATCATCTCTCTCAAATGATCTTATGATCAAACGATTCAAACCCCAAATACAAATCTTCTTTTCGTCCCGAACTACGGTGACTTGATTCCACTAAACATGTGGATACATAGGAAACGCGACGTAAATCAAATTATCACCGAGTCTTGACACACCCAAACTTTCAAACAAATCTTTCCAAATCCATTTGTCGACTCTAGTCGTCCCAAATGTCAAATTTTCCATCAAAATCAAAGTTCTCACTCTAACTCGATACAAAGCTTCCGCTCATCGAGTTTGGTCACGACCAACAATCAAAATCAAATTACACTATCCCTAAATTGACCTTTAAGTCAAACAACTAAGTCAAATCAAACACCGCATCAAATCGTTTTCTATGCAAATGATAGGCGAGTTACTTGAGTTACCCTTCCGAGAAGGTGGGTTCAGGTTACTCGGATGGAGTGTTGTTCGAGCTACCCTTTGTAGAAGGTGGGCTTGAACTTCATCATATCATTCATATAAGAAAACGAAACCAAATCCAAATCAAACCAAACACAAAATCCAAAACACTATGAACTACGTGAGGCTTGATTCTCTTCTAAGAGATACGTAGGCAACCCGCTAAATTCCGGGTGCAGCCCAAATTACCAAAACCACTTAAGTCTTGTTATCAATACGACTTCGAATCAAGAGGATAAACAAAAAGGGTCGAACTCAAATATTAAAAATCAAATAAAATGTGTTGTACGATTATTGCGCATTTTTGTCCAACATACTTTTGGCACGCCCAGTGGGACCTTTTTTGCCTTTTCATCTCTTAGTTGTATTTATACTAATACATGGTTTCGTTTTATTTCAAGGTACAAATGGCACCAAAAGCAATTATTACCTTCAACGAGCTTCCAACAACCTTTTTCATCAAAGGAGGCCAATGGATTAGGAAACGATCATTTGAAGCTCAGTTTGACATTACTCGGGATTCAATGTCTACAATGATCCCGATCAACAACATCTTTGGGGCTCTTCATGTTCCGGAGAACAAGATCATCGTCAAGTGGGTGTCGAAGTCTCCCACAACGCTTTCAAGGGATGGGGGCATGAAGCTTAAAGCCCTTCCAAGCCATGGGGGCAGGAAGCTCAAGATCACCCGGATCGGCGACAACAAGTTCAGCAACCAACCTATCTGCAACAAGCTCAAGGTGCAGGGGGTGATTACAATGGCATGAACCCCACTATTGAAGTCACTAAAAGGCCTATTGTCCGATACATCAAAACGAACGAGGGGCCAATTTCAACTTTCGCACAACTCGTCTCCATTGCCAAGAAGGCAAACAAATTCATGAAGAGAAGGGGAAGCAAGTGTGGATCTCAACGCGGCAAAACAAGACCTATTCTTGTGCTATCTCATTCATCAAGTTTAGAGCGAGCGAGTGCAACCCTTGCAAAAGATCTTCCTAGACCGCAGGGGGCAAAAGAAACTCCTCTAGTGGCTTCTCCAAGAGAGATCCTCATTGGGTTTCTGCCTATCTATCTGAAAGAGGTTGTACAAGTCAATATGACCTCATATTTGGAAGAGACGGAGCCCAATGCCAAAAAGGTTAAGCCTTCGAGATCCAAGAAGGGTAAGGAGATTCAACAAATATGCCATGTCTCCAAATACGATGCAAGAGAGAAAAATCAATTGAAGTTAACAAGTTCTAATGCTTCAATGGTTGGATCTCCAGCGAACATCTTACAAGATATACCAAATGTGATGCCGGTATTGACTACCAGCACATCAAGTGTCGAGGAGCAGCTTCAAGAGTTGCAAAGGAAACTTGATGAGAAAGATACTTAAATAGCAGTACTTCTCGCATAATTAAATGTGCAAGCTCAAGGAAATAGACAAGAGCAATCAAGGCCAAATGGTGAAGGTTCAAGCGGTAGCACGTCGATCTCTCCACAAGAAATATAAGAGATGATCGCTCAACGGATAAAAGAAGCCTATGCATCACAAAATCCAATAGTGCTCGGGTATAAAAAGCCATATCCAGCACGTTACTATTTGATGCCATTTTCCTCAGGCTACCAGAGACCAAGCTTCGAGAAGTTTGACAGCCTTCACGGTTCGCCCCACGAGCACTTAGCTCATTTTTATTCTTTGAATAGGTAAATATATAGATGGTTGGCTAAAAAGCCAGGGGTACAAAATACGTAAGACCAAACCACGAGTCTTACGGTAAAATCTCGGAACCCACAAATTCCTACCACAAACTTTCTACCACAAAAGCTAAATAAACAACAAAGGAAAGGCGCCCAAGCGTCTTCCTTACATAGTTACTAACCCTCAAACGCTATCTTCCCACCAAATTACCCACATAAGGCTAACCCACAAAAAGTTACAGCCATACTACACGTCACTCTCTCCAACCAAAGTCAAACTTTTCCCCAAAGCAAATAATAAAAAAGGTTGCCAATAAAACAGCTTTAATTAAAAGCAAAGAGAAAAAGAAGACATTGGACAACTACACTGCAACACACGCATCCTCCAGCAGTGAGACCTACGCGCCGCCACTGGCACCACCCGGTCAGCCTCTCGCCGGCCACTCGTTCAGCTCAGAAAACATTAAATCGTGCCATTAGAGAGGCAAAAAGAGGGGAGCCACCAACATCAAAAGGACTCGCCGCAACCAAAACCACCAGCATCTCCGGCCAACAGTACTCGCCACCGGACAGGAACACCAACCAAATCCGCATAACAAAAGCCCCACATCGACAACATCTCCAAAGACCAAGCCGAGAAACAAATCCAGCTAGAAGAGAAACATTCCAAAGAAGCAAGAGCGGCAAGAAAGGAAAGCAAAACCTGAGGAGCAGTAGCCGGCACACCACCGAGACAGACGGGCAAGGCAAGGCAAACCCGCAACCAGGGGGCCTATTGTTGCAGCCCATCGCACCATTGGTCGCCCTCAAAGGCTGCCATCACACACCCCACCCATCCAGACTCGCGGCAGCGAAAACTGACCCCAAGCCGAGCCTCCCAGTGCCACCACCAGCCTCCAAAGAACACCACCCAACCAACCGGATCTGAAAACGGGACGAACTTCAACGAGATGCACAGATCTGACCAACACCTTCCACATAAACCCAGATCCCACCACATCCGCTCAGATCTGGGCAAGAAGCCGCCTGAAACCGCCCTGTTCAACCCTAAATAGAGCGATCCACGAGATCTAAGAACCAAATCTGAGCAAGGATGAGATTTCGGTTTAGAGCAGTTCGGATCCGGGACCAAACCTACCGAAACCCACCCAGATCTAACCAAATAACCGCCGGAAACACAACACATGAACGAGCCCACATAATTGAGACCCACGTGAAAATACTCAAGTAAATTTCAATAAAACCCAATAAACCCACCCAAAAATTAGATTGAATTGAAAAACCCAATAAGATTTTAGAGAACGTGGACGGGGGGAGGGAAAGGCCAAAACGAGATGAGAAAACTCAAGAGAAGAGGAGCTCTCCAAACAGAGTTTCTCTCTCAAGTTTCTCACTCTAGCACCCTTCCATACTTTTCCTCCTTAGACAACTCATTTTTATTCTGCTTGTGGTGAAACCGCTTTAAACGATGCCTTATTAATTTTGCAATTCGTCCAATCTTTAAAGGGATCGGCATTCACTTGGTACACTCAACTTCAACCAGGGTCGATTCAAACATGGGACGATCTATAAAGAGAGTTCCTGGTTCAGTTTGTGAGCTCGAAAGCAAGAGTTTCCATTTTGGATCTTGCAAACGCTTATCAAAGGTCTAACGAGCTCGCCAACGACTTCATCACCGGGTGGAGGAGCATGAGACTCCAATGCCATGAAAAATTGAGCGAACAAGCTTGTGTTAAAATGTGCACCAAAAACCAAATACCGGAATTAGCGGTACATGTTGGAAGTGTCGAGCCTCATTCATTTGATGAGTTGGTGTCTAAAGCGTGCAATGTTGAAAAACAGTTAGCACGAGAATCCAAATGGCCTCAAGATAGTGGGGCTAACAAAAATGATAGAGATGAGCTACAAAACGAAGAAGAGTCTATGGCGACTTTCGCCAAACATGATCGAGAGTCCGGTAATGGAGATGGTTCTAAAGCTCAAATAAAAGAGAAAGCCAAGGAGCCAACCAAGAGACTCACCCTTCATGAAAGAAGGCAAAAGAAATATCTTTTTGACGATGATGATATACAAGGGATATTCGACGAATTGATGAGTGCTAGACTTCTAACACTCCCACGGCCAAAAAGGTCAAAACAAGCTGGCAAGGCGAGTGATCCAAAATATTGCTCGTACCACCAGCTCATTAGTCATCCAATCAAATATTGCTACGTCTTCAAAAACATTGTAGAGGAGATGATTAACAAAGGAGAAATTGAAATCGAGGGGGCGACATCCTCAACTCAAGCAGCTTCATCAAATACCATTTCAATGGTAGATGTTGCAGAGTTCGCTCCCTCACTCCAAGTGTCTTCTCAAGCAGAAAAAGCATCTTCTACACCTATTAAAACTGGGGGCAGCCCCACAGTTTCATTGCCTCTTAAAACGTTGGTGAAAGATGACACTTCAAAAGAAGGGTCCTTGAAAGCCAAAGACATCGCTCAATGTTGTATGGTCTCATGGCCCGATGACATGTGCGAAAAGGAAGCAAGAGTTAGAAAGACTACTCTTCGCTCCAAGCATCAACTTCTTTCCTTGAAATCAAAAGAGAAATCAAAGGGAAAGAAATCAAGCTTCGGTTAAGCTTCAAAAGCACACAAGAAGCAGAAAGTTCAAGTGCAGAAGCTAAAACCCTGTTGCAAGGGTAAAACGCCATAAAAAATCGTTAAGGGGGCTTGTGTCAAAATTTTTCAAATCTCATATGAAGAGGGTGTTCTAACCGCAAGTGTGATAGAGACTAGAGTGTCCGCATTTGAAAGGCTCGATATGGCTTCGAGTGGAACTCCTAAATCTTCGGTGTTTAAAAGGCTTGATCCATCCCCTACACGTGTGACACCGAAATCTTCCGTATTTGAAAGACTCGAGCTAGCCTCAACAAATGAAGCATCCAAATCTTCAGTGTTTCAAAGGCTTAATATAGCCTCGACAAGTGGAGAATCTAAATCTCCGATATTTGAAAGGCTCGAAAAAGTTGATGAGCTTAAAAGCAAGAAAGTCCAAATGAAAAGGACTAAAAGCAAGAGTTTCGGAAGAGTCAGTCAAAAGTTCTCGTCCATAAGCTCAACCAAATCATGGACACCTAAAGCCAAGTAAGGGTGTCAAAATGATCAAGTAGTCTCCAAGGCAGGTAAAACAAATAGTTCTGCCTAGAACTACGTTAAGACTTGATCCCCAACAAGGGGTACGTAGGAAATTTGGCATAAAAAAAAACTATGTCAAATTCAGTCGCACAAAAAAAAAAAAGAAGTTTCCGGGTTCGCAAATGATATTCAGGTTATTTGGGAAACCCTTCCTAGAAGGTGGGCCCGAGTGATCTGAATGATGCGGTAAAAGAAAAAAAAGGGTTAAAAAAAAGAGAAAAGAAAAGAAATATGAAAAAAATAGAGAAAAATCCCGTTTTGCACATCATAGTTGAGTTATTTGGAAGCCCTTCCTAGGTGTGCTCGAATAATTCGAATGATGCAAAATTTATCAAAAAAAGGGACTTGAAATTAGTCCGAAAATCAAACAACCCGGAAGCATAAGAAAAAAGGGTTCACAAAGAACTACGAACGGCTTGATCCCTCAAAAAGGGGGTACGTAGGCAGTCTAGCTAGGTGCAGCCACAAAAACAAATAAAACATCTTCTTTCCTCAACAAAGAAGTCAAATACTCTATTTATGTAGTCATGTGAGCGTTATCTCGACTACGAGGAGAAAAATCAAATATAGTCCGAAGACTTGCACATTTTGTGCCTATATTTAAAATGAGGCAAAGGAAAAGAGAGGAGAAAGAAAGAAAGTGTCTTTCAAAGACGTTCTCACAAAGAAAAACAAACAAAAGGCTCCCGCCTAAATTTTCCGACTTTGATAATCACGTTCAAATGTGTAGTCAATTCAAGTCTCTCAAATCAAATCTTCCTCCCAAGGAACTATAAACCAAAAATGTCTCAAAACTTACCCAAGTTTTCTTCTCTCTCAAAGTCAAAAAGACCTAAGCCTCTCAAAACCCTCTCAAAAAAATTTGGCTTACATTATTTGCATATGTACGTCATTCGAAGCCCACAAAACTCAAAACCCAATCTCAAAGAAAAAGACACCAAATGTCTTGGCTTCAAATGGTATGGGTATCATATTTCAAAATCATCTCATATGAGATTTTGATCATAAGGCTTCAACCACAAAGGTTACAAAGCCAAACCTACGACACCAAGTCGTCAAAACCAAATGTAGTCAAAGACCGAAAAACAAACTGAAATCGGTCAAAAGAGAAAAATTCAAGCCTACGACATCAAGTCGTCAAAACCAAATTCTTGTTCCTCACAAGAGAACCGTCAAATCCAAAAGCAAGCTTAAAGTCAAAAATCTTTGACCAAAAGCCAAAAGACTAAATCGGCAGAAAGTCAAAACCGAAATTGACTCAAAGCCAAAAATCCAATCGACCTAAAAGCCCAAAAGCCAAACCGGTTGAAAAGGCCAAAAAAAAAAGCATCAATCAAATTTTGAGAATGAAAATCTTTTCGACTCTCATATACCCATACCAAATTTTATCTCAGTGGTCATAAGCAAGTTCTTAATAGAATTGCTTTTCATATTTGACCCATTTTTATCGGAACAACAAATAAAAGTTCCATTCTTTCTTCGAACTACAAATCAAACAAATATTTCTTAAGCAAAAGTCCGCTTGAAATGCAAATGTTGTATAAACAGCAAAATATCGAACTTTGAACGTGTGTGGTATCTCACACGCACAAAGTTCGGGGGGCAACTGTTGGAGGGTAAAATTTCATGGATTTTATTGATCCATGATCTCATAAATAAGGTTATCACATTGATTATACCTTAAAAAAAATAATGTGATTGACATCCTCTATTTAATCACAAAGCTCAACAATTAGACAAATTAAATCCTGGGCTCGATACAAGTCAAAAGGCCCAATAAGCCCAAAACCATATGGTGAATGTGAATCTGTGTCTATTGTACATACAGTTAACAAGATGGAAAAAAAAAACTGTAAAAGGAGGTGGAGCAGTTCGTGGTGCAGGAGGTTATTTAGTAACTCCTCCCATTTTCTCCTATAAAAGGTTGTCAGTTTCCAAGGGATCCGTTGCTATGCCAACATCAGAAAGGCAGAAAACATAATCTACTTCCTTCTTCCCCGGCTTTGCAGTTACCTGCAAACAAAACACACAAAGCAGAAAAAAAATTCCCAGAAGGTAGTAGTTTTGTTTGATCCTTTCTTGATTTCGGAATCCCGCCCTTGAAAACCTCGAGAGCTTTTCTCGTGGCCTGGGTTCCAGAATCATCAATTCGCCTAAATCAAGTCGAAGTGCTGTCAAAATTATGTCGTTTGTTCTTTCGATTCTCGTAACCCCGCCCTTGAAAACCTTACGAGCTTTTCATGTGGCTTCGGTTCCGGAATCAATAAATCATTCCAAATTGGGGTCGAGATGCTTCCCAATTTCAGTCAGGGGCGGAATTGATTTTCATCAGAGACTTTCCCCAAACAAATGGAAAGCCAACGTATGTTGTAGGCGAAAAAACAAAGAGGGGAAAGAAGCAACTTCCATTTTCAACTCCTCGCACAAAAAACTTTAACTTGGATAAAATTGGACCCAAATAGAATTTTACTCAATCGAAAAAGAGAAAATAGATCTCTAATTTGAAGCCTTCAAACGGTTGCAGAAATTCTAAACTTTGATTCAAGATTCAAAAAAGACTCGGTTGGGCGAGTATTACAGAGTTGAGGAGTAAAAATTAACACCAAAACAAAACAAAAAAAAAACCTAAATTTGATTTCATGGTGAAAGCATAAAATCCAGACCTGTGAGATCTCTTTGGAACCCTTTTACTCCCCAAATTGTAAAATCTTCAGCCCGGTACCCGGATCCTCTTGACCGTGGCCATTCAGATCTTCTCCGAGCGCAAAACTTGCTGCACTTTCAAGTCTTCGATCGTCAAATGTCGGTGCTATGTGCCGTTGCGTTGTTCAATCTGAGGCGAGGCCGCTGTGTGCAGGGGACTGCGTAATTGCAAAGAAAAAAAGAGCTTATATTCAATTACACATGGGCTCAAAGAATAGAAAAGGAGACGCGGGTTTCGTTGACGTTTGAACACCGGCAAATTGAAATGGGCTTGCGGAAATATACACACATGTATATACGATATATTTGGGAGGAGATTTAATTAATTGTAAAATTCACCCACTAAAATATATAAATTATAATTGACACAAATTAAGAATACGAGTTTGAGCAAAGCATAAAATTAAACTCGTCAAATATTCTTTGTCAATTAATTCTAGTGGGTCAATCTCAAACTGGCTCCTAAACACAAAAAACGGAGTCAAAATCTTAAATCAAGTTTCACCAAATATAAACTCGGTTAGACAGAACTGCACCTGATTTGATTCCGAGTTATCGGATACGTAGGCCACCGGACATAAAACTAAAGCTCGTCTGGTTCAATCATCAACCACAAATTCAAATGATCCACTCCGACTCGATATAAAGCTTCCACTCGTCGAGTTAAATCATCCCCCTCAAATAATCTTATGATCAAACGATTCAAACCCCAAATACAAATCTTCTTTTCGTCCCGAACTACGGTGACTTGATTCCACTAAACATGTGGATACGTAGGAAACTTGGCGTAAATCAAATTCTCACCGAGTCCAGTCAGAGCCAAACTTTCAAACAAATCTTTCCAAATTCATTTGTCGACTCTAGTCGTCCCAAATGTCAAATTTTCCATCAAAATCAAAGTTCCCACTCTAACTCGATACAAAGCTTCCGCTCATCGAGTTTTGTTACGACCAACAATCAAAATCAAATTCCACCATTCCTAAATTGACCTTTAAGTCAAACCACTAAGTCCAATCAAACACCGCATCAAATCGTTTTTTATGCAAATGATAGGTGAGTTACTTGAGTTACCCTTCCGAGAAGGTGGGGTCAAGTTACTCGGATGGAATGTTGTTCGAGGTACCCTTTGTAGAAGGTGGGCTTGAATTTCATCCTATGATGCATATAAGAAAACGAAACCAAATCCAAATCAAACCAAACACAAAATCCAAAACACTATGAACTACGTGAGGCTTGATTCTCTTATAAGAGATACGTAGGCAGCACGCTAAATTCCGGGTGCAGCCTAAATTACCAAAACCACTCAAGTCTTGGTATCGATACGACTTCGAATCAAGAGGATAACCAAAAAGGGTCGAATTCAAATATTAAAAATCAAATAAAATGTGTTGTACGATTATTGCGCATTTTTGTCCAACAAAAGGTATAAAAGATCATGCCTTTTCATCAAATAACTGTCGTTATTAACAAGTAGGAAGATAGAGGCTTTCGCATAAACCTAACTGTTACTAATCCTTTTCACATAATTAATCCAAGTTGCATTAAGATCACTTCCGCTTCAATAACACAAACAAGGATCACCTTCAACTGTCGCAAAAGAATCATGCTCATAGGGATACAAGACGAAATCGCATCAAAAGATTGTACCTTTATCGCATTTACCTTACATGGCTATCGTCGGGCTCACCCCGACCCTAGAAGTTGGGTGACTACTCGCTCTTCGTCATAAAGAAACTCATCAATAACAAAATGGAACTAAATTGCATTAATAATCTAAAACAAAGCTTACAACCGATCGAAGCCAATTCCGCTCTCACCAAACCAATCTCCTCTCGGCCAAGCTCTCTCTCACTCTACTCGCTATATGCTATGAATTGTGTGTTGAAAGATGATACCTAAAACTCAGTCCCTAGGGCCTTATTTATAGTGTTCAATCCTTGCTATCCAAGGAAAGAATATCTTATCTATATCTAAAATTATCTATCTAAAGACATAAGATAAAACTTAATGAATAGAGGAAATAAATCTATAAGGAAATAAGACTAAAGTGGATAAATCCCTCTTGAACTTGATAGATCTTCATGTGGATGAATAGAATTCCACATATCTTCACTTGCAAGTAATCTATCTTCTCGGACTTGGATTCCACTCGACTCGGATTGCTGACCGGGGTACTCGACATCGAGTAGAGTACTTGACGTCGACTAGCTTGTGTCTCCGTGTGTTGCACTCGAGCTCGGCTACCTTTTGGGTGCTCGACGTGTACACGACATCGAGTAGAGTACTCGACGTCGAGTAGCTCTGGGCTTCTCGAGTGATCAGCTACTCGACTTGCTGGATTTCGACTGGGTGGCACTCGATATTTACTAGAAGTTGGTCGATATCGACTACCTGTGTCGAGTGCTTCCTTCCTTGTTTTTTGCTCGATTTGTCCTGGCTCAGCTTCTACTTGATCTTAGACTCTTTGTAGTTGTCCTCGAGCATCTTGATGATTTCCTTCCTTTCTCTGAATTGCTGTAAAATGCCTCGATTTCTGCGAAATTAAGCAGAAACTGGTGTAGACTCCATAATTTGGTAAATAGGCATAAACTACGTAGATTCTGTACAATTCTAACCCAAATGCATGAAATGTATGCAGATATCGATATAAAATTTAATGTAAAACATGGAAATTTAGGCTCACAGCAGTTTACTACCAACTCGTGAAGCGGATGTAGTTAAAACCCTAGTGTGATGCGACTTTATCGAGGTAGCTAACCAAGACAAGAGATGCAACATAGCAATAATTCCAATAAAGAACAAAGCAGATGAAATAATACAAAATAGATTAAACCTGAAATTCAGTCCTCATGATACACCAAACCAATTTCTTGAATCGTGAGTAAAACAAAGATGGGTTTAGCCAACCATGGCTTAATACGAAACGAAAGTACAAAATGCAAAGTGGTCCGCCCTAAGCGGGAGGTGGAACCGTTTCTAAGCGGTGAAGAAAACTAAACCTAATGTGTCTTTAAATAGGCCTCATGATCAACCAAAACAAATCCTAAATGAGCTAGATATGGATAGGATCAAATATAAAAGGATAAGATTTCGCGGCTTTCAAATCAAGGAAGATCCACATCGAAACCCTAGCATCCATTGAACAGGCCGTATTGATTCGGTATCACCACGGACCGAGTTAATATCTCTCTTATGTTGAACTCTGCCGAACTCGCACGCCCGTGCATTTTCCCTGCACGTCTACGCACTTTGTTGGCCTAGCCTTGCTTCTTAGGCTTTGCTCATCTCATCTTGGGATCGGTCCTTGGCTTGTCTTGGGCCTCTCTTGGCTTGTCCTAGCTCTCCTTAGCTTCCATTGCTCCATGATTTCTCCACCATTCGAGCTCGGATCTATGATCTGCAAGTTAAACACTAAAAGCGCTTGAACATCAAAATGATATAATGTTGAATTAATATTTACATCTAAAGTATGCTAAGATGACCTAGAATGCCTATACAGAATGTGTGTTATCAACAACCTCAATTTTTTAAAGTGCAAGATCATGGACAACAAGTGGCAAAGAGAGTGTTAATCATGTTTGTTTGCTAACACACAACTCAACAGCAAAATTTACACCATCTAATTCATTTAGCATCATGAATTCTTGTAAATCAGTATCACAATCTACTTTAAGTGGGCTTTTGATATGTCCCAACCTCCCTCATTAACCGTACAAGAAGAGGAGGAGACCATGAGTGTCCGTTCTGACGGACCAATGACTAGAGCGAGAGCCAAGGCGATCGCAAGAGCTACTGCGTCCATTATCACTCGAGGCTTCGCTTCTATACCGGAGCAGCCACCATCATTGAGCTTATTAGTATCTGTCGCCGACACTCCGTGTGATGCGTCTTAGCCTCCGTTGGATACCTTTCCGACGTTGTTCACATAAACTATTTATTATAAAGACTTATTTCTATTTTTAGCATTATTTATTAATAATGGTGTGGACTTATTTCTACTTTACATAGTAAGTCCAGCCCGTTAGTTAATTAGGCCCATTAGTTAATTAGGGTTATTAGTATTTTCATATAAATACTCTATTAGGTTAATTGTCGTCTTTACGTCAAATTTAGAGGAATTGAAGAGTGTTGAGTTGAAACTCCCCCTTTTCCTCCCTGACGTCACAAACCCTATCGTTTTCTTTGTTACTTGATTGGTTACTGCTGCATCATTCGCATAAGATAAGGATATTGATGTTGGGTAAAATCATTCGCATAAGATAAGGATATTGATATTTATTTTCTATATATGAATTGTGAAGGAAAAAAAATTCGCACTCCTGAAATTATTTTACCGCCTATTGTAATTTTGAGTGGTAAATTCCCCCCCCCCCCCCCCCCCAAAAAAAAATTTTGGTCAAAATTTAAAGCGGTCTCAAATAGGGTTCTAACCCTCATTTTTTCAATCGATCGCTTCACAAAGGCAGAGGCGCCTCTCCTGCCTCCTCTCTCAAGTTTCGCCTCTTCTGTCCATGGTACTTCTCTTTCCTCCTTCCTCTTGGTCTCATATCCCCGCCGCATCCTCTTGCTTCTTGTGTTACCGTCGTCTCCTCGGATATGCGAAGTACCGTCACCACCCAGCGACCTTCGTCTTCAGTTCTCGAACCCAACGACCTTCATCCTTGATGTTCAGACACATTACTTGGTCCCGGATCTCCCTCCATTGAAGGCCGAAGGTGAGCTCGTTCCCTCTTCTCCTCCTCTACTCTCGCTTTCCCCATCCTTCTCTTTCTATATTTTGCTGCTGATGTGAAATATGGTTTTTTAATTCATCACATTTGAGAAGAAGAAACACGAGAGAGAGCGCCAATTGAGGAAGATCTTCGATGTTTGCTGCTTCAGCTTCGCATCAATCTCTCTTTCAATCGGCAATGGCTCTCACCCACTTGGATTTGGTCCCGATTTGTGCTCAACCTGTTAGGTATTTGAATGTTCTCAAATCCTATTTTCAAGCCTTTGCTTTTGAAATCCCTCAATGGCTCCTCCTCGTGCTGATGTTTTGAAAAAGTCTGGAAAATGGAATAGTTGTAAATCTTTTAGGGATGGGTGCTGCTTTCCTCGGCATAAAAGAAACAGTTAAACTTCTGCTACTCCTTTCTATCTGGACGTTGCTCTTGGCTACAGCCCAGTTCTTGCCTTGGATGTATTCTTAGTGCAGGTAAACTTCTGTTCTGAGACTCGAAAAGTTCTGTATGAATTAATATCTCATGCAAACTTGAGGTTTAATGCTAAGATCATCCGCATCAATGCGGGTTTCTTGAGTTTATTAATACCACTTTATCACTTTCTCTCTCCTTAAAAATCCCAACTTACTTTTTCGTCCACATCTATATGAGTTTCTAGAGTTTCTTAATTTACTTTTCACCAACTTTATCTATTATATATTTAAATATACATAATAATAATATGTTATACATTATCTATATATATGTATTATATTTTGCGTTAATTAATATAATAATAGTATATAATAATTTTTTCCAAAAAAATCCAAAACGTAAAAGTAGATAATAACATTTAGTGCAAACAACTTCATTGGAACAAAACAAACACCGAAATACAAGAACAATAAAAACAAAATACAAAGAGTACTCTCCATCATACATGAAATGGAAAATCATCGAAATACAAAAGTAATAAAAATAAAATACAAAGAGTACTCTTAATCATACATGAAATGCTTGAAGAAAATTTTAATTTTCCTAAGAGCCATTTCCAAACTTTTGCCATATGTGTTCAACCAGATCTTGCTTCAGTTCATAGTGTGTAATTTTATTCCGAAGTTGCGTTCGCTTTTCAATGTATTTCTCCATGGGGACGGGTCGCTTATTTGAATACAAAGTGTCGTTATCCTCAACTTGATCGAACTGCGACAAATCAAAGGAAAGACTGTAGTTATCTCGCTCGTCCTCCGCTATCATATTTTGAAGGATTACACAAGCTCTCATTATCCTCCCTACCAAAGTAATATCCCATGCATGTGCTGGGTTTTTAACAATGGCAAATCGGGCATGCAGGACTCCAAAAGCTCGTTTTACATCCTTTCTAGTAGCCTCTTGGTATTGAACAAGAGGAAATGGTATACCATCTTAGTTTAACCGTCGAAAGAACCCTCTCTGGCCAATCTTCATCCCTATTGGTGCTGTTTGTTAAGTATTTGTTCGACCATCAGCGGTTTTGTTAATCCAACCACTAATGAGTAACAAATCTTCACCTTTGCTCCATGAGTTTCTAGCTCCCCTTTCACCAGTGGCTCTTCCTCGAGCGGATCTCCCACGAGCCCTTCTCCCACGAGTGGCCCTTCCACGAGATGCTCCCCCACGAGTGCCTCTTGCATGGTTAGCCTCTAGGGGTGAATCTTGAATATCGTCAAGACTTGTCACTCCTTCCACTTTGCTCCACATATTCACCCCATAAGAGCTCCCATGAGATCTAGGGGTAATAGGTGATTGCGATGAATACAAGTTGGGATTTGAGAAGTTTTGAGCATTAGAGTGATGGGTCATGGGAGATTGTGATGGATATAAGTAGGAAAAATCTGGAGAGTAGGAAAGATGTTGATGATTCAAATTTGAGGAATCCTCCATACTAGTAAAAAAATTTCAGAAGTTGTACGGGTGTTGTGGGTCATTTGGATCAATCTCAAGATTGTAGAGATTCAATAGGGGAAGCTGAGAATTGAGGAGATGGTGGATGGATGTGTGAAAGAAGAGAAGAAGAGGGACATATTTATAGGGAAATAGATTATTTAATTTTATATTTCATAAATTCATCTTTAATTAACAATTTCGGTGAAAAAAAAATACTTCACATCTTTGTACCATCTTTAACAATTTTATTTAATTTTATGTTAGTGTCTATGAATAGATAAAATTTTTTTAATAATATCTAAAATAATTTTAATTTTTTTTATAAAGATAAAAAAAAACAACCGAAAATAATTACAAGTGTAAATGAATTACCACAATTTGTACAATATCTATGGGGGGGGGGGGGGGGCACTTAATTCTTCTCCAATGGATGACTACCATCTTTTATATAATACAATATGCATAAAAATATTATGTTGTACATTATTTATGTATGTATTATATTTTGTTCAACATATATAATATTAGTGTTTATTAATAGCTTAAAATAAATTATGAATTTTAATAAAAAAGATAATTTTTTATTTTTTATATTTAATGACTAAAAACTAGCTAAAATGAATATAAAATTATATAAAATTATACAAAGATTATTGTCTCCCACTTGCATGCCAACAATATAGGTGGAAGGGCTCATCCAAAAAAATTAAAAAAATGCAAAAATCACTCATATATATACATGAGGCCCATTTTATGGGATTTTAGTGGAGTTTGGAAGTTGGAAACCCATGGGTGGGTTTTTAACTACAACCATTCCCTCTCTCTTTCTTTTTCTGACATTTCCCCTCTAAAAACCCTCCTAAAAATGCCGTTGTGGTTGCTCTGATGACCATGTTTCTATGGAAAATTTCGGGCACAACTTATCTGCAGTTCAAAATCATGTCATCTACTAGGGGATTGTTGATAAAATTTATCATTTTGAGTGTTTGGTACTACCATTGATAACTAATTAAGGTAGGTGCAGATACAGTGAAAACCTCATGCTCATGACATCCTATTCAAGTGGAAGTGTTATTTTCCTTGGGTTGTTTAACTGTAACAAGAAGACTAATCAAGTGAAAAGAAACATCCCCGGATGCTATCGGCTAGGTTTCATTTAGCTGAAATTTTACCTTATCAAAAAAATAATAATAATAATAAAATCCATTTATCAATTTTTTTTAAACAACTTTAGTTGTACACATTTACCATCATGAGGCAATACCTTCAATCATTAACTTACATCTTGTTGGCATCTTCCGGGCATTTTATTTCTCTCTTATAGCTTGTCTAAGATCTCAATGGAAATTGCACAGGTAGATTTATTTAACAGTGTTAACTCTGCTTAATTACAATAGTCCATGTGCTTTTTTGTAATTGAAATGACTTTCTTGCCTTGTTGGTCAAATTATTGAAAGATTTATTGCATTTTGTTGTTCCTGCAGGAGTAATCATACAGATCAGAGGATGTTGTGGAGATAAGGAAATTCATGAGGACAGAATATATGTTCTCAATTTGTTTTTTTTTTTGTATCTAAATTTTGTTCTTTATATTGGTACTCCATTTATGTATGGTTGGATTTGGTCGATCTTATACTTGTTTATTATTATTGATGTGTTTATATATATATATATATATATATATATATATATATATATATATATATATCAATAAAGTCACGAACTTAGCCACGGATATCGCCACGGGAATAGCCATGGCCATAACCAATAATAAAGCCACGAATTTAGCCACCAAATTGGCCACGAATTTAGCCACCTAATTGGCCACGAAATCAGCCACGAAAGACGCTAGACATCCCGCACGTGCCAAGCCACGAAATCAGCCACGACATACACTGTGGCTAATTTTGTCGCTACAGCCACGGATGACATGATCCTGAGCCGGCCAAGGACATAGCCACGGCCTTGTCAGATCGTGGCTATTAGCCACGGATATTGGGTTGGTGGCTGGTAGCGACGAGGCATATAGTCTCAAATGGCGACGAACGTCAAATTCATGGCTATGCCCGTGGCTAAACCGTTTAGCCACGGTCATTCATGGCCAATTGGTGGCTATTTGACCGTGGCTATTTCCTGTGTTTTTTGTAGTGAGTCTCGCACCGTGTCACATTTCTATTTTATGACAACTCTCTCTCACTGGACGAGAAAGCGAGGTCGCTTCCCTCTCAAGGGGGGGAGGATGATATGTCCCAACCTCCCTCATTGACCGTACAAGAAGAGGAGGAGGCCATGAGCGTTTGTTCTGACGGACCAATGACTAGAGCGAGAGTCAAGGTGATCGCAAGAGCTACCGCGTCCATTATCACTCGAGGCTTCGCTTCTAAACCGAAGCAGCCACCATCATTGAGCTTATTAGTATCTGTCGCCAACACTCCGTGTGATGCGTCTTAGCCTTTGTCTGATACCTTTCTGACGTCGTTCACATAAACTATTTATTATAAAGACTTATTTCTATTTTTAGCATTATTTATTAATAATGGTGTGGACTTATTTCTACTTTACATAGTAAGTCCAACACGTTAGTTAATTTGACTCATTAGTTAATTAGGGTTATTAGTATTTTCCTATAAATACCACTGTTCCAAAAAAAGGCCTGGGCCTCCGCCTAGACCCCGCCTAAACCCTTGAAGGTCCCCCACCTTTGAGTTTAGCCGGCTAGACCCTTGAAGGTCGCCTGCAAGGTCTTGTCGGCCTTGTAGATTTGGCGAGTTAGTGAAAAAAACCATTTTGAGGTTTTAACTCCTAAAACCCCCACATGTCGATCTCTCTCTTAGTTCTCAACCTCCATACTCTCTCTTACTCTTGATCCCTCACTCCCAGAGTCTTCTAACTCGCGATCTAACTCCCGTTGTTAACACATAGACTATTAATTAAAGTTTATTTGTTTATATATGTTATGAATTAAACTATATTATTTTATATACGTATTGAATATGGCATAGGATTAAAAATACATCTGAAAATAGTAAATCCGCCTAGACCCCGCCCAATCCGCCTAGACCCGATGATGTGATCATATTACCATATGAGCATGAGTCACACGAAATCTCAATTGAGATTACAGCTTGGCGATACATTGGGGTTTTGGATCCACCGGACTGTAGAAAATTCCAATTGAAGCGTATGAGACCTTGTTGGAAAGCTATTTTAAGTGGCTACAACTTCCATGAAGACTACATTTGCTCAATCAGCCTCGAAGATGACAGAAATTGTTGTTCTCTACGACAATATGAAATCTGGCAGCTAGTCGGAAATGCAATAAATGAAGACGGAATGCATTCAGTAAAGTCGGATTAAATGACGAGGCTTTAGGGATTTCCGACCTTACATCTCTTTGATGGCCACAATCAAGCAAGACCATTCCTTTCCCCTTCCCTAGGAGCCGGTCACCCTTTGCCCTTCCCTCTTTGCATTTTCCTTGTGTGTTTTCCTATATATATTGTAAGAACAAGGCTATTTTGAAAAAGGTAGAAGTTGAATTTGAATGAAAAAACCCTCTTTGTGTTTCCACAAATCAGATTTAGTGCGATTCTAAATCGATCTCTCTTAGGCACGATACCTACGAGAAAGTTGTCCTAGGCGCGATACCGACGACAACAAGGATCATCAACACCCGAAGTGCGATTCGGAGGGTGTCTTTGGTCGAGTGTTGGAGATTCTAAGGGCGCGATACCCTAGGGATCTTGCATCACATATCCTTCAACCCCATCCCCTACTTTATCACCATTCTAAGGCCTTCCACAGCCCCATCCTCACCCTCAAACCACCCCCAAACGTTTTTTGGAACATTCTATTAGGTTAATTGTCATCTTTACGTCAAATTTAGAGGAATTGAAGAGCGTTGAGTTGAAACTCCCCCTTTTCCTCCCTGACGTCACAAACCCTATCGTTCTCTTTGTTACTTCATTGGTTACTGCTGAATTTCAGATCTTCAATCAAAGGTTCTCACTGGAATTGATTGAAGATCGGGATCTCATCCTTGCTTGGAAAAGATTCGTCGTATTTCCCGCTGCCATCACCACCGCTGCCCCACCGCCACCACCACCGTCACTTCCTATCGCCCACTGTTGTCGCGCACTCTCGAGTCTAAAAGCGCCCTGTGGAGACCGACCTGTAGTGTCACTTAAATATATATATCTATATATTAATTAGCCTATCTAATTAGTGAAGATCGGACTCACAGCCGCCACTTTTCAATTGACAATTCAAAGTCAACAAGAAGTGGGATTCGCAAAGTCAACATCGGCAAATTCAAAAGCCAAAGTTCAACCCATTCGATTGAAATCCAAAGTCACATACAGGGGAGTGCAAGTGATTTAATTTGTTGGACTCTGAGTACCGCAATTACTAATTCAATTGGGATCCAATTCAACACGAGTTTCTAGCAGATTCGAGATCGAGTCATATTCACGAGCACATGGATCGATTGATTTACCTTGGCACCGGACGATTAGGAGTTGTACTCACTCAACCCGAGTCGAGTACGTATAAGCTTTTAATGTTTTATTGGGGTGTAAATGACTTAATTCTAATTCAAACACTCAAGTAACCACACTGAATATATTGTACATCTTTTCCCTTAAACTTTGCAATATGATTGAATCATCCAATATAAACGCATTTGGAGTAGTGTCACCAATGAATGATATCCCTATGTCAGCAAACCTCCATTCTCCACCATATACCACTATAACAACATGCGGTGACATTTTTCTTCCTGTCATGCATAATATATGTATAAAAAACAACATAATCCACGTCAGCATGCTTGCACATCTGTTTGTGTTATGGGGATTAAAAAACCAATCAACAACAATGCATACATGGGAATCCACATCAGCTATTGTGCCTTATTAAATAAGACAAACAATATATATAAAAATATGACAGCATTTGTTAATATGTGTATAAAAAATCCAAGCCAACATGGAAGAGGAACTGATAATGCACATTTCTAATGGGCATTATAGGATAATTTAATTGCATTTACATCGTAGAATATGCATGTTTTAGTGTTAATTTAGATTAAACTCTTTTTGTGGCAAAGTTCGGAATCTACGCTATTTCGGTTGAATTGTGCAGAATCGTAGATCCGACATGGTGGAAAGCAAGGAAAAGTTGTTAAACATGTCCAAGTAAAGTCAAGAAATCAAGCTAAGAAGAGAAAGAAATGAGGAAAGAGAGAACGAGAAAAGAACAAAGTGAAAACAAGTCTCTGGGCGCAAGTCGCTGCTAGCGAGTGCTGCTCGCTAGCCAGCGAGTAGAACCAGTAAGCCCAGCAAGCATGAAAGCGAGGAGCAAGCGAGCAAAGGAGAGCCAGCAAGAGGAGGAGAGTCGGCGAGAGAGGAAGAACCAAGCGCGCGAGAGTCCGCTGCCAGCGACTTGTCTCGCTGTAGCGAGACACTCGCTGCCGCGAAAATCATCGCTGGCAGCGGGGTGCACCAGAGCGACGGAGACCCGAAGACTCGCAGCTGCGGGAGGAAGGACTCGCGGCTGCGGGAGGAGCAGCTCGCGGCAGCGGGATCAGCGACTCGCGGAAGCGGAAGGAAGGGTCCGAGGAGGATGGAAAATTTCTAAGGCATGGAACTTTCGCTGACAGCGAGTGTGGTAGCGAGATGGTAGCGAAAATCCAACAGTAGCTAGATCAAGGCCATTCGCTGCTAGCAAAATTTCTCGCTGCCAGCGGAATGTGACGCTGAATTAAATTAGGAAAGTCTATCTTTTATCTAGTCTCTTTAGGAAGTTTCTATCTAGTTTGTCTATCTTTTACCTTTTTTATGGAAGACATTAGGCTTATAAATAGGATGTTCTAGGGTTAGTTTCTAATTAATTTTCAAGTGGAGCAATCACCATAGAAGAGAAGAGAGCTTAGGTAAGCCATGAGCGGCTAATTTTTCTAGTGTTTCGCCTACGTTTTCGGAGACTTGGTTGGTGAATTGTGAGTTTTTAATTCAAGTTATCTTTCCTCTATTTTAATTCCTTCAACTTCCTTGTGCTTATTGTTATGTTATTAATGTTATCTTGCTTGGCCGACTTGATAATATCGATTTCGTGTTAAGATTTAATGCTTTCGTATTTGCGTTATTTCTATAGTAGCATGCATTAGATTGTGGATTCCGTGTTTGAAGCATGATTATGTAGGAAGTTGACATATATCTTAAACATCGATTTATTGGTTTAATTGGTGTTATTTATGTGCTCAAGTTCTTGGGATGTTGTGCTATCTCTTTGTTAAATTTTAACCGTGTTATGATTGCATTGAGGTGTAAGGGATTAATTGGACTCGTAGGACTTTTAATCCATATAAACCAAGACGAGAGGAATTTGTAGGAAAGTTAATAGCTTGAAAAGAATTCGATGATCGATAAGCCAACCAATGTCAAAGAATTCGTAGGTGGAACCGTCATCTACTCTTGATTTTACAACAAAATTCCATCGTTACTTTACTTTACTTGTCCTTATTTAAAAGTTGCATCTTTTCCCACTTTTGTTACTTGTTGGTGATCAAATTGCATTGTGAAATCTTAAATCTCCCGAGGATTCGACCCCTTTCTTACCAATTATACTAATTTGTGAGAGTGAGAACTACTTGATTGGGAATCAACGATTATCATCCCGTCAAGTTTTTGGCACCGTTACTGGGGAAATTTAATTCGATTTCTTTGTGTAGTTTAATCATCAACTTTTGTGTAGACCACTCGCATGGTCCACACCCGTTCTACTAATTCCAATCTCTTACCTTTTGATCCAGATTTTGAAAGAACGACTTCTAGGTTGCGAAGAGAGCACTCATCCAACCCGGAAAACGAAGAAAAGATGGACGGCAACAACCAAAAAAACAACCAAAACAATAATCAACCACCGCCAAACGACGGCAATGTGCTCGTGGTCCCACAACGACGCACTTTGAATGAGCTAAAGGAGCCAAATTTACAAACACAACCATTGGCTATTAGGCTCCCACCACTCCCGGAGGGCACCAAGTTTGAATTCAAGTCACCATGGGTCCATCTTTTGCCAATGTTTCATGGCATGAGTGGAGAGGACCCAAACAAACACCTTGCGGAGTTTCACGGAATATGCGATCGTTTGAGACCTCACGGCATCACGAAGGATCAAATGATGCTAAGGGCCTTCCCATTCACCTTGAAGGATGCGGCCAACGATTGACTATATTATTTACCCACGGAGAGCATTACTACATGGATGGAGATGAAAAAGACCTTCTTGCGCAAATACTTCCCCGCCACTAGACACAATATTTTAAAGAAGGAAATATCAAGCATTGAGCAATCGGCCACGGAGACTCTCTACGAATATGTGGAGAGATTCAAGAAGCTAAAAGCGAGTTGCCCCTATCATGGTTTTTCGGATGACGATTTGGTCCTACATCTTTATGAGGGGCTACTCGATCATGATCGTGGGACGGTTAACTCGGCTAGTGGAGGGAACATCCTCAACAAAACACCGGAGAAAGCTATGGAGATATTTGAGGAGCTTGCTAATGCTTCTCAACAATATCGACGGTCTCATAGAGCTAGAGGAGTCTTACACTTAGACTCCCCAACATCAAGCATGCAAAACGAGCTTAAGGAGATTAGAGAGGCCCTAAAGGATCTAACTTTGCAAAGAGGTCAACAACAACTCAAAGCATGTGGGTTGTGTGGAGACCCATCCCATCCTATGGATCAATGTCCCGGCGTGTAAGATGGAGCCATGGAGGTCAATGCTATGGGAGACTACGGTCCACGCCGCAACTATGGTAATAATCTCTATAATTCTAATTTTCAACAACAAGGTTATGGTGGCCGGTTCAATCAACAACAACAACCTCCCTATCAACAAGGAGGACCCCAATATAGAGAACCCTATGATAATCGTCAAAGGGGGGCTCCTCAAGCTAATCAACAAGGTGAGGATCCATACAAGCTCATTCTAGAAACCCTCAAAGCTCAAACGGAGAAGATGAATGCACAAGAGAAGATGATGGGCCAAATGGCTCAAGCAATTGGAGAATTACAAGCAAAGGACTTGGGCAAGCTATCACCACAAGTGGTGGTCAACCCAAGGGAGAACATGAGCGCCATCACCCTAAGGAGCGGTAAGGAACTGTTTGTTGCACCTAGGGGTGAGAAAGAAGCCTTAGAAGAGATCATGGAAGAAGGCTACGATGAAAACAAAGAAGAGACAAGTTTTATGCAAATTCCGCTGACAGCGAAACCAGACTCGCTGGCAGCGAATGGGGTGAATGCATCTGCCAAACCAGATACGATCCCAGTCGCTGATAGCGGAACTCGACTCGCTGCCAACGAACCTGACTCACCACCAGCGAAAAACGATTCGCTGACAGCGGATTCTGCCCAGAAAGCTAACATTGGTGAGTCCGGACACGACGCTGCCGATTTCAAACCTCTTCTTGACGATTTTAAGCCGGTGGCACCCTTTTTGGAGGCTTTGAGGAATCCAAGGAAGCCGGAGAGCGACACCGAACTCTTCGAAACATTTGCCAAGTGTGAGGTAAACATCCCCCTACTCAACCTAGTTAAAGCTATTCCTCGTTATGCAAAGTTTTTGAAGGAATTATGCACGGTCAAGAGGAATCAAAAGCTGAAGGGGAAGCAAAAAGTTCAAGTAAGTGAACATGTCTCCGCTATATTAGAAAGGCGTATGCCCGAAAAGTGTAGCGATCCGGGTATGTTTACTATTCCTTGAACAATTGGAGATGCTAAATTTAATCATGCTTTGCTAGATTTAGGAGCATCCATTAATGTTATCTCATACTCCCTCTATAAATCGCTTGGTCCTGGTGCTTTGCAAGAAACGAGAGTTGTGATCCAATTGGCAAATCGTTCTCAAATCTATCCTAGGGGGTTTGTAGAAGATGTTTTAGTTATGGTGGACAAGCTAATCTTTCTCGCAGATTGCTTTGTTTTGGACATGGAGCATCGAATAGCGGAGGCGCCTATCCTCTTGGGTAGACTCTTCCTAAGGACCGCCCGAACAAAGATTGATGTCTATGCCGGTTCGCTTACTATGGAGTTCGATGGAGAAAAGGTAGAGTATTGCATATTTGATGCAATGAAATATCCTCATGATGAGCACTCTCTATTTGCTATTGATACTACTGAACCTTGTGTAGAAGATGTTTTTGAGCTTAATGGGAAAGATGAATTGCAAGTAGCTTTAGAAACCCCTCTAGATGAGCTTTCAATGGAATATTCTATTTCACCTTACTTGCATGAAGTTTTGGGAGCATTAGAGGCACAACATACTCACCAAAGAAATTATGCCTTAACACTAACCCTCCCAAGCGAGAGGCTTTTACCTTCTATTGTTCAGACACCCGTGATAGAGCTTAAACCATTGCCGGATCACCTCAAGTATGCCTTCTTGGGTGATGGAGATACCTTGCCGGTCATCATATCAAATAAGCTCACTCTTGAGCAAGAGGAGAGGTTGATAGCGGTGCTTAAGGAACACAAGACGGCCCTTGGATGGACAATTGCGGACATCAAAGGAATAAGCCCAACCATGTGCATGCATCGTATACTCTTGGAGGAAGGAGCCAAACCATCAAGACAACCCCAAAGGAGACTCAACCCACCAATGATGGAGGTGGTCAAGAAGGAAGTTCTAAAGCTACTACAAGCCGGTATGATCTATCCTATCTCCGATAGTAAATGGGTTAGTCCTACGCAGGTGGTTCCAAAGAAAAAAGGCATCACAGTCGTAGAGAACAAAGAAGGAGAGCTAGTGCCCACGCGAGTCCAAACCGGATGGAGAGTTTGCATCGACTATCGCAAATTGAACGCGGAGACTCACAAGGACCACTTTCCTCTCCCATTTATTGACCAAATGGTGGAGCGCCTCGCCAGAAGAGCTTACTATTGTTTCTTGGATGGCTACTCGGGCTACTTTCAAATTGCCATCGCACCGGAGGACCAAGAGAAAACAACATTCACATGTCCTTTTGGCACTTTTGCATATCGCCGAATGCCTTTTGGGCTATGCAATGCTCCGGGTACATTCCAAAGGTGTATGGTAAGTATTTTCTCCGAGTATATTGAAAAGTTCATTGAAGTTTTTATGGATGATTTTACCGTTCATGGCGATGACTTCAACTCTTGCTTAGACCATTTGGCATTGGTTTTAAAAAGATGTGTTGAAACAAATTTGGTTTTGAATTCCGAAAAATGCCACTTTATAGTTGAGCAAGACAAAGGTTGACATCATTCAATCTTTGCCTTGCCCTACTAATGTGCGCGAAGTTCGCTCTTTCCTTGGTCATGTAGGATTTTATCGCCGATTCATCAAGGATTTCTCCAAGATCACCGCACCTCTTTGTGAACTCCTCAAGAAAGACACCACATTTGAGTTTGATGAGAAGTGTAAGGAGGCTTTCCACGACTTGAGAAGTCGTCTTGTCACCGCACCAATCATTCAAGCCCCGGTGTGGACCCTCCCATTCGAGCTAATGTGTGATGCTAGCGACTGCGCCGTCGGTGCGGTTCTTGGACAAAGGATTGACAAAGCCTCACACGTCATCTACTATGCTTCAATGATGCTAAATGGAGCCCAACGAAACTACACAACCACGGAGAAGGAGTTATTGGCCGTGGTGTTCGCTTTGGACAAGTTCCGCGCATACTTTCTAGGCGCAAAGGTAATAATTTACTCCGATCATGCAGCCCTTAGGTACCTCATGAAGAAAAAGGATGCCAAACCCAGGCTTATTCGGTGGATCTTGCTTTTGAGCGAGTTCGACATCGAAATCAAAGACAAGAAGGGCGGGGAAAACTATGTGGCCGGTCACCTTAGCCGCATTGTGCACCCGAATAGTGTGGGGGAGAAGCTACAAGCACTTGGAGAATTTTCGGACGAAACTCTACACTTAGTTTCAAGTTGTGCTGAAGACTCGCTGACAGCGAACACTCCTGTAAGCCAGCGGACCCAACTCGCTGACAGCGAACCCAGCCCGCTGCTAGCGAGTCAAGTCACCAGCAAGCCTCTCTAGTCACCGGCACCAGCCCACATTCTGACTCCATTCGCTGACAGCGAACCTGACTCGCTGCCAGTGAATACTGCCCAGAAGGTATGTTCGGACTCCCTTACGCCCTTGTCTTTGATGGCAGCCAACGTTCCTCGGCCATGGTTCGCGGACATAGTCAATTTTCTTGTCACGAAGGAGTTGCCACCAAACTTTCCAAAGTACAAGAAAGACAAGATTCGCCACAACGCTCGATTCTATGTTTGGGATGATCCGTTTCTTTGGAAGCATTGTGCGGATCAAATCATTCAGCGATGCCTTCCGGATAATGAGGTAATGTCCGTTCTTAGCTTTTGTCATTCTTATGCATGAGGAGGACACTTTGGACCAAACAAAACGGCTAAAAAGGTACTTGATTCGGGATTCTATTGGCCCACAGTTTTTCGTGATGCATATGCTTTTTGTAAATCTTGTGATCGGTGCCAACGCATGGGGAATATTGCAACTAGGAATGAGATGCCTCAAACTTGGATGATGTTTTGTGAAATTTTTTATGTTTGGGGGATTTATTTCATGGGACCTTTTCCTAGTTCCTTTGGGAATCTTTATATCTTACTTGCGGTGGAATACGTCTCCAAATGGGTGGAGGCGAAGGCCACCAAAACTGACGATTCTAAAGTGGTTTCTGGATTCCTTAAGGACTTGTTCACTAGATTTGGTATTCCACGTGCATTAATTAGTGATCGAGGTACCCACTTTTGCAACAAGACGGTGGCCGCTCTCTTGAAGAAATATCATGTCACACATAGGGTATCCACCGCCTATCACCCTCAAACCAATGGGAAAGCCGAAGTGTCAAATAGAGAGATCAAGATAATCTTGGAGAAGACGGTTGCACCAATCCGAAAAGATTGGAGCCAACGGCAAGATGATGCTCTTTGGGCTTATAACACGGCCTACAAAACCCCAATAGATATGTCTCCTTACCACTTAGTTTATGGAAAATCATGTCATCTTCCGGTAGAACTCCAACACAAGGCCTATTGGGCGGTGAAAGAGTGCAACATGAGAATAGATGAGGTTGGCGAATTCTGCAAGCTCAAAGTTCAAGAATTAGAGGAGATTCGTTGGGATGCATATGACAATGCCATCACTTACAAAGAAAAGACCAAAGTATGGCATGACAAGTACATCTTGAGAAAGGGCTTTAAGGTAGGTGACAAGGTACTTCTCTATCAATCTCGCCTTAATCTTTTTCCGAGAAAGCTACGCTCAAGATGGAGAGGTCCCTACACCATTATGCACATATATCCACATGGAGCGGTAGAAATCAAGGATGAGGAGAATGCACACGTGTTCAAGGTAAATGGCCACCGGCTAAAACGCTACTATGATGGCTTCTCCGACAAGATCATGGAGGAGATGAACCTCCAAGAGCCTACAAAGGAGACCCATTGAGGGGTCATACCGTCGAGCCTACGACATAAAACAAGGGCGCTTCTCGGGAGGCAACCCGAGGTAAGTTTTTCGTCTTGCAATTTCACTTTCATAATTAGTTAATTAGTTTTAGTTTATTTATATATCTAATAAGGTTAGAAATTTCCTTATTTTATTAGATAGATTTTTTTTTTCGGAAAAGTGTGGAGCTAACCTTGCAGAGTTAAGAGAAGAAGTCGGAAAAAGGAAGCACTGGGCTGTTTTCGCTGGCAGCGAACCCAATTCGCTACCAGCGAGAGCAGCCATCAGTGACCCAGGAGGAGCCAGACACAGCAGCATGACTCGCTGCTAGCGAACCCGACCCACTGGCAGCGAGTTCCGACGTCCTTCGGAACCAATGCATGGACCCCGCCCGGTTTTTTAAAAAAAAAGAATAAAATAGTGGAGATTCCCTTTTACCCCTTTTTACCCACTTACCTTTTAACCACTTTTCTTTTTACCCATTTTTAATTTTCATCATCCCCAACTTTCCATTTTCACCATATTATTCCTCCTTCCAAAAACCCCATTGAAGGACCTCCAAGCTTCACACCTCCATAGCCACACCACCATCTCCTCCACCTCGAAACCCAATTCCGGCACCGGATTTCGACTCCCGACGAGCCGATCTACGCAACCACACCACATTCACCACATTCCGACCACCCATCAACCACCTCATCACCACAAAATCACCCAAATCCCTTTCTTTCTTCCACCATTGTGTAGATCGGGTCGAGTTGGGAAACTTTTGTGAAGAAATTTTGGAATTCCGACGTCCGAACAACGACGCCGGAGTTTCGGAAGCTCCAACTCGCTCCCGCGGAATAGTAGCCGCCACCACAGCCGCCACCAGCGACACTGCAGAACCACCGAGCCCAACAGGTGATCCTAGTCGCTGCAGCGAGAACCCTTCGCTGCCAGCGAGTCTCACCCATTACGCAGCAGCTCCGAAGCCCATCGGTGTCATCCCAGTCGCTGCAGCGAGCCCCCTTCGCTACCAGCGAGTCACCTCCCCTCCGCGCGCAGAGCCCTCGGCTTGACTCGATTCGCTGCCAGCGGGACTCAACTCGCTGCCAGCGGAATTCCTGCAGTGAGTCGCCTTCTTTGTGAGTCCTCGGTCTTTATCTTTTGATTATAATTGTTATGGCTTCTCCACCAATGGTTAGGCCTAGGGGATTGACTAGAGTCTAGAGCTCAAAGGACTAGGTGGGACGATCTTGATGCTCGTCGGTATATTTCGACGAAATTTTTTGATATCCCCACATTGAGATTATTGGGACTTGAGGAGAGTGTGCGGACGTTTATGGGCATTGGAGATATTGATGGTTTGGTAGACAAGTGTGTCCGCACTTATCCGGATTTGTTTAGGGAGTTTTTGGCAACCTTTGCAATGGCTAGTGATGATGGTTTTACTTTTCGATTGGGTGGGGCAAATCAAGCTATGACTTTTGAAGAATTGAAGAATGTGTTTGGGGTCACGGGCAATCCCACCGCCCATTGGTCTGAATTGCCTCGTAGCTCCATCCCTCAACAACGATGGTTGCAAGTCACACAAAAGGTCATGACCTCCGGCAATGACTACAATTCTAGCATCGTCCACCCTTCCCTTAGACTTTGCCACAAGGTCTTGAACAACACTTTTTTCGGGCATGCCGAGATCAACAAGGTTTCCAAGGGAAGTTGGGCGTGGATGACTTGCTTGTTGCCAGAAGCACATGAGACTCCGGATTGGGTGGAGCTTTTCTTTGCCGCTTGTGGCGAGGCTACTAAGAAGCATTCAAGGAAGGAAGAAGTGAAGATTGGTTTTGGAGGCTTAATTACTTTGTTTGCATTGGAGCTTGACATCGATTTGAATGCCTATGTCCCTTGTGCGGACAACTATAGGCTTAATTTGGTTTCTCTAAAGAAGGCTAGCATAGTGAGGGAGAATGATGATGGGCGGAGCTTCATTTGGTATACCGGGGTCAATAAGTCCCACACTTTGGTACTCCCTAGCCCACTACCCACCGGTCCCTCCCCCGCCGATTTATATATTCCACCTGACGCCCTACCATTGGGCCCACCTCCGAACGCTAATGAAGGAGATGCTTATGAGGAGCCTTATGAAGAACCTACGGAGATAGAGTATGAGCCAGAAATGCAAGTGGAGACGTTCCATCCACGAGTGTCTTATGGCGGAGGAGCTAGTTCTTCACATGGAGGGTACCATGGCGAGTCTTATGATGGCATTCCCTCTCATGGCTATTTTGAGAGTGCCTTCCGTCAAATTACCGAGCGTCAAGATGCCACGGAGCGACGAATTGAGGAGAACCATACCATTCTGATGGAGCAACAACGAAGGAATCATGAGGAGATCATGGCCCAATTCAACGCTTGGGCACCCTTTGGGTGGAAAACCCAATTTCCACCACCACATTGAGCTCGTGAGTTTCCTTCTCCCTCACCTATTTCAATTGTTTAATTTTTGTTGTCTTTATTTCATTAGGGACAATGAAATATTCGAGTGTGGGGGAGGGGTTTAGTGTACATATTGCATTAGTTAGGTCATATTTAAAATTTTCACATGCATATCATGTTTATTTCTAGCATTTATATTGCATTAGAAAAAGAAAAAAAATTTGACAAAATTCAAAAAAAAAACCCAAAAATACCATGCATTGCATTCATGTATTATTCAAATACCCATCTTGCTTTAATTGTCCTCTATTTTATTTGAGTTTTTGAGTTTAACCTATAAATCCCATGATATGTTTGAATTGGCTAATCTTGTCACATACTTGTGTTGATTTTCATTGCAGCATGACTTGTTAGTTTAATTGAGCAAGTGTGATTGATGTGAGCCTAATTCGCCATGTTTTATAGTTACTTTTATATCGTTTTCTGCATGCATTTCATACATTTGGGTTAGAATTATACATAATTTGTGTATTTTATGTTTATTTGCAATATATGGAGGTCTACACAAGTTTTTGTTATATTTCGCAGAAATCGGACGCACTTTGGAGCTTAAAGGAAACCCATGAAGAAGCTAAGGATGATGCAGCTGGAGAAAAGGCCATTTTTCGGTATTCATCATTCTGAATCAAGCTTTGATGTCTTCATGAGAGTTGTAGCCCTCAAAAAGAGCTTTCCAACGCATGCTCATATGCGTCAATCCGACAAACGAGGACTCGGGAAAGTGCGTTTCAAGATCAGAGCAGGATGCTGAAAGCGACAGAGTTACTCGAAGTCGACCAAACTGGTCGACATCGACCAAAATTTTACTCGACAACTCCTCCAGAGGACGAGATCGAGCACGAGCTGAGCAGGAGCCACTCAAGGAGCCACACTTAGTCGACGTCGACCAAATTTGGTCGATGTCGAGGAAACTCGACGAGCCCAGACGATAGCCGAGATCGATTACAATCTGAGAAGTGAAGACCTTACTCAACGTCGAGGAACTTACTCGATGTCGAAGAAAATTCCAGAAAGTCCGAGTCGAGTACGAGGAGAAATCCGAGCCTAAGAGGTTACTTGCAAGCCAAGATTCGAGATATTCTATCGAGATACATCAAGTTCTATCAAGGAGAAGGAAGATCTATCCACTTTAGCTTTATTTCCTTTTAGATATAATTATTTATTTCCATGTTTTATCTTAATGTTATTAAATAGATAAATATAGATATAGATATAATTTCTTTCCTAGAATAGCTAGGGAATTAAGCCTATAAATAAAGCCCTAGGGGGCTGATTTTCATTCATTCAAGTCAAGTCGTCTTAGGGCGCAAGGAGAGAGGAGAGAGAGAGAGAGAGAGAGAGAGAGAGAGAGAGAGAGAGAGAGAGAGAAGAGGCGGGAGAGAACAAGGAAGGAGACGAACGGTTGTAAGTTTTAGTTTATTTTATGTTAAAGTTAGTTTCTTTTATTATGGTTTGTTTCTAATTTCCTTCTTCTAGGGTTGGGGTGATCCCAACATAGATATGTGTGTTTGATTTATAAATCCATGAATTTATATGTCTTTATCATCATCTACCTCTGTGATTTATCCTTTGCGAGAGTTGAGGAAATTCTTTATTCATGATATTGAAGAGAAAGTGATCTTATTATGAATTGGATAGTAATTAGGGTTTATTTGCGAGAGCTGACTAATCATAATTAAGAAAAGGTAGAAACAAATTGGGTTTTTATGCGAGAGGCTCTATCACCTAAATTATTGGAATTTGTGAAAGTCGATTCTTTGATATAAAGCATGCATCTTTATGTGATTTATGATCTACACATATGTTTATTGTTGTGGTGATCCCTAACCTTGGAAGTTTGCATCTTTATTTGTTTTATTTTATTATTTTTATTCGGCACATATTCTACTCGATATCAAACCACCATTCTCTCTCCATCCCTCGACATCGACCCCTCTATTCTTTGTCGACAACCACCCTCATCACCTTTTCCTGCTATCCCTGAACCCCAAAACACACTAAACCTAGAACCGCTGACTTCTCTCCTGAGGACGAACCTGACTCCACTATCATATAGCAGGGTCTTGACTACAAATTTATGTGATTCTTATGGGCATTATTGAAATCCAACAAAACTTGTCCTAGTGAGAAATTTTGGCCTTATAGGGATTTTCATTATATTTATTCCCTTTTGCTTTCTTGTGTGACATTATACTCTCCTTATGCGCTTACCTCTTGAGATTGACATTGTTATCAATATTTGAGGCCGAATTTATATGTCTATTGCTTATGAGTTTCAAATGATAGAGGCATGTTCTTCTTAGCCATATTATTATCCATATCCACCCTACATATGTGTCCTTTGCTTGCAGCAAATTTGAGCCTTAGCCTTTTCTTTGAAGCTCCACAAAATTTATCCTAGCCGATGATGAGCCTTACCCTATCCGGGAATTAGGATTAGAGTTGGTGAATGATTGATTTGGTTGAGTGGAAAAGAGATTATTGTTGAGAAAGTTACGAGTTTGGATGAGTATGTAATTTTAGTTTTATTCCTCACGTTGTGCATTATTGCTTTGGCTCTAAAGAAGAAGAAAAAATGAATGAAAAGAAAAAAAAAAAAAAAGAGAAAAAAGCATGAGTTTGAGCCTTTTATCTTCATTATGAATGTGAGACTTGGAAATAATCTTTGGTTGAGAAATGAATTTTGTTTGTAAAAATGTTGTGAGAGCTTGAGTTTAAGATGATATTTTTGAGATAGTTCATGGTTGATGTTTGATTGTCTAGGATCTTGATTCCCGGATTTTGAGCACCACATGACCATAAATTCTCCTTGCCCTCAATTCCTTACCAAGCCCCATTACAACCTTGATAAAAGACCTCTTGATGTTGCTTGTGAGTGATGGAATCCGCGGTGGAGAATATGTGATATATGTGTCAATTTTTATGTAGCTTTGTGCATTTTGGATTGAGTTGAGAGATATATTGTTAAGCCTAGCTAAACACAATGACATTGAGAACAAACACATAATCCCGGTGAGGTTGGATGAGATGTGCCTTATTTTGAATCGTTCATATACTTGCTAGGATGTTAGCTTTCATGTTCATGGCTCCTCCACTTTGATGTTGCTTTTGACAAAGTTAGTGCTTGAAGATTATATGTGTGGGATGAGGGTTTTGATCTTCTTTATTTTGCATTGCTTGAGGACAAGCAAAAGGTTAAGTGTGGGGGAGTTTGATAATGCACATTTCTAATGGGCATCATAGGATAATTTAGTTGCATTTACATTGTAGAATATGCATGTTTTAGTGTTAATTTAGATTAAACTCTTTTTGTGGCAAAGTTCGGAATCTACGCTATTTCGGTTGAATTGTGCAGAATCGTAGATCCGACATGGTGGAAAGCAAGGGAAAGTTGTTAAACATGTCCAAGTAAAGTCAAGAAATCAAGCTAAGAAGAGAAATAAAAGAGGAAAGAGAGAACGAGAAAAGAACAAAGTGAAAACAAGTCTCTGGGCGGAAGTCGCTGCTAGCGAGTGCTGCTCGCTGCCAGCGAGTAGAACCAGGAAGCCTAGCAAGCATGCAAGCGAGGAGCAAGCGAGAAAAAGAGAGTCAGCGAGGGAGCCAGTGAGAGGAGGAGAGCCAGCGAGAGAGGAAGAACCAAGCGCGCGAGAGTCCGCTGCCAGCGACTTGTCTCGCTGCAGCGAGACACTCGCTGCCGCGGAAATCATCGCTGGCAGCGTGGTGCACCAGAGCGACGGAGACCCGAAGACTCGCAGCTGTGGGAGGAAGGACTCGCGGCAGCGAAAGGAGCAGCTTGCGGTAGCGGGATCAGCGACTCGCAGAAGCAGAAGGAATGGTCCGAGGAGGATGGAAAAATTCTAAGGCATGGAACTTTCGCTGACAGCGAGTGTGGTAGCGAGATGGTAGGGAAAATCCAACAATAGCTAGATCAAGGCCATTCGCTACTAGCAAAATTTCTCGCTGCCAGCAGAATGTGACGCTGAATTAAATTAGGAAAGTCTATCTTTTATCTAGTCTCTTTAGGAAGTTTCTATCTAGTTTGTCTATCTTTTACCTTATTTATGGAAGACATTAGGCTTATAAATAGGATGTTCTAGGGTTAGTTTCTAATTAATTTTCAAGTGGAGCAATCACCATAGAAGAGAAGAGAGCTTAGGTAAGCCATGAGCGGCTAATTTTCCCAGTGTTTCGCCTACGTTTTCGGAGACTTGGTTGGTGAATTGTGAGTTTTTAATTCAAGTTATCTTTCCTCTATTTTAATTCCTTCAACTTCCTTGTGCTTATTGTTATGTTATTAATGTTATCTTGCTTGGCCGACTTGATAATATTGATTTCGTACTAAGATTTAATGCTTTCGTATTTGCGTTATTTCTATAGTAGCATGCATAAGATTGTGGATTCAGTGTTTGAAGCATGATTATGTAGGAAGTTGACATATATCTTAAACATCGATTTACCGTGTTTAATTGGTGTTATTTATGTACTCAAGTTCTTGGGATGTTGTGCTATCTCTTTGTTAAATCTTAACCGTGTTATGATTGCATTGAGGTGTAAGGGATTAATTGGACTCATAGGACTTTTAATCCATATAAACCAATACGAGAGGAATTTGTAGGAAAGTTAATAGCTTGAAAAGAATTCGATGATCGATAAGCCAACCAATGTCAAAAAATTCGTAGGTGGAACCGTCCTCTACTCTTGATTTTACAACAAAATTCCGTCTTTACTTTACTTTACTTGTTCTTATTGAAAAGTTGCATCTTTTCCCACTTTTGTTACTTGTTGGTGATCAAATTGCATTGTGAAATCTTAAATCTCCTGAGGATTCAACCCCTTTCTTGCCAATTATACTAATTTGTGAGAGTGGGAACTACTTGATTGGGAATCAACGATTATCATCCCGTCAGGAACCGTCGAAAGCTCACAAATCAGGGATGTGGGCGATGTCAGGGGGGGTGTCCCAATGCCTTCAAGCATATAAAAGGAGGGGAGGGGAGAGGGCAATCCAGTTGCTTTTCCAACCTTCGAAAGCTCACAAATCAGGGGTGAAAATGAGTGTCGCCGTGGAAGAGGAATCGTCATTCTGAAGGTCCGGTTGTAGAACACTTGTCACCCTAATTCATTGTCATTATCACTCAACACACTCCTCCGTATGACATAAGTTTCTGGCAAAGCTTCTTCGAATACGCAATGGGTAAGTCTAGTACATGTATTTGTGAACATCTATGGCCAAAACTACAATCCCAAGACGCAAATCTCATCCCTCGTTTTATTTTCAGGTGGCAATGGCTTGGTTTGAGCGAATTTTATATAAGATGGTTGTTGGGTGTTCGAGGGCGACGAATGGGTCTTTGCGAGTTGGAACGCGCATAAGAATATAGTGATACAAGAGAGTGTCAATTATGAGTCTCTCAAAAACCTGATCAAGCTGAAAGTATTCGATGGTGTTATATCTAAAGACTTGTCGTTTGTGTACGTGCTAAAGTCCAAAGGGGGAGTTATTCTATCGTGATAGGTTATGATGACGACCTAGAAGCGTATAAATTCCTGAACTTAAATCCCGTAGAACATCTATGGGTCATCGAGATATATGCAGGTCTGTTGCAAAAGGAGAGCATTCATGTTACGCAGCCCGACGCAGAAGACGTTTGTGCTGGGGAAATATGCCTGAGTGGGCCACCCACCTCCCAAAAACTTAATGACTTGGTTGAGATTGTGATATGCGAGGCATATGTTAAGGGACCACCCACCCTTGTTTGTGTGGATGATGGGGTAGATGCTAGGGGTAAGTCCAACAAGGTGGCATGCGAGGAAATCAACCTTTCAGCCATAGGGATGATCACTTAGTACGTTGAAGATGGGTTGGATCATCAGGGAAACCCAAGCATTGACTACCCTTACAATGGGATACACTTGAGTGGCACGGGTAGGTATTCAGGTGAAAAAGGCAAGGGGTTGGATGTGATACACTTGGGTGACATAGGATATGGGGTTGTGGGTTATATCCATCAGCAGTGACGAGGACGATGAGGATGGGTCAATCCCCACAATTGACATCGTAGGCTCGGACGATGACGAAGAATATGGAGTCAAGCTCGAAGAAGAGTAGGCTGATTTCTAGTGGGATGGTCTCGGGGAAGAGGAGAGTATGTGGTTTTGGTCGAGGGAACTAGAAAAGTATTATCTGCGGTCTAGCGCCTCCCCAATGACGTTGGAGAAATTTGAAGCGATGGTGCACAAAGTAACCCCCTGCAGCCAGGACCCCCGATGCAATATGATTGAACTTTCGGAGGGGCAATTACTTGCGTCAAAGGCAGAAGTTCAACCTTGCCTTCGGTGGACTACGGTGGAGAAGTGCTTCGAGTTTATTGTTGAAAGGTCAACCAAATAATTGTACGTCATTCGATGTGTCAAAAAGATGTGCACTTGGATGTGTAGGGCCTTGACGTACCTGCGGACCACTAGGTGGACCATCCGAAAGTATGTCCAGGAGCATACATGTGATATAAATGTGAAGCACAACCATAATCGACATGCCCCTCCACCATGATAGGACGGAACCTCGTGTCCACGTAAGTTGTCTCATGTTCCAACCCACTTGTGCATATTCTACTTGCGAAGGTGTGGTTAGACGAAATAGACGAACAAAAACATTGTCCTTGTTGTTTCACAAGCACTCGAAAGAACCTCGTTCCCCAGCAAGTCTAGTCACTGACGAAGTCGCAGTTTGGCATCACATTCATCTACTAGAAGGCTCGAAGGGTAGGCTTGGCAACGCGAGAAATTAAACACGGGACCGATGAAGACAATTTCCAAGATATTATTCCATACTCGCACATGGTGGAGCAGCTTAACCCTAGCACATATACTAGGCTATAGATGGAAACATCCTAATGATTCAAGTATGCTTTTGTTATCTTCGGGGTACGGCTAGGTGATCCCCCCACCTTCAAAAGGTAATACGACCAAGTCAGTTGTTTACTTGTCAATTTCATTGACTTACCTACTATATCACTAAACCGACAGTTGTCGATTTGCATGTACATGTCATTTCGGTGGATGAGAGTGTCCTAAAAAATAAGTTCAAGAGCATCCTTCTCTTTGCCACAACCCAAGATGTTGACCACAACATATACCCGATCGCGTTTGTGATAGACGATGGCGAGAATCATGGATCATGGGGATTCTTCTTCAAAAACATTCTACATGTCATCAAGGACACATCGAACTTGATGTTTGTCTTTTCTATCTCCATTTGAGTATCGTCTAAGGAATAAGGGATAATTATGTGTTTGGGAAGCAGGGGTTGTGGCTGGCACCTATTTCAAAATGCGAGATGAAGGTAAAAGGAGCCAAAGGGATCGGGGAGTTATTCTTTAAGATGTTGAAGGCGTACACTAGGGTGGAGTTCGATCACCTTTTCGCTGACTTCTGCGCACATTCTGCCCCTACCGGCCAATATCTAAAAGAGGTAGGTTTTTGAAACTGGGCACGAGCACACTTCTTAGCAAATTCCTATAACATTATAACGACCACCAATTCAGAGAGCCTCAACTCTGTCTTCATGGGGCCTCGAGACTTACTCGTCATTGTGCTGATCGATGCCATCATCGAGATGATCTTGAAGTTGTTTTACGAGCAGCGGGAGAAGAGCAACGAGCTGGGAAAGGTGGTCAGTGATTACATTAACGATGTTTGAATCGCCACCTATATTCATGTTACTCTCTCTTTCATGGACTTTTTTGGGGATCGATTTGATTGGGAGAAGCAAGTTATGATCTACGTAGATGTCGGTCCATGAAATAGAAGGCTTAGAGTTTATATAAAGTATAGAAAAGATATAAACTTTAATATTCATGTTTTTTTAAAGTATATCTCATTATATCTTCACTTTAAAGATATAAAATTTTGATAAGTATATATCTCATCGTATACTTATATTTATAAACATATAAAATTATGGAAACAGAATAAAATCGGTGAATTTTTATGGATAGAACAGACTAATTTTATCTTAGGATCCAAATAAAGTCGAGACTAAATTAGGAAAGCCCAGTATATAGCCTCGACATATTTGGCCGCGCAAAGAGCATAATCTCGGTAATCTGGCCTGAGCATGTTTAAAAACCTCAAAAAATATTTATGAGATTATGGTAAAGGCTCATAGAAATAACACACACAGAAATATTTCACGAATTCAATGACATACGTATTATTAGTTCAAAACGAGATGACATAATGAACTCGGAAATAGTAATAAATTTCTAGAAAATCCTAAAAATAAATAGAAATCTATTGGTACTTCCGATTTTGTAAACGTTCGGATCTCCTCGGACCTTCCACTTTCACTATTGTTAGATCCACCACCGGGACTGTAACGGCCCGGGATTATGATTCCCGGGTTACGTTTTGAGGGATGAAACCCCTCGTTAGAATCTTGCGCCCCGAGTACAGGTTGAAGGTTTGAAATCCTAACTAACGCTTTCAAGTGGGATTTCAGACCCAAATTTCAAGGGATCATTGGAATCCCCGGGGAAGTCCTCTGTACCTGCCGTAAGTCTAAGCGTAGAAAACTCATAGCCATACAGAAGCGGAAGTAAAGTACAATACAAAAAGGGGTACCACGGCAGAGCCGGGTCAAAACGTAAGTCAAATATTCAAATCTAAACCATTAATAATTTAGTGAAGTCAGAGTCTCAACTCTCTCTTTCCACCACGTCAAAACCCGCGGTCATGGAGCCAAATCAGCATCATTACACATATATGACATACCTAAAAAAAATAATACAGGGCGTGGGATCAGACTGAGGCCCACCCACAGGACTACGTCCTACTGTAATCATACCATATACGCTATTCCTAATAAAGATGCTTCTAGATGCAAGGCGGAATATTAACACACTAACATGCTCCTAAGATCAAGTGCGTAAATATAATAAGGCCTTAGCACCAAATACCAAGTGGTATATCCCTCTCCTACCTCCACCCCCTTCCGATAGGGCGGAGACTGGCCAGCTCGTGAATGCATTCCATTATAATCGGGCGGCACGCATGCCCAACCCGCTCCACAATAAAGCCCGCAGGCATCTCATAATATAAGGAAGTTTCATGACTCGATTGACTCAGGACGGGACCCGATGAGACTAGGTCGTCCTATAACCCTAGCAATGACTCTAGTTACTTCACAGATAACGGCCGTTCTGTTTACATACGCATAAAGAAATAGAATGCTTAGCGGTCAATGCAACTTAGCATGGTACTACATGGCATGCTGATCGTGAATGCAAGCACCTAGTATATCCTATGATTACATGCAAATGGGAATCAATCTGAGTAAGCTCTAGGAACTTACCTGGCAGTGCAGAACAGCAAGGCAAGCATTACGATAGACTAAAAATCACCTAGATACATATCAGAGCACATATATAAGTCTACGTCTAATCATTCAAGCACTCAAAGCATACATCATTCAATGAGAATAACAACCATATCACATTTGTCATTCCATCAAGTTTGGTCATTCATCTCATTGCCACATTCCATAAGACCACATCATTCTCGTTTCCATTCAGCCATATTCATATATTCGCAATGATCATATTTCCGCAAAGCCATATATCTCAAAGTTCATCATATTTATCATATTTCATAAGGTATAAGTCAAGCGATAACATAACTCTAACATCTCATCATGCCATTTATCATTCATACATGCCATTAGTCCACACAAAACATGATATTAGTCAATCAATCACATCATCATGCTAGTTAGTCATCGATCACATAATTCTCAAGTTAGTCCCGAAAACCGTTCCGAAAACCGAGTTAACTAGTTAGAATTTTCGACCTTGGAAAATGTTCGACAATTACTTTTTTTCGATTTAAATTCTGGTAATAACTTCTCAAATCTCCAACTCTCATGCTATTTTATTTGGCTTATATCACTATGATATTATATCTTTAAATCTTAATAATATTTAATATTATAAATCCCAAATAATATTTTAAATACCATTTTCTTTTAAACACTTTCATAGAATGTTTTCAAATCCCCTAAAAACCTCAACCAATTTTATTTTATAAAAATCACCCCTATATTTGCAATTTTCGAAACCGACCCCCTCCCTTTGTCAATACCCAAAACCGACTACCCTTATTTTGGAGAACCTTAAAATCCAGCCTTTTATTAAAATAGGCCCAGAACACCTTGTTTTAAAACAACAAATCCCGGCCCAAAGAAAGAAATAGGCCTATCATCAGCCTTTCATTCTTCCATCTGTTCGAAAGCTGAGGGTTAAAAAAAGAAGAAGGGGCCCAGCTGACTTGGCGTGTGATGTGGCGAGGGGACCCACAAGGAAGAGAAAGGAGGCGGGCCCCCTCTGGTCTTCTATCTCCTTCACGACGCCTTCTTCTTCTGCTCCCCAGACGCGCCGCCTTGCTCCTGCTGCGCCTCTGCTCACTCGCACTCCTCGCCTCACTCCTGCTCACCTCTGCTCACTCGCACTCCTCGCCTCGCTCCTGCTCGCTCTCGCTTCATTCTCTCGCAGCTGCTCGCGCCCTCACCCTCACTCTCTCGCTCTCATCCTCGCCGTTCACTCTTTGGCGATCCCGCTCTCACTCTCCGGTCAGTTCGATTAGATCAAACGAGAATAGGACAAAAGCATACAGGAACTCTAGCATAAGAAGCTAAAGAGAGGCTAGGGGTGCTCACCGGGGGATCGCGGTTGTCGAAGGTTTGATAGGAGCCGCTCGGGGCTTGTCTGGGTTGCTCCGGGGCTGGATCTCGAGCGAGGTGGCCTGGGAAGGTTGGTGGGGTGTTAAAGAAGAAGCCTTCCTCATCTTGGGGTCGAAAGGAAAGGGGAAAGAGGCCTTACCGTCTCGAACTCGGAGACAGGGGCGAAAGAAGGCGGCGGCTGCGCTCGGTCTCCGGGGAAGCCGACCTGCTGTCGTTGCTGCTTCTGGTGGCTCCGGGGAGGCGTCCGGTAGCTGTTGCAGGCATCTCGGGGGAGGAGAATGAAGGAGGAAGGGTGGAGCTTAATTTCTTTCTCTCGGCAAGGTAAGGGCGCGGGAATGGAGGCTGCGGTCTCGGTCGTCAGCGATGGCGGCTGGAGGACTGGTGGTGGCGACGGTGGCGCTCAGAACGGAGATGGGAGTTGGTGCTCAGTTGAGGAAAGGAGGTGGAGGGAATGTGGAATCTCACGGAAACAAAGGTGAAGGAAGGGATATGTTTTTGGGTTTTAGTTTCTTGGTCTCTTGTGGTGCTGGAAATGAGTCAAAAAGGGGATCTGAATGGGGATTAGGTACCAGTGAGGCCTGAATTTGGATAAGCACAAGGGGAACAGAGAGTTTTGGTTGTTTTTCAAATAAGGTGGGATCAAAGAGAGAGGTGGGAGGGAGGTTCACATGTTCAAAATCAGCTCAAGGGGGTTAAGATAGTGCTGCACATTTCGGATAAGCAAGGGTGAAAGAGGACAAGTTTTTTTTTTTTTTTAATATCCGAATTAAATCCATTTTAACTCCTTTTTAATTCCCTTTTTTTTTCCAAAATTAGAATTTTAAAATTCGAGCCTTTACAAGGACGGCCAACACGTGTTTCCCACTATGAACTAGTTACCGAACTTCGGGGTCGTTGATGTACTTCTTATAGTTTATCTCTTCTTCGTATATTTTTACAAGGGTTTCAAACGTTCATCCTTCTTCTTCAAGCACTACTACAACCTTCTTAGGACCTACTTCCTTGTTTTCAATCAAGTTCCACATAAATATGCGAACCTCAACACGATCTCGTACATGTTGTCTCTGTGCTCTAGCCTTTGTCACCATTTTTTCTATCTTTGTGCATTTAAATTAACCTATCTCATATGCCTATTTATACTAATTCATCACCTAACCCAAAACTCTTTTCTTTTCTTTTTTTCTTTTCTAATTTATCTCCAACAACCTCCCACGGATCCAATTTTCCTCCAAAGTATTGTGGCGCCACTCATTCCGTAAATCACGGGTTCAGTTTTGGGAAGATATTTCCTCACATTAGGCTCGTGAAAGTTAGCCAAGTTTATGGTTTAGCCTCGTTGATATTAGCCGAGTCTACATAGTCTCCTCGGTGATATTTGTCGAGCTAATAGCAAAGTCTCAAAGAACTGTGTCGAGATAGTTCTTATGCCGAAAGCCAAAAAAAATTGTCGAACCCACCAACCTCAATATAAATAGCCCACAACAAATCTTATATATTGTTTTTCATTACGTTCATCAAGATTGATGCAATTTTTGACACTTTGGTATTTCGGTTTTTTCATCTCTCGGGCCAATGCGTAATTATTTTATCAGAAATGAAAAGGACATCGGCGTAAATACATTATTTTCGTATTGCCAATAGACGAAAGTCATCTTGCCGTTAGACTCCTCCGTTAAAAAAATCACTACTCCCTCCGTTCAAAATAAACGACGTTTGACTTTTGTGCACGTTTTTTAAGAAAGTAAAAACTTTATAAAATATTATTTTTGTAATCAATTTTTTTAATAAATTGGTACTTATTAGTAATAATTAAGTATCAATTTATTTAAAAATTTTAATTAAAAAATAATACGGAATATTTTATAGAGTTTTTACCTTATTTAAAAACGTGCATAAAAGTCAAACGACATTTATTTTAAAATAAAAGAAGTATATTTTTGTTAGGGTTTGTTTGAATATTGATCTCATATGTACACAATTTCGTACATGCACTTGAGTGATGTTGTAGGTTGGACTGACAAATTCAAAGTTTAAAGTTTCACGATACCAAGAAATTATAGTTGTAAAGATGACGGGAATTGATATGTGACTATAAATATAATTATTGGTATGATACTTCATACTTGTAAGCAAACTCCATATGTGTGTATGTGAGAACCAGCACGTCATACTCAAAGGGAGGGACGGAATGAGGAGTGTGCTAGTGTATGCTGCATCCCATCCCATTTAAAAATAATATACTCTCTTTGTTTGAAATTATTTATTGTTTGACTTTTCGGCACGCTTTTTAAAAAGCTAAAAACTCTATAAAATATAATTTTTTTAATTAATTTTTTTCATAATCTTATACTTACTACTTATATGTATGAAATTATATAAAAAAATTAATTAAAAAATATATATTTTATATAGTTTTTATCTTCTTAAAAAACGTGCACTACAAGATGCATGACAAATAATTTCAAACGGAGGGAGTAGCTAATATAGTTATAGTAATAATCATAATGTTTGGCTAGCCCAGTTGGCAGAAAGGGTTGTTGGGATTGGAAGAAGCCTGGGTTTGATTCTCCTGCCCACCCACTGCTTCTCTAGCTACACACATATTTTTTCTTCAAAGTTTTGCTATTCACACGGTGAATTTATCGCCAACTGCACTGCCAACTTTCGCAATCGCGGACTGCGGGTGCACGAATGAGACTTGATATTCAAAGTTTTGCTATTCACACGGTGAATTTATCGCCAACTGCACTGCCAACTTTCGCAATAGCGGACTGCAGGTGCACGGATGAGACTTGATATTCAGTTGTATCTCAGTAAACGTGATATCAGTCGAGTACTTTCAATTGAATTTATATGAAAGAGAGAGAAAAGAGCTGCTTGACCTGCAAATACAGTGTTGTACTCCGTATTAAATACCTGCAAATTATTGATAGGGAGAGCCCAATTTCACATTTTGAGATTTGACTATACTGTACTCCGTATGGAGTATTAAATATGAGAGAGGGAGAGAAAAGACGTGTTGTACTCCGTAAGTAAATACGGAGTACGTATTTGTATGAAATTGATGCCTAATTTTACATTTGATGGTTTACAAATGCATACGCGCATTGCCTGTACGCAATTGTTTTTAAAAAAAAATTATGCGGTTGCGCATTGTGCATGCGCAGGGGCGGATCCTGGACCACATAATAAGGGATGCTTCAAAGTTCAAGTCGAGCTTCCAGACACAGTCCTTGAAAACCAGGAATCAATAGTCTTTTTTTGATGTTTTCGTGTTGGTTTCGATATTATATAATCTTGATCTAATAATATTGAATATCACAATAAGGAATAACTCACAAATAATAACAAATCCAATTTATTCAAGTACTTCATTTAGCTATAATGAATTGAATCAAGTTGAATGAGTGATGATTACCTCCAAATGAACCAAATCTGAAATCAAGTAATCAATTTGAATGTCTGAATGAATCAATTTGAATCACCAACTAGCAAAGTCCAGTCCTTGTATGAGCCACTGACGATTGGCGCCTCCTGCCCTCCACAATCGCGCCTCTCCAGTCGTCGTCGCCTCCCTGAGGCCCTCGATGGTCTAGGGTTTAATCGAAAACTCAATTGGGAGTTTGGGATGACAGAGCTCTGAGCCTTGACTGAAATGTGAAATGTGAATTGTGAACCCCTTACCCTTCAGAGTAGTCACGTGAACTCTCTCTCACTTTTTCAAAATGAGTCACATAAGGCAAGCCATTTTCTTTGTATTTTTTTTCAAAATAATTGGGGATGCTTGAATATAATAATATATATTTAACACTACAATAATTTTTGTTTCTGGGGAGTGGGGATGCTTGAGCATCCCCTACCTTCAACTAGCTTCCGCCCCTGCATGCGCGAAAATCGGCGTATTCGCATTGCACAATAGTCAACCGTGTATCTGGCGATAAAAACATCGTGTGAATAGTAGCCCCCATTTTTTTTTTTTTGTCTCTCCTTTTTTGTCTTTTTTTCTTTCTTTTTACAACTACTTTTTTTTTTTATTATGGATGATTATTTGTAGTACTAATTTCATTATTCCTTAGTACTAATTTAAATATAAACTAGTACGATCCCCGCGCCATGGCGCGGTTTTTTTATTAATAATATTTAGATATAGATAAATCATAGACATTAGATTTAATTCAATATTTTTTAATTAAACCCATTGATTAGTAAATGTGTTAAAAATAATAGAAAAAAATACACTTGGGTTATAGAGATAAAGAGAAAAATAAATAATAAATAGTGAAAGATAAAAGTTTTGAATTAATCCCATTGGTTAAAAAATGCAACATCAAATAATATTGGGTAATTAATATTAGAATATTTTTCAAAAAAAATAATATTAAAAAATATAGTTACCATAATAAAATGATATTATGTAAATAATATATCCACAAATAACTTTGAACATGAAGAGGACATGTGACATAAATTAATATTGTATAGTATATAGATATAGATAGTTAGTAAATGAATTTGAGTTAAGCCCAATAGTTATATTAGATTGAATTCAATGTTTTGAATTAAGTCCAATAGTTAGTAAGATTAAAGAAAAAAAGAGAATTAAAAGAAAAAGAAGAAAAAAGGAGAATTAAAAAAAAAGGATTGAAGAGAAAAAAAAATATAATTGGTCAAAACCCCTAAAATCTCTCTAATGTTGACACCTCAGCATAAACTCTTCTAAATTAAGAGTTTATATAGATATAGATAGTTAGTAAGATTAAAGAAAAAAAGAGAATTAAAAGAAAAAGAAGAAAAAAGGAGAATTAAAAAAAAAAGGATTGAAAAGAAAAAAAAATATAATTGGTCAAAACCCCTAAAATCTCTCTAATGTTGACATCTCAGCATAAACTCTTCTAAATTAAGAGTTTATATAGATATAGATAGTTAGTATGATTAAAGAAAAAAAAGAGAATTAAAAGAAAAAGGAGAAAAAAGGAGAATTAAAAAAAAAGAGGATTAAAGAGAAAAAAAAATTATAATTGGTCAAAACCTCTAAAATCTCTCTAATGTTGACACCTCAGCATAAACTCTTCTAAATTAAGAGTTTATATAGATAATTAACTTTGTTATTCCGTAGTACTAATTTATATACAAACAAAAAAATTATTTCTAATTTTTAATTCAATAAATATAGTGATAAGTAGGAAAAAAAATAATTATACGTAAATTTAGCCTAATCAACATTATAATTCTGAATTCATGGCCAAAGATCATACGTATCCGAGTATATAAAATCTAAAAACAATACCGGCCAGCTCATTCACACACACCAACACAACACTACCAGCTTAACCAATCACTAAATTAATTGAAAATTATTTATCATAACTTCATGTGTTCTCCTGTCATTCAGTCTTGTCAAGACTTCAACGTGACCGCCCATAATTAGAATTTTAGGAAGACGAATACGCAGTGAATCTTTTTTTTTTTAAAAGGAATACGCAGTGAATCTTGAACTTTTGTGTTTATGAAAATTTCATCGCGGAAAGAAGCATTTACAGGTATAAGGTATAATTAAATGAGACGGGTATAAGGTATAATTAAATGAGACATACTCCTAAGATAAGGAAATTGTCGGGTGAGGATTTTATATATAAAACCCATATCGTATACATAGAAATCAATCGTCTATTTGTTCAGGATTCTTCATCTGTTTTCACATAATTATTCGTATATAGTTATATAATTATTCGTCTGTACAAACAGTGTAAAAAAGTATAAATTTTATTTTAACGAATAATCACTCAATACCGTCGAATAATTTTATTCAAACGAATAGTCTCTATACCAACGAATAATTAAAAGTTACTTTTTAATCTCACTTATTAATCTTCTTAATTCAATGACCCAAATATGTTAACATGATACACAATAAGGGTTGTGTGCATATGATATGATATATACAGAGAGAGAAAGAGAGAGGAGTAGATCATATGTACACACCTAACGTGTATCATATAAAAGTTGAGATTAATCGATAATTTTTTTATTAATTGAAAAAAAAAGGGAAATAAAACACCCACCTAGCCTTCAATCGATGATGTGCATGAGGTAACTGCGCGCGAGAGAGAGAGAAGGATTTCGAAAGTTGAGGGCAATTGTGAAGGCGGCCAGGGCACATCAGTTGGCAACAACATCGATTGCGAAGGTGGCGAGGGCTCCACTGTGAGTCTCCCATGGCGGAGATGAGCGGCGATTGAAGGCGAGTTCGATGCCGGCGTTGAATCGATGACAAGATTGGAAGCAGAAAATAGAAGAGGGACGGTGGCGGCAAAAAGCGATATCAGGCGATGGCGATGGCAAGGGCGAAGAGGAGACACAGAGATATGGTGGAGGAGATGAGCGGCGTCAGTGCTCTCAATTTCTTCTACGGCCCAAAGCCTTGGCTGCATCGTCAAGTCCACATTCAAGCTCTTCCAGATTCAAGAAAAGAAGGAACTCTGTAGTGACCTATATTTACAATATTATTAATTGGTTTCCATGGAAACCTGAGCATATGCGTGAGACTTCCAAATTTTAAGAAAAGAAGGAACTCTGAAGTTACATCAATAGAAACGTGGCCATATGTGTGAGATTTTTTAATTGGTTTAGTGACCCGCAGCAACGTCGAATAATCCAGTTATACCATCGAATAATCAAGCAATATCATCGAATAATCAAGCAATATCATCGAATAATTTTTAGTTAAAAGTCATACCATCGAATAATCAAGCAATACCATCGAATAATTTTTAATTAAAAGTTCAGGGCGTTTTCATGGTGCTAACCGATTATAATAATTCATCGATATCATCGCATAATCAATTGATATAATCGAATAATCAAGTGATACCATCGAATAATTTAAAGAAAAAAAACCAGGTCCCACAAAATCCCAAACAAACCCACACGCGCCACTCGCCAAAAGGGAGAGTGAAGCAGAATTATTGATGGGTTCCACCATATATTTTCTCATCTAAAAAAATGTAAAATTGTCTATTAATCTCAGCCACCCATTTTATTCAATCAATGTTCCTGATTTGTTAACATGATGTGCGTTAAGAGGTGTGTATAGCAGAACTAACCCCTCTCTTTCTCTCTCTCTCTCACATACACACGACAAGATTATGTGCACTGAGAACAAGTGTTATATATACTCAGACGAACTACAACAACAACGTTACCAACATATCCCGCTTGAGAAGGGTATGGGGGCCAAGTTGTACACACTCTTTCCCCGACCAAGTCGAGAGAGTGTTTCCTAGTAGCCCAAACACCTGCGTAAACTCATAGCACAACTAAAGATAAAAGTATAACAAGCAAAACATAGGAGACTAGGAAAAGGCATGGTGTGAGAAACGGGTGAAAGGATACGATTTTTGCCACTCCTCTGAGTCCCAGCTCAACCCTCTATGACCTGGATGATGCTCCTCCATTGCGCCCTATCCCTAATCATGCTCTCGTTAAGATTCAATAAGGCATAATCTTGTCTGATTACCTCTCTCCAATTTTTCTTTGGAGAACCTCAACCTTACATGTGTCTAGCATTAAATGTGCCTAATATTTAAAAAGGAAAACTAATTAAAATACCCTCACTTTTAGGGGTAAGGTAAAAATATATCCTTAACTTTCAAATGTAATAAAAATATCTCGACCTTTGATGGTAGTGGTAATATATTACCATGTGTTTTCTCACGGATCAAAAATGCTGACAATGCAGTGTACGTGGATTTTTTGACAAGGATTTTCTTGAACGGATTCCTTAGGAAAAAAAAAAGAGTTGGATCGGGTTCATATTCAACGTCTTTTCGTCCCTCCTATCTTCTTCCGTAGACCGTGGTCGCCTCTTGAATTGTCTTCCAAGTCTTCCGGATAGCTCATGGTTCCTCTTCAATGACAGTGTTCCTCCCTCGTGGTCGCCTATCTTGAGTTGTCTTTGTCACATCTTCTCCCTCTTTAATTCGTTCACGGACTTGGTTGAGTAAGTTTTGTTTCCCCCCTCTTTGTTGTTGTTGTTGTTGTCGATTTAGTTTTGTTGTCGGTTTGGTGTTAGAAATAGTCATGTTGTGTTAATTTGAGGCAATTTTGACCGGAATAGTTGCTTGGTTGAATCAATTTTGTTTTTCGGGTTTAATTTTGTTGTCAGTTTAATTTTTCCCTAAGAAAACCGTTCAAGAAAACCCAATTTTAGTGCTAATTTGTAAAAAGACTTCCACACAGGGTGCCTTGTCAAAAAAAATCCATGTAGGCCGCATTGTCATCATTTTTTGACCCGTGAGAAAATCTGTGGTAATATATTACCACTATATATTACCACTACCTTCAAAGGTCAGGATATTTTTATTACATTTGAAAGTTTATGATATATTTTTACCATACCCCCAAAGGTGAGGGTATTTTAATTAGTTTTTCCTATTTAAAAAAAAGTTGCGAACGGATTAATTGTGCCTAATATTTAAAAAAAAAGCGGCGAACGGATCAATAATTCACTTAATATGTGTAATGGATACTTAATTCGTTTACCTGATTTTTTTTTTTAAAAAAAAATAAAAGTTCAAATTTTGAATTTTTTTTTAAAATATGTATACACGGTGCTCTTGTTTATATATATTCAACTTTATTTTGTTTGCAAAATTTTAAGATGAATGGATTATGGATCCGTTCTTACCTTCTTTTTTTTCCCCTTTGAATTGTATAAGCGGATCTACTTCGTAGCTTTTTAAATGTGAGACACATTTAGTGTTATATATAATATATACCCACAAGGAAGTATGAGTCTATGAGATACCTACAACCCTTAATGTGCCCTTGGGTGTTATACCAAATTATTTGTGGTATATTTTAATTATAAAAAAAATTATAAAAATCATATTTATATGGTACATGTTTAATACGGAGTCATATATATTTGCATATTTTTTCTTACAACAAATATTTTAATATTTATTATAATTAATATTCTAAAATAATGATTCTTCTAATTTTAATATTTTTCAAAAATATTATTTTATATTAAAAAGTTATACAAATATATGTTATTTGACATGTAAAATGTAAATATAATGTTTATAATTTTTTTATAATTAAAAAATACCATAAATAATTTTGTGTCACACTTAAAGGCATACTAAGGGCATCTCCCACCATAGGCTATAAAAATGGGTTTTAGCCTTTTTTTTCTTCCATCATAGGCCAAAACCCATTTTGACCAAATTTTTTTTGGCCTATTTCTAAAATGAAGGCCAAATTTAGCTTGAAATTTTAGAAGGCCAAATGTGAATTTCACCATTTTATTTATTTATTTTTAATTATTCATTATTAATATAAATTTATAAATCACACAATTAATTGTATATAAACTATCTAATTATAATTTTTATCAAAACTAAAGGTATACAGTAGTTTGTAAAGATATTGATGAGTTATTTGATATGACTATAATATTTAATATGTTTGGATTATATTTTCATAAATATTTAATATCTTTAGAAAAACATATTCATTTTATATCATTACATCTTCATCAAAATCATATCTCATAAATAAATATCGAGTTGCATAAATTACTATATTTGAAAATAATAATAAAAAAATCCCAAAACACATCAAAACCATAATATGAAGTAAATTTATAAATAATACAATTATAAATCTATATATTATATAGTTATGATTTCCAATTAAAAATAAATTTTGTAGTATTGTTAAGATATTCAAGAGTTCTTCGATATGACTATAATATTTGACATATTTGAATTATTATTGCATAAATAATATTTTTAGAAAATGACATTAATATTTTTTTATTATAGATTCATCAAAATTATAATAAAAAATAAATATTAAGTTGCTTAAAGTACTAAAGAAGAAAAATCAAATATAAATTGAAACAACCAACTATTGAATCATGGTCAAATGAATCAAAGATTGAATTAGAAATCTCAATAGTTTCATTTGAATAGTGAGATAATGATGATATTTGTATTGAATTCATTGTTGATTCAAATCGAAAGGATAATGATAGAATCGAGGGACGGAAATGAGTGTAAAAGTTCTAAATTACATGAGTATTTATAGAAAATTTGTCTGCCAAATTTGACCTACGGTGGGAACAACAAAACCATTTAATAGGCCAAAAGAGAATATTCTATAGAATATTTTTTTTTGGTAAGTTATTTCCCTTACCTATTCTGGCCTACGGGGGAAGATGCTCTAAATGTTGTAGGTGATCCCTCTACTCGATAATCGAGTAGGTGTACTGTTTTTCTTTATAAAAAAGGGATTTAGATTAGATTATACTACTCCATATTAGGTTAGACTGTTAGAGTAATTAGAGAGGCAGGTTAGGTTAGAGAGATAGGTTAGGTGGTGAAATTCTATATATATGCAAGTACAAGAAAAGAAAAACAGTTACCAGCTTTCCCCCTTTTTTGCTTTAAAACTCAGATTCATTTTACGGAGTACCACTTTTTTTGTTACGGAGTATCACTTTATCTGTAACTTTTGTGCTCTGTATTAACAGTGAGGATCTCCTGTAACACTGGGTGTTACACTTAATTATTTTATATATAAATTTATATTAAAAAAATTTTAAAAATTTATATTTATATTCTATACACTTATATTAACAAGTTTATAAAATTTTATTATAAAAAATGATTATTAAAAATTACGGATAATTAAAAGATTGATTATTTTAGAAAATAATTTTTTTTATTTTTCTAAAACATATATTTTCAAAATGAAAGTTTATAGACGTGTTAATATGACTATATAGAGTATAAATATATTTTTTTAAATTTTTTTAATATAAATTTATACCCGAAATAATGAGTGTAACATCGGGTGTAACACGTAAAGTGTTACAGGGAATTTCAACTCATGTATTACTTACTACTCGTACCGAGTATATAATTAAAAAAATGAGAAAATGGCAGCCAATATACCAATTTGTTGGGTCGTTTGCAAAAATAGCTCCTCTCTTGCCCAAATTACAAAAATGACAAAAATGCCCAATATTTTGTAAAACTAACCGGTTAGTTTCACCTCCTATTACGGGTTAACTGGAACGCTCCTATTCGTCAGAGAGGGAGAACCCGACTGCCATTGATATAGCTACAAGGGAGGAGAAAGAGAGCCACCGAAGATGCACCCGGTTGCGACAAGGGAAGTCGGAACTGAGAGAGAGGAGAGAAACCCTCAGGGACGAACTGCCATTGAAGAGAGGGGAGACAACTTATGGGACGAGCCGTCATTGAAAAGGAGGTTAGCTCTCATTCTCTATCTCTATTCTACCTCCTTTAATGGCATTTTGGGGTTTCAATTTATGGAATTTCGAGTTGGGATCCTTGGGGAGAATGGGGTGAATGGGGTTCAAAATATTTGAATGTACAAACCCTAACCTTATGGTGGTGGACGGTTTGGGGATAGGGGTGGGGATTCGCCATTGATGCTTAGTTGAGGATAAAATTGAAGGTCCAAATAGGGTAGAAACGAAATGAAAACCCCAATTGAGGAAGTAGGGGAGAGATGGGTTTCGAATGATGGGTCCAACTAGCTTGTCAAGGGCGAGCGGAATCGTTCGTCTAGATTGGTGAAACGGTTGAATGTCTAGGTTTAGTAATTTATGTGTTGACTTCGAATTGGGGAAGTAGGGGAGAGATGGGTTTCGAATGATGTTGGATGTGGTAAAGGGGAAAGTGAATGGTATACGAAATGGGTGCGCGTGAGTTTGGAAAATGGGGACTAAGGAAGAAAGAAGATGCATCGAGAGAGGAGGAATCCGGCGAAGGAAAGATAGGCGAAGGCGAAGGGAGGTCTATGGTAAGAAAATTGGTATGAAACCAAATTAGTAAACCCTCATCTTTTAGTGTTGGATTCAATCCTAAATATGATGTGCAGAAAATTTGTGGCAAACCCTATCTAGATCATTTTTTTTTAAATAGGGGGTGAAGGAATTTTAAGGATTCGAATGTATCTCATGCATAAGTCTCTAATATGTGTATTGCATAAGTTTGTGAGAGTTGAGACTATTGTGTCGTTGTGTCATTTAATGCATTCTTGATTCGTTTTAGTTGAGCATTTGACCATGTGAGCATTTGTCTGAATAACATCTCTTTTAGTTGAGAATATGAGCACGTGTAGTTGTGTCATTTTTGTAGTTGTTTGATCTGTTTAATGTTTTCTGTAGTGATAGACATATATTTTTACTGGCAAGAATTATGATGCGGGACCATCCAAGACACCTCCGGACACACCTATGATTCGAGCTCGTGAGAAGGAAGTCATCCTCAAGAGGAAGAAGAAGGCTCCACCATGGGAGAAGATCCAAAGGTTAATGACGTTTCCGATTTCGTTCAGACTTTTGACAGCTTTTCGACGTCTCTGTAAAATGGGTCGTACGGATTCAATATTTATCGGATTGAGGCGTGCTATACCTTGTTGGAACGAAGACGAAGAGATCTACAACTTTGCTGTTGAAGGTTTTTCCAGATTCGACATGGAGCTTGGCCGAAAATCAACATCTTTGCAAGCTGTACTGTTTGGAACGAAAATCAGCTCCTTACATTACTATTTTTAGTATTAATTTTACTTAAGTTATTTTAGGAAACTTTAGATGTTATTTTATTAATTTCTCAAGTTATTAGTTTTATTAATTCCTTTAGATAAATCGGTCCATCAGGCCTTAGAGTAGTCTATATATTTCAATTCCTACATTGTAATTCAGTAGGAACATTATGAATAGAATTTAGATCTCTCAAATTGTGTGAAACACATTGAGTGATTGTTGGATGATTAGAGCTGTGCTCATCATTCACGAATTGGTATCTATCTTAGCTTGGTTTGCTTTGTGTTCATCAACTTCGCAAGACTTGGTGAATCTAGTATCCACAAGCCCCCTCCTTGTGCCTTCAAGTTGTCCGCTTGATTGTGTAGGGTTGTAGAGGCGGGTTGTGTAGTCATTGATATTGGTTCCTACCTTCTACGGAAGCCTGGGTTCTCTATCTTGTTCTGCATAGATCGTTTCAGTCCTTATCGGTCGTGTCTTTCATATCAATTTCGAGTCTTTCCTTTATTTTCCATTGCTGCGTCGTTTCTTGTCTTTAGTCGATATCGAGTCTTTGAGTCTTGCTGCGTTCTTGCATGTTCTTGGTCGAATCTTGGCATTCTTGTCGAGTTTCTTTGAGTCTTGTTGAGTCTTTCTTGTTTCTTGCTTCCGTTATTTAGTTTCTTGCTTGATTGTCGAAGATCGGGCCATCCTACGGCTAACCCCGTATCAAATTATGACTATACTGGCACTAACTTCTACACTTGGATCACAGATTAAACCCCCCTGCAGCTATGTGTACTGTAAAAGGAAAAAAACGTTGTTAAGTCGTCGAGCAAAAAGGTAAATACATGTATATTGGCACGTCAAATAATTTCTTGTATTTGTGTTGGTGATGTTAATCGTTTCGTGTGATATATGTGCATCCGACATTAGCTCTCCCCTCGGAGAAGTACGTACTTCAGAGGGAGGTCCAACCACTTCTCCAAGATGGCCATCCTGGATTGCATGGACGAAGGCCTCACTGCTGTGGACTAGAAGATGTTGAAGGAAAGCAGGCTTGAATGCATTGTGATGATCGGGAATAACGTCCCCTACTGAAGTTTTCTCTCCTCCTCATTATAGAGGGAATCCTCCTGCCAGGGGATATCAGCAAGAATATATGTCAAAGGATGGGTCGTGCGCCTCGTTGAAGACGTAGTGATATTCGTTTATCTAGTCTGGCACTTTAGCGCTGTTGTTTGTGTTAGACTTATATATTCTATTTGGAATTTAGGGTACTCCTCAAATTGGTTACACATTTTCTTAAAACTTTAGGGTTATGTAAGGGTGACATAACTGGCAGTTTCATTCACAACAAACTAGGGCTGGGCAAAATATGGATCGGACCGGGACCAGACCGGAATTTACGGTCTTTGGATCGGACCGGAACATTACGGTCTGGTCCACGGTCCAACATATTTCCAAATCCGGGTTCCGGTCCAAACCCGGGACCAGACCGGAATTTCCGGTCCGGACCGGAACTGGACCGGAACCTGTGTTATTTAAAAAAAAAAAAAAGAAAGAAGACCTAAACTAAACAGTAAACCCTATTGGAGTCTTGGAGATGTTGCTGCGCCGTTTCATTTCTCTCTTTCTTAATTTCTTCTATCGACTTCAGAAGTTGAGAGTTCCACCCAGACGGCTCTCGACGGCTCTCGTCTGCTCTCGGACCTCGGCGGCTCTCGTCTGCTCTCGGACCTCGGCGGCTCTCGGCGGCTCTCGTCTGCTCTCGGACCTCGGCGGCTCTAGTCTGCTCTCGGACCTCGGCGGCTCTCGTCTGCTCTCGGACCTCGGCGGGCCTCTACTCTCCTCTGGGCTCAGTCCTCACTCTCCTGTTGTCTCAGTAGACAGTAAGTCATCCCGAATTTCCATCCCCATTGAATTTCAATTGTAGATCTAGTTTTTTTTTTTTTTTTTTATATATTTTGACCTATTAATGTTGATTTTAGTATAGATTTTGAGAAATTATACATATTCTTTCCTAACATTGAAGAATCTTCCCCCAATTTTAAATCTAGGGTTAAGAAATTTCAATTTGTATTTTTTAATATTTAGATCTAGATGCGATTTTAAAGGTAAGGGTTAGAGAAATGAGATTAAAGCACTTGTTTTGAATGTATGAGATTAAAGGACTTGTTTTGAATCAATCAATTATTCAATTTGGGTAATGTAATCATGTAATTATGAATGAGATTAAACAATCTTTACGGTCCAAACGGTCTTTACGGTCCGCGGACCGGAAAGACCGGGACCATATTTATCGGTCCCGGTCCGATCCGCAGTCCAAGTTTCCAAAAATTCCGGTCCGTTCCAGACCGGTTGATCAGCCCTACAACAAACAGTCCAATTGGTTATATCTTTTGTTTGTGTTGAACTACTTTTACAGCTTCATTCACAACATTATGAAATACAAACCACAAAATCACAATAATGTCCAAAGCACAATATTACGTAATACAAAGCACAAAATCACAATAGTTTGACGACGATGCAAAAGACGAATGTTTGTGATTTTTGCTTACTAGCCAGTAGAAAATTTTTCATTGCCAATAAAATCGATGTCTAAGCCAATATAAGAATAACCACTGACAGATCTTATCTATCTCAGAAACTTCCCAGCAGAAGGATATCGAACATTAAACCCAAACGAAATGAGTTCATAACAACTTAAGTCCAAAATGTGGAAACGTTTAAACGTTGGTCATCAAATGTGTCAGTAGTGATGACGAGGATACTATGTACGGGGTGACCCTAGGAGGAGGGTGGTTTCCTTCCATTTGGAGAGCTTGTCGGACGAGGATATTATGTACGGTGGGTGACATAAGCAAGTGTGGAATGGTAAGGTCATCATATGACGCTCGTCTTAAGGATGCTTTGATGTGATCACACCTATGACCAATCAAGAAGCAAGACCTACCGAAGCTCCAAATGGCACATCAAATGACCAGCCTCTCGGTTCCATCACTCGAGCTCGGGCAAGACGTCTTCAAGCCAACATTCTTCAAGGACTCTTAACCATTTCCATAAACTATGAAGATCAAGGTCATGTATTCACAAGTTTACAACAAATTGAAGATCACAACCCGCAGCCCAAGAAGCCCGGAAATGCCTCGGTTCCCGCTATTGATTATGGAGGCAAATCTGATCCAAATTCAAACTTCTCATGCATTTAAAGGCACATTGGGAAGAGAAGACATTAAGGAATACATCCCCCATGCAGCTGGTGCTTTTCTGTAGAGAACAACTTCCAAGATTGCATTTAATGCAAGCCACCTTTTTCCAAGCATGCACAAGTTGTCCACAAACTTCCTCTACATTACTCAGCCCTTGTGGCCATTAGGGGACACGAAAATTATCATAAAAAAAAACAGGTTTATATCCTTTGTTTGAAGCTTGAAAACTTCATCTCCTTCGTGAGTCATATCGAAGGTCCGATCTTGTATTTTCGGTGTGTAATATCCGTTTGTACTTGATCTTTGTTCAAGAACTTGTGGTGAGTCATATCCACTTGTTTTTGTTCACCTATCCTTTATAAAATTCAGTTTGTTTTCCCCCAAATCTGAGTTTTATCATTATCACAAAAATACAAAAAATATTCCACCGAAATCCATTTCTATCATCTATCTTCCACCGGCTGGTTTGAGGCTTGTCCCGACTTACTTTGTATTGAGATTTAAGGATCCTCAAGGGGAAACTCATCAAGTGGTATCAGAGTTATCTTCAAGGTAAGTTTCTCAAGCCAAAGGGGTACGAATTACCTCTCCATTTTCGGTTTGTTTTGCTCGATTTTCAGCCATTTCTATCCATCCTTGTTCCTGATTATTCTCCAGCCTTTTCCATAGTTTTTTCATCCTTTCTACCTTTTTATGTGTGTTTAATATCTACACAAAAAAAAAACAAAAAAAATCAGATCTATTTGTTATTTCGGTTTTTTATGCTTCTATCTAGTGTTCTTGAGTGTTTGCATTAACCTTCATCCTTCTTACCCAAAATCTGAACTTCACCCTCAAAAGTGTTGCACCATTATTCTCCTAATGCTTTGCATAGTATATGGTGATGAGCTATTGATGGAATGTGCTTGATAAGTGTTTGAAGATTGAAGTAAGTTCTGATTTGCAAGTGTTGTTTATGTTCTTTGATTCTGGAAAAAAAAAGGAAAAAAAAAGAGAAGAAGTTAGAAAAGCTCCAAAAGTTGTTCTATGTGCAAGTTGTGAGCATTTGAAGTGCAAGTTGTGTTGTTGTGCTCGAAAGCAAGACATTCTCATCATATCATTAGCTACTCCAAGCCTTGTTCCTTGCCTTGTCTAAACCTTGTTTACCCTTTCCCATTCGAGCCTTACTTACTTGATTTTGGATTTTGGTAAATACTCGCCTTTGGGCTTGCCTTGGCTTGTGCTTTTGATACTCTGTGTGAGTTTCCAGGACAACATCAATAAGTTGCCTTGCTTCAGCGGAGATAGACCTTGTTCTAGCAAGGAAGAAGCATCCTCACATCGCTTGCTTGAAGAAGTATCGTTTGCTTGAAGAAGTATCGTTTGCATACTTGTGTGCTTACAATCTGAGTTTTGAGTGAAGTGAGATCACATTCAAAGTGAGGGAGAGTTTCACCCCCAAAAAGAAAAATTCACGAGTGAAGAGAATATGAGGGAGGTGAGAGAGAGATCTTTTGATTTCTAACCCTAACGTGTTTGCATATTTTTGTGATTTTCTCGGTTCTTCTTTGTTTTTCCCTTTTGTTTGTGCATTTTGTGTGTAGGAAAACATGTCTAATGCAGGAAATAAAGGAAGAGCTATCATCCTAGCTGATTTGCAAGTCGCTCTTAGACAATCTAAGGAAGAAGATGTAGTTGCGAGACAAGAAGAGTATGAGAGGACTAGGTCTGAACTATTGAGAGTCCTAGATGAAAGGATTGATGAAAGAATTAGTGGTACTAGAACCAATGGCAGAAATGATGAGCCACATGACACCGGTCATGAGAGCGAGCCCAATGGGACTCCACAAGGGCGTGGTCAAACAAGAGGCCCTCACAATGAGACATGGCCCCGACGACAGCATAATTACCAAACTGATTTTGATGATAACATAAGTGTTAATGATCGCAGGGAGCATCAACGAGCTCATTATGCTCAAGATCCACCACACCAACAACAACCTCAACCACTTAGGATGCCCACTACTAGAATTGTGTCCATAGACATCGGATCTTTTATATCGGTTAGAAAAACGCATGATGTTAAAAATTATTATAACATCGTCTTTAAAATTATCGATGTTAATGGAAATATATACATCGGTCTTACTATTTGGACAATGTTAAAAATGCGTTTTGAAATTTTTTTGAAAGTGCGCTTATAACACTCAAGGCGGTAAAATCCACACACTTAACCAAAAAAAGGTCTTTTGGATTTTTGGTAAAAAGGACCCAGAATATCTCGTATCCCTAATTCATTACTACCCGCAAGGAAAATAAAAAATCCCCAAATTGGAGTAATAGGCGATTCATGGCGATGGCTCGGCGATTGAAGAAACCAAGCCGGCGAGGGTGGAGGCGATGGCCCTCTTGATTCCGATTCCATCGTCTTCGCCGGCTTCTCAGTCACACCGGTCGTCTTCTGGCTTCTGGATCCGTTCTCCGACGGTGCGCTCTCTCTCTCTCTCTCTCTCTCTCTATGAGATGCGAGCATAGATCCCTCTCTCTATGAGGTGCGCTCTCTCTCTTTCTCTTCCAATTTCAGATCTATGAGCTTTCTCTATGGCTCACTCTCGATCTCCACCTTATATTGCTCGCTCTCTCGATGCTTAGGGTTTCTGAACTCGTCGTCGACCTGGGGATGGAAGCCGATGCCAATGTGTGATGAGCTTTTGAAGTCGATCTGAACTCTCGAAGGTTAGAGTTTCTGAACTCTCAATGGTTAGGCTCGATTTCTTTATGGCTCCCTCTAGGTTTCTGAACTCTCAAAGGTTAGGGTTTCTGAACTCTGGAAGGTTAGACTCGCTTTCTCAATTTAGGCTCACAATTGGCTAGGGTGTCAAATTTGACAAATTTTTAGAGAGCCTAATAGAACAAAACTTGGAAAAACTGATTTGTAGTTATTGTTGCTGTTATTGAACCTTTGCTGGTGTCGGATTTGGTTCCTGAAAAACAGACAACACAGGAGGCAGTGGTGCTATCGGAGCCTGTAACCGAGGAGGTGGATGTGAATGGGGAGGTTAAGAAAGTGCAGCCTGCGCTTGGGGAAGATCACACAATCTTTCAGGCTTTCAAGACTCTGGAATTATGGATCTTGTTCACCTCTTTCTTGTGTGGTGTGGGTCCTGGTATGATGGTGATGAACAACATGGGCCATATGGGATCTTCCCTTGGATACTCGGATGTTTCAATAATTGTGTCTCTCTTTAGCATTATATGTTTTTTCGGAAGGGTCATTTCTGGAACAGTCTCAGGGTATTACATCAAGTGAGTTTCCTCTCCCTTTTAATTGAAGTTGTGGCAGTTCACTTGCTTTTACCAAATTATTCTTAGTTGGTGCCTGGTGGATTTGTCTAGTTTGGCTTTTAGAGGTTATCATAAATTTTGTTACCTCACTTGCCTATGTTTTTGCACACAAATATACCGCTACTGTCAAGATATGTTATTGACTGAGCATGTTTAGAAGCTGCAAGCTTTTTGGACTATATTTTGGGAAAAGGGAAACACTAAATCTATTTAGGAATTAGGATGCCTAAATGGAGTAATCGCATATCTTCATGTATATACCAAAAAGGGAAATGGTATGGTATCTCAATCATTTACTGATTTTGTAGATGAACCCAAAGTTCCTCTTAGTGAGCTTAAGCCTGCAGCATGTGATGTTGAAGGCTGCTCTTCAGTCATTGAAAGTGCTTCTCATCAAATCTATTTAGCTCAGGTTGTGATTAATTCTTCAATTTTCTCATTCAATTCAATCTAAAGATAATCATACTTATTCTTTTTGTGTGGCTATGTGATCTGTAAGACATTTGTAGGGCCATCCATTTGTGGCATGTTGAATTTGCATTTGTTAAAAGTTGAAATGTTTCTTGTTGCAGGTACCCATTTTGATCAGTGACAATGTATAGAACGGGTCCGTCTAGCCGGTTTAAGAGGGGGCATTAAAATACTAAGATAAAGCTAATTTATTTGTAACATTTGCTTGTTTATATATTATAATTTGGAAGCTTTTCTTTTGATAGCACTTTTATTTAGTTTTATTTACATGTTTTTTTATTTTCTGCAACCATCTTTCTTGGACACCAAGAGAGTTCAGACGACATTCAGGGTAAATCTATTTTTCAGAGAAATTTGGCACTTTGTTTTTCAGTTTAAGTTCGCTTGATTTTCCTGTATTAACCTTCGTTTTGATGCTAAATAGGTAGTTAAATAGAAGTTTTAGTCCTTGTTTAACAACTAAATTCATGAAAAAAGACCGCCTGGCATGAGACTTCGGTTGTATATCTATGGAACTTTCTTTGTCACAAGGATGGTCATTAACTATGCCCCTTGTTGCTATAAAGCTTACTTTTTAGGAAATTATATTCGACTAGCTCGCATTTTCATAGAACTTTCTCTTGTTGCTATAAAGCTTGCTTTTTCTCTTGTGATTAGTGGGATGTCATGTGAGATATTAACTTAATTGTGCATGTTTTTGCACCATCTGTTTCAGTGCTTGTTCCTGAGGAAGTTTTGATTGCCAATCATGGAATAGATCTTGAAAAAGACTGAATTCCGCTTAAGAAGGTTTTTATGTGCCTGCTTTCTTTTATCCCATCTTCCTAGTATGTCTACAATATCCGAGTTCTAGAACTTGTTCCAGTTCATTCAACAACTGACTCGATCTATCTTCCCTTGACTTCTGTTGCAGCTACTGATGACTCAAACGTTGTTAGCATGGATCTGTCCGACAACATTGCATTTTCACCTAAGCTGCCTCTGACTTCAACTATGAAAGCCGGTACATTCCTCAATTTCATTCTTTCTGGTAGCTTGTTCAAGAAAGTTGTCATGCCTCTGGATGTTGTTTCCTTAGATGATATAGATCTGGATCAAATCAGCATTCATTGTGTTCTAAATTATGCTAGAATGGTGAGTAAATGTTGCAAAGAGGCATTTTTTTCTATCACGATCTTCAGTGTGCTGCGTTTTTTTTATCATGCTCTTCAGTGTGCTGCGCTAAACATTTTACCTATTTGTTGATCATTTGTCCAGCAATAGCTTTTCGGCCTACTATGTCATTTATGCTTGATGTTCTATTGATTTTTTAACTTTCTGTCCATATACAAGTAGAATAGAAAAAAAGTCCCTTGGTATGTGGACAATTTCTCTCGACATAGGTAAGGTTCTTTGCGTCGAAATCAACCTCTATGACTTTGCATAGAAGCCATCCAGTGAGGCTGTCATATTCAAGTTCTAGCCCTCAGATTAGAAGGTGTATGAGCTATCCTCTGTATATTCATATTGAAGCCGTGAAGATCTTGGAGGAGAAATGTGAACGTGTAATTACAAAGCTCTCATGATCAAACATGATTCAGTTCAAGAATGGGAAAGTGGAAGATAGCACATGTGTAAGGGACTTAGAGACACCAATGTATATTAGATGACTTATTGCAAACAAGAACAATGTTTAATTTTTATTATTTAATCCATGTGTTCGTTTTTTCACAATGTTTGAGTTTATATTAGCCAAAACAGGGTTGCAATATAGATCAATAGAGGTATTCGATGATTGGCATATTTGATGAAAAACATCGGACTTGAGAGAGAAAAAACGATATCTATCTTTATAGATACGTCGATTATGAAGACACAAATCGATTTCTAAAACTCACTATATGTCAAAATCGTAATATAAAACGATGTGATAAAATACAAAAACATCGTTTTTCATATAAAAAATGATTTGAATATATATAAATTACATTGACTTTTAAAATATTAAATGTGGTTCATTATATTTATATAAAATAATATAAAAAATCAAACATGAAAAAAGATTATGCACAAATTGAATAATTCCTAACCGATGTGTTTATTAATGTAAAACGTCATGTTTATAAAAAAATAGCGATGTTAATGTGATGTTTTGGGTTTTCCTACGAACCTTCAAATGGCTAGAAATGCAAAATAATAATGGTTTAACATTAGGTTCGTCAACCAAAACGTCATTATATCAACGTACTTAAATCGTTATCAACAATAAAAACAATGTTATAAATACTTATAGACATCGGTTATAAACCGATGTGGTAAAGTTTGGATTTTTAACACCACCCACTAACACGTTGAATTTTTTTTTATTAACATCGGTTTATACCCGATGTCTATGAACAAAATTCTAGTAGTGGCCCCAACGCAATCCACCAGCTCAACGTGCTAGATTTGATGGCTTGTTTCATAGGAGGTACCAAAATGAGTAGTGTGAGTATCGCCAAGATATGGGGCGAGATCAACACCATGGCGTAAAGCTTACCATCCCTCAATTTGCCGGAACTTCTGATGTTGAGGCATACATGGATTGGGAGTCCAAAGTTGAGTCCATTTTCGATTACTATGGTTATCATGATGCTCAAAGGGTGACTGTTGCTACCATTCATTTTTCAGATTTTGCATACTCATGGTGGCAAGAAGAAAAGCAAGAGAGAGCCTATATGGGATACCCTCATATCACCACTTGGGAGGATCTTAAAACAGCCCTAAGAGAAAGATTTGTGCCCGAAGATTATGTGGATCGTGTCCAAGTCAAATTGGAACGCACCAAGAAAGGCTCCCGCACTCCCGATGAGTTCTACAAGGAACTAAAGTAGCTTGTTTTTTGATCGGGAATCCGCTTTCCCGAGAGGTATGTAATCTCAAAATTTATTGGTGGGCTGAATTTAGATATTGCTTCACATGTTGAAATGCAGCATTTTGGCGCGGGAACTCAAGTTGAGGAGGGGCTGCATTACACTAACCAAGTGTACCAAAACCTTCAACGGCGAAAGGGAACACATGGCTCTAAACCTTGGAACTCAAACCCTAGCTCTGGAGCTTCATCAACTCCACGCTAAAATGAGCCCAGAAGTGAGCCTCCTAGGCCATCCACACGGCGAGAAGCTCAACCCCCAAGCCAAGACCCAAGAAGCCACAAGCCTAATGTTCCGAATCCAAGGGGTGAATCTGAATCTCGTACTCGGGATCTCAAGTGCTTCAAGTGCTTGGGTAGGGGTCATTTCTCTAGGGAATGCCCTACTCGAAAGCAAGTGCTACTCAATGATCAAGGAGAGTATGAATCTGAGGAGGAGATAAAGAAGAGGAGATTCATGCTAATGTTGTTGTTGGAGAGTGTTTTGTGGTAAAGAGAGCATTGATCTCCAATGATGCTCCTTCTTTGCCCACGCAAAGAGAGACCCTCTTCCATACTCGATGCCTCATCAACGACAAGGTATGTAGTGTGATAGTTGATGGAGGATCTTGTTGCAATCTTATTGATCAAGAAGTTGTAGATAGGTTTAACCTCAAATGCAGCCCACATCCGCAACCATACACCTTGAATTGGCTGAATTCCAAGGCACCTCTAAGAGTAGACAAGCAAGCCATGATTGCATTTGCAATTGGAGGGTATAAAGATGAGATCCTTTGTGATGTTCTTCCCATGACAGCGTGTCACCTTCTTTTAGGGAGAGCATGGCAATATGATCGTGGTGTGATCCACAACGGAGTCACCAATGAGCACACATTCCAAATGGAAGGTAAGAAGATTACACTTCATCCTATGTCCCCTCATGAGATTGTGGCTGACCATGTAGCTAACTTGGAGAGAAGAAAGCAAAATAAGAAACTAGCCATTGGTACAAACATGGCTAGTTCTCACCAGATTCTCCTAACCAAGGCGAAAGAAGTGGAGTATGCAATTCAGGGGAGTAAAACATATTTTCTTGTGCTTTTCAAAGATAATTTGTTTGTTTCTCAAGATTTGAAGATCTACCTTCACTTGTTTCTACTTTGTTGCGGGAATTTGAAGATTTGTTTCAAGAAGAAATTCCCAATGGTCTTCCACCATTAAGGGGAATAGAGCATCAAATTGATTTCATTCCTGGAGCAACACTACCTAATAGGGCTGCGTACCGCACTAATCCAGCCGAGACAAAGGAGCTTCAAAAACAAGTGCAAGAACTTATGGAGGAAGGCTATGTGCGTGAGAGCCTAAGTCCATGTGCAGTCCCCGTCATCCTTGTGTCTAAGAAGGATGGATCATGGCGTATGTGTATTGATTGTCGAGCCATCAACAACATCACCATTAAGTATAGGCACCCCATTCCACGCCTAGATGATATGCTTGATGAACTTCATGGATCCAACATGTTTTCTAAGATTGATTTGAAGAGTGGCTACCACCATATCTAAATGAAGGAAGGAGACGAATGGAAAACAGGCTTCAAGACAAAATATGGTTTGTATGAGTGGTTAGTAATGCCTTTTGGTTTAACTAATGCTCCTAGCACTTTTATGCTCTTAATGAACCATGTTCTTAGAGCTTTCCTAGGTAAATTTGTGGTGGTTTACTTTGATGACATTCTGATTTATAACCGCACATTACATGAGCATGTTGAGCATCTTAAGCTGATCTTAGGAGTTTTGAGGGAACAAAAATTATATGCTAACCTCAAGAAATGTCATTTTTGCTCGGATCATGTTGTTTTCCTTGGCTTTATTGTATGCAAGGCAGGATTAAAGGTTGATGAAGAGAAAGTTAAGGCCATCCAAGAATGGCCTACTCCCACGACCATGACTCAAGTGAGGAGTTTTCTAGGGTTAGCGGGATTCTACCGCAAATTTGTAAGGGATTTCAGCACACTGGCTTCTCCCTTGACCGAGCTCACTAAGAAGAATGTTTAATTCACATGGAATAAACCACAAGATCAAGCTTTTAAAATTCTCAAGGAGAAGCTAACCCATGCCCCTTTATTGGTCTTACCAGATTTCTCAAAGACTTTTGAGATAGAGTGTGATGCATCCGGCATTGGCCTTGGAGGAGTGTTGATGCAAGAAGGGCACCCCATTGTCTTCTTTAGTGAAAAATTGAGTGGCGCTGAGTTGAACTACCCTACATATGACAAAGAGTTGTATGCTCTTGTTCGTGTGCTCAAAACATGGCAACACTACCTCTTGCCTAAGGAGTTTGTCATCCATTCTGATCATGAGGCACTCAAGTTCTTAAGAGGCCAAAGCAAACTAAACAAGAGGAATGCTAGGTGGGTTGAATTCATTGAAGCTAGCTTTCTCATATGTGATCAAGTACAAGAAGGGGAAAGACAACGTAGTGGCTGATGCACTCTCAAGGAGGTATTCTCTTATCTCTACCCTAGATGCTAAAATGTTGGGCTTTGCTTTCATGCCTAAATTATATGCTAATGATGCCGATTTTGGTGAAATCTATCACATTTGCATGGATAAGGGTAGTAGTGATCAGTTTTACATGCATGATGGTTATCTCTTTAAGTGTGAAAAGCTTTGCATCCCTAGTAGTTCTATTCGTAGGTTGCTTGTTCATGAGGCTCATGGAGGAGGTTTAATGGGACATTTTGGTGTTACCAAAACCTTGAATACTTTGAAGGAGCACTTCTTTTGGCCTCGCATGCATAGGGATGTAGAGAAGTTTTGTGCTGCATGTACTACTTGTTTAAGTGCTAAGTCGAAAATGAATCCCCATGGAGTATACTCCTCTGCCTATTCCTCATGCTCCTTGGGAAGACATTTCCATGGACTTTGTATTGGGACTTCCTCGTTCCAAAAGGGGGAGAGACTCTATTTTTTTTGTGGTTGATCGGGTTTCCAAAATGGCTTATTTTATTGCATGTAATAAAACCGACAATGCTTCACATGTGGCTGATTTGTTCTTTAAAGAAGTTGTTAGATTACATGGAATTCCTAAGACCATTGTCTCTGATCGTGATACTAAGTTTCTTAGTTATTTTTGGAAAACACTTTGGTCTAAACTAGGAACTAAGTTACTTTTCTCTACTTCTTGTCATCCTCAAACGGATGGACAAACTGAAGTTGTGAATAGAACTCTTGGTGTTTTTCTTCAATCTTTGTTGAAAACTAACCTTCGTAGGTGGGAAGAATGTCTTTCTTTTGTTGAATTTGCCTACAATAGGTCAGTCCACTTGGCCACCAAGAAGACACCATTTGAAGTTGTGTATGGCAAGAATCCCATCACTCCTCTTGACTTGGTTTCCCACTCCATGAAAGATCAAGAAAGTGTTGAAGGAGCAACCCAAGCTGAGCACATCAAGAGTTTACACGAGTCCACTCGTTTGCAACTTGAAAAGAGGACTGCCCAATATGTGCATCAAGCTAACAAAGGAAGAAAGGAATTCATCTTTAAACCGGGTGATCTTGTATGGATTCACCTTAGAAAAGATCGATTTCCTACATTGAGAAATTCCAAGTTGAAGCCAAGAGGAGATGGCCCATTTCAAGTGCTTGAAAGGATCAACAACAATGCCCACAAAATTGAGCTTCCCGGTGAGTATGGTGTTCATGATGTGTTCAATGTTGCTGACTTGTCTCCTTTTGTTGTAGGTGATGATGAACAAGATGACGACCCTGATTTGAGGTTGAATCCTTTTCAAGGAAGGGAGGATGATGTGATCACACCTATGATCAATCAAGAAGCAAGACCTACCGAAGCTCCAAATGGCACATCAAATGAGCAGCCTCTCGGTTCCATCACTTGAGCTCGGGCAAGACGTCTTCAAGCCGACCTTCTTCAAGGACTCTTAACCATTTCCATAAACTATGAAGATCAAGGTCATGTATTCAGAAGTTTACAACAAATTGAAGATCACAACCCGCAACCCAAGAAGTCCGGAAATGCCTCGGTTCCCGCTATTGATTATGGAGGCAAATCTGATCCAAATTCAAACTTCTCATGGATTTAAAGGCACATTGGGAAGAGAAGACATTAAGGAATACATCCCCCATGCAGCTGGTGCTTTTCTGCAGAGAACAACTTCCAAGATTGCATTTAATGCAAGCCACCTTTTTCCAAGCATGCACAAGTTGTCCACAAACTTCCTCTATATTACTCAGCCCTTATGGCCATTAGGGGGCATGAAAATTATCATCAAAAACCAGATTTATATCCTTTGTTTGAAGCTTGAAAACTTCATCTCCTTCGTGAGTCATATCGAAGGTCCGATCTTGTATTTTCGGTGCGTAATATCCGTTTGTACTTGATCTTTGTTCAAGAACTTGTGGTGAGTCATATCCACTTGTTTTTGTTCACCTATCCTTTATAAAATTCAGTTTGTTTTCCCCCAAATCTGAGTTTTATCATTATCACAAAAATACTAAAAATATTCCACCGAAATCCATTTCTATCATCTATCTTCCACCGGCTGGTTCGAGGCTTGTTTCGACTTACTTTGTACTGAGATTTAAGGATCCTCAAGGGGAAACTCATCACGCTTCTTCTTTTACATAGGCGAATGATAGTTTTGTTATTTTGCATTTACGTAACTTACACTATGGGGTTGTCCGTTTTGTTTGCCTAAGATGCGAAACACGAATGTTTGCGATTTATGCTTACTAGCCAGTAAATATTTTTTTCTTTCCATTAAAAACAACGTCTCAGCCAATATAGGACTAACCCCTGCCGGATCTTGTCAATCTCAAAAACTTCCCAAGAGCAGGATATACAACGTTAAACACAAACTAAAGTAGTCAGAACACAATATTCAGAACAACCATCCATAAAACCATCCATACAGAAATCTAGAACATACATGATCAGTCATCAAAAGGGAGGAAACGTTTAAGACCTAAAACAAACATAACGAAGTACCAAAGGTCTTGAGTTGTTGCTTAAGGAAGTAGTGGATTAGGATGCAGCAATATGACACATTATTCCTGATCATTACAATGCCCCTAGTCTGCATTTCTTCAACATTTTCCAATCCGCCGCATATAGGGTCTCGTCCATTCCATTGAGGAGACCCATCTTCAAGAAGTGGTTCGACCTCCATCGAAAATAGTTTTCCGAAGGGAGAGCTAGTGTCGGCTGCACATATATCACATGAAACGATTAACATCACCAACACAACTACAACTACACAAATACACATGCTCATATGCTCAACTTAAACAGATGCTCATATGCTTAAATGCTCAACTGAAACGAATCAAGAATGCAATAAATGACACAACTACACAATAGTCTCAACCCTCATAAACTTATGTAATACACATATCACAAACTTACAATACTCTCCAATGACATCGGATTCGTGTAGTGTATCTCTGCCTCGTTTCAATCACGACATACTTCAACACATAGCAAAAACTTACAAAGATGTACAACTATCACCAATTGTGAGCATTATATTTATATGCAACTATTTACAAACAACCCCAATCTCCAAATTCTCTCCAAGTTTCCAATTTTCAAACTCATAAGCACACATTCCTTATACCATTCAAATTCCCCTTTATCATATCCAACATCATTAGAAACCCAAGATCTGTCGAACTTCCCCAATTCGAAGAGCAATACACAGGTTACTAAATCTAAGCTATCCAATCGTTTCACCAAGCCAGACGAACGAATCCGCATACCCTTTTCAAGTTTTCGAAATATAGATTTCAAATATTAATTGGGGTTTTCAATTCCTTTCTACCCTATTTCGACCTTCAATTTCATCCTCAAACCGCCCACCACCCATAAGGTTAGGGTTTGTACATTCAAATAATTTCAACCCCATTCAACCCATTCTCCCCAAGGACCCCAACTCGACATTCCATAAATTGAAAATCCTAAAATTGAAAATCCATTCTCCCCAGCATCTGTCGCCCCTCTCTTCAATGGAGTTACGGTTTGACACTGAAATTCCGACCCAAATTTCTCAATGTGTGGCCATTTCGGTCAATGCCTATATTTGATGACAATTTTTCCGGTGAGAATTAATTATATTTTTTTGGTGACAGTTGTTTCGGTGACAATTGACTTTTTGGTGACATTTTACTTTTTCTAGTGACATTTGGGGGATTTTTTTTCCTTCTGACAATTGTTTTTTTTTCCTGGTGACATAGATTTTTTTTTTACAGTTGATTTTCTTCTGGTGGCAGTTGTCAGCATCACTTTTTCCCGGTGAAAAATTATTATTTTTCTGCTAATAGATGATTTTCCTCGTGATAGTTGTTGGTGACAGTTGTTAGTGACGAGATTGATGACAATATACTGTCACCACGATATTATAACCTTAAAAAATTGTCACCATAACATTAGATATCACCAAGAGATTATTATCAACCCATATTTTAAAACGTTGAATCGTTAATGCTAACAAAAATATGTCAACATAACAATAAATGTCACCACCACATTATATATCATCAAAATATTGTCACCAAATAAAATTTTAACAGTTTGACTAGTTTCTCTCACCTGAAACTATCACTAAAGTAGCGTCGCCAACTTATTTTCACCAACTACAAAACTCTGTCACTAAACTAAAATGTGTGTATAATACTAATGTCATCACTGTTGTCGCCTAATATTAACTCACTTTTGTCAATAAAATACTGTCACCAAATAAATTTTTAAGACTTTGACTAGTTTCTCTCACCGAGCAAAATTGTCACCAAAATATTATTTCAATACATATTTGTCCCCACGACCATGTAACCATAGAAAATTGTCACTACCATACTAAATATTATTTTAATATATATTTGGTGACAATGATTGGTGACAGTTTTTTCGATAATTTTTTATTTATTTTTGTGACAATTGTTTTTGAAATGATTTTTTCTCGAAATACATTGTCACCAACTGTTGTCACCAATAACCATAACAATATCGCCAAATATCATCACGAACTAGTGAAAAATATCACTAACTATAGTCAATATCAATTGTCACAAACTTAAAATCATTGTCACCAACTATAACACATTATAACCACCTATTATTATCAATTACCAAACACTGGTATAAAATTATTTCACCAACTAGTAAACACTGAAATATACCTATTATCACTAACTAAAGAACATTGTCACCAATTTTTTTCTTCACCAACTATTAAAAACTTGTCACCATTCACCACCTATTTTCCCTAACTGTATAATTAAAACTATCATCAACTACGGGACACTGTCACCATATTATTTTCTCAAGCGTATTGTTATCAACTACAAAACAATCTCACCACACTATTGTCATCAATCTCTTATAAGTAATATATTGTCACCAACAAAATGACAATGTCACCAACCTATGGTCGGGGAAGATCATCGAGTGGAGAGAGAAGGTCAGAACTAGGGGAAACGCCATCAAGAATGTCCGCCCGCTGAAAGATGAGAGCGTTTACCGTGTTGCGCGCAGTTGGGATCTATCCAGGTTCATCAACCGTCTAGCACGCGACGAAGATTTCGGCAAAGTTGTTCTTCACAGATCGATTGCCCGATTCCGACTAGGGTGACATCTCTCTCTCTCTCTCTCTCTCTCTCTCTCTCTCTCTCTCTCTCTCTCTCTCTCTCTCAAATAGGTAAATAGATAGATGGGTGTAAGAGCATGTGCAACCATGGGGTTACCTCTTTCCCTTTTCAATATTCATCTCTTTATTATAATTGTCACCTCATATATTTTTTCTATAAATTATTTCCTACTTTTTCTACCTCTTCTTTAAATGTTACCCTTGCAACCATGAGGTTACCTTGTTCCCCACTTTTTCCACCTCATTTATTTTTATTATAAATAAAATTCATAAGTGCTTGATATTAATATTTTTTATTTCATATAGATGAAAAATAACAAAAATAATAACATTACAATTTCTACCTCATTTATTTTTATTATAAATAATTAAAATTCATAAATGCTTGATATTAATATTTTTTATTTCATATATATGAAAAATAACAAAAATAATAACATTACATTATAAGTAAATAACAACTTAAATTCATAACGACTCAAATAGGATCGGAACCATGGAAATAGTTCCACACGTGTTCAACCAAATCATTCTTCAAATTCACACGATCAGAGTTTGTCTATCCCGAAGCTCATCCGCATTAGCTTCGGTAGGAAATAGTTCCACTACAACATCTTCAATATCTTCTATTCGATGGGCTCATCTTGCATCTTCGGTAAGACTTTTATTACCACTCTCTTGAACACCCGGAGAATGTTCCATAGGTTGTTGATTTGGGAGAAAAAAAGGATTATACATATTTGTAGGACTTTCCCTGGCAAATTGATGTATATGTGGATAATAGTTTAGATATTCGGGTCTTGAATGATTGTTAAACATTTGTAACATCATTTGAAATTGAGGATTATTGACAGGATTTGGATCAAAAGGGATGTTTGGGATGGGTGGGTATTTGAATGATTGTGATCCATAGTTTATGAAAATATATAGAAGATGGAAAAAGAAGTGCAAAATACAATAGATCAAGATAAGGTATATATAGGAAATTTTTTTTACTCAGATTATGACGAAAAATAAAATAAAATGTAGTGGCCCACTTGCGTGTTTAAAAAAAAGTAAAAATAGAAAGGGAAGAGGTTACCTTAGTAGAAAGAGGTAACCCCTTCCAACCTCTTCCCTTAAGGTTTGGCTTGCAACCATGGGTTTACCTTTTAAACCTATAAGGTAAGTAAAACCCATGATTGCACATGGTCTAACGGAGTTACAAAGAGAATAGCCCCAGACCAAATCAAGTGTCCGGAGCACAAAAGGTACAACTCAAGCAAGCCATGCAGGACAATGCACACCACTCCCACAACAACTACGTAAAGTAATTTGTTAGATTTTCATTCACAAAGTATTAAAAAAATCTAAGTTTCAGATAGATATTCAAGTCCAAATCAAATGCACAAACAAATATAAATTGCACCAAGACAAATCCCACCATCAATAAGAACTAGGATGCAAAACACCGTAATGATAAATTCATGACCATTTGCATCTCTCCATCATCTATCCTGATCCTGATCATCAATCTTAACGAGTGCATCACTCGAGTTGCAAGACGACAACACAGAGACACCATTCGTCTCCGCCGTGGAGGTCAACAGAGTGTCGACTCGATCGCCGCCTAGTTCGCCACTTTGCGTCGAGTGCTCTGAAGCTCAACCAACGAAGTCAATTTCACATCTCCTAAATCACAAATACTCAAAGCCCCTTCAATTCCATAGAAAATCATATACATCACCAAATATAACATTAGAAACATACAAAGCATTACCCAATTTCAAGCAGGAACACTAAAACATATTACCCAATGTTATATGTTTTAGTGTTCCTGCTTGAAATTGGGTAATGCTTCGTATGTTTCTAATGTTATATTTGGTGATGTATACGATTTTCTATGGAATTGAAGGGGCTTTGAGTATTTGTGATTTAGGAGATGTGAAATTGGCTTCGTTGGTTGAGCTTCAGAGCACTCGACGCAAAGTGGCGAACTAGGCGGCGATCGAGTCGACACACTGTTGACCTCCGTGGCGGAGACGAATGGTGTCTCTTGACGGAGGGGAAACCTGTCGTTGATTCCGCCAAAGAAACTCAAACCTATAACTAGTATAGTAATAAGTAAGAGGTCGATCCCACAGGGAAATTTATAACTCACGTGCGATTTTAATGTTGATTAAGTAACCAAAGAGGGGGTTTTTGTGTGACAGTTTTGAAGCAAAGTAAAGAACGCAAAGTAAGTGAATTTGGTTTAGACAATTAGGAGAAGCAATTCCACCTACAATTTTCCACTTTACTGGATTGAAGCGATCCTTGTAACTTCTTCTCGTCCTATTATGTTTCCTATGAATGCCCTTGTCCCGACCTAATATAGTTACTAGTCCAACCAGTCCTAGCAACCCTTATCAACCGAACAGTCCCTAAAGAAGGATTTAACCCAATTGATAGCTTTAAGTTCAGAGATTAGCCAAGGTATTTGCAGTCCCTAAAGAGGGATTTAACAACACATTCAACTTCCTACTCATTCAAATAGTTCAACCAGCCCTAAAGGAATAAGTTTGCCACTTAGGTTAAGGTTCTCAACCAGGAATCTACAAAACCTTAGCGATTGAATTGATCTAACGAGTTGGCCAGACAAGATAGAACAAATCAATAATTAATTAAGCACAAAGAAGTTGAAGCATTCACAAATAGGAAACCAGGAGCGAGAATTAGAAACTCACAATCAATCCGAATAAAGCTTCAAATTGCAGGCAGAATAGATGAGTTTAGTTCCTCATGGAAGAAAATAGCTCAAAATCTCTAAAAAAGTCTAATGGTTCCATGAATAGAATGAAAAAATGGTCCTACAAAATAACATAAAAGGCCTAATTAAAAACATCCAAGTCGGCCTCAAAGTGAATAAATTAGAAACTAGGGTTTTTTCCATCAAAACGGCGCGCGACAGTACGTGCGGCGGCCGCCGCAAGGGTTGCGGCGCCCGCCGCAAGGGTTGCGGCGCCCGCCGCAAGTTGGTTCTTCGCCACCCGCTGCGGCGGGCACTGCGGCGGCCGCGGCAATAGCTGCGGCGCCCGCCGCAGTCAGTTTTGCCGTGGCTTTCTAACTTCCTTTGCGGGCTTCTCTCGTCTTGTCTTGCTTCTTTCTTCCTTGTTCCTTCCCATGTATCTTGTGTTCCTCTTCGAGACATTGCATCTCCCAAATGTGTTCCGACTCACTCTGCGAAATAAACACAAAATTGCGCAGAATCCGAACTTTTCTACAATAAACACAAGATGCAATTTAACAACAAAGCAAGCAAGAAATGCAACCTAAACTAAACTAAATGTATCTATAATGCCTATCTCAAATATGCATTATCAAATTCCCCCACACTTGACCTTTGCTTGTCCTCAAGCAATGATAGAATGAACATGAATCAATGTATCCCACAGGAGATCCCTTCAAGTTTCAACATTACCAAAAAGCAACATCATAGCAGGTGAAAACATAAACCAAGCAAACAAACGTCATAGCATGTATTCAGGTGATCAAAGCTTAGAAGTAGACATCATCCAAACTCACCAGAAATATGTGTTTCACTCATGTGTTTAGGCTTTTAGGTACAACTCTCAACTCAAACCAATAATGCACTAAGCTCATAAACATTGACCACCATATCACCAATTATCTACCAAAATGTCATTACTTGCGGGATAACATAAAGAAAATAAAATGCAATACTTTATATATATATTTTTTTTTTCTTTTTCTTTGGTTTTCTTTTCTCTTTTTTTTTTTTTCTTTTCTTGTCTTGGTGCTTTCCTTACGCGAGGCGCAAACATGGGTGTCATGAATGGCCCCGGTCTATCAACACCTCAACTATGAATATGAAGTCCACTTGAACACCTTTTGACGCAAGTTGCAAACATGGGTGTCATGAATGAACCTGGTTACTCAATGATCAAGCTTTCTTTCCTAGTGGATAGTTTTCAACACCTTTTTGCGCGAATCCTACCCATGGGTGTCATGCGTAGACCCGGTTACTCAGTACATCAACCATTGCCACCTTATTCACTAAATATGCATAAAATTGAATAAAAAGACTCAGAATATAAACATACACCCCGCAAGCAACAAACATGTGCATTGGTCTTCAAAAATAGATACTGCAGTCAATGCCAAGAGGTAGCAACACTAGGCGAGTAATTCACATAATTGAGCAAAAGAATTCAAATAAGGCAAAACATCCTCACAGGGTCATGTTTTTAGGACTTCAATCATACTTTAACTCAATCATACATGCTCAATTACATTTGCTAGCTCATATTCCACAAAAATCAAATAGCAATAATAATCAAAACATCCAGAACTCCATGGGATTTTTATGAATCATGCTTGAAATTTAAAATAGAGGACAAACTAAGCAAGATGGGTATTTGAATAACACATATATACAATGCATGTTCTATCTCTAAGATTTTCGAAATTAATAATTTTATTTTTATTTTTATTTTTATTTTTATTTTTTTTTCCGAAAATGCAGGAAAATTAAACTAATATAATTCGAAAAAGCAGAAATTAAAGTAAATAAAATAACTAAACTTAACAGAATTAAACTAACTAACTATTACAGAATTAACATGTGCATAAACTTAAACATGTCCTAAAAATTGATAGAAATAACATAAAATACATATAAGTCTCCTCCCCCACACTTAAAATTTTCAGTGTCCTCACTGAAACAGTACAGACAACTAAAATGATCATAAAAACTCAGAGTGAAGGAGGGTAAAACTAACCAATCACTGAGGTGGAGGCTGGTAAGGCGGCGACTGGTAAGGCGGAATGTGAGGGTACTGTTGGCGGAAGTAGTATTGTTGCTCCCTCCGCATCTCCTCTAACTGATAGGTCGTCGCACTCCGCATAGCCGCTAACTGGGAGGACGTGTCCATCACATTGCGACTTATGTCGCTGAGGGTGAACTCAATTGAATCCTGGCGTAAAGATATGCGATGGAACTCATTGGCCAGATAGTCCCGCAAGTAGTCGTCCTCCTCAGATGAAAAGTGATGTCCTGATGACGTGCCAGCCTCCTGCTGCGCATCCCCCATATGATGATCTGTCTGTGCAGGGGCATCTTCCTCCTCAGCTTCCTCAGGGACCTCCTCCTCAGCCTGCTCCTGATCGCCTGCTATGTAGAGGGTGTTGTCTGAAGGTCCATACGGGAGGAGTCTAGGCAGACTCAATCGGTGCTGTCCACGGTGTCCCGACTTCCAAATCCAGCCTCTTCCGTCGGCACCCTCAAGCACAAATGTCTTCCTAAGCTGCTCGGTGGTGAAGGTACACCCGCCAGACATAGGTGTACCACACTGGTCAGGCGATAGGTATTGGTAGGCGATGAGGCTAATCATGCCTCCCAAGCCAAACCTGCCTGACTTTGCCCCCTGGATCCTCAGACAGTTTTCTATAAAAATCTCAACCCAGTCTGGTGTACCATGAGACTGGGGAGCAAAGCTCCATAACCAAGCTAGATCAGCAGCGTATACCTTGTTGACATCTCCTCGGCCGCTAAAGGCCATAGCTAAAACCTTGTGGACCAGACGGAAGCAGGGGTGGACAAAACTGTAGTTGTATTCCCCCTTGTGGCTATCAAAAACGGTTCCAGTAGCCTTGAACCACAGGTCATGACGTTGTTGCTCAGTAGTCATCGAAGACCAGTTCGGGGTGGCCGCCTGTGATATCCCAAACTGCTGGCGGAGGTTGTCAAGCGTGCAGACATGAGGTTGGTCCAACAAGTTGAACCGGATCCTCGAGTCGTCCACCCTCTCAAGTGTAGCTAAGAATTCCCATGCGAGCTCGGGATAAGTCGGGGCACTTCGATTGAGAAAGCCCCCCAACCCGCCATGGGTGAGCATCCGGTGAGTGACATCCAACATCCCCAGCGTCTGTAGTGCTGGGGTGTGAAAGAACTTCGTCTGAACGAAGCGCTTAGCATCGAAATTCTTATAAATCCTCCTCTGCTCGTCGGATGCATTTCTTAGTCGGCGCACCATCTGTAATAAATACCAGCAGTATATATCGACAACCCCAAACAGATTCAGACTTCAACGCAAATAAGCACAACTCAAACACAATCCAAGCCAAGCAATAAATCACACAAACAAAGCACAACACAAGTAACTCAAGACCTTTAATAAACAACCCGAACTCAAGAACATTTCATAATGTATCAATAATCACACCTCAAATATTTAATTCACACCAAAGCTCTAAAACAGCCCCACATTAACAAAGAAAAATCAGCCTCATATTCCATATGTGCACAACTTCACCCCTTAGAGAACAACAATAATATCCCTCATTACTCAAAACATCACTTTCAAACCAAACCTCCATCATCAATTCTCATAACTCAATAAAATCAGTCCCATAAAAAAGAAAATTAGCCCCCACAAAACACTTTATTCCACACAAATTTCCACCTTTAAACAATGAACAAACACCCAAAAAATCAAATCTCTACCTAGTTCTTAACCACATTTAGAAATCTCAAATATGGAGAGAAAAGGTGAAGAAAATCATACCTTGAGAGTTTAAAGGGTGGAAGGAACTTGAAAAATCGAGGAGATTTGGGGCTCTCGGCTCGGATCTGGCGTTGGCAACCACGTGCGGCGGGCGCGGCAACTGTGGCGGCGGCCGCAGCTCGAACGCAGCGGCGGAGAGAGAAAGAAAGAGCTTTGGGTGGCTATGGAGGTTTGGAGGTTGAAGGGGAAGGTGGAACAATGGTGTCGGAGTTTGGGTGGCTTGGAAAGTGACGGTGAGAGGTAAAGAGGTAGGGTTTCCTTGTATGTATTCTATTTTATTTTATTTTATTTTATTTTATTTTATTTTATTTTTTTTAAAAAAAAAAAATCCGAGATGGGGGTACCGTTGCGGCGGGCGCCGCAGAGGGTGCGGCGGCCGCCGCAACACCCTTGGGTTTGCTTGCGGCGGGTGCCGCTCGAAACACCCCCCTGGCGGCGGGCACCGCAGCTGGTGCGGCGGGCGCCGCAGGGGTTGCGGCGGGCGCCGCTCGCTGTACTCGGGGTTTATTATTATTATTATTTTTTTTTTCTTTTTTTTTTTAAATTAAATTAATTAATTACTTACCTATATGATGACTCCTAGATTAGCTAATGGTCATTAACTAAAACAACAATAAAAATGAGAAAGATAGGGAACTTACCTCGGGTTGCCTCCCGAGAAGCGCCTTTGTTTTAAGTCGTTGGCTCGACGTGATGGCCCTTGAGTGGCCTAGTCGGTTGGTTCAGCAAGCACCAACTCCTCTTCTTCATTATGTGGTATGTTCTCAAAGTACGGCTTAACTCTATGCCCATTGACCTTAAAGAGCTCATGAGATTTAGGGTCATAGAGTTCAATTGCTCCATGAGGGAATATCTTTGAGATGGTGTATGGTCCTTCCCACCTCGATCTAAGCTTTCCAGGGAAGAGTTTCAAGCGTGATTTGTATAGAAGGACCTTGTCTCCTATTGCTAGCTCTTTCCGCAGGATATGCTTGTCATGCCAAGCCTTTGTCTTCTCCTTATAGATCACTGCATTATCGTAAGCATCCAGACGCAATTCCTCTAGCTCTTGCAACTGAAGTTTTCTAAATTCACCCACTTCATCCAACCTCATGTTGCAATTCTTTACAGCCCAATATGCCTTATGCTGAAGCTCTACAGGGAGATGACAGGCTTTTCCAAAGACAATACGATAAGGGGACATACCAATAGGAGTCTTATAAGCTGTCCGATAGGCCCAAAGAGCGTCATTGAGCCTTAGACTCCAATCCTTTCTGTTGGGTGCCACTGTTTTTTCCAGAATAGTCTTTATCTCCCTATTTGATATCTCCGCTTGACCATTGGTCTGTGGATGATAGGCAGTGGACACCCTCTGTGTGACATGATATTTCTTTAACAGGGCAGTGATCGTCCTGTTGCAAAAATGTGTCCCTCTGTCACTAATTATGGCTTTAGGCACCCCAAATCTTGCGAAAATGGTGTCCTTTAGGAAATCTGCAACCACTTTAGCATCATCAGTTCTGGTGGCTTTTGCCTCCACCCACTTGGAGACATAGTCCACCGCAAGTAAAATATACAAATTCCCAAAAGAGCTAGGGAAGGGACCCATAAAATCGATACCCCAAACATCAAAGATTTCACAGAATATGACAGTTGTTTGTGGCATTTCATTCCTAGCAGATATGTTCCCGACCCTTTGACATCTATCGCATGATTTACAGAAGGCATTAGCATCTCTAAATAAGTGAGGCCAAAAGAAACCTGCTTCTAACACTTTCCTAGCAGTCTTTTGAGGACCAAAGTGGCCCCCACATTCATGAGTATGACAAAAAGTAAGGACAGATTGTACCTCATTGTCCGGCAGACACCTCCTAATTACCTGATCAGCACAATGTTTCCACAGGTAGGGGTCATCCCAAATGTAGAAGCGGGAGTCATGTCGAATCTTGTCCTTTTGGGCCTTTGTAAATTTCGGTGGAAATACTCCCGTGACCAAGAAATTCACCATATTGGCGAACCAAGGTCGAGGAGTATGGACACCCATCAACAATTCAGAAATATCAGGACTTACCTCATCAGGACTCTCCGTCCTTGTTTGTTCCTGCATCTGCAACGAAGATGTGTGAGTTAAGTAAAACAGTGTATCATCAGGGAACTCACCGTGAATAGGTCTTTGATCTTCCGGCTTGTCCTCTTCTTGGACAAGTCTGCTGAGGTGGTCCGCTACTAAGTTTTCTGCACCTTTCTTATCTTTGATTTCGATGTCAAATTCACTCAAAAGTAAAATCCATCGAATCAATCTTGGTTTCGCTTCTTTCTTAGTTAATAGATAGCGAAGAGCAGCGTGATCAGTGAAGACAATTACCTTAGCTCCTAGGAGGTAGGAGCGAAATTTCTCCAGTGCAAAGACCACAGTCAGAAGCTCTTTCTCAGTGGTTGAGTAGTTCCTTTGTGCTCCATTCAGAGTCATGGAGGCATAGTAGATGACATGAGAGCTCCTTCCTTCCTTTTGTCCCAAAACAGCCCCCACAGCATAATCACTAGCATCACACATAATCTCAAAGGGTTCCGACCATATGGGTGCTTGAATTATAGGAGCGCTAGTTAGGCGACCTTTAAGCTCATCAAAGGATGCTCTACACCTGTCATCAAACTCAAAAGCGACTTCCTTTTTCAATAAATCACAAAGAGGTGCAGAAATCTTAGAAAAATCCTTAATAAACCTGCGATAGAACCCTGCATGGCCTAAAAAGGAGCGAATCTCACGTACATTGGTGGGGTAAGGTAGAGACTGAATAACATCAATTTTAGCCTTGTCTACCTCAAGACCCCTGCTAGACACAATGTGACCCAATACAATGCCTTGCTCAACCATAAAATGACACTTTTCAGAATTAAGAACCAGATTGGTGTCTACGCACCTCTTAAGTACAAGTGACAAATGATGTAAGCAGGTATCAAAATCATCTCCATGCACAGTGAAGTCATCCATAAATACTTCAATAAAATGTTCCACATACTCAGAAAATATGCTCACCATACACCGTTGGAAAGTCCCAGGTGCGTTACATAGCCCAAAAGGCATTCTGCGATATGCAAAAGTGCCAAAAGGGCATGTAAAAGTCGTTTTTTCTTGGTCCTCCGGTGCTATGGGTACCTGAAAATATCCTGAGTAGCCATCTAAAAAGCAATAAAAAGAACGGCCGGCAAGGCGCTCAAGCATCTGATCAATAAAGGGAAGGGGGAAATGGTCCTTGCGAGTGACTGTATTTAATTTACGATAATCAATACAGACTCTCCATCCAGTTTGAACCCTACTAGGGACCAATTCACCATCCTGATTTTCAACAACAGTAATACCTCCCTTCTTAGGGACAACCTGAGTAGGACTCACCCATTTGCTATCAGATATGGGAAAAATCATACCTGCCTGAAGGAGTTTCAGCACCTCCTTCTTTACAACTTCCATCATTGGTGGGTTGAGTCTTCGCTGAGGTTGTCTAGATGGCTTGGCATCATCCTCCAGTAGTATCCTATGCATGCAGAGGGTAGGACTGATGCCTTTAATGTCCGCTATCGTCCATCCTAGCGCCTCCTTGTTCTCCTTTAGAACATTCACCAATCGCTCCTCCTGTCCAAATGTCAATTTGTTAGAAATAATGACAGGTAGAGTATCATTTTCACCAAGAAAAGCATATTTAAGGTGATTAGGAAGTTGTTTCAATTCAACATCCGGCGCTTGGATAATGGATGGGAGAAGCTTTTCAGTAGGAATGGTCAGCTCGATGCGGTCTCCCCTTGGTGGCACATATGTGGGAGATCGATGGTCTAAAGCTACTATAGCCTCCTGCAAGTCAGATGACAATACATAATCTCTAGCAATTTCATCTATAGGAGCCTGTAAAGCAACCTCCATCTCATCAACACACTCCAAATCAAAACAATCCTGTGCCATAGTATCAATAGCATCCATAAAGCACAGAGAAGGATCCTCAGATGGGAATTTCATGGAATCATAGATATTATATTCAACTCGTTGACCATCAAATTCCATAGTAAGAGATCCTGAATAGACATCTATCTTGGTCCTAGCAGTTTTCAAGAAAGGTCTGCCCAATAGAATAGGGCCTTCACTGTTACCAGGACCCATGTCAATCACAAAGAAATCAGCAGGGAATATCAAGTTGTCAACCATAACCAAGACATCTTCAACAATCCCTTTCGGGTATATAGTAGATCGATCAGCTAGTTGAATTACCACCCGAGTGCCATTCAGAGGTCCCAACCCCAAAGCATGATAAACACTAGAAGGCAAAACATTAATAGATGCTCCTAAATCTAACATGGCTTTGTCAAATTTAGTGTCACCTATCACACATGGAATAGCAAACATACCAGGATCACTACACTTTTTAGGCATACGCTTTTGAAAGACAGCAGTGACATGTTCGCTTACCTTCACCTTTTGCTTACCTTTTAGCTTCTGGTTCCGCTTGATAGTGCAAAGTTCCTTCAAAAATTTAGCATATCGAGGGATGCTTTTGATCAAATTAAGCAAAGGAATATTTACCTCGCACTTACTGAATGTCTCGAAGATTTCCTTGTCGTTCTCATACCTCCTTGTATCCTTCAAAGCTTCCGGGAAGGGCGGAACGGGCTTTGGAGTCTCCATAGGTAAGGGAGAAGAAGGAGTAGAAGAAGGAGGAGGAGAAAGAGGGAGAGAAGAGGAAAGAGGTAAGGGAGAAAACGTACCAGAAGACGAATCGGCGGCGGGTGAGGCAGCGGCGGGCGCGGCAGGTGATGCGGCGGGCGCCGCAGCTTGCCAGGTCTCTCCCGCGGCGGCCGCAGCTGGAATCGGCTCTCTGGCGGCGGGCACCGCAGGTGACAGCGGCGGGCGCCGCAAGGGTTGCTGCGGGCACCGCACCACTGTTTGCCCGTTTTCATCTTCAATTATTTCTATTTCTTCGTCCATTATCTCCTCCTCGTCCTTTTGCTTTGTGACAACCAGTTCCTTGCCACTCCTAAGTGTTACAGCGCTGACATTCTCCTTTGTCGGATTCTCGATGGTCTGTGACGGAAGCTTACCAGAATTATTTGCCTCTTTAGCACTTAAGATTTGAATGAGCTGACTCATTTGATTCTCAAGCTTTGTCATCCGATCGGATTGCTGCTTTTCTAGGTTCTCCATCCGCTCTGACTGTTGTTTTTCATTCCTCATGACCAATCGTGACAGTTTCTGCAGTGGATCCTCATTATCCCCATTTGACTGCTGCTGACCTCCCTGTCGAGGTTCGAATTGTTGCTGAGGCCTTTCCTGTTGCCCCCCTTGCTGATTGATAGGTGCTTGATAGTTCCCGTAGCCTTGCTGATAGCCCCTATTGTAGTTATTGTTGTTGAAATACCCAGGATTTCCAAAATTGCCTTGTCTAGGCCTTTGTTGAGCGAAATTCCCAATGGCATTCAAATCAACATTAGGATCTTGTAGGATCGGGCACATGTCCATAGGATGAGTGAATTGATTGCAAAGACCACATGCCTTCAGTTGTTGAGGATTTCTATCAAGGACCAATTGTTTCATCATCTCCTTTACCTCTGCCATATCCGTCTGAAGTGCAGCCACAAGCGCATCAACAGCGAGTACACCCCTAGCCCGAGGGCTTTTGGTGAACTGTCTGGAGCCCTCAGATAGCTCCCTAAACACCTCCCAAGCTGCGGTAGGCGTCTTATTAAGCATATTTCCTCCACAAGCAGAATTCACCGTCTTGCGCTCCATATCAGTCAATCCATTGAATAAAAAGAGGACCAGATCCTTTTGAGAGTACCCATGGCTTGGGCAGCTGGCGCAGAGTTTCTTGAAGCGTTCAAAGTACTCATGTATAGACTCTGTCGCGTACTGCTCAATGCTGCTGATAGACCTTTTCAAAGCATTTAGCTTTGTTGCAGGGAAGTACATCTCTAGGAAGACTCTTTTCATCTCAGCCCAAGTGGTAATAGATCCCGGCGGTAAATAGAAGAACCACTCATTGGCGTCATCCTTTAGAGAGAAGGGAAAAGCTCTCAATTTGATTTGCTCTGCAGTGACGTCCTCAGGTTTCATCCCAACTACCACCCTATGGAATTCAGCCAGATGCTTGTGGGGGTCCTCCCCACTCAACCCATGGAACTTGGGTAAAAGATGAATTACCTCAGACTTAAGCTCAAATTTGACCCCTTCTGCTAGCGCAGGAAATTGGATTGCCAGGGGTTGCTGTGCCACATCAGGAGCAGAAAGCTCCTCAAGAGTGCGGTTCGCATCGTCAGCCATCTCTGTTGTCGGTTCTTGTTGATCAAAAGGGAGTTCGCGAAAGCGATCACGAACTTCTCGCCTCAGAGCGGCAAGGGTCCTTTCAATCTCTGAATCAAATGGTAACAAAGATGAATTAGTAGCACGGGTATGGACCATATAAGACGGTCCACACCAAGATCAACACTAAAAACACACAAGAATTTAATAAAAGTTCCCCGGCAACGGCGCCAAATTTGACGGAGGGGAAACCTGTCGTTGATTCCGCCAAAGAAACTCAAACCTATAACTAGTATAGTAATAAGTAAGAGGTCGATCCCACAGGGAAATTTATAACTCACGTGCGATTTTAATGTTGATTAAGTAACCAAAGAGGGGGTTTTTGTGTGACAGTTTTGAAGCAAAGTAAAGAACGCAAAGTAAGTGAATTTGGTTTAGACAATTAGGAGAAGCAATTCCACCTACAATTTTCCACTTTATTGGATTGAAGCGATCCTTGTAACTTCTTCTCGTTCTATTATGTTTCCTATGAATGCCCTTGTCCCGACCTAATATAGTTACTAGTCCAACCAGTCCTAGCAACCCTTATCAACCGAACAGTCCCTAAAGAAGGATTTAACCCAATTGATAGCTTTAAGTTCAGAGATTAGCCAAGGTATTTGCAGTCCCTAAAGAGGGATTTAACAACACATTCAACTTCCTACTCATTCAAATAGTTCAACCAGCCCTAAAGGAATAAGTTTGCCACTTAGGTTAAGGTTCTCAACTAGGAATCTACAAAACCTTAGCGATTGAATTGATCTAACGAGTTGGCCAGACAAGATAGAACAAATCAATAATTAATTAAGCACAAAGAAGTTGAAGCATTCACAAATAGGAAACCAGGAGCGAGAATTAGAAACTCACAATCAATCCGAATAAAGCTTCAAATTGCAGGCAGAATAGATGAGTTTAGTTCCTCATGGAAGAAAATAGCTCAAAATCTCTAAAAAAGTCTAATGGTTCCATGAATAGAATGAAAAAATGGTCCTACAAAATAACATAAAAGGCCTAATTAAAAACATCCAAGTCGGCCTCAAAGTGAATAAATTAGAAACTAGGGTTTTTTCCATCAAAACGGCGCGCGTCAGTACGTGCGGCGGCCGCCGCAAGGGTTGCGGCGCCCGCCGCAAGTTGGTTCTTCGCCACCCGCTGCGGCGGGCACTGCGGCGGCCGCGGCAATAGCTGCGGCGCCCGCCGCAGTCAGTTTTGCCGTGGCTTTCTAACTTCCTTTGCGGGCTTCTCTCGTCTTGTCTTGCTTCTTTCTTCCTTGTTCCTTCCCATGTATCTTGTGTTCCTCTTCGAGACATTGCATCTCCCAAATGTGTTCCGACTCACTCTGCGAAATAAACACAAAATTGCGCAGAATCTGAACTTTTCTACAATAAACACAAGATGCAATTTAACAACAAAGCAAGCAAGAAATGCAACCTAAACTAAACTAAATGTATCTATAATGCCTATCTCAAATATGCATTATCATCTCTGTGTTGTCGTCTTGCAACTCGAGTGATGCACTCGTTAAGATTGATGATCAGGATCATGATAGATGATGGAGAGATGCAAATGCTCATGAATTTATCATTACGGTGTTTTGCTGCCTAGTTCTTATTGATGGTGGGATTTGTCTTGGTGTAGTTTATATTTGTTTGTGCATTTGATTTGGACTTGAATATCTATCTGAAACTTAGATTTTTTTAATACTTTGTGAATGAAAATCTAACAAATTACTTTACGTGGTTGTTGTGGGAGTGGTGTGCATTGTCCTGCATGGCTTGCTTGAGTTGTACCTTTTGTGCTCCGGACACTTTATTTGGTCCGGGGTTATTCTCTTTGTAACTCCGTTACACCCATCTATCTATTTACCTATTTGAGAGAGAGAGAGAGAGAGAGAGAGAGAGATGTCACCCTAGTCGGAATCGAGCAATCGATCTGTGAAGAACAACTTTGCCGAAATCTTCGTCTCGCGCTAGACAGTCGATGAACCTGGATAGATCCCAATCGCACGCAACACGATAAACACTCCTATCTTTTAGCATGCGGACATTCTTGATGGCGGTTCCCCTAGTTCTGAACTTCTCTCTCCACTCGATGATCTTCCCCAAGCATAGGTTGGTGACATTGTCATGTTGTTGGTGACAATATATTACTTATAAGAGATTGATGACAATAGTGTGGTGACATTGTTTTGTCGTCGAGGACAATACACCTAAGAAATAATATGGTGACAGTGTCCCATAGTTGGTGACAACTTTAATTATATAGTTAGGGAAAATAGGTGGTGACAAGTTTTTAATAGTTGGTGACAAAAAAAATTGGTGACAATGTTCTTTAGTTGGTGATAATAGGTATATTTGAGTGTTTACTAGTTGGTGAAAATAATTTTGTACCAGTGTTTGGTAATTGATAACAATAGGTGGTTATAATGTGTTATAGTTGATGACAATGATTTGTAGTTTGTGACAATTGATATTGACTATAGTTGGTGATAATTTTCACTAGTTCGTGATAATATTTGGCGATATTGTTATGTTATTGGTGACAACAGTTGGCGACAATGTATTTCGAGAAAATATCATGTCAAAAACAATTGTCACAAAAATAAAAAAATAAATTACCGAAAAACTGTCACCAATCATTGTCACCATACATATATTAAAATAATATTTAGTATGATAGTGACAATTTTTTGTGATTACATGGTTGTGGTGACAAATATGTATTGAAACAATATTTCGGTGACAATTTCGCTCGGTGAGAGAAACTAGTCAAAGTTTTGAAAATTTATTTGGTGACAGTATTTTGGTGACAAAAGTGAGTTAATATTAGGCGACAACGGTGACGGCATTAGTATTATACACACATTTTAGTTTGATGACAGTGTTTTGTAGTTGGTGAAAATAAGTTAGCGACGCTATTTTATTGATAGTTTCAAGTGAGAGAAACTAGTCAAACTTTTAAAACTTTATTTGGTGACAATATTTTGATGATATATAATGTGGTGGTGACATTTATTGTTATGTTGACATATTTTTGTTAGCATTAACGGTTCAACATTTTAAAATATGGGTTGATAATAATCCCTTGGTGATATCTAATGTTACAGTGACAATTTTTTTAAGGTTATAATATCGTTGTGATAGTATATTGTCATCAACCTCGTCACTAACAACTGTCACCAACAACTATCACGAGGAAAATCATCTATTAGCAGAAAAATAATAATTTTTCACCGGGAAAAAGTGATGTTGACAACTGTCACCAGAAGAAAATCAACCGTTAAAAAAATCTATGTCACTAGGAAAAAAGAAACAATTGCCACAAGGAAAAAAAATTCCCCCAAATGTCACCAGAAAAAGTAAAATGTCACCAAAAAGTCAATTGTCATCGAAACAACTGTCACCAAAAATATAATTAATTCTCACCTGAAAAATTGGTATCAAATATAGACATTAACCAAAATGGCCAAGGTTGACTCGTCAACGTTAAAATTAAACAGAGTCAAAGGGAAAGGAGGGATGGTTAGGGAAGGAAGGGTAAAAATATCAAAAATGGACATTTATTTAATTTATTTAAAAAGTGGACATTTATTTAATTATGATAATTTTTTTGAACATCCACTAAATTAAACCATAAAAATTTCTAATTCAAATCCCACTACCTATTATAAATTAAACTTAAAAAATTTTTAATTTATTTTGATCAAGGGTGTGTTTGGATTCCATTGCATTTTAATTATAATATAATTATTTTACTCCGGTTTATGTGAGCATTTGGTTACACAATTAAAAATATCGTAAAAATCAAGGTAAAATAGTAAGTTGATAAATAATCACATAAATTGAAATAAAATAATTAAACTATAATTAATACATCGTATAATCCAAATTAACATAACATTAATTTAAATAGGCGAAACTAATTAAAATAACCTGACCTTTAAGGGTGTGTTAAAAATATATCTCAACCTTTCAAATGTAAGATAAATATCCCGACCTTTAAGGATATGTTAAAAATATATCCCTACCTTTCAAATGTAAGATAAATATATCAACCTTTACAAGTGATGTTCAAATAATATATAAAATAATTCTCTACCAAAAAAAACTAACATGGCATACATATGTGGCAAACTAAATTAATAAAAAAATAAAATTTTAAAAAAATATATAAAAAATTAATAGAAGGGTTTAAGAAAACAAGTTTTTTCATTTATTATTTTTAAAAAAAAATTCAAGACACTTTATTAATATTTCAATTTTCCATATTATTCTTCTTTGTTCAATTGTCCCATTTTTTTTACATAATTTATTTACTAAAATTCTAACTATTGTTCTTTCTATTTTAAATTTTCATAAAAAATGCGAAATTAGTTAAATGGTCCATTATACGTATATGGGTGTTATCCCTCAAATATAAAAATAATCTAAATAAAATATTAAACACTTGTAAATATATCATTATATATATATTATTAATTTATTTCTTTCCCTTGATAAAAAAAAGAAAAGAAAAGTGGTTTAATAAAACAAGGTTTTTAATATAGAGTTATAAGAAAATAGTGTGTATAAAATATAAAAGACGAAAGATATGTAAATCTATAATTTTTTTATATAGATTTTTTAAAGTTTTTTTTATTAATTTTTTTTGTCATATATGCATGTCCTGTTAGCTTTTTTTTTGAACAAATTTTTTTGAGATATTATTTTAACATCACCTATAAAGGTCGAGATATTTATATTACATTTGAAAGGTTGAGATATATTTTTAACACCCTTTTAAAGGTCGAGATATTTATCTTACACTTGAAAGGTTTGGATATATTTTTAACACACCCTTTAAGATCGGGTTATTTTAATTAGTTTCGCCATTTAAATACCTTAAAATTTGTGTTTGCCAAACACAACTCTATCTATTTGTATTATACATATAATACACTAGGAATCCAAACACACTCCAAATATTTTTAAATTTATAATTAAAAAAATTAAAACAAATGGCCAACTTTGATTGGAGGTGTAGAAAATTTACACATAAACATATGCCAATGGGCTTATTTTTGGGGGAAAAAAAACAACATTTATTAGTTGAGTTTTTATCTGACCAAGAAAAAAAATTTAATTGAGTTTTTATGTATTTATTTTAGCTCCATATTTCCAATAAATGCTGAAAACAGAAGGAAAGAGATTATTAAAGTGGGAGGGGAAATTGAAGAGGAGACAGAGGGTCTCCCTAACTGTTACTGCTCCACACTCAGCGGTTCCATTTCTTGGAGATTGGGTGGTGGTGGTGCTGGTACCTTTCTCCAAACCCTACCTGATTTTCATTCACAAGAAACTGGTTTTTCTTGCTTCTGGGTATTCTTTAATTCTCCGCCTTTCAGCTTTCCAGAGTTGTTGATTGCTCATGTTCTTTCTGTTTCACAGCTTGTGTTTTTCATGAGTTTTGATCTATCGCTCTTGGGTCTTCCGAACTGACATAGTCACATATAAGGGCAAAAAAGGAGTTTGAGATGGCGGAAAAGAATGAGGTTTTGGAGGCTGTGTTGAAGGAGGCTGTTGATTTGGTAATAGATCTGTGTAGATTTTACTTTCTGATTTGTGTTTTCTATTTTTTTAATGGGTTTGGGCTGTTCAATTTCAGCCTTCAGGTGGGTTTGTGTTGAGGTTTTCTGGGTTGTTATCTTTGTGTTTTGCAGGAGAACATACCCATTGAAGAGGTGTTTGAGAATCTGAGATGTAGCAAAGAGGGTCTCACTTCTGATGGTGCTCAAGAGAGGCTCGCCATATTTGGACCTAACAAGCTTGAGGAGAAGAAGGTAACTTCCTCTTTACCTTTTACACATTTTTGTTGAGCTACTTCCATTATCTGTTCATGAATTTTGGATTTCATGCTTCAGATTACTTGCTTATCTTTTCCTTTTTTTTTTTTTTTTGTTGTTTTGTGTTTTTTGGTGTTGTTACAATCTGAAGATATTGCGTGTGCTTGTACAGCGATGGATGGATTATATTTTCTGTATTGTTTATATTTTTTTAAAATTAACTTTTTTTTTCTTCTTCTGGTGTATGGAAAATTGGGTTTGTCTCAGGAAAGCAAATTATTGAAGTTCCTGGGTTTTATGTGGAATCCTCTCTCCTGGGTTATGGAAGCAGCAGCTATCATGGCAATTGCGCTTGCCAATGGAGGGGTGAGCTTATTACTGAAACTTTCCAGTTTGATTTTGCTGTTCATTTCTAAAAATTTTACATATGAATTATATGATAGTTCAATAATGTGATCTCTCAATCCAAATTTCCACAGGGCAAGCCACCTGATTGGCAAGATTTTGTGGGTATCATTACCCTGCTTGTGATCAACTCTACTATAAGTTTTATAGAGGAAAATAATGCCGGAAATGCTGCCGCCGCACTCATGGCTAGTCTAGCTCCGAGGGCGAAGGTATGAGGGTTGAAGTCCAAGTAAATGTTTATCGTTGTTTCTTATTGTTCTCTTGTTCTGTACTCAGAAAAGAATTGAGATGACCTACATTGTGAGGGAGGAGTGGAGAAGCCCAGAAGATCATGTGGATTTAATAATTTGCAATCATTGTTTTTGCATGTTTTTTGATGTGTGAAGGTCCTTAGAGATGGAAGGTGGGCTGAAGAAGACGCTGCAGTGTTGGTTCCTGGAGATATTATCAGTGTTAAACTTGGAGATATTATTCCCGCTGACGCTCGGCTACTTGAAGGGGATCCCCTTAAAATTGACCAGGTCTGTCATACCACTTTGTCTTTAATGTGAATGGACATATTATGTCGTGGGAATTTGTAGTAGTTGTGTTATGAACTTGCGTTGCTTTGTGGGTTTTTCTAGTCAGCACTGACAGGAGAGTCGCTCCCTGTTACAAAAGGACCTGGAGATGGTGTCTATTCAGGCTCTACTTGCAAACAAGGAGAGATTGAAGCAGTTGTCATTGGGACTGGTGTCCATACCTTCTTTGGGAAGGCTGCGCATCTGGTTGATAGCACCAACCAAGTGGGACATTTCCAAAAGGTTTGATTGGAAAAGATTAACTTTTCTCTTCTCTGATATCATGATGTCCTTTTCCAACTTCGTTCAAGGGCGACCTGATTTGTGCCCTTTCATTTGTAGGTGTTGACGGCAATAGGAAACTTTTGCATATGCTCCATTGCTATTGGGATGATGGTGGAGATCATTGTAATGTACCCGATTCAGCACCGAAAATACCGTCCTGGAATTGATAATCTCCTTGTTCTTCTGATTGGAGGAATCCCCATTGCCATGCCCACCGTCCTATCTGTAACTATGGCAATAGGTTCACATAGGCTGTCCCAGCAGGTTGTTTTTCGTACTTTGGATTTTACCTAGTACTGCTTCCAAATTACCTTAGGGGTCATTGACCCTTTTGAACTGAATCCAGGGAGCCATCACCAAGAGGATGACGGCTATAGAGGAGATGGCTGGAATGGATGTCCTTTGTAGTGACAAAACTGGAACTTTGACATTGAACAAACTTACTGTTGACAAGAATCTGATTGAGGTAAGAGCTGCCAGATTCCGTCCACTTTTTTCGTAATTGCTATATTGCAATGGAAGCTCATATGTCATGGCTATATGTTTTAAATATGTGCACATTTTTTGCAGGTTTTTGCAAAAGGAATTGATGCAGATACTGTGGTTCTGATGGCAGCTCGAGCTTCTCGAACAGAAAACCAGGATGCCATAGATGCTGCCATTGTTAACATGCTTGCAGACCCTAAAGAGGTACTGTCATCACCTTTGTTTTTTATTGGCTTCTTGCCCAATGTTTCTGAAAATTTAACCATGTTTTGGTCCTGTCTTGGTATCCCCCTTTTTTTTCAGGCCCGAGCTGGCATTCAAGAGGTGCACTTTCTACCTTTCAATCCAACTGACAAGAGAACAGCATTGACTTATATTGATCACCATGGAAAAATGCATCGAGTCAGTAAAGGTGCACCAGAGCAGGTATTTTATTTTAATGTCAGTGCTGTTACATGTTGCTTAAGCTTGCGGCAAATGATTTTGCCCCAATTCCTAAATGGATTGATTTTTCAGATTCTTCATCTGGCACACAATATGTCGGACATAGAGCGAAGAGTTCATGCTGTGATTGACAAGTTTGCAGAGCGCGGTTTGCGTTCTCTGGCTGTAGCATACCAGGTATTTTTCGTGTTTCCCTGGAAAGTTAAATTCAGTATGAGTCATATTTGAAAGGAATGTATTGATAGTTTTGTATGGCTCTGCAACTTTGCAGGAAGTGCCAGATGGGTCTAAGGATAGCCCTGGTGGACCATGGCAATTCATTGCTCTCATGCCTCTTTTTGACCCACCCCGACATGACAGTGCAGAAACTATAAGGAGGGCTTTGAACTTGGGAGTCAGTGTGAAAATGATCACAGGTTCATAGTTTGATCTTTGAAGAACTTGTCTTATATAGTGGTACCCAACTAGTTATTTTTTTGATTGCACAGTTCTAGAAGAGCGGTACTTCTAGTTTTGGTAATATAATTTAAAGAAAGTTTTAACAGAAATAAGCTTCCTATCTGTTTTTTCTGACCCATGGCCCATTCCACCATTCCCTTCCCCAAGTAGGGTAAATGCAAAGTACTTCCTGATTTTCTATGAATTGAACAAAAACTCTTACCTATTTTTCCAGTTCTGTTTATTGAAGAGATTTCAGATTATATGTTTCATCACTGAATACCATATTCCACACCAGGTGATCAACTGGCTATTGGAAAGGAGACAGGCCGACGCTTGGGTATGGGTACCAACATGTATCCATCCTCCTCTTTGCTTGGGCAAAGTAAGGATGAGTCGATTGCTGCTTTGCCTGTTGATGACCTTATTGAAAAAGCTGATGGTTTTGCTGGTGTATTCCCTGGTAAGTATATAACACTATTTACCTAGTAATCTATTATTTTGCTCCTTGTCATTTTGTCAGCCTTATTTTACCATGTTGTCATATTTCTTCCAGAGCACAAGTATGAGATTGTCAAGCGTTTGCAAGCTAGAAAACATATTTGTGGAATGACTGGCGATGGTGTAAATGATGCTCCTGCCCTTAAGAAGGCCGATATTGGTATAGCCGTGGCTGATGCGACAGATGCTGCCAGGAGTGCATCTGACATTGTCCTCACTGAGCCTGGTTTGAGTGTCATCATCAGTGCTGTGTTGACCAGCCGTGCTATCTTCCAGAGAATGAAGAATTACACGGTAAGTTCATATTTACATATGATTGCTATCCAATCAACTAGCTAATGAGGTTGATAAATCTATCATTCTGATGTCTTTTTTGTGTTCTGTTTTTTTTTTTTTTTTTTTTTTTTGGTATTTCAGATCTATGCAGTTTCAATCACAATTCGTATCGTGGTATGTATATTGTGGCTTTGTGTATGAGGTGGCTTTCCCTTATTTCTGTTTTGCTTTATGTATGACTGATTTTGCAACCATTGCTCTTTCCTGGCAGCTTGGTTTCATGTTGCTGGCACTTATCTGGAAATTTGACTTCCCACCCTTCATGGTGCTTATCATTGCCATCCTCAACGATGGTGTGTCTCTTATCTCCTCGAATCCTATTTACATTGGGGCCTATTACTTCCTTTTAACTCATGCTTCTATTTCAGCTGTGTAGGCTTTATGTATGCTTCCTTTTTGTGTAATTAGAGTAAAATAACCCCCACCTCAATCACACCTCAAGATAGGCCACAAATCAACAAATACTAGAGCGAAACTCGCAACAAACATGGAATAGCAAAGTACTGAGAAAGACCTATCTAACTAGGAGTAAAAAGCACTAGCAATCTCTCCATTATAATCCTAGTTCTTCCTCTTGAGATCAGGGTATGGAGGTTGAGATGTACGCACCCTTTCCATGACTATGTCAAAAGGGTGTTTCCGAAAGACCCAAAGTTGACAAGAGTAAGAAGACAATAACAAACCTAAAAGAACATAAACAATCAAGACCGAAAAATAAATAAATAAGCGGGAACGAAGATGGAAGTAAAAGCGGTGGAAACATCCTAGGGAAAAATGCACCACGCAACCTATCCTTCCTCCACACAGATAGAACACCTTCAGTGTCTCCTGTTTCTAGCCATATCCTCGGTAAGGTCCAAATAGGCAACGTCTTGTCTAATCACCTCCCTCCAACTCTTCTTGGGTCTCCTCTGTACGTTGTACACCGACAATCGCAAGACTGTCGCACCTATGTACTGGCTCACTGAGATCCCTCCTCTGAACATGTCCAAATCAACGAAGCCTAGACTCACTCATCTTATCTATGATATTGCTCAGTCCTATCTTGTCACGAATGATCGCATTTCTAATCTTATCGAGTCTAGTATACCTGCCCATCCATCTGACCATCCTCGTACCTGCTACCATAAGCCTCAGATCTTGCGCCTTATCGCTCAACACTGTCCCATAAAACAATGCGGGCCTCGCCACAACTCTATAAAATTTTCCCTTAAGCTTTGGAGGCACATTTCTGTCGCACAAAACTCCCGAAGCAACCATCTACTTCTGCCATCAAACTTTAATCCTGTGTTTGATATCTTTGTCCAAGCATCCGCTGCTTTGCATAACCGACCCCAAATATTTAAAAGTGTCCTTCCTCTACATGACATCCTCCCCTAGCATGACGTTACCATCTCGGTCTCCCCCCCCCCCCCCCCCCCTTTTTGGGCGATACCCATGTTACAGATATGCTAGAATACTTTGAAAGGCAGGTATCATTATAACTATGGATGGATCTTGATTTGTTTTTCCATTGTCCATGTATCATCTACTTGTAGAGGGAACTCGTTTGGTATTTGACATGCATTATGGTGTGACAGGTACCATTATGACAATCTCAAAGGATAGAGTCAAACCATCGCCTACACCTGACAGCTGGAAACTTGCTGAGATATTCACAACGGGTGTTGTTCTTGGAACTTACTTGGCTATGATGACTGTCATATTCTTCTGGGCAGCATATAAAACTGATTTCTTCCCGGTAAGAATACATTCTTCCAATGATGGTTTTTGGTTTCGAGCATTCGTTTGTTTCTTTCTCCCGTTGCATTGCAATCTTGGTAGTTGTTTAACTCTCTCTTGTGTTTTGACAGAGGGTGTTTGGTGTATCGACCCTTGAGAAGACGGCTCATGATGACTACAGGAAGCTTGCTTCTGCTGTTTATCTTCAAGTCAGCATAATCAGTCAAGCTCTCATTTTTGTTACCCGTTCTCGTAGCTGGTCTTTTATTGAACGCCCTGGCCTCCTCCTTGTTGTGGCTTTTCTGATTGCTCAGCTGGTGAGCATTGTTTTCAATCATGTTTTGACAGTTGCTTGATGGACCCTTGCTAACCTATCTCTGTCTGCAGATCGCTACTCTAATTGCGGTTTATGCTAACTGGGGTTTTGCTGCCATCGAGGGGATTGGTTGGGGATGGGCCGGTGTCATCTGGCTTTACAACATCATTACCTATATCCCACTTGATATCATCAAGTTCCTCATTCGATACGCTCTCAGTGGAAGGGCCTGGGATCTTGTTATTGAACAAAGGGTACGCATTGAAGTTACTAATAATTCGATATTTTCATAGCTATCTCTTACATAACAATGTTCTTAATAATTGACACTTTTGGATACTCAGATCGCCTTCACCAAGAAAAAGGACTTCGGTAAGGAGGAACGTGAGCTTAAATGGGCACACGCTCAAAGAACCCTTCATGGTTTACAAGCTCCGGATACCAAGATGTTCGGGGAACGGTCTACTGTGAACGAGCTCAACCAGATGGCTGAGGAAGCCAAAAGGAGAGCCGAGATCGCTAGGTATGCAAGCTCAGTCAAATGAAGTAGCTATCAAACACATGTACGAATTCCAGTGGTTAAATCTCTTTTGAAACTGCAGGTTAAGAGAACTTCACACCTTGAAGGGTCATGTGGAGTCGGTTGTGAAGCTCAAGGGTCTCGACATCGAAACGATCCAGCAAGCATACACAGTCTGAGGGATTGAAAGAAAGTTCAAATTTATATTCTACCCTTTGGAGTAGCTGATGAGAGTTGAAACGCTATTTGCCCCGATCGAGTAGTTGCAAAGTTAGTTTTGTTTTATCCAAGCGGAAATTGTGTTTGTGTTTACTGTAATGATACCGCCCCTTTGGTTCTCATGGGATTGTAAGAGCAGCAACCGGCTTTTTTACAGAGGAGAACGTATATTAAAGCTGTCTCCCCGTCGTCGCCCTCCTCTTGATCTTATACAGCTCCGAACTTTGTTTACTTCACCGGTGAGATAATAATTGTTACTTACCCTTGAAACCAGTGGCGGATGCTTGTGGAAGTAGGGCTGTTATATAAACTGAATAGCTTGAGCTCGGCTCGAAAAAACTTGACTCGAGCTCGCTCATTTAAACAAGTCGAGTTTGAACAAAATTTTAAGTTCGGTTAAAAGCTTTGCTCGTTCGAATAAAGCTCTAATAGCTCAAATTCTATGAAATTCCTAAAATTTCCTTTAAGTTAACATGTTATAACCAATTAAAACTACTTAAAGCTCGAAAAAAGCTCGGCTCGAGCTCATTCGTGACAACCAGAGGCGGAGCTAGGGGGGCCCTAGGGGTCATGTGACCCCCTCCTCATCCGACAAATTACCTAGTAGTATTCTCCTCGTCGATAGCTTCGTTCTGATATATAATACGCCCTAATCCGACATCTGAGTAAAAAGTTATGAATGTTTGAAAATTACAACAATATTAATCACTTTAATATTTTACTTAAATTGACATTCACATATTATAATTCATCTCGAGAGTTTCGAAACCATGATATATTACTTATTTTGAGAATATGGTAAGAAATTACGTAATTTAAATTTTTTATATCTAGTTATACATTATTACATGTTAATAATGCAATGTTTATTTATTGCGTTTTATATCTTTGTTTTTCGTTTTTTATCCTTATTTTCGTTTTATATATTTGTAGTATTTTCGAAACCATAGGACATAGGTTGACACTAGTTTGTACTATCGAACACGTTGTGTTTTACGATTTTTTTTCTCGATCTTATTGTCGACTACTATAGTGACCCCCTGCTCAAAACTTTCTGGCTCCGCCACTGGTGACATATGCTTGTCGAGATAGATGATTTCTCATTGGGGACGTCTTCCTGGTCTACTAATTTCATGGGGGACTGAATTCGTTAGCGGACTGAATTAAGCTTGTTCAGGGGGTTTGTACTTTGTACGTACTTGTGAAAGTCATAATTCCTGTATTTGATTCTAATTATTTTGATCTTAGGTTCGAATAAATTTATCTTCATGATTGCTCACTTCTTTTAACTTTTCTCTACATATGCTTTGTCAGTGCTATATCCCAATAATCTCTCTCTCAAATTTACTAATTTCATGACATGCTAATTTTATGATTTGCAAACTTCAATTTTGTCTCAACCTTCGCCGAATATCTACATTAGTGGAGCCTTTTCAGGGGATATAAAATACATGCGTTCTTTTACTTGTTACACTTGTGGTAACAGTGATAAGGGTGGTGACAATGATAAGAGTGGTGATAGTGATAAGGGTGTATGGTGACAGCAATAAGGGTGGTGACAACGATAAGGGCGGTGACAATGATAAGAGTGGTGACACCACTAACAACACTTGTCCTAGACTCCTAGGGTCTTCCTTTGTTGACATCGGTAGTTTTACTTACCATTAGCCCCTCTAGGATTTGTGCTTCCTTTGTCATATGGTTTTCCTTTGGTGATAGTCGTGGTTACATTTTTTTTATTGTGATGACACTACTAATAACATTTTCTCTTATAAGAGATATTTATTGTATTTAAAATTTATTAGTGTCACCAACAAAATTTATAAAAAAAAGTTATCAAAAAAAAAAGTTTTCACCACCTATGTCACCAATAGTGTTATAAGGGTGGTGACAATGACCTTGTAAAAAAAACTTAACAAAAAAATTATTGTCATCATCAGTGATGACACCAATAAGGTTGGTGACAATGTTATCGTAAAAAAAAAAATTCTCACACCACATGTCACCACTGATAATTAAGGGTAGTAATAATGAACTAATTAAGGGCGGTGACACTAATAATTAAGGGTTTGTACTTCTCTTGTCATATGGTATTCCTTTGGTGACAATCGTGATTATATTATTTTTACCTTAGTGACACACCACTAATAACACATGTGATGACAATATTTTTTGTTTAGGGACAACTTTTTCGGAGCAGATGAAGATTATTTTTAAGGAAATTTTGTGGTGGAGGGGATGGAGATTATTTTTCAGAAATAATATCCCGTAGGTTTTTCTTTTGGTGACAACAATGGTTACATTGTTTTTACCTTGGTGACATCACTAATAACACTTACCATTGTTTCACTTTGTATGCTAGTGGTAACAACACTTTGTATACTCGTGGTGACACTGTTTTTGTGTTGGTGACACTACTATTAACACATTTAGTTATTCAACTCATGTTTTCTTTCGGTGACAGCAGTGGCTACATTTTTTTAATTGTGGTGAGACTACTAATAACACTTTCATTTGTCCAAGAGTTTTCCTTTGGTGACAATAGTGATTACATTTTTATTTTTTTAATTTATTGTGGTGACACTACTAATAACACTTTCTCTTGTCCTAGGTTTTTTTTCCTTTTGGTCACACTCATGATTTTTTTTTACTTGTGGTGACACTGCTGATAACACTTTCCCTTGTCCAGGGGTTTTTTCTTTTGGTGACAGTAGTGGTTACTTTTTTTTTTAATTGTGGTGACACTACTAATAACACATTTCTTTGTCCTAGGGTTTTTCCTTTGGTGACAACAGTGGTGAGTCTGGTGACACTATTTTTCCTGGGTTACACGTACTATTAATAATACTTGACCATTCTTTCCCTTGATATACTGGCAGGGGCGGATATGTGGGGGGGCTCGGGATGGCTGAAGCCCCCCCACTGGCCAAAACAAGGGTATATGTATATCTTTATATATCTGTTAATTTAGTAATATATATAAGTGAAGTAGAATATGATCACAATGACGAGTTAGCTCACTGGATAGGACACGAGTAGAGTTTAAATGGGGGGTGTGGCAACCCTGGTTTGAATCCCAGATCTCCCTTTTTGCATCTGTTTTTTGTTTAAAAAAAACCAACCTCCTTTTTTTTCCCCTCCTTACAGTACGTGTACGGTACATCAACAGAGCGATATGCAGCAACAGAGCGACAAAGCGAACGAGCGTGAGAGCTCCCCGACCCGCGCCGCCATTTCTCCCTCCGGCCGAACCTGTGAAGAGGAGTCGAATCGAAACAATCCTTCAATCTAAACTTCAAAAGGTAAGTTGTTTTTCTTCCTTAATTTGATTGTTTTTAAGTTGAATTGATTGAGTGTGAATCAATTTTGATTAGAATTTGTGGAGTTGAGATTTGATAAATGAGAATCAATTTGGGGATTTTTAATTAGGGTTTGTGATTTGTGAGAAATAATTTTGTGCCTTTGTGTTATTTTTCTTCCTCTCCTTTTAATTTGATTGTTTTAAAGTTGAATTGATTGAGTGTGAATCAATTTTAATTAGAATTTGTGGAGTTGATATTTGAGCAATGAGAATCGATTTGGGGATTTTTGATTAGGGTTTGTGATTTGTGATAAATAAATTTGTGGCTTTGTGATTTGTGATTTGAAAATTGAAATTGTGGTTCGTGGTTGTGGTGAGAAATAGATTTCTGAATTTGTTGTTTGTGATTCGGAATTATGGTTTGTGGTTGTTGTGAAAAATATATTTGTGAATCCCGGTTGTTTGTGATTCGGAATTGTGGTTTGTGATTGTGGTTGTGAGAATGAATTTTTGAATTTGTTACATTCCTATGAATAACCACCATTAGAATTTTACACATAGTTTAAGAGTTGGTGAGTCAGAAACTTGTGCTTGTGGGATCAGTGGTTGTGCATATTTCAAAAAATTAATTCAATGATATTGTAGTTTAGTTGTAAAATTTTGAAGTTCGGTGTTAGATTACAGTTGGTGATGTAGATTTCTGAATCCGCAAAACAATATAGTGGCGTTTTTAGTGCCATTTAACATACAAACAGGACTGAAGGTGTTAGGGTGTATATAGGTACAATAAACTCGAACATTTCAAATCGTCATTTCTAGGAAAAAAAAATTCAGCCCCCCCTTACAGAAATTCCTAGATCCGCCACGAGGAAGCGTGTCAGCATATCCCAGGTAGCTGTAAATCTCACAGAAAAGCAAACAGAAAGACAGAAACAAAGACAGAAATAACAAACGAAAGCAAAAGTAAAAGCAAACACAAAACTACTCGATCTCGACAAAGCACCTACTCGAGATCGACTAAGGACAGCGACGACAGAAACTCAGATTCGACAACAGAAGCAACTCGATCTAGACGAACAGGTACTCGATCTCGAGTAAACAGTACTCTAGATCGACTAAAACTACTCTAGATCGACAAAACAGACAGAAATTGTAAATCGCAACAGAATCGCAGATTTCGACAGAAATAAACTCAATATATAAAGAACTTCCAAAGCCAGGGTATCAACACCACAACGATAACCATGCAAAGTAACACATAAAGGCATAAAAGATCATGCTTTCCATCAAAATAACTTTCGTTACTAACAAATAGGAATATAGAGGCTTTCGCATAAACCCTAATTGTTACTAACCCTTTTCACATAATTAATCCAAGTTGCATTAAGATCACTTTCGCTTCAATAACACAAACAAGGATCACCTTCAATTCTCGCAAAAGAATCATGCTCATAGGGATAGAAGACGAATTGCATAACAAAAGATTGTACCTTTACCGCATCACCTCACATGGCTACCGTCGGGCTCACCCCGGCCCCAGAAGTGGGTGGACTACTCGGTCTTCATCGCAATAGCAGACATCTTTGATGAAAAAGAACTAACTTGCATTAAATAAACTCCAAACTTACAACCTCTTCTCTCTATGTGTAACTACTTGTCTCTGACTGAAATTGAATGATGAAAAACCAGCCCCTAAGGCTTTATTTATAGCCTTCTACTCCTTGCTATTCAAGGATAGAATATATCTATCTTTATCTAAATCTATATCTAAAGACTTTAAGATAAATAAATGCAATTAAGGAATTAAATCTAAAAGGAAAATTATATCTAAAATAGGTAAAATATCTTCCATGTGTTGACAGGTCTTCTCCATAGATAGAACTTGATAGATGTCGGCCAACTCGGATTCCTTCGGCTCCAAGGACTCCCAAACCGCGTAGGAAAGCAAACCGCGTAACGCGGCTTCGGACACGGTTTCCTCGATCTCGACAAGTTTACTCGAGATCGAGTAGGAGTGACGTCGACTCTGGCCGTCTCGGGTAGCTGGTGCTCGATCAACCTCGGACAGGTGCTTCTGGGTCCTCGAGATCGGGTACTTTCCTCGAGATCGAGTAACTTGGGTGCTCGGTGTCTTCAGTCCTCGGCTTCTCGACTTGGCACAGCTCCTCGACTCCGGACATGGCATCAGGGGTTGGTCGATCTCGACTAGTTTACTCGAGATCGAGTAAGGCTTCCGGAGTCGGGTTGCTTCGTCTTCAGTTTCTCGATCATGCTATGCTCGACCAGGCTCAGCTCGGACACCTTTGTCGAGATCGAGTAAGGTAACTCGAGATCGAGTAACACTTGGCCTCAGCTTTCTGCTCTGTTCTTGAAACGCACTTTCCCGAGTCCTCGTTCGTCGGACTGACGCATATGACCATGCGTTGGAAAGCTCTTTTCGAGGGCTACAACTCTTATGAAGACATCAAAGCTTGATTCAGAATGATGAATTCCGAAAAATGGTCTTTTCTCCAGCTGCACCATTCTTAGCTTCTCCATGACCTTCCTTTAAGCTCTAAATTGCGTCCGATTTCTGCGAAATATAACAAAAACTTGTGTAGACCTCCATATATTGCAAATAAACATATACTACACATATTCTGTATTATTCTAACCCAAATATGCATGAAATGCATGCAGAAATCGATATAAAAGTACATGTAAAACCTGGCAAATTAGGCTCACAACAAACACCCCATACTTAAGCTTGCTTGTCCTCAAGCAATACTTTTAATTGTCATACAGGGGAAGAAATCAAAACTCTCAACATATTAAATTCATTCTCATATGTCCCTGCAATTAATTACCATCATTGAAAAGGTACTAATGTCACAAATCCATGCATGTGCAATTAAAAAGCAACATCTACTCACAAAAGGAGGGTTATGTTAAAACAATCATTCGTGACAAAGCATTAATAATCAAGAGGACTTTAATTTAAGCTCAAATAAGGAGTAGATAGGTAAAAGGCTAAAGGTGGGCAATTTTTGGCAATGTGGTGCTTTTGATCCGAGGAAATGGAGTATTTCCAAACTTTTCATACCACACTCCTTCTTTATAAGAATCATCACCTTTCATAATGCTTTTTGTAACGACCCGGGATTATGATTCCCGGGTTACGTTTCAAGGGATGAAACCCCTCGTTAGGATCTTGTGCCCCGAGTACAGGTTGAAGGTTTGAAATTCTACACTAATGTTTTCAAGTGGGATTTCATACCCAAAATTCGAAGGGATCTTTGGAATCCCCGGGGAAGTCCCCTGTACCTGTCATAAGTCTAAGCGTGGAAAACTAATAGTCATACAAATAGTGGAATCAGGGTGTAATACAAGAGTGTGCCACGGCAGAGCCGGGTCAAAACCAAATCAATAAGCGTATTTATCGAAATCTAAGGTTAGACCATTTCTTTGCAATCGCCCAAGAGAGTTCCCACATTACAGAAGCAAAGAACAATCATGCTGCAAGACAACCTAAAAAAATATGTATGTGGGGCGGTGTCAGATTGAAGCCCTACACAAAGTAATTCCAAACCAGCAGACACATACACACGCTAGTCCTAATAAAGATGCTTCTAGGTGCAAGGCTGAATATTAACACACTAACATGCTCCTAAGATCAAGTGCATAAATATAATAAGGCCTTAGCACCGAATACCAGGTGGTATATCCCTCTCCTACCTCCACCCCCTTCCGATAGGGCGGAGACTGGCCAGCTCGTGAATGCATTCCATTATAATCGGGCGACACGCATGCCCAACCTGCTCCACAATAAAGCCCGCAGGCATCTCATAATATAAGGAAGTTCATGACTCGATTGACTGAGGACGGGACCCGATGGGACTAGGTCGTCCTATAACCCTAGCAATGACTCTAGTTACTTCACAGATAACGGCCGTTCTGTTTACAAAAGCAATGAGTAAACGAATGCTCAATCAGGAGTGCAATCCTAGAAGGATACTACATGTCATGCTTTATTATGAATGCAAGCACCTAGTATGCACATGGCTACAAGCAGGGAGATCTCTTTTCGAATCTGAGTGAGCTCATATAGGAACTCACCTGGATATGCAGAACAACATAATAGAAGACCCGGCATACATCATTCATAATCACAAAGTATCACCTAGATACACATCAGAACATATATGTATAAGTCTACGTCTAATCATCCAAGCACTCAAGCACATCATTCAACGGGAATAGTAACCATATCGCAATCATCATTCCATCAAGTTCAACCATTCATCATATTGCCACATCCCACAAGACCATATCATTCTCATCATTCCATTCAGCCACATTCATTTTTTCGCAATAATAATTCCGCAATAATAAATCCGTATGGCCATTTATCTCAAAGTTCATCATATCGATAATAGCTCCTAAGCTATGAGACAAACGATACATAATTTAACATCTCATCATGCTATTAGTCAACCAATCATGTCATTAGTCCACAGAAAACATGCTATCAGTCAATCAATCATATCATCATGCTAGTTAGTCATTGATCACATAATTCCCAAGTTAGTTTCGAAAACCGTTTAGAAGTCCAAGTCAAATTGTTAGAAATTCCGACCTTTCGTCAAATCCCTTTTTCGATTTAAGTACGATAATATCTTTTTAAATCTCCATTAATATTATATAATATTTTAAATACCATTAATTTATATATTATATCAAAATAACCCAACCATTTTATTTAATAAAATCAGCCCTCTTAAAATTATCAAATCCGATCCCTTTATTTCGTTAAATACCAAAACCGACCCTCCTATCTTGAAAAACCCCAAAACCAAACCTATTTGTTTTCCTATCCTCCAAAACCGAAATCAGTTGGGAGAATAGGCCCCATAACTTTTGACTTTTTATCTTTAAAACAAATTAGGCCCAAAACATCCCTTTCTAAAACAAAATTCGGCCCATACAAGGAATTAGGCCCATAAATTTATAAATCTCCCATTCTGTAAAAGAAGTTAGAAGAAGAAAAGGGACCCACGTCTAGTTGGCAGGTGATGTGGACAGGGCCCACAATCACCTTCTTCAACGCTTTCTTCTGATCGAATGAAAAAGGAAACAGAGGGCTCTACGTGACCGGAAAAACAACGGAGGAGAGGAAAAGGGGAGGCCGGCGGCGGTGGAGCTGGGCTCCGGCCGCTCGAACTCCGACCATGAAGCACGCACACATGGAAATCGGAAAGGGAAAGAAAGAGGAGAGGGAAGAAGCTCACCGAGGGGGGGGGGGGGTCTCGACGCTCGCCGGAAGCTCGAAGCGGCCCGTCGGAAGCTCGATCTGGAGTCGTCGGAGGGGAATTATCGCCGGGGACAACCTGGGAGAGTGGAAGGGCGTTAAAGCTGCGCCTTTACGCTAATAGGGGGTGAAAGGGAAGAGAAACGGAGTTACGGAGGCTCACCAAGTCAAGCGCGAAAACAGAGAAGGAAGCGACGACGGGACTGTTCTCGGCTCGTCGGAGAAGATGGCGAAGGGGATGCGGCTGCTGATCTAGCCGAGGATGAAGAAGATGGGTGCTGGAGAGGCTCGGCCGTCTTGGCCTTTGGACAACGAAAAACAGAGTGGGGAGACGGGAGCTGCTCATCGTGAAGGGAGAGGAACACGGACCTGGGCTGCTCGGTGTTTCTCCATCGACAAAACAGGACGAGGGTGAAAGGAGAGGCTGTAGTGGTGGCGGCGTCCTGGGGGCGACGGGAAGCTGATGGAGGTGGCGGTGACTATGGGAACTCACAACACAAAAGGGGAAAAGGAGAGGATAGAGTTTGAAGTTTGTGTCTTTGGGTTTGTCTTTGTGTGTTTAGGTGGTATGAAGTGAGTCAAGGGAATCTGATTTTAAAGGTGAGAGAGAGGTCTGTTGATGTGGTCTGATCGGGAGCAGCAAAAAGAAAGGATAGGGGTTTGTCTTGTTTATTAACAATTGGGGAAACAAGTCAATGAGGGAGGGGAATTGAAAGAGGGGTGGTTTAGCCAAATGAGTGAAAGAAAAGCTGGAGAGGGAGATGGCGTCAAATCAGATCAATTGGAGGGGAGAGAGTGGTGGGCACGCCTGAATCAAAAGGAGGAGTGGATAAAAGTGTGGTCTCATAATACCCGAACACTTTAAACCTCGAAACCCGCTCTCTTGACCTTATTACGACTCAATCAAACTGAATTTTCAAAATTAGAAGACTTTGGAATCCGGAGATATTCCCAAATCCCGAGGTGAAAGTCGGTTTTGATCTTTAGATTTAAAAAATTGGGCCGGAGTTCACTTTACGAATTTCATGTTCAATTTACCACATTTAGGACGAGTTTTGCTTGAAATATCCGAATCAAATCCGATTTAATTTCATTTTTAATTTCATTTTTTTTTTGAAATTAGGATTTAAAAATCCGAGCCTTTACACTTTTATCATCAATAATGTTTTTACCTCTCTAACCTCAGCACTGCCTTCTCGCGAGTCGCAAACATGGGTGTCATGAATGGCCCCGGATACTTAGTGCTTTGGACTCCTCACCTGGTGTCCCATCTCGCCAAACTATTATCTCAGCGAGCAGGGTCGATCTTTGATCGGATTTTCTTTCACTCATTAAATTTTCCATATATTCAAAACAATTCCGCCAAACTCCAAATAATGATAACACAAACACCATATAACATCTCCATAATGTAACATCATTCTCAACATAATCCCCGGATAGGAAATAAGGTAAAGAATGGCAAATATTTAGATCATGTGGAGCAAATATGAAATAAGGCATAGTATGGCTTTTGTGATGCATAAGCATAGGTAAGGCTAGGATATAAACAATATGAGCATTATATGGAAATATAAAGTCCTCCATCCTCTTATCATGCAATATGTCAAAAGCAATTTCAAATTTTACCTCCTTTCATGGTTTTCAATAAAAATATGCACTTTATTGTGACTTCCCTTTACTAGGCAATTTCATGCTATATCTCTAATGAATCCAATTTTGCATCGTCGAGTTCAATTAAGCTTCCATGACATTAATCAAAAATTTTCAATGGGGGTAATTTTTCTTTAAACTTTGGAAAACATGCATGTAAGCATATAAATCAATAATGAATTCCAAAATAGCCATGTATAAGCAATCCAAGAACTAAACTTTAAACATGCACAAAAAAATGTCAAATATGGTCAAATATGCACAAAGTAAGCCCTTCCCCCACCCTATACTTAAACATTACAGTGTCCTCACTGTATAAAAACAAGGGTAAAGAAAGAAACTCACTAGACAGGTGTGCAGATCTTCTTTATATCGAATGAAAGAATGCCTGGGCCGATTCTGATTATAGATTGCTTCTATCCCCGGACCTCAAAAGTGTAGAAGACATATACCCACAATAGAAAAACCAAAAGAAAAAAAACAAAAAACAAAAGCAACAAAGTCTCAAAAGTCCCAAAATAAATGTCTATTTACAAGCTCTAGATTTTATAGTCGCTAGGCCGACTTCTCCATTAAGCTCAAGGTGGCATTTGCAGGGCCCATGTAGCTTGGGCTTCAAATAGGACTCCATTCTTGTCCATCAGCTGTAATCCTCCAGAATGGATCTTGTTCACCACGAAAGGTCCCATCCTCTTCTATTTGAATTTGTTAGGGAACCAATGATCCTTTGATTTAGAGACATAGAGCTTGTCTCCAACTTCATACTCTTTGGGCTCATCATTGGATATCCTACATAAGCGCACATACTAAGGCAAACCTCTCCCATGTATAGATAGATCTTTAATGGAAATAGGAGAAGAAAGATCCATACCTTGGCTTACCTTCGCAGAAACGGAATCGGGGACCACGGTGTTTGGTCGATCTCGAGTAACTATACTCGATCTCGATGACTTTTCAGCTTCTGGTGGTGGATTGCTCGAGGATGCAGGAGCTGGGAAGGGTGAGGCTTGGTCGATCTCTCGACAAGGTTAGTCGATCTCGAGGAGTCTGGCCCGTCTGGTGGAATCAGCGTCGCGGAAGGAGAAGTCGATGCAGCGGGTTCTTGGTCGATCTCGAGTAGTGCTCGGCTTCTGTCTGGCTGCTCGACGACACTGGTGCTGGTGGAGGCTTCTGGTTTTGGTCGAGATCGTCCACAGTCCTCGATATCGAGGAATTCTGGTCGACTACGACCCCATACTTGCATCCTGTCAAGGCATCCGAAAAATAGTTAGTCCAAATCGACGTACCTTGGTATGTGTCGAGTGGATTCTCTGTTTCTTTCTTTAGGATGGCCATGATCTCCTCCACCTGGGTCTCCATATCCCTCTTTTCCAGCTCTTTAGGAGTCATATTCCTTACTTTAGGTTCCCCACAAGTAATGTAACCAGCTGATATAGATTTGACCTCTTTCATTGGACCTGTGTGCCTTTCAGTTTTACTAAAGGAATACTCAATTACCTCATCGCTGATGTTGAAAGTGAGCACTCCCTTCCTTACGTTTATGTTGGCATCCACTGTCGCCAAGAAGGGCCTTCCTAGAATAATGGGACAAGCAGGGTCTTCCGCCATATCAATAACTAAGAAATCAGCAGGGACGAAAAACTTACCTACTTGCACTGGCACATTGTCCAGCATGCCTGTTGGAATGACCACAGTGTTGTTGGTTATATACAGCTTAGCATCCACAGGCTCTAGGGCACCTATCTTAATCTTGGACCAAATTGTTAAAGACATTATACTCACACTGGCTCCAAGATCACATAAAGCATTAAATTTATATTGACCAAATCCAATGGTTATAGCAAACTTACCTGGATCTGGCCTCTTCTCAAGTATGTCCAAATGGATGCACTCTTCTGTAATCTCAGCCATTGATCTCTTCTTGCTTAGAATCTCCTTCAGGAACTTGACATAGGATGGCATTTCATTGAGAGCTTCTGTGAAGGGAATGGTCACGTTGAGTTTCTGAAGCATCTTGATGAAGCGCTGAAATTTCTTCTCTGCTGGGTCCTTTGGAGATTTTGTTGGGAAGGGCAGCTTCTTTTTCTGATTTGGAGCCAGAACAGATGTCGGAGGTGTAGCGGTCTTCTCGATCTCGACCTGATCTTCCTCGATATCGACTACTGTAGTCGATTTCGAGTTGCTGTGCAGTGTAGAAGAAGGATTTTCCAATTGTTCCTCGAGATCGAGTTGCCCTTGCTCGAGATTGACTAAGTGCTTGTCGATGTCGACTTGCTGCTGGTCGATGTCGAGTTGTTTCTCAGCTTCTCCGCTCTGCTGCTTTCCGACTTCTGGCTCTTGCAGTTCATGGCCGCTTCTGAGTTTTACAGCAGCGATGTGACCAGTCTTCCCCTTGGGATTTGGTTCTGAAGATCCTGGGAGGGTTCCTGACTGTCGGGGGATTCCTGCTGCTAGCTGGCTCATCTGTGTTTCCATTGACTTTCTCCAGACATCGATTTCCCCAAGCCTAGAGTTGACACCTTGTATCTGAGTGTAGACTGAGTTGAAGGACTGCTTGGTGTCTGAATGGTTCTTCCGCATCTCGTCAAGGATTGTTTGCAGATCATCCCTTTTCTGGTCCCTTTCCGGATGTCCTGGAGCTCTGTAGGGCGGGGGATTCCTAGGGGCACCTTGGTTCAATTGTGGTTGCTGAAACCTTTGGTCCCCCATATAGCGATTGGGACCCCCTGTGTAGGCTACCTCTTCGTGGTATTCTGCCAGCCTGACTTGCTCTGTGTGTGGGCACTCAGTAGTGGTGTGCCGTTGTGATCCGCATTCAATGCAAGACTGGTTGACAGAAAGATACTTTACTTGCTTGAGGAGCTTCCTATTCTGATCTCTGTAGTACTGCTCCCTAACATCTGGATCAATCTCCTTAGGGGGCTCATATAGGGGCATGGATGGTGCTGGCCTGGCGTAGGGGTTCTCCTCATAGTTGACTGGAGTCCCATACTTGTTGTCATAGTTGGTCAGCTTGTCGAGAGCAGCCCATGCGTCAGCAAGCGGCATTGTCAAATACTCATAGTGGGTGTATGTGTTGATTCTGTCCTTTGCAGCCAAGTCCAGAGAATTGAAGAAGATCTCTTGAACTACGCAGGGTTGTTGTCCATATGTAGGGCAGGATCGCAGTAGATCCTTATAGCGTTCCCATGCCTTTGCTAGCGTCTCTCCAGGCTACTGTTTAAAAGATGTGATCTTTTGGCGCAGGAGTGCTGTCTTGGCATGAGGAAAGAACTTATTCAGAAATTCCTGCTTCACTTGAGCCCATGTCGTTAGAGATCGTGGTTTCAGCCCTTCCAGCCATTTCAATGCAGGACCAGCGAGAGACCAACGGAAAGCTTTCATCAGGATGTACTCCAAGGTGGTACCTTCAGCAAGAGTACGACACATGTCAGTAAAATTGGTAATGTGCTGAAGAGGGCATTCATTAAATCTACCATGAAACGCATTATGTTTAATCTCTATTAAGAAAGGAGTGCGAATTTCATAGTTATTTTGAGGGATAAGAATAGCCGATTCAGGCACGACGAGTGTCGGGTGCATATAGTCCTCTGCCGTGGTTGGGTATTGGGCAAGCTCAGCTTCTGCTTGTTCCCTTCTTGCTTTCTCAGCGGCGATAGCAGCATATTTAACGGCTAGTTCCCTGGTAAGCCTCTGTATCAGCTGCTCCTGTGTTTCTACGGCTGCCATGGCTCTTTTTAGCTTAGCTTGGATGTGTAAGAGGCGTTCCGGATCGTCTAAGCCGTCAAACTCAGGTGGTTGACCAGAACGGTGCATATACCTGTAAAGTAACTCAGAGAAAACGTGAGAACTAACTACCTAAGGCGCGAATGATTGCTTCCCCAGCAACGGCGTCAATTTGTTGTAAGGAGGAAATCGAGTATGAAATATAATAAAATAGATCAAACCAGATTTAGACCCAAGCAAATAATTACAAGACTCCCTCCCTATGCAGTAGCGGAAGTCAGGATCGATCCACGAGGAAGCGTGTCAGCGTATCCCAGGTAGCTGTAAATCTCACAGAAAAGCAAACAGAAAGACAGAAACAAAGAAACAAAGACAGAACTAACAAACGAAAGCAAAAGTAAAAGCAAACATAGAACTACTCGATCTCGACAAAGCACCTACTCGAGATCGACTAAGGACAGCGACGACAGAAACTCAGATTCGACAACAGAAGCAACTCGATCTAGACGAACAGGTACTCGATCTCGAGTAAACAGTACTCTAGATCGACTAAAACTACTCTAGATCGACAAAACAGACAGAAATTGTAAATCGCAACAGAATCGCAGATTTCGACAGAAATAAACTCAATATATAAAGAACTTCCAAAGCCAGGGTATCAACACCACAACGATAACCATGCAAAGTAACACATAAAGGCATAAAAGATCATGCTTTCCATCAAAATAACTTTCGTTACTAACAAATAGGAATATAGAGGCTTTCGCATAAACCCTAATTGTTACTAACCCTTTTCACATAATTAATCCAAGTTGCATTAAGATCACTTTCGCTTCAATAACACAAACAAGGATCACCTTCAATTCTCGCAAAAGAATCATGCTCATAGGGATAGAAGACGAATTGCATAACAAAAGATTGTACCTTTACCGCATCACCTCACATGGCTACCGTCGGGCTCACCCCGGCCCCAGAAGTGGGTGGACTACTCGGTCTTCATCGCAATAGCAGACATCTTTGATGAAAAAGAACTAACTTGCATTAAATAAACTCCAAACTTACAACCTCTTCTCTCTATGTGTAACTACTTGTCTCTAACTGAAATTGAATGATGAAAAACCAGCCCCTAAGGCTTTATTTATAGCCTTCTACTCCTTGCTATTCAAGGATAGAATATATCTATCTTTATCTAAATCTATATTTAAAGACTTTAAGATAAATAAATGCAATTAAGGAATTAAATCTAAAAGGAAAATTATATCTAAAATAGGTAAAATATCTTCCATGTGTTGACAGGTCTTCTCCATAGATAGAACTTGATAGATGTCGGCCAACTCGGATTCCTTCGGCTCCAAGGACTCCCAAACCGCGTAGGAAAGCAAACCGCGTAACGCGGCTTCAGATACGGTTTCCTCGATCTCGACAAGTTTACTCGAGATCGAGTAGGAGTGACGTCGACTCTGGCCGTCTCGGGTAGCTGGTGCTCGATCAACCTCGCACAGGTGCTTCTGGGTCCTCGAGATCGGGTACTTTCCTCGAGATCGAGTAACTTGGGTGCTCGGTGTCTTCAGTCCTCGGCTTCTCGACTTGGCACAGCTCCTCGACTCCGGACATGGCATCAGGGGTTGGTCGATCTCGACTAGTTTACTCGAGATCGAGTAAGGCTTCCGGAGTCGGGTTGCTTCGTCTTCAGTTTCTCGATCATGCTATGCTCGACCAGGCTCAGCTCGGACACCTTTGTCGAGATCGAGTAAGGTAACTCGAGATCGAGTAACACTTGGCCTCAGCTTTCTGCTCTGTTCTTGAAACGCACTTTCCCGAGTCCTCGTTCGTCGGATTGACGCATATGACCATGCGTTGGAAAACTCTTTTCGAGGGCTACAACTCTTATGAAGACATCAAAGCTTGATTCAGAATGATGAATGCCGAAAAATGGTCTTTTCTCCAGCTGCACCATTCTTAGCTTCTCCATGACCTTCCTTTAAGCTCTAAAGTGCGTCCGATTTCTGCGAAATATAACAAAAACTTGTGTAGACCTCCATATATTGCAAATAAACATATACTACACATATTCTGTATTATTCTAACCCAAATATGCTTGAAATACATGCAGAAATCGATATAAAAGTACATGTAAAACATGGCGAATTAGGCTCACAACACTATACTGATGTGCATTTTTAGGATACAACTCCTCACTTGATATCATCCATTTCCCTGGCTTAACTAAAAAATACTAAATAAATTATATACCAACATAAGGAAGCAAGAAAAATGCCTTGTCAATTCTGGATCATTGAACTGACAGCCATGATGAGCCATATAAAGAAGGCACAACATGTTCTTTGGACATTCGTAATCATTACATGCATGGTTCAAAGCTTGACTACATTATGGCCAAAACAAATTGTCAAGCGATTGTACATGACATGCATAAATTGATGACAGATACCCAAGTCCTGAAAAAGGGATGCATAAATTGATGACAAATACAACTACAAATACCACTGAGGAACCCAAATACATACAATTCAATCCAAAGATGAATCAAATCATTTAAATCAAATGATGAACAAGGAAGAAGATGTCATCAAATTAAACCAAGCATCTGGGCCATTTCTGTGATATTCACACTCCTCTGCTTAATGGACTTGATGCCACCATGCCGGTATAGAAACCTGGATTGAAGCAACCCAGAAAGCACACTAAACTTCTTCCTTAGCTGGATGTATGGAATTGCAGAAGAGAGAAGTGATCAATCAATTGAAAGATAGGTGTTTTGTAGAATCGAGAGAATTGATCAATCACCATCTTCCACCGTCGACGTTTGCACCATCGTTTATCCTGAACCAAACCTAATTCTCAATCAGGGGAGGCTTTTCGGCGACCGGGCACAACCACAGCACAAGCGAGGGTACTGACAATGGGAATCCTGTTTGAATTCACCAACGGCGACAACAGGTCTGAGCATGGAGAGGGAGATTTGCAATGAGGGAGGAGCCGACAACTGGATTCTGGTTCTCAACAGGTTTCAACCCTGCTCCATCCCATGAAGATTGTCGTCTTCGGGCCTTCCGCGTCCATTGATAGTAGAGCCAACGAGAAAGCGACCATGGGAAAAGCCAGAGAGAGCTCGAGATCCGGAGACAAGGAGTGTCACTTCTGCTTCAGATCGGCGATAATGGTTGGAGCAACGGAAGAAGGGTGAGCCCGATTGTGGTCGGACGATGCGAGATAGAGACAAGATATTGAAGTCAGGGGTAAAAATGTCATAATGGACACTTAGCTAATTAGCTTATAAAAATGGACATTTAGCAAAATGACATATTCAAAATGCAGTCAGGATCCTCTGCACCCTACGGTGCTCCCTTCGGTGCATCACAAAATTATTTCGGGTATAAATAAATGTTGAAAAAAAATTAAAAAATATTTCTAGATTCTATACTCTTATATTGATATGTTTATAAAATGTTATTATGAAAATTCATGTTTTAAAAAATAATAAAAATTATTTTCTAAAATAATTGATATTTTAATTATCTATATTTTTAAAACATGGATTTTTATAATAAAATTTTATAAACATATCAATATACGGGTGTAGAATTTAAAAATACTTTTTAAAATTTTTTTCGATATTTAGTTATACCCGAAATAATTTTGTGATGCACCGTAGGTAGCACCGAAGGTTGCGGAGGATCTGGACTGTTCAAAATGGATATTTAGCGAAAATTTCCAATTATAAAAGAGGCAAGTGGAAAATGTCCCGTCAAAAACATGATATGAGTGGGTTACATTATTTTTAGTATACTACTGCACATAATAATACTCCTCCGTAATAATTCTTAAAAAAAAAAAAAACTCGGTATACAGCATATTATAATAAATAAATACTGTAATGTAATACAAGTAATAATAATATAATATGGAATGGACGTTACAAAGGATCCCAAAGCCACTGAAGACACCTGACTTTTGACCCTTCGTCTCTTCCAAACGGCCCCCAGCACTGTGAATCTCTGCCACTCTTTTTTTTTGTCCTTGCACTTGTCAAATCTCATTGCCTTCTTCAACTTCAAAACACCCTCTCCCACAAATTGTAGAGAGAGAGAGAGCTGCTAGAAACCAGAGCGGCCGATGGGCAGCCAAATCCTGCAAGGTCGCCCTAGACCCGCCGCCCTTTTATGGACGCCCTTATCGGGCATCCCAACTCGATTTCCCCCCTCCTCTGCACTTTGTTTCAATCCCTTACCCACACATGCGACGCCGTTTAGTCACATTAATGTCTTACGAAAAAGAAACCCCGGAAGGCCAGCTGTGGTAGCGTCGTCGTCGACGACCACCAGCAATGCCGTCTGGGACTCCTGGTTGCCTGACAACGCCTCCAAATCCCCTTCCCTCAGCGACGTCGTTTGGCCATCTCTCGGTACGTCTCTATTCCTCCAATTTCAGCATTTCTTACTTGTGATAGTTGGAAATTCGCATTAAAGATCGTTCCTTGTTTTATGTAAAAGGGGCGTTTGCGGCCATGGCGATGTTGGGGAAGATAGATCAATTGCTTGCTCCGAAGGGAATATCAATGACGATTGCTCCCCTCGGTGCCGTTTGCGCTGTCCTCTTTCTTACTCCTTCTTCTCCTGCTGCCAAGGTACCTCCTTTTTTTTCAATCCTCTCTTTATCTGTTGTTTACACTCCTCAATTTGCAATTTCAATACTATATATTGTTTTTGTTCGCAATTGCATAAATTTGGGTTTTGTGGTTCCTGTTTTCACCTCTGTTCTATGGAATTCTCCATGTTCACACACTTTAGTGGAGTTATGTTAATGCATGTGATGCTTGGTCAAGAAAAATCATTGCATGTGAAATTTATGTATTTGGGAGTTTTGATGCCTGTCATTTGAGAAGTAGTTGTGTCACTTACGTACAAGTGAAAATTTCCATTTTTCTCATCTCATAAAAGAAAAATATGTGTCCATTAAGCAAATGCTGGATGAATTGAGTAACTTTAGAGTTATCTCCAAATCTATAGTAAAAAGAATTAGCAAGAGGAACGATAAAAGATCGAATGTGAACGAGGATGAGGGTGGGAAAGAAGAGCTGAACCATTTAACTGCAAGTTGAGCAATGAAAAGGGGAAGTGGGAAAGAAAACCATTAAAGACAAGATAATTCCTATTCTTGATGTTACAATTTTTATAAGGTTTGGCATTTGTCTATGTGTGGAAAAAGTTTGTTGGTGAATTAGGCATGTCATACATGTTAGAGGATCACTCTAAAAAGCTCCTACTATATATAAAAAAAGGTGAAAAAAAATTTATTATGAGAATGGGGGGCAGGATATCACTATATATAGTTTATTTCAACCATTCCAAGCATGAACAGTGAAAATCTTTTATCATTTTTGATAACTTTTAGCATAGATTACATTCAATATGATAATACCTTGCTTAAAGGCAGTCATCAACAAGTCATATACTATGTTCGTCCCTTTCGATTAATGAAGTGAATCTGTCTTTGTTCAAGATATGTTGTATATATCCTGATCTTTGTGCCGATATATGTACAAAATATATATTTTTGTGCATGCAGAAGTACAACATGTTTATGGCTCAGATTGGGTGTGCAGCGATTGGTGTGCTTGCATACACATTCCTTGGCCCTGGTTGGCTCGCAAGGAGTGTTAGCCTTGCGGTGTCCATTGCCTTCATGGTGTATACTCAATGCACCCATCCACCAGGTACATATATTTCCTTGCCAGTACCAATCACCGACACAAACACTTCTCTACCTGCATGGTTTTCTTTGTGTGGATATGCATTAATCTTTGAAAATCTGGCTTAGATTTTCTGGTCAAATTAAATTTATCCATTGGAATTAGGAGATGGTCGGCTTGGCATGCTTCTATGATATTTGGCTAATTGTTTACTATGCTATGGTTCCAACAACTAGTTGCAATTGCCTTGTTGTCCACAATGCACCAGACAAATCAGGAGCTAGGAGGTGAATTGCATCTCTGCTGAGTTACTGGAACGTTTGGCCAAGGCATCTATGGACTTGTGTGCATCCTTTTTATGCAAGAGTAGTATTAGATCGTAGTTCAGCTTCTCTAAGGCTATGTTTGCCACCATCATCTAGTTTTTTGGAACTCTTATTTTGATATTATATAGTTTTAAATCAAATAAACATAAGATTTTAGATTAATTAGCTTTTGGAATCAAAACATTTCAACAACTAATTACCCAAGCTTTTTGAACTTTTGATTTTGATTTTCTATTCACAAATTTTCTTGAGCTGCCTTAACAGGTTAGTTTACCAAACATAGCTTATTAACTTATATTAAACACAAATAATTCACCAGCTTCTGAGCTACCCCATTAGCTACCCCTTTACCAAACATAGCCTAAAATGGGAAGAGTCATTTTAATTAAAATCCATGTGGTGTTAGCTTTAATAACATGATAAAATATATTTGCCATATTTCAACTAGCTAGATGGATTTATGTACATGAACATGACATATACGCTATCCGTTTATTTGTCTAATGACATTTTTTTGGGTACCCA